>AP018155.1:3615000-4215000 GCA_003052745.1 Caenorhabditis inopinata
CTTAGTGCGATTTATGACATTGGCTTGGGAAGAAATCAATTCCTCTTCCATCAAATTTAAGCCAGACACCGTAACTTTGTCAATAACAAACCTTAGAGACAGGGCCCGATTACTCCACAGTATCCAGTAAGACAGTGAATGAATTGAATAAAATTTTTTCTAAGCTGATTTCGTAAAACACTCTGAAATCTAGATTTTGCGCGCTTGAACACTTTGGGGTAATCAAATTGAAGAAAGCTATGGAATGGTCTGTAGTGCCTCATATTGGACCCACCAAAAACTATATATGATCTAAGATCATTTCTTACCAAAGTGTTTTAAAATGAATTCGAAAATTCACTCTTTCATTTTTCAGATATCGATGTGTTTTTCGACATTGAGTTATAAAATAATGAATTGAATTCAGCAGATTCTAGCAAGACGTTGTAAAGAAGGCGGGCCCTAGACGCGATGTTCACTTTCAAAGCACCTACAAAAAAATGGACGTCAACGTACATTCAAATTATTCTAACAAGGGAACTGTTTTTAGATAACGTTTGAGAATTTTATGAAAATTGGTACACAGACACTTTCGAGCATGCTGAAAACCATGGCAAACTTTGTTTTTGCCTAAAACTCTCCAGAAGCTGAATATTCGCATCTGAAGTTTCATCCAAACCATCCCACTGCCACTACACCACCGCTGCTTCCAGAAATGGATGATATGGAAGCATAGAGAAGAGTGAGGTTCCGGGATGGGGGGAACACTTCAGATGCGATGAAAATTCAGATGAAACTTCAGATGCGAATATTCAGCTTCTGGAGAGTTTTAGGCAAAAACAAAGTTTGCCATGGTTTTCAGCATGCTCGAAAATGTCTGTGTACCAATTTTCATAAAATTCTCAAACGTTATCTAAAAACAGTTCCCTTGTAAGCAGAGAAATTAAGCGTTCAGCGTTGACAAAAATTCAAAGTTTTTCCCCGCTCAACGACTCATTTAAACAATTCGAAACGAGAACGTTGGTTGTGCTCTTTGAGAAGAATACTGTAGTTGTTAGAGAAGGCAATTTGGGCCTGATAGCAGGCTGTAAAGAAGAAGAACTGAGTCTTAAAATTGCTCAAAGCCCGCCAAATTAATTTCACAGCGCCAGCTATGAGAATTTGAAACATGTTGAAAATATGCACTAAATTTTCAAGCAATGTTTTAAGGAAATTCTCAAAATGCACATTTACGAGGAAGATTCGATTCGATTCGAAAAAAATAGGATTACATCAGCGATCAAAACCTTCAGGTCAGCTCGTAGGAGGTCATTCACTTCACGCAATCTGGTTCCGGAATTCTGAAAACGCTAAAATCGAGGAAGGGCTATTGTACATATATGAATTTCAATTTGTATAATATATGAATATGGCGGCAATTTTAAAAAATTAATAGATTCTAATCGGTAATTTATTAATGACCAGTGGAAAGTTCGCGGCTACACCGCTGTTCTAGAACATTCTGGAAAACAATGTCTACCAAAGGTGAAGGTTTTAGCCACCATTACTTTCAAAGTTAATATAATTGGCTGAAATTTTCAGGAATAGTTAAAAACAAAATAATTAACTTAAAAAATGATACTGTGCGCTACAAAAAGCGTTCCGCATGCGCCAGAGCTTACACAAAGTAGCGGCGCTATAATTATGCCCCACCCTGTACACACATGAAACTGATTTTTGACATGTGATACGCGGATATTCAGATTGCTATATGTTTATATTGTTATTGATACAGTTGTGTAGATTTTGTGTGTACGGTTCTACAGTGCCCTGCGACCTCCTAAAGATATGGCTGCGAAGCGCTCGAGGGGCGATGACTCCATCACGCATATCAAAGTAAAGGGCCCACGTTCTTTCGACTCATTCAAAGAAACGTCCTAGACAGATAAGTATAATAAGTAGATAAAATGCATCAAGCAAATATGGATTTAATTAGACACGAAGCTAGCAATCCATTCTTTTAAAGATTGATGTGCTAGAATTTTACTCAGTTGTGATTCAGAAAAGGCTTTCTTGTATCGCATCTAACTATTATAGTTGCTTACTAGTTGCTTAGACCATCCGTTATTCGTTTGTCTGGGGAAGGATCTCAACTAGTCATACTTGCCATCTTGGCGAGGGTGGTCTAAGAAATAACCAAATGGTTTCCTCGACACTTCCTTTCGCAGTGAGTCGGACCATCTGATGGAAGGGGGGGGTCCGATCGTCTCGAGGAATCAATCTTTGTATCAGTTTTGTCCATCTTCCGGCTGTTCATTGCATGATTTGTCCTGCCCATCCCCTTTTTGATGTATCTGAGTGGGTCCGTGATTTGGAAGATCTTTCGGATGTCTTCGAAGCGAAGTGTAAGGAGTGTGAATTGGGCCATACATTTTCTATTCGGTTTTTTTTTTAATATTTTCCTAATATTTGAGCAATGTTTATGTGCAATCATTATTATCCTGCTGATCTATTTTTGAGACCCCGTTGTCGATACTTTCTCGTTGCAAATAGAATTCGCCACAATTCGCCACAGGAATTTGCTGTAGAGTCGGGGGGGGGGGGGCTCCCCCACCGGCCCGCCAGCTTTACTAAATTTTCATATATAATATAAACCAAAACTTGAAAATCTCGGTTTTCCTTATGACATTGACTGACGAAAAACCGATTTAACTTATTATCGGATTCACTCCTTGCGTTCCTTGCGGCGTCTAACAGGAATTTGATGAAAGAAATGCGATTTTTTCCGTCCTCCCCCCCCCTTTCCATTTTTTTTCCCTATTTCCTTAAAGGCAACTTTTATATGCAGAAATTGCGCTGAAATTTCTCTGAAAGGAAAGCGGAAGCATTAAAATCGGTGGATATAAGAAACTGATTTGTGCGAAATGCGGAAAGTAGGATAGAGTTTCTGAAAATATGTGGAAATCCAGTTGATTAAATTAAAAAGATATTCTAAATAGAACTAAATAGAAATAAAGGAACTGGAGGGACGAGGAGCTCATCTGAATTATTAGTCCCCATGGTTTTCCCTGATTTGAATACACTTCTAGCTAAACAATATTGTGCTTTTCGCCATCCATTATCCAATTTCCAGAGAAGGGAGAGAAGATGAAGCTAACTGGAAGGGAGCGGAAAATGGAACTATGTAGCATTTGAAAGAAACTCTGCAGCAGGAAATTTTCGTTCATGAGGTCAAAGTACACCTTGAGACTTTTTTTAAGGTAAAAAAGCGTACTCAACCTCAACATGTCTACGAGAGTGGATCTATAAATATTCTGAAAAAATATGATTCTGCAAGAATGAGTCTGAGCTTTCCTCATCTAGATTTATAAGATACCATATTGCTAGAATGGATACATAGTTTGAGTGACAAATGAGCATAAATCTGTCGGAAGTGACTCATTCAGACAACGAGCTGAATCACCTTCTCTCATGATTTGAGCAGGAAAAGAGCTGCTACTCTGAAAAAGACGCTGTCGTCCGACAGCTACTACTACTACTGGTTGCATTAGCAATTCATTCAATCGAAGGGAGAAACGGGAAAAGACAAGAAAATAAGCAGTCGGCGGCTCGGCGCAAGCTTGAGCAGTACAAATTAGATAGGGTGATGCGGGAGTTGATGAGGTGGAAAGCGTAGAAAAGGACAGACGAGGAGGTGGAAAATGGAAAGGGAAGTGCACGAAAGGTAAGGCCGAGAAGTCGAGGACGAGTTAAAAACATTGGGCTCCGGGCTCTTTTTCAAGATTTAAGATTCAAGATTCAGGATGCAAGATTCAAGATTCAGGATTCAAGATTCAAGATTCAAGATTCAAGATTTAGGATTCAAGATTCAAGATCCAGGATTCAAGATTCAAGATTCAAGATTCAGGATTCAAGATTCAAGATCCACGATTCAAGATCCAGGATGCAAGATTCAAGATTCAAGATTCAGAATTCAAGATTCAAGATTCAGAATTCAAGATTCAAGATCCAGGATTCAAGATTCAAAATTCAAGATTCAGAATTCAAGATTAAAGGTTCAACATTTGTGTTCACCATTTGTGGGAATGTGTTCACTTGTGTGAAAATCAGTTCAGAACACAGTCGGCTATGATCGGAGAACTATACACCATACACACTCGTCTAATTTCCGGTTGGTAAGGTAAGATTTTGGACATTGAAGACGTGGAGATATGCCTTCAGACAGTTTTGTTTCTATTTAGTACGCGGTGCGTACAAAGTGTTTTTGAGACATCCCATGCCTTGATTTGGCAAAGCTTCTGAAAGTCTAGATGAGATTCAAGAAAAATCGGAAAATTATTCTTAAAAAATTTCTTCACTGTATCATTTTTTCAAAATGTTTAATCTCGAGAAGATTTATAATATGCCAACAGATACGCCTACTGTATCAGCGCAATTTCTAAACCCCTGATAGGGTCAGGTGCGCCCGGAAAAACTTTGTCTGCTTTAAAGTCAGCCGTTTTGGAGTTTCAGATTCAAAATTATTAATGTTTCTTGCAATTGAATTCATTCTTAAATTTCGAAATTCAGGAAATTATGATAAATATATCCAGAGATCCCAAATTTAGTAAAATCTTCAGAATTATGTACAAAGTTTTCAGTTTTCATCATTTTTAACAAAAATTTAAATTTATATTGTTATAGTTTTTCAAAATTTACATTTTTTGTTGAAATCAAAGTTTCAGTTAACGTGATTTACCTTCAAAAACATGCAAAAAAGATTTCATAACCGCACTTCACTTGTGAGCCAAGTAATCTCGAAAAACTGATTATTAATGCCTTTTTGGCCAGCACTGTATTATATGTACTTTCCGTACTCGTACAAAAATCAATGAAAATCTCACGTTCTGGCACAAACCGTCAAAGAAAACAAATCAAAAATAAGCCGAATGACCACCATGTGCTTCGTTCCGCTTTATCCTATTCTTCTTCTTCATCTTCTTTTTGCACAAACTCTTGTGACTTTCTGACACCTCTTTTCCGTCTTATTTTACGTTTTTTTTTAATTGACAAACAATCCAATCGGTGGGAATAGTGAAGATCTCAATGATAAGGCCTTGATCAAAGATAAAGGTTGGTCTATATGCTCTCCTCTTGAAACAGTTTTTGAAGTGGAGTGGATCTCTTTGCTTGCATGAAACTATAGATTTCATAGATAGAATTATTGAACATTAAACATAATTTGCTTCTTCTTCTTCAGCCATATGAACAGCACGGAGCACGGACCCCTTCTTAGAATTGAAGTCTTCTTCTTTTTCTTCTAGGAGTTAAGTTTTCAGCAAAATGATAATTAAAACCTGGCTTCGGTGAAAGCCTCAACGGTGACTATGAATCTCTTCATGGTTTTTTTCAATGAATTTTATATGGAACGAAATATAGCTCAACAAAAACGACAAAAAATCGGTGCAAAACGGGAAAACGAATGAGCCAAGAGCGAAGGAAAGTCAGGTTGGATGTGGAGAGGGAGAAAGGAAATGAAATGAAAATATTGTAGAGACAAAGAGATATATGTCTATTTTTTTTTCTGTTTTACCCTTGCAATATAGTGGTGTCGAGAAATGGGTGGTTTGGAGAGTCGTGCATAGGTTGAGTTGTCCGCGTGATCGTGGGATCTGAAGAACACTGAAAACAAGGGCTGGCTGTTAATGTGGTTAAAGATATCTGGAAAATATTTAGCTGATCACTTTAAAACACGCATAGCTCCAGAACGTAATTTTAATGAAACAAGATTTTTATTGAAACTATTGCGAATAATTGTCGGGCGTCTTCGGCTTCGATAACAGCCTGAAAATTGCGTTGATAGTGATTCACTACCGTAACAATTTTGTCCACGGAGAGGTTGCCAATTCCTTCATCAATTATTCCTTCAGACACTCGATATTCTCAGCGAAAATCCACAAGTCTTGTGTACAATTTGTCCTGAATTAGTCGTAAACTTGGCATAGGCTTATGAACAATCTAAATTTGGCCAAGATTTGTACGAGACTTGTGCTAGATTTGCAAATCTTCAAAGTTTGGCCTAAATTTGTAGGAGACTTGCGCCAGATTTGTGAATCTTCAAAGTTTGACCTAAATTTGTAGGAGGTTTGCGCTAGATTTGTGAATCTTCAAAGTTTGGCCTAGATTTGTAGGAGACTTGTGCTAGACTTGTGAATCTTCAAAGTTTGGCCAAGATTTGTAGGGGACTTGTACTAGAGTTGTGAACCTTCAAAGTTTGGCCAAGATTTGTAAGAGACTTGTTCTAGATTTGCAAATCTTCAAAGTTTGGCCAAGATTTGTAGGAGACTTGTGCTAGATTTGTGAATCTTCAAAGTTTGGCCTAGATTTGTAGGAGACTTGAACTAGAGTTGTGAATCTTCAAAGTTTGGCCTAGATTTGTAGGAGATTTGTGCTAGATTTGTGAACCTTCAAAGTTTGGCCAAGATTTGTAAGAGACTTTTGCTAGGTTTGTGAATCTTCAAAGTTTGGCCTAGATTTGTAGGGGACTTGTACTACAGTTGTGAATCTTCAAAGTTTGGCCTAGATTTGTAGGAGACTTGTGCTAGATTTGTGAATCTTCAAAGTTTGGCCTAGATTTGTAGGGGACTTGTACTAGAGTTGTGAATCTTCAAAGTTTGGCCAAAATTTGTGGAAGACTTGCGCTAGATTTGTGAATCTTCCAAGTTTGGCCTAGATTTGTAGGAGACTTGTACTAGACTTGTAAACTCAAAGTTACTGCTCCGGCAACTTTCGGCTCCGTTTTCTCTTTTTCTTTATATGTCACCGTTCTGGTTCTAATTCTCCTAGGCTGCTGAAAAAATAGTACAAGCGAAATGTAGGGTGTGAAAGCTTAAAAAGCGGCCGCGCCTAAAGCTACAGAAGAAACTTGTCAACTGCAAGAACTGCAAAAATAATTAGAGCTTCAATTGTGAAGGTGACGCACATCAATTTTCAAAGCATTTCAGAAGCACTGTCTGATAAAATGAATATTCGGGAAATAGATATTGTGTGATATATCCGCTTTTCTGTATGTCTATCTGTATAGCAAGATGTCTTGTATTATAAATGCCGTGTGTTCACAGTGCGTTAACGGTACAAAGGAATACGAAAAATTGTTTTTTTTTTCTGAATTTATTTAAAATTCCAGTTTCGTTCTCTTGTCTAAGCATAACCTTTCTGAAACAAATAAAAATTACTTCGATAAAAATTAAGAAGAACAATAAATGAGTGAGATATGTGTTCCACGGTGTTCTCGGGATGCAGAATAGATAGAGCAAGCAGCACTCTATGGTAGCACAATATGTGTTTTGAAACAAATCATATAGGGCTCACTAAATAAACCACCACAATATATACCACGACACCAATCAATTAGTACCAGGGTTTTGTTATTCTGAAAAATGAAATGCGTTAAAGTAAAAGATGCTTGTGCTTGTCTAGACAGTCGCACCGCTTCCTGGAGCTTTCAGCTGCGCTCTTTGAAGCTTTTGAAGAGCTGCCCCGTGGTTTTCCAGATGTTTTATTGATAATTGAGGTGTGAGTGTAGATGCGTTGCATGTCGCGGAACTTGTCGTTGATCGGAACACTGTTCCGGATTTTTGAATCTGGAATTGTTTAACTAAAACTGACAAACACTTGATCGTCGTATCTTATGGCCAATACGATACACGTTTCTATCATGACCAATTTTTCAAATCTTGGAATAGATAATCCAAAAAATATGTATTTTATTTTCTATAGTTTCAGCATAAAATTCGGGAATTGAACCTCAACATAATTCAAAAAATATGTGTGAACCTATGCTTATTTGGAGGTGTCTATGTCCACTTAAAGCTGCCTACTGTATTAGCAACACATTGTCAAAAATCGCTCCATCTATATAAAAAGTGATAAGTTGCAGGTCACAAGTAAAAAACCGCGCTCCATGTATAAATATGACAGTTTTTTCTGTGGTTTCCCTACAAACTCTCTGAAATGAGTTCTTTGTACATATTTTCAGAGCGCATAGAGGTAGGTGTCAGTGGAAATTTTTGGATGAGCAGCAGAGTAGGGCGGAATTGGATTTTGGGAACAAGGAATCCGGAAAACGGAAAACGGAAAAAATGTTTTTCCCGGAATCTGGAATCCGGAAGACGGAATGAAAAAATGGCGGAACTCCGGAATTCCGCCCTTCTCTGATGAGCAGTATGTAGCCGTTACTCGGAAGACCACAAAAACCTCAGCTATTCATCGCTGCTGCACAAAATCCAGGATGATCATTTTCAACTGATCAGATCTCTTTGGGCGATTCTTGACAACCCTTATTACCCATATTAGCTCTTGAAACTAAGGCTTCCACGAAAGACGAAGTAAGACCGTCTCGTCTAGAATTCGTCTTGTCTGGCGCAGAGATACACATTGTGTTGGTACACATATATTTTAATTGACGATATATGACGAACGGAAGACGAACTGAAAGACGAACGAAGATGAGACGAAAGGATTCTACGAAAGACGACCGATCAGCTTCGTCATTCGTGGAAACCTTACTTGAAACATTATCGATTATTGAAGAAATTTGTTCTAGTTTCGGTCTTTGAATTCACTATTCCGTTTCTTGTAATTTTAACTCACCAAACTTGTCCAGCTTCATCGAGCCATTCAGTTTGACATCGCCATTGGCCTCAGCCAGCCGCTCTCGTTCTTCCAAATAAATTATTTTGAGCTGCTCAGAAAGCGCATCTGAAATCGACAAAGCATTCTGAAAGCGGATCGATTAGAGTTGTGTACCGTATAAGAATTTCTCCCAAGCGTAGAAAGTGGTAAACTTGAAGTTGCGAACATCCAAGCTGTGCATTTTGCAAAAGTTTGAAATGAGAGACCGGACAAGTACTTTTTCTTGAACCTAAAAATGAGAAAAATGATTCCTTGAAAAGCGTGGAAGCGTGCGTTAATGCTCAAAGCATTGCTTAGAATTTAGAAGAGATGAGCCAACGATCACCAAACGGTTATCTTGAAACAAGTTAATACAGAACTATGCATTTAAGCTGAACCAAGAAAAAATATCACAACTAGGCCAGCGGACTTTTACTCTACAGTTTCAGGGTATGTTTATCACGGGAGCAGTTTTTTTTTAAGATTATTATGTTTTACGCTTCTTGAAACAATTCAAAATTTTTGAAATTCGTCATGTTCATTGAATTTTAAGTGAAAGAAAGCATTTTATAGCAACAGCAAAGCAAATGAAGAATCCAACTATCCTAGTACCCAGCTACGGTCTGAGACCACCTGGTTTTGGAGCTCTCTCAAGGTTCACACTCCAAAACAACCACGAAAAAGTGCGGATAAGCGGTGTGAATGTTAAAATACGGTTGTCGAATTTTTGTTGGAATTGAAAACTGTATCACTTGAAAGCGATCATTGGAACATAGCCTCACAGAAAGCTGCGACTCGCCGAGTTCTTCAATTTAAGGAATTATGAAGCTGAAACTGTTGAAATGCTCTTCAATGTGACAAGTGTGATCTAATACTTTTGCTATAGTAGCTCTCCTAAAATTTTCAGATAAACTTTTTTCTGCCTCCTGAATCGGTTTTGGGTTGATTTCCTCGCTCACTAATCCTAGGAATCAAATTGCGCAATTAAAGTGTTAAACTATTAAGTTTTCAGCCAAACAAACTTCAGAAGCTCTGTACACACAATAACAAGAAAAATAATTAACCGAAGAACAGGATTTCATCAAACCACTCTACACATTAGGTCACCTGCTCTGAGCCTGGGTAGTAGTAGTTTCGAAAAAGCGCCTTCGCATTCTTTCGAGCAATCAGTACCTTTCCATACTGAATCTGCATTCTTTTCAGATGAGTCAACTCCTGGAATACTGCTCTTTCGTGAATATAACGACGATTAGACAAAGATGAGGCTGAAAGGAATGACGATTTCGGAAAATTCGAAGAAAAATTAAAGTCACTTGACTCCAATTCCCCGTGCTTCTCTTCATCATCAATAGACCGCCCTTCTCCATCATCGTAAATATCTACATCGCCGCCATCACTCCCAATTTCAGGTTCTCGCCTGACGCGCATGACAACAGTTCCATGTGATTTTGAAGCGGACTTCTTGAAATTCAATTGTGGGATCTTTCAGTTTTGTATAGAAGAACCAAAATTACCTTTTTTCTTTGCTTACTGGAATCGATTTTCACTTCTTTTTTGGACTCCTTGTTGTTTTTAGTCGCTGAAGCCTTGGCATCTTGCACAATAACTCTCCTTGGCTGCTCATCATCACTTTTATCGTCTCTTTCGAAAGCATCGTAGTCACTATCAAAGGAGCTATTGGACTCGGACAAATCCGAAATAGGGGGAAGATTCTGAAAAACGTTCCAGTCACTTTAAAGAAATGCTCTACTTTCCTATTATCCATTCGCGAGGACGTGAGTCTTCGTTTAAAGGCGCAACGAATTAACTGTTTGGGTCTCGTTAGGGGATAGCGCGTTTTAACGCGCTTTAAAAATTGTAAGAAAAATTGTTTTCTTAAATTGTTAAATTGTTTTCTTACAATTAAACGCGCTATCCCCTAACGAGACCCAAACAATTAATTCGTTGCGCCTTCAAACGAAGGCTCACGTCCTCGCGGATGGATATTATCAATCATCGAATTCCAACGTTTGCATACCTCGAATTCTTCATCCACATCCAAAAGATCGATTTCATGTAAATCGCCATCCTCGTCGACCAGTCGCTGGCCATTCTCGATGGATTCTTTAAGAGCTTCTAGCTCTTTTTTTGGAATCGAAGGAACCTCTATCAAATTCGTCACAGACGTAGACTTTGAATATTTCCGCTTAGGGTTGTTGGAGTCGGCGGACTTGACGCTGCGCTGCTGAAAAAAGTACAGGGTAAGTTCAGCAGTTTTCAACCAAAAATCTGAAATATCTGAAATTGGAAGCCGCGGGACACGGCTACAGTTATTTTCAAGCGGGCAAACGTTAAAAACTGAAAAAAGACACACCGAAGTATTGACACCAACATCTGCGATTTCCTTCCTTTTTTCAGCATTCACTATATCACCCGTCGAGGGTCTTCTATCCCTTTTCCGCTTTGCTATAAACTCATCTCTCTTCCTTTTTGCCTCGGACACCATGGTTTCGAAATTCAACCTCCAATTGCCAATATATTCATCGGAAAATTCTTTACTCGATTTGGCTCGGCACAATTTTTTTAAGTACTCCGCGACTACATCGTGTCTTTGTCTGACGGCCAGGTCCAGTGGAGTGTAAATTTCATTCTGAAATTGTCGTCGTTGAAAATCGCCGGGTATAATACAATAACTCCCCCCGTTTGATATAAGAGTGACCCCCCACCCCTTCCCCTAACGTCAATTTTTTTTTTACCAATTTTTACAATTTTCATATTTATTTTCGATTTTTACGTGGCATCATGAACTAGTTTCATTTTCATTTATTCATTTCAATTTGTCTGAATCTCATGGAAATATTGGAAGAGGGGGATCATTCCTGGATCTTCCGGTGGGGGGGGGGGGGATTAGTACTGTTTGTTGGGGGTTGATTATTGTAGATTACCTAGGACCCAAATGTTTTCCCCCATTTCAACTGGCGGGGGATTAATATTGGATAACGTCTTCGCATAGAAGCCCCCCTACAGTAACTATCCCCCACATCAATTTTGATAATGAATAACGTTGGTTGGGGAGCTATAATATTATCGATGGTGGGGGACGGTTGTAGGGTGGGGGGCGATTCTTGGAAATTACCAATCGCCGACTTGAGCAACTCAACTCACCTCTCTAAAGCATAATGGATCCACAAAGCATTTTCTTGTGCACAGTAAAATGACCATTTCCAGGTTTCCGATGGATGCTGCTAGATGTAGAGCAGTCCGTCCATTGTGGTTTGGGATGTCCAAAACCGAATCATCCATAGCTAACAACCATTCTACCACATCTTTACTTCCAGCCTGCACTGCTTCATGAAACGGTAGATCTCCTCTATAATTCTGGATATCGAATGAAGCATTAAACTGTTTTAGAAGTTTCAGCATTCTCATTTGCCCTTTTGATGCAGCGCTATGAGCTGCTGTAGCCAATCGTTGATCTTGGTGATTTGGGTTTGCATTATTCTGAAGCAGTTTCAGTGCAGCTTCATAATGACCAAATGAAATCGCATAGAACAAGGCAGTGTGTCCAGCAGTATCAATATCGTCAATGAACGACTTGGGAGCATTTCGGATGCCAAATTCTATAACCTCGTGATACCCATGACTAGCGGCACAGTGAAGAATCGTGAGCTGGTCCCTGTCTCTGCACAAAAGATCTCCTCCTGATTTCGAAATTGCTTTAATTGCGTCTAAATTGCCATTGCTTGAGCACCAATGTATCGGAGTACGGTCATCTGCATCCAGCGAATTTGGATTTGCGCCATGCTTCAAAAGAGTGATCACGATAGCTTGGGAAACTTCTGGAGGCACGTCTTCAGAACAAGTGGCGTAATGGAGTGGTGTGCATTTTTGCTGAAATCTCGGGTTTTCAGCAGGATATTCATGGAATAAAAACATGCAAAATCTTACAGTATAATCGCTAATATTATATTCTGCCCCCTTGTTGACGGCCCAATTCAGAGCATCCAGCTAAAAGACTCAAAATATCGATTTCCGAGTTGTTTTCAATCCGTATAACTTGCCTGACCACAAACAACCGTCCAATGAATCGCGTTTCTCCCATTTTCATCAATTGCATTTACATTTGCTCCATTGTTTACTAGAAATTCAGCATTTTCAAGCCTCCCAGTTATTAGTGCACACAGGAGAGGTGTTTGTCTGAAATCCAGGAATTCAGTTGATATTTTAAGAATTGCAGTTCTTCGAATTGCAGAAAAATTAAATAGTTCTACAAAAAATTATCCAAATTTCAGCTAACCCCCCCCCCCTTCTCTTTTTCACTTTTCAGCGATGCAATCACTATTCCCAGAACTTGATTTCAAGAAGAAAAAAAACAAGCCCTGTTTCGTCTTTTGCGTCCACTAGATCTCTGTCTGCCAGAAACACCAATTTCAGTGCTGTCAATTCGGCATTTGTGGCTGCATAATGGATCGCATACTTGCCTTCATCATCCGTCTCGTGCACCTCTTCCTGGAAGCATTCTATGTTGAATCTTGAATGATTTCCATGTTTTAAGCATCAAAGTTACCGTCTATATTCTTAAAAATGGAAAACACAGATCATCTTATTCGAAAACAAGAGATTTTCAAAGCTTAGAATTCAGAGATCATTTGCAATTCTGTTGATCGCATTTTCGGCATTTTAAGATTATTAAATTGCAATGCCTGTGTCTGACATTTCAAATCATATTAACAAGCACATTTAGCCTGCTGAAATCTTATTTTCAGATGATTTTATGTCTGAGGAAACAACCGATTTCCAAGTTGTTGAGCACCCAGACAACAACGTAAAGGAAGCGAGGAAAATTTTGTGAGAAATGTCATCCAAATTCGAATTTCTAAAAAGAAAAGCTTTGACGAAAGGAAGATATTAGTAAAAATTACAGGCTTTCAAATTTTTTTTTGGTATTCAATTTGTCAAATTATGCTGTACCTGTGATTCGGGTCGTACCGAGCCGACAACGGTAATATTTATAAAAATTGAAATCGTGGAGGGCAAAGTGTCAAAAATGATTTAAATTGGTGTATTTCAAAAGAAAATGATTGAAATATAGCAGCGAATTAGAAGCCCAGAAGCATAGAAGCATCAACAAGGCCGGGGGTAACATTATTGGTTCAGTGTCCAAACTAAGGCTTCCGATTGGGCGAAATGTCGGCCGTCTCGTCTCATCTTCGTCTTGAATTCGTCTGACGCAGTGTGTTTTATTTTCGTTATATCTATTTTATTTTCGTAAGACGAATACACGACGAACTGAAAGACGAACGAAGACGACTTTTTGTCTTCGTCTTTCGTGAAAGCCTTACTATTAGTCAAAACCGTATTACGCTGTATTCGAGAAAAGTCTCTTTGAGAATTCCAAATTTGCTACGGGAAAATTCGCCAAATTAAAGACTCTCAGTAGTAAAGCCACCAACCTGTCTTCCACTGATTGGAGGGGGAGGGGCTTTACTTGAATAATATGCCGTATTGTCTGAAGCAAGTATGCCCATATAAATGCGTTGGACTCACTCAGCGGTCTACAATTTGAAATTACGGCTTAAAATAGACCGCAATTTGGGAACCCGAATCACGAGTATGGTCGAATAGCAGTGTAACTTGAGGGAACTGCTCTCTAGGTCACCTACCGGTCGGGATTCTAAGATTTCCTGGATCTCCCAATTCTCCCTGCCAACATCCAAGGCATGCATAAGAGAAATTCGTTCAGGCTTTTGCATTTTCCTGAAACGAGGTTCGTATGAGCTTTAAGAGAACGAGAAAAGAGAGCTTAATGACCAGCACGACGCTAAACTATATACAAAAATGGAAAATTCTGGAAAAACTTGAATGCAGATGTGGTCTAGACTCGAAAATCTGTGACTACCGTAAAGCCTCTAATAGTCTTGCCCCTTCGTGATGGCACAATCGGCGCCACGACAGATTTTGTGGTCAATTCGAGCACTAATATTTAAATTTAATCTTTAATGCCGCGTTCAAAGTTGATTTCCAGGAGAAATTTCCTGGAAAAACGCTGTCCAAAACTGCCATTTTTTTCAGATTTTCCGGAAACTGTCGCAGTTTGTTTGCATCAGAGTTACAACCTACTCACGAATGTTTTCGAGATCTTCAATGATTTCTCCGTCAGAATCCATGATTGGAGGAGAAATATTCAGAAAAAGCAGCCGAATATAGCGAAAAAAAAGTTTTAAAAAAAACATCAAAAAATTGCGTTAAAAATCGTGCGTAAATCGTGCGACGGTCGGTGGTCTCGAAGGGAAGAAACAAACTACGGTAACACTCGTTGCGACAGTTTCCGGAAAATCTGGAAAAAATGGCAGCTTTGGACAGCGTTTTTCCAGGAAATTTCTCATGGAAATCAACTTTGAACGCGGCATAATATTAAAAAACCTATTTGTTTAGCGCCACCAGTAGGTCGCGGCGAGACCCGCCGGCAGATCACTGACCGTTGCCGACACCACCAGAGGCAATGGCCTTGTTTTAGTTGTTTTTCTAAACTTTCTCCTTTTGGCATATTGTCGCCTTTTTTCAAATTTCATATTTTTTAATTGTTTTTTTCTTATTTTTGTTTAATTATCTTCTATTTTTAAATGTTATACTCGATCACGAACTTGACAATTTGAGAAACCTACGTGTTAATATGGCTGTGATCCCTGGAGGGACCACTAAATTTATTCAGGTAGAAGACGTCGAATTTCTAGCCTTCTAACAGAATTTCAATTATAGGCACCAGATGTGTATTGGAACAGTCCGCTTAAAAGTGAAATTCGTGAATCGTATGAGGGCTGGATGATTCACGGAGTCTAGTCGTAAACAGACTCAGAAAACATGTGTCCTCCTTCAATGGAAATTTATTTAATACTGATTGTGGTGCCAGAATCTTTGATCAAAAAATGTTTCACTGGATGTGGGTTGAAGAATGTTACGGATGGATCCGAAGATTTCAAAATTCATTGTTTCAAAGACGACGGCGAAATACCAAAGGGACTTATGAAACGAAAAAGAGAAGAAGCTGCACAGTCATTGTCTTTAGGTTCAGTTGCCGACCTCATTTGTGACATTGACTTACAAGAAGAAGAAAACGAAAAAAGTGAAGATTATGATGAATTGGACACTTCTATTCATACTATTTCTTAATTTTTGTTTGCTTTTTGCTTCGATTCTCGCTTTTTTTGTTCTACTTTTTGTTGTTTTTGACTGAATTTTTTTTAAATTCTAATAAACTCTTATTGTTTTGAAAAGTCAACAAGAAAAAACAACGAGGAAAATAGCTTTTGAACAATAGTATGGCACCTCTTATTGACTTGCGTCCCTAATAGTTTTACTCTCAAAAAAGCTCCACGAACAATAGTATTGCATGCAATTCTATTTTAATTTTTACGGTAACTGTTTTTTTTTATTACGAAGTACCCATTAATTTTGTTTATACAGAGATAATTTTTTTTTCAGAAATCAAGCATTTTCCGTTGGTATCATTCTTAGAAAACAAAAAAAAACGTAGACAAATCAAAAGTACGAGCAGATTAGAGTTATACCTATTATAAAAAACTACTTTTCATGCAAAGAGAAGAGCAGGAGATTATTTTAGATTATGAGAACAAAAATACTCAAAAAAAAACTAAAGGGAGCTGAATAGTAAGCCAGAACACAGAAATAGGAGAACGTAGAACGTAATTGGAGTTCTACCCCCGCCCCCCCCCCCCCCACTTCGAGCAACACATACACTACAAAGGGCACTCAATTGTTTGTGGGAGACAGATTGGAATAAAAGGAAGGGCGCCCTTCTTTCATTCTTGTTGCCCAGACAACGCATAAGAGTAGACGAAGGCAAAAACTAAAGTTTTTCAGAAGAGACTCATGAGAGCACCATAGGATCCCCCTCCCCCCACCCCCACCTCACATGTAGGCTCTTGCTCTCGGTGCGTGTGAGAGTGTTAATGGATCGCGTGTCAAATTATAATATATGTAGTATGAGAGTTTGTATATGCGCGTTTGCTAACCGGATAGAGTTGATAAGGCAGAAAAACTGGTGGGAAGATGAGAGAAATCGAGGGAGGCAAATGGAGGGAAGCTGCTCAAATAGATAAATTTTTTTCCGATTTGAGAAGGATTTCGAAGTAATCAATATGAAAGAATGGTGGATGATAAAGGATGAGCCAGATAATTTCAAGAATCACAAGCTTTCAGCAGTAATTGAAAATTCATAGACACCCAAAAAATATTATTCGAATATTCTATAATGCCGCGTTCAAAGTTGATTTCCAGGAGAAATTTCCTGGAAAAACGCTGTCCAAAGCTGCCATTCTTTTCCAGATTTTCCGGAAACTGTCGCAACTAGTGTTGTCTCTTTTTTCGAAATCTTCAACGATTTCTCCGTCAGAATCTATCAATTGATGAGAAATATTCAGAAAAAGCAGCCGAACAGTATTTAAAAAACATGAAAAAAATGCGTTAAAAATCGTGCGTAAATCGTGCGACGGTCGGTGGTCTCGAAGGGAAGAGGCAAACTACGGTAAAATTCGTTGCGACAGATTCCGGTAAATCTGGAAAAAAATGGCAGCTTTTTTCCAGAAAATTTCTCCTGGAAATCAACTTTGAACGCGGCATAACAATTGCCCCCACAGCACATTTTTTTCCGAAATTTCCGGAGTGATTGCTGGAAGGGGATAGAAGTTAGATGAGGATAGCCAATAATTGTTCCCGTAATTTGGTGGGGGTCATTTTTGAAGTATACCTACTCTCGTACAGATCCAACATTTGCCCTCCCTCCACCGGAAGATCCAAGAGCCACTCCTCTTCAACGTTTTGGTGCCCCCTTGCCTAGGGAGTTGAGATTGAGACTTCTCGGAGCAAATTTTTCATTCGCTTCACGAAAGTACAGAAATAAATTTATCTTTTCTGGTTTATTTTAATAAAGCACGGTTAATCTGAGGTCGGGATTCTTGATGTGATTCCGAACTGGTGGGGGGGGGTATATACAATATGAATTCCAAATAACGATTCGGGAGTCAATTAGCGTATTTCAAAACAGTTGGTTTGCTGGAAATCTATGGCTAATTTGGTATCTGAGAAAGGAGAGAAACGAGTAGGATATTACAGCCCATTTATGCAGCTGTTGCTTTTTGAAACAATTTTTTTTCTGGTCCAATATCTGGAAAGGCACTGAGATCTACATCGATTGACTGAAAACGTCATTTTCTCAGCAAAACTCCACGAGTCTTAGGCAAAACTTGTCTTAAACTTGTGGTGAACTTGGCCTAGATTTGTGAGAGACTTATAGAGATTTGCTGAGTTCGAAGGAAGCTATAAGCAGGCTCCTCGACCGTCGTATTATGACGTGCAGCAGTGGAAAATGGTGTAAAGTATTATTAATCGGAAAATATTATATGAAGCTCCTCACGAAACATATTCAAATCTTGTTTTTGAAAGTAGATAAAGAAATTTTAGACTGATTAATTAATTAATTATGGGGCATTTAAGGAAAGGATACAATTAGTTTATTTTCCAAAACCCTTAGCATTACCTCGAAAAGTTGTGTAATTGTATTCCATTTTTTACTGAATGGCAAGTCCTTGTAGGAATAATTGAGTTTAACTCTTCGGGGTCACTTTTCATCGCATCGAGTTGGCCAGGAGAACGAGCTTCTAGTGCGAAGCGGGTCGCATTTCCTGATGGGTGTAATCAGATGAACGTGAAATTGCTTTCAGGAGCTTTCTAAATACATGTATTTCAGCTTCTTCTCAATTGACATCCATTTATCTGCATTTTTCACAATTTTGTCTTGAATTTCAGATGCCGCAAAACCACTAATAGGACCGCGACGAAATCAGAATATGGTTTTTTTCCGTTCATATGGATTTCGTATATTATAATTATATTTAGCATGGTCTTTCCGTTTTACATAAAAACAAGGTTTCTGATATTTAACCAGAAGTGAAGTGCAAAAGAGGGCTTTTTTCATAGGTTAGACTGCATTTAATTCAAGTTCGTAACGCAATATATTGTCAGAGATAGTTCCATCCGATGGTCGTTAAGGCTACCAGAAACTATTCCAGTGGCATATTTGCGGAATTTTCCGTAACCCATATTGCCTTCAAAAGTTCAGATCAGAACGTGTCATCAGAGGTCTTGCATGAGTTTCAAACCTCGTGATCATTGTTTTTTTTCTTATCAAATCATGTTTTCATTTTTATTGGTCTGATTTTTTTGAGGTTTCAGTTTTCCGAAGCAAAGTATTTAAATACTTTCTTAAAACTTTTTTTCTTAGGGTTTTTGCACTCATCTCTTTTATATCTTCCGTTTTCATGATCCACATTGAAAATGAGACAAAACATGTGTTTATCATTGACACACCTCTTGAATTTGGCATAAGAACAAAGAAGAGAGAAGTGTAAAATTAGTTTATTCCTTCTTGTTCTCTCTTTTTAAACTCTTTTTCTGCATTTTTTAAACTCTTTTTCTGAATTTTATTGGCCTCATTTGAAACGAAATTCTCTCGAAGAGTTACGTTTTGTTTGATTTTTTCATAGAGGTATACAGTTGACGACAGATTATTGCGTACTTGTACGCAATACTCCTTTGGCGCCAGGTTCGAATTAACAAAGAAGCTAAATAATAAGAGAGTTCTTTTTTCACACGTTTGCTTTTTAATTCTTCAATTTTCTGATATTTAAACAAATCAAATCTTATTATCAATCTCGTTTTTTAATTATTTTGCAGTTGCAACCGCCATCAAGTTTCCATATGCTAGATGTTAACTAATTTTTCCAATTTAGGGTGAAAATTAATGTTAAATTAACTCATCATCTCCCTCCTTCATTGAAATTGGCGCAGAATTTTTTTCTCTCCATCGCTTACATTTTTTGCAAGAGAAAAGGTTGAATATATCTTCAATCGAACAAAAAAGTAGCAGGATGAAAAATGACGTGAGAGAAATAGACGTTTTTTTTCACTTTCACTCGTTTCTTGAATGAATGAAACACCACTGTCGGGAATCCGGAGAAGGCAAAAATAAACGAGACTGACTTTGCATTAATTTTTAAGTTATAATAGCTGGCTGGTGGCTGGTGACTTCTGAGAAACACATAATAGCTGTGTAGCTTGCCTGAAAAATATCTATTTTTTCTAAATTCAATGAAAACATTTTCCGAGTGTTCCAAACAAAAAGTTTACTCACTTGGAGTGACTCATATCCTTTTTTTATTAAATTCGTCGAAAAATGCAGGAGAACGCCTACTGTTCGCTGTGACTCAATAAATACAATTTTCGTAACAGAAAGCTTCCTAATTTGGTTTTCCTGCATGAGTTATAAAATAATTTTTATTTTGCCATTTTTCGTCTTTTTTTGTTGTGTCGACGTTCCCTTCACGAAACATTCAGTCAAGTTCCGATTTTGAAATATCGTGAGTTAGTTATTTCGCAATTTACAATTGACATTTTCTGTTAATCCACCAATACGTGCTCATTATTTTTCCATAGTTTCTCTATATTTCTCATCGTCCTCGTATGGTTGGCGTTTCTCCCACATTTTTCATTCAGTACACCGCAAACATCTGCATACCATTTTTTGTTCTCTCTTTATTCAATCTGTCATTGAGTAACCTATTCTCTCGTTTTCTTTCTTTGCCATCTAACCTTTCACCATTGACCAATGACATTACATCACACTAATTCGAATTCGAATTTAAACGTTTCGAAAAGTGACAAGTGCAATGTGAATCATCACTGACCGCAACGAGGAGAGTCAAGATACGGCAACATGTTTCAATCGCTATTTGGTATTTTATTAACTTTGAACACATTGGAAAATACTAGGTGTTTAATGTCGAACACAAGAATCTTTGCCAAACGATACTGAAAAGAGCCTAGCCTTCTGCTCAACAGCATGCATGCATTCTCATTCTGAATTATATGCTATGTTATGTGTTTGTTTGGCTGCAGAAATTCTCTTTCTCGCTCATAACTCAGAAATTTTGCTAATAGTATCTCTAAACTCTAGAAATTCAAAAAAAAATTTTATTTGATATTCTAATCTGCCGTGAGTTATTTTCCAACGCGCCGACCCTCCCATTGTTCAATTAATACAGTAAAAAAAACTCTACCTGTAGAGGAATACTTTCACACATATCTAGGTTTTATAATACTTCGGGTTGGTGTGGTCTCAAATTCTGAAAAAAAAATGGAAACTCTAAAATAATTAAATTACGGAACATGCGATATTTAATCTGAAAGGCATAAATAGTGTTCTTCTGAAAAACCAGTATCTTTCCTGAACTGAACATTTAGTAGTCACCAGACTCAATCTCAAAAACCAATCTGAAACACTTATTTTCCGTAATGCAAAAAAATATCTCCTCCTATCTCCTTCCCGGAATTCCGTGTATTCAAACACTTTCGCACGTTCTAAATTAGGAGACACTCCTATTTTATGTTCCGCAATTCTTTTTTTCTCATCCAAATCCTTCTCAATGTGCTCATCTCATCTTGGAAAAGAGCTCCTGCTCTTTTCCTGAGCCAGTCAATCAGTCAGCTGTCTTCTCATTTTGTTTCACTTTTCATGTTCTTCTTCGTCACTACATAATTGTCTCGAAAAAAAAACGAATAATGAAAAAAAATGAATTGGCTAGAAGTTTTGGAGATTTTAAAATTGAATGTTATCAGGAGAAGTGCAAGATTTTTCCAATAGATATTCTGCATTGAATTTGAAAAACTTCGTGCTACGAATATACTTCAATATTCGAATGTAGTACAATCGTAAAGACGAAGAAGAAACATTTTTATTTGTAATAACAAAAAATGAAAGCTAGAAAGTTAGGCCTACAGTTTTCTTGAAAAGCAAACATTTGTTTTTGTTCATCTCCTCTTCTTCACTCCTTCGCATTCTGAATCACTTTTTCTTCCTCTCTTTGAAAGACTTGTACAACCTGAATGTGGGAAGACTATTTCAAAAACGGAGGAAAACTCCTCCACTCACTCTCTATGTTCCAATAACACTGGCAAATTCAATAGACGGTGATGTGGACAGAATTTATCAGTGTTATAAAAACAAATGAAGTTCTATCAAAAACCGGGAAAAATGAGGTACTGTGCTGCTGCTAGACAATTCCTCATACGCTTTCGAAGATTTCAGTCTTTGT
Organism: Caenorhabditis inopinata; assembly: GCA_003052745.1. Taxonomy (NCBI): domain Eukaryota; kingdom Metazoa; phylum Nematoda; class Chromadorea; order Rhabditida; family Rhabditidae; genus Caenorhabditis; species Caenorhabditis inopinata. The sequence goes on from AP018155.1 coordinate 3,636,759, forward strand.
TTTCCACTTGTCAATCCTAGCAAGTGAGCAAATCAGTCTTGCGATTAAGGCTTCCATTTGGGCGAAATTACGGCCGTCTCGTCTCATCTTCGAATTCGTCCCACGCAGTGTGTTGACAGCTTTTTTATTGCTCAAGACGAATGCAAGACCAACTGAAAGACGAACGAAGACCACTCGACTTTTGAACACTATTTTTTGTGTTCGTCTTTCGTGGAAGCTTTACTTGCGATATCTCAGAGCATTATGTCGTTTGAATGAAAAATGGAGCAATTATTGTGTGCATTTTTTATGTTCTTTCCGTCTCTCCACTTTGAGTCGTGGTCTCCCTCTCACTTCATATTTTGACTGAGGACAACAATTTTTTCTAATCGCCATAAAAAAGTTGTTGGCTTGAAACTTCTTCTTTTCTATTTGCTTGTTAATAAAATTGCCTGACAAAACTTTACTGTGCGTCTTATTTCTCGAAAACAACGATCTTCTCGATTTCTATCAGGAACACGCCTATCACATTAATTGGTTTATTTTCCATCAACTGAGTTCTGACCAAAGTTGGAAGGTGGGAGTTTCCAGTCTTCAACTTTGCCATTTGCCCCCCCCCCCCCGACATCAAACGTTCTCTGGGGAACTGCTCAAAACATTTGCTCTCAATTTTTGGCAGTGCATCTCGCTCTTTCATTTTTTTTCTCCATCATTAACTAGCGTTTAAAAAATACTTCTCTTCGAGGTTCAAACCAACGTTTCGGATTTCTCTTGAATTTGAATGCGGCTTGAATTTCGTCGAATTTCTCGTCTTCTCATTGGAAGTTAGCCGTGGTTTTGAGCTGTCGGAAGTGTTAGAAGTGAAAAGATAATTGGAATGGCCTGCATGTCGCCGGGTCCCAAAAGGAAAGACGACAAATCTATGCTGTCGGGCTCCTTCTTTTTTTATTCACGGCTTTTCTGTTCTGTGTTCCCATTCCTTGCTCTTTTCTTGTATTCTGGTCAGATCAGAAAATCAATGTAGTTTCTCATGATTCCTCACGACTTTTATGTCGGAATAATTTTAACGAGATTTGTACGTTTCCCGAAATGAGCTGTTTGATTTCTCTCTCGTTAAACTCGAAAAAAAATGATATCTTTGTTTTTTTAAGACAAGAAAAGCGCAGAAGCTGCTCAAGAGAGCAGGGATTTTCTGTGTGCCCGCTTTCCTTCGTGCACACATGCACACACAACAACTCAGAAATGGCAAGTAGGCGTGATGATGTGTGTATCGCAAAGAACTTTTTACATTTGCACAAATTTTTCATTTCCTCCTGAAAATGCTCCTCCTTCGGCTGCTCGTTGTCTTTTTCCTTTCCTCATTTTTTGGTTCTATTATGTCTAGGCACATAACGCCGTAAATAAGAAGAAAACCGACGAACATTATATATTTTCATTTATAGACGTTGTTTTTTTCTCTTTTCCGTTCAATTCTCCGCCACATTTATGACTAATAATCAATTGGTATGCGAGCTGTATTTATAATTGAAAAATAATATTTAAATATCAAGCAGAATTCAAAATTTTTATAACTAACCTTGCTTTTTTTTATTTTTCCTGGAAAGTATTAAATCCAGCGTAAATATACTATAGTCCCAATTACGATAATTTGTATCGTTAGAAGCTACTGAAAAAATTATTTTCTGAAAGGACCAGAAGTACATTTAAAAAAGAACGGTTTTTTTGGAAATTCGATTCTTGAAAGTTAAATGAAATTCGATTTTTGAAAGTTAAAGGAAATTCGATTTTTGAAAATTTTTGAAAGTTATGAAAGTCACGTGGGAACTGCAACATTAATAAACGTAAAGTTTTCAAATAAAACATATGTTTATTTTTTTTTATTAGTTATTTTTAATTCTATGAAGATAACCTGTGTCTGCGTCTTCGGGGGAGACCAATAAGCGACGAAATCCCTTCCTGTAATATTGAGAGAAATGAGTGCAGCGCATGGGAAACCTTCTGTTTTTTAGTATTTATCGCGCTTAACAGTTTCCTGGAAAACGTAGTTTATAGGCCTTAAAACTAACCTGTAAAATGCCTATGGACCAGGTGAGGCCGTAAAACCGGAAAAATGGGGAGCAAGGTGACGCTTACTTCTTCACGCATGGAAAATTAAATTTCATTGGCAGTTAATAAATGAGATGTATAAGCACTTAATTTTACTGGATGTTTAGCGCTCTTAATATATTGTAATCAGAAAGAAAGTCTTCTCTTTTTCCAACGATTTTTCACCACCTGACTGATTCTACATCAAAGGCTGGCTACGTCTTTTTCTGACGGTGTGTTTTAGGTCTGATTTTTTTCAACAGTGACTGATTAAAAAAATTCAATTTAATGTATGTAACCAATTTACGAATTCCAATGCTTAACATAGCCGATAATTAAAGGAAATATGAAAAATTTACTGTGAAAATCCGAATTTCCTCTACTAACCTTACATGAAATAGTTTTCCAAGTTGAAAAATGGAACAAGGCTGCAGCTACTCCAAAGATGGACCTAAAAACCGATTATTAAAAAGTTGCAAGGGAATAGGTTTCCCAAATTTAGAAAGTTTCCTACTAACTTCCTGATTAGGCAATGCTGCCTAAGGCAGGCTAGGCCGTCGTTGATAAAATATCTTAATACTCTGCGTGAATTCTTCAAATGCCGTGGTAGTCTGAAGCCTATACCGTTGTAGTCTATGATGTACAGTCCTTGATTTTGAAGCTATCCTCACCTTTTTTCAGCACCTCAGATGCTAATACTACAATGCTATTTCTTCTGTTTATCATTTAAAAGGCCCACTTTTAAAACATTTCGAGATATTCACTTATTTTTCCATCATGTTGATTTAAAATTATGATTTTAAAAAACACGATAATATGATAATGGCCGATTTTCCGTCCGGTTTTCTAATTTTGTGTTCAATTGTGCCTTCTTAATCCTTTTTCTTCATCTGTCCACATCTTCCTATCAGGGAGTCCGAATCTCTGAATCAGTCAGAGTTGTTTTTTTTTAATCCCCTATGGGATCATTTCGCGATATGCATCGTAATAACATGAAGTTTACTGGGCTATTTCTTTGTTATTCGTCGAATTTCTTCTGTGTTCAAATATTTCTTCTTGAAAATGTTGGTTGGAAAACAAGAACCTACCCCGATCACCTTCTGTTGCCTTGAAAAAATCGAACATTTTTTATTCCGTTCCTTCGTATCAATAGCTTTATCCCCTTGATTTGTGGTTCCTGCCGTAACAATGAGTTACGTCTCATTGAATTTTCATAACTCTCTTTCAACAAAAGGCTATTTTCCTTTTTCTTTCTATCTCCATTTTGTCTTTATCTGTAATGCATGAGTCGATTATAATTTATCCTGATTTTTTAGAGAACAAACAACTGCGGAAATTACCATCCTTTGGAAATTAGAATGTAAATATTTTCGTTAGACCACACGAAGAACCTTGAGATGTAGGTTTAGGAAGCGAAGCCAAAAGATTGTATCTCTTTCTTGAAACCCCGACATGAAATGGGTGCGGCACATGAAAAAAAAGGCGTGTGTTGGATGATCAACGTAGCAGGAAGTGAGCCGCTCGTTTTTTTCAAAATTCAATAGGGCTGTTCATGAAACAGGCTAAAAAAGAGCTGCTCTACAAAATCTTAAATAATATTTCAACTTACTGGAAATGTTTTAAATAGGACTTTTTTAAATAATTCATAATTCGCTCGATAAAAGAAAAAAGAATCGATAAATCAACGAAAAAAATAGAAAAACAATGTTAGATAGAACGTTTATAATAGTAGAAAATGTTTTGCCATGTAAAGCCTTCGGTATTTAAACGAGCTTCTCTGAATTTTTGATATCTAAGTCAAATTCTTTGAAAATTGGGTCTCATCTTAAATTTACAATTGAAAGTCATACAATTTTGTGCGGAACTGCAAAAGATGGACAATAAAACCGGATAATGTGCTTTTTGGGTTCTATGTAAACTATTTTGCTCTTCTTCTCATCCAAAATCGTTCTTTGACATCGTTGGCACTTTCTTTTTTAGTATCTTATTATTCTGAGTCTCTTCTTTGTTGGTTTTTGCTGCGGTTTGAACTACATTCTTTTCGTTTTTTTTTCTGTTTCAATAGGTGCGCGAATACCCATTTCACTAAAAACTAGCTACAGGACATTGAGTTCGAGTGGGCAGAAGACCGATGTTTCGGTTTTAACTGTCACTACTAATTTTCAACTTTTCATCCGTTAGCGGTATCAAGCAATGTTTTTTTTAATTATATCAATTTACTTCAATTCATTACGACAAATATTGAAATCATTCTTCGAATTAAACAGGCATTGTAATTAAATCTTTTCTTTGACATGACGGCTTAACAAAAGATTTTCTCAAAATTTGTCATTATGATTTGCAAATCAGCATTTTTAAATTCTAACATTCACTTCCCAGCCCTGCTCTCAATGAAACCCGAAAATTCCGTTTCATTTTCAGCGCATCCAACATTTGATCGGTTTTTTCTTCTCCCGGTATCCTAAACCTATGGTCTCTAGGTCACACGCACATACGCATCGTTTTGTCGTGTATATTTTCTTTTCTTGTTTGCTTTTTGTATATTCTGCTTGTATGCTTTTTTTCTTCATTTCGGCTTCTCTGCGTCGCCTTTTTCCTCAGTTCTTGGCATGGGAAGAGCTCTTATCATTATCACTCTGATGGACGGGTGGCAAAAGTGAGAAAAACTGTCAACAGTTTTATATTTTCGTTAGTTTTGTTGTCGACTTTTCCGCAGCTTCCAGTGATTGGAACGTGATTACCATTATTTAATTAGGTATCAGTGGTGGATAACCAATACATTTTAGTTCTTGCGGGTTTTCTATATTTGTTTTTTGTGGCGTTTTCTTGATTCTATTTCAAATGCCCTCTTCATTTTTATCATTGTTTATCGGTTTATACTCTCTATCTTAATATTTATGTTTTCTTCTTTTCCAATTATTTTTTCAGAATCAAACCGACCAGCAGCTCGTTGAAGTAAATACTCCAGATGGGTGACACAATGGTACTCACCGCTACATTGGCGGTATTATTTGCACTATGTAAGCTTTCTTTACTTTGTTTTTCACACACTCACACACACACACACACATGGTAGAGAACATTTCTGTGTCATATTGTAAGAAAATAACGCAAAAAGCCGAAAAAAGAACGTGGCGAATGTTTGCTGTGATTCATCTCCTTTGGCTTTTTTGCCAAAATACACCAGAGTTACAAAACGCTTTAATTTTTTAATGTTACTGCTTCAGAATAAATAGGGCAGTTTTGAACACTGGGAAAGCTTATCGAAATCTTAAAAACATTGTAGCATTCAAAATTTAACATTTTCCAGATGTTCCGAACGAAGGATCTACCAACTCGCGATACATCGCTATGGGCAATCTGCAGACAGTAATTCATGGGGAAACGCTTTTTTCCACAGACATCGATGAAGACAGGCCCACCACCGGATTCTTGTGGTCCGTACTTAGAATCATGTTCTTTTCAGTAACCGACTAACGCAGGTTTTGCTTCATCTTCAATAGCAATCCTATGTTTACAATTTTACTAAAATTGAATGCTTGTGTCAATCTTGCTTATTACAAATTAAAACGCAGTTTTCTTGACCTTCTTTCAAGTTTTCCAGGTGTGAAGTCCGCGAGGGTACCATCCATCACGATCCAACATGGGCTCGTTTCGTCCGTGTTCGCGATCAGAAACATTTCCCAGCTGACATTGGAAGCGACAAAAGAGCATATTTGCATTTCGGCAAATCAAAAGCAGAAGCATCTGGAAAGTATCGATGTGAAATAAAAATTGCAGATAATTCAATCATCATTGGAAATATGTTTGCTTATTGTAGGTTATCCGAATATTCATTCTTTGTTGAAAATTAAATATGGATAACGTGCCTATTTCAGCCCATCCTGTCGTAAAGAACAACGAAACCTGGGCACTCAAAAAATCCGAGTCAGAGCCTGCGACTGCTGTGGTATTTGAAAAAAATTGTCGACGTTAAGTCTGGCTTCTCAAAATTCTCATTTTTCAGGGACCAGCCGTCTATGCCTTGCACGATTCGACGGCTCAAATCTCGTGTCCAATTATCGGATACCCGCAGCCACAAATTGTCTGGTACAAAGACAAGTTCCCGTTAGAGCTCGAAGGACGTGTCTCATTTGACAAGGCCAATGGAGTTTTGAGCATTGAAGGAGCTAAAGATGAAGATGCGGGGGTATATCGGTGCGAAGCCACAAACCAGTTTCCAGTGCAGATAAACGGCCTTGAGCAGAATTTTATGGTGAAACTGGATCAGGAACTGAGAATTGGAGGTAATGAAGGGAGGGCATACTTTCACTGACCTGTTTTATTTTCTTAGATAACTACGGATGGGTGCTCCCGCTGGCTATCATTCTCATCATCCTCATTCTCCTCTTTATTGTCATATTCACCTGCCAAAGATGTGCTAAATATAAGGCCGATCAATACAACGTAGCTGACCGTGAAAGGGCTCTTCATAATGATCAAGTTCCACTCAAAAATAGTGTGTAAATGTTAATCTTTCCTTTTAATATTGGTTAATCTCCGTACATTTATCCATCATATTGAACTCAAAAGACTTCCACCCCGCTCCTCAATACCGATCGCCACTGCCACTTATATATAACTTTACAAAATTTCAAATTTTGTCTCCAGTCTAATCTTCTCTAATTTAGTTATGGAATTTCATTTCACTCTCCATGGATTATATATGTTAAAATTAGACTCCTGCGGTAACGCTTTACAAAATAGTAATATTTTTAATCAACGTTTTCTCCAAGAAATTAAATTCACTTTTCCCGAAATATATATTGCTCCACAATGTTTTACCCCTTGTGAGTGGCCGTATCATTGCATGGAACAGTAAATATACCGATGTCGAATATACGCTGTTTCGTGAGTCCTTAATTGTTTGCTGTTTAAACACCATATATGCCGGTATCCCATTCTCCCATGTTCCCAAACCGCTTTTTCGCTTTTCCGGTAATTTTGTAAGGTTCGACCTTATTCACCAAAAAATAATTCGTTGAAATCACGTTTTTATTTTCTTTTTTTCTGAAGCTCTGGAAGTATAATAAAAATGATGAAAAAGGATTCATTTAAAACCATTCAAAAAAGCAAGCAAACGGGGAGCAAAACAATCAAGACAATAAGAAAAAATTAAAACACCATATAACTTTAAAGTAATTGCAAGAAGCTTTGAGAAAATTTGAGAGTCAGAGTACAACAGGAAAAACTCAATTAAAAAACAACATTATGAAAATAACGCAAAATTGAATAGGAAAACAAGTATATGAACCGAAAATCAAGGTTACTGCCCTGGAAGTCCAGGCATCGTTCCTCCGGACGGTGTGCGCACATTTTTTACGGTCTGATCAATAGAGAGAACAAGACAGGCTGCTTCCGTGGCGGCAGTGATAGCATTCTGTAGTAAAACAAACGTTGAAAAGGTCAAGGGGAGTCACGGATTCCATTTTTCAACATACCCTCTTCACAATACTAGGCTCCCAGACACAGGCTGCAAGGTTATCTCCGACGGCTTCACGGTGGATATCGATTCCAGCCCATTTCTCACCTGAAAAAAAATAGTTAAAGCAAGAGCAAGGTAGGGTCCAAACCTTGAGCATGGCGATGTCTCAGCTTGTTAAGAACGTCGAGAGCATCAAGACCAGCGTTTTGACACAATTGGCGTGGAATAATCTGTAAAAGCAAACTTTTGTGAAATTTAAAAGTATGGTTTACCTCGAAGGCCTGAGCGTAAGCCATCCAGAAAGCTTGATCTTTTCCCTCAATTGATCGAGAATAGTCGCGAATCAAACGACTTAATTCCATCTCAATAGCACCACCTCCGGCTACAATTGAGTCATTTTTCTTGGCACGACGAACAATCATTATGGCATCATGGAGAGATCGTTCAGTCTCTGCAATGAATTGTTCAGCTCCTCCGCGAAGAAGAAGGGTGCATGCCTGTGCTTTTGAGCACTCCTCGAAGAAGTTGTAACGCTCACTTCCGACTTGTTGTTCGTAAAACTTTCCGCACTTTCCTAGAACACTGTCGTCGATCTGGGACACTGTAGTGAGAACACTTCCACCACAAGCAGCCATTAAACGGTCCAGATCATCTTGTGGAATTCTTCCAGCACAGAACATGTCACGGTCGGCGAACCACTGAGTAGCAACATCTCCAATAGGAAGTTTGGAAAGCACCACGTTAGCTCCGGAATCGTGAATCTTTTGAAGTTTATCGTAAAGAATATTCCATTCAGCATCAACAACAGCTTGGAAATCAGCAACGCTGTTCAAGCGCATTTCGGCATTCTCCTTTTCTGCTTTAAGCTCTAATTCAATATTGAGAAGAGCAACTTTGGCGTTGGTGTATTTTTTCGGCTGCATTTCAAATCCGGCATAGCTGAAAGCTTTCTGGAAAGCAACTCCTTTGATAAGACGAGATTCCTAAAACAGCATCGTTGAAAAATATTTTTTTACAGATCTATGTTCTTTTATTTCTGGCAAAACGTACATTCAAGTTTCCACCATTGACTTTTTTGATTCCAATCATGTTCAATGGCAAATGGACATCCAGCGTATTCACAGCATCAACGATCATATCGGCGAAAAACAGTCTCTCCTGGCTCACAAGTTTACTGCTCAAAGTAGTGGCGGCACACTTAACAAGCATTTCACGAAGCTCTGTTTCTCCATTAATCTTGATTTCCAGATCAGCCAAGTTCTTCATTGTTTTTTCACAAGCTTTACCAATTGCTCGGATAAGAAGTTGTGGATGAACTCCATCTTCAATGAACGGTTTCATCTGCTTTAGGATTTCCGCAGCCAGAACAACGACAGATGTGGTTCCATCACCGACCTCAGCATCCTGGGATCGAGCAATATCGACCATAGTGGAAGCAGCAGGGAAGACGATATCCAAAAGCTTTAAGATTGTGGCTCCATCATTGGAGATTGTTGTTGCTCCCTTACTGTCGACGATGAGTTTGTCAAGACCACGTGGACCCAAGGTAGTACGGATACTGTCTGCGACAACCTGGAAGACGTTTATTTATAATTTTCACTATTTTTTTTAATGATCTTTGCTATTTTTATATGCTCAAAAATATCTTTTTAATAAATGCTAATTCACAAAACGCCCTCTAGTGTTCAGAAAACATTTTGAGACATCCACTCTGAAATCTTGATAAACTTATTTAAAAAATATATAATATACTCATTAAAGTAATTTTCAGTTTTCCAAAACGGACCTGACAAGCATTGATGTTGGAAATAATCTGGCCCTTTCCCTGTTTGTTCTCGGTGCCGTCTTTGAGCAGAATAATTGGTGGCCGCATCATTTTGCTCTGAGAATAGACAGTTAATGATTAAAATGAAATGTTTTAATTATAAAAATTAGAATAACAACAAATTCGCAGTTTTTTTTAATGGAAGGTTTTGTACTTTCACAAAAAAGGCCCGGAGCAAGCTTTTACCTCTATTAAGAAGCAAAAAGACAAAGAGTTCTATTCAAAATCGCAAAAATTTTGGAAGCAAATTTCCTTCTCGAAAGAATTCCCAGGGCGTCGCGTGTACGCGAAGCGGCTCTTACTGAAAAAACTAGACCGCGGCCACCAAAATTTAAGGCCTCACAGCTTGAACAGGAACCCTTAATCTGCTATTTTGCATGTATATATAGAAGAAACGGGAGGAGGAAAAAGAAAATGTCAATACATGGAAGCAAAGGAAATGTGGTGAGAATGCAAATGTAACGCAAGTTGTATAGGCAACAACTGAAGAGGCATAGAGAAAAAGTGTAGAGCTCACGGAGCACTGGGAGAAGCAAGAATTCGGATTTGTTCAGAATAAAGGACCCTTTTTGTATATTTTCTTATTCTGCTTCTATTCTTTTTTTAGACATTACTTTACTAGCGTATTTTCGTTAGACTGTTAGAGCTTTTTTGGAAATGCCTGATTACCAATTTAAAACCGGACTGCTCGAGCACAAGGATGCCGTTCACAAATTTCTGATGGAGAAATTCAGAGTTACTGAACCTATTACAAGTTCATTAGGATGCACTGAAGAGGATGTCGCTGAGTTTTTCGTGGATCTCACAATGAGCGGCTTGGAAGACGAGAAGAGCTCAATTCTGGTTTTTGAAGGAGATGTGGGTTATTGAAAATTATAAATGTTTAAATAATTCGGGAAAGAAGTTAATTATGGAAGCGAACACTGTGCGCACGGCGCTGTTTGATAGTAAAACATAGCTTAACCAAGAACTTTCTCAACCAATACTTGGACTCACGGTAAGCTCAGTCATTGCATACCTTGGAATAAGGCTTCCATTTGGGCGAAGTGTCAGCCGTCTCGTCTCATCGTCGTCTTCATCCCGTCTTCTAACGCAGTGTGTTGACAACTTTTTTATTGCGTAAGACGAATGCAAGACGAACTGAAAGACGGCTCGACTTTTGAAGACGACTTTTTGTCTTCGCCTTTCGTGGAAGCCTTTTCTTGGAAGACAAAATGGGGTTCTACCGAAAACCTGAACAGAAAATTAGCTTGTTTGCTACTTTCCGACTGACTTCTTTTTGCTCATGACGCTATCTTATGTAGATTTGAAATTTTTAATAATTGCTGCAAATTCTTTCATCAAAAAATGGCAAACAACGACAAAAATTATAAAGTAGAAAAATACAAAATTCTGGAGCTCACGTCGTTCTTGAAAGTATTTTTATTAAAATAGTGTATATTGTGCTTAAAAACTTTCGAAGCCTTCCAGGAAATCGTGGCGATGTCTTTAAACGCTATCAAAGAATGCTCGTTTATATCTGAAGCATCTCCATTTGATCCACATTACGATTTTTCGAGCGAGATCGGAAGTGGACCGTATAAACGAGAAAATGCAAACAAGCTGCTCACTTTCATTAACGTAATGGAACAAGATTTATCTTTCTTGACTGGAAATGCAAAGAAAGTTTTCAAAATTGATGTTCTGTGCGTATCGGAAGCTTGCCAAGGGTAATAACAATGAGAATTGAAATATTACAGAATTCTAGCTTTTTTGCAGAAACGGAATTGGTCGAAAATTGGTAGAACAGAGCCTTTTAAATGCTTCGGAAGAAGGCTGCGACTTTCTGGCTACGGTGGCGACAGCTGTAGCATCTCAGAAAATTTTTAGTAAAGTGAGTGAGGCTGCGCTTTTTGTAATCACCAAATTTTACAGGCTGGCCTTTTCTCACTTCGAGAATTACCATTTTCTTGTTTCCGAAACCACGGAGACGTTGTCTTCAAGAACCTCCGCGATGGTGGAATCAGTGGAAAGCTTATGGGAGTTCCAGTTCATAAGCCAGAAATCGAGGATGATGAAGATCTCCGATAATCGCAGATAAGAATTCGGAGAAGAAAAATTAAGCACTCTTTATATTCACAGTAATGGACCATTATCACGATCTCGCCTTCTTATAATTAAACAAGCAATAAAATAATTACGCGGAGAAAAACATTTGATACAATACTTTAGCTTTGCGAATTCGTTGAAATTTGTAAAATCAGATCAACTTTAAATAATAATATAAGACGTTCTTACACTGAAAAAGTACACTGTAAATGAGAACAGCATTCATATTAAAGGTATGAGGCATGTTAGAAAAGCATTGGTATTGATCGAAAATTTTCCATCAGGTTATCGACAGTATCAATCTTCTTACTGAACTTCTTTAATTCATCATACTCCTGCTGGTAAAGTTTGTAGAGCTCTGCATCATATTCTTTTTTCCTCTTTTTGGCTTTTTCGAGATTATTCAGATGAAATTTCTGAAAATGAAATGATATATTTTTCAAAAATATAGTTTTAAAAAGTTACGAACTAAAATTTGATTCTTCTCTTCCTCTGCTTGCGTCTTTTTTAAAGCAACTTTCTGCAGGCCAGCTTCTACCGTTTTCGATAAAAAATTTCCGTGTAACCTTGACACCACTTCAAATGGTGTTTCTTCCTTACGAATAGAAAAATCCAACGACGGCATTTGAACAGGAACGTCCGACGAAATGAAGCTATTGCTGGTAGTTTCTATCGCTTTTTTGAGTAATTTTTCACTAGATTGTTTAATCTCTCCTAATTCTTTAATCTCTCGTTTCAGTAAGTCTGCATACTTACTCATCTAAAAGTCAATTATACAAAAATTTTTTTCCAAAAGTTTTCTCACTTCTTTTCTATCTTTAATCATATTTCGCATACTACTTGGCATTTCCTCAGGGTTATAGGCCATAAAAAGCTCCAGTTGTGTGGTGTCATTAGCTTTCCTCTGTTCATTTTCAGTCTCTTTGCTCGTGAAGCACAAACGTTTTCCTGGAGTAGGCATAGATTTTCTACGAGGAGTTGCAGTCATGGCATGCTGTACGTTTCCGTGTAGTAAAGAATTCCTAGTTGGCGAAGGTAGGATAGAGGTGTCCACTTCCATCGGCTCTACTTCATTTTCGAAATCAACCGTTACTTGTTGCAAATGTAGTGAAGGAAGTTTTGGTTGAGCATCAATTATCTGTCTCCATGCTTCACTGGATTCCTGAATAGTTTCCTTTTCAGGAGAATTTCGAACCGATTCATTCATGAAGGGAATGGCTGGAAGAAAATTCTCTCGACCTTTCTTTTTCTTAGGGACAATTGAGGAACCAACAGGAGAAGCAAATATGGAGGCACGAGAAGTAAAAGTGCTTCTTCTTTTTTGAGACATTCTGCAATAAGAACTATTTTGGTAAAATATAGGCAAAAAATGGGTGCTGACTTTGAAGTTTTCTTTAAATACACATTCTTACATTAAGCGTAAATGTTCATCTAGAACGGAAAGAAGCGATAATTTTTAAAAATTAAAAAAATATTATTGAATTATGAAAAAAAAAGCAATTTCGGAGTGATTTTCAAAACACGCGGGTTGGCGCATTTCATGTAGGCACTGCTGGCGCATTTTATGTATGTGTAATATGCGCAATTTCGGTGAAATCTTTTTTATATTTTGAGGAATTTTTCAAAGTTTTCCCGTATTTCTCTCAGCATCTCATAAGATTCTCTTTATAAAAAATATATTCCATATCTTTTCTTGCAAGTTATTATGACATTCCGCAGTCACCCATGTATTAAGTTCATTTCGGTGGTATGCCTGGATATTTTGAACAGAACAAATTCTGAAACGTGCCGTTTGTGAACTGCATCTCTAATATAAATAATGGCAGATTTTAATTTTATGCTTGTGAACGATGAAATGCTTTGGAATAATATATTTCCTGTATCGCTATTTCTAGATAACTATATTTTTTGATGTTTCCCAAACGGCATAATGTTATGGTTTATACGTTGAGGCTATACTTCGTTTCAGAAAAAATGGGATCATAAGTTCGCATCTATTTTCCATACTCAAGCTTGAAAAGTTAGGAATTCTGGAACTCTGTATTGAAATCGTCATTGTTTTAAATTAGGGGTTCTGCCAGAATTTGGAATTGAACACGTTCAGAATCAGCTCACCGTCTCCCTTTTCTAAGTGAATTCTTCATTTCTGTTTTAACAGGGAAAATGGCTCGAGAAAGGAAGGGTAGGAAATCAAATTCAGTGGCTGTCGTATCAGAAAAAGTTGCCACACCCGAAGAACCGGTTGAAACTGAGATTGTAGAGACAAACGGAAAGAATCATATGAACGGAGTTGTCCGTAACGGTAAAAGAATAAGCGAGTCAGAGAAGGTGGTCAACAAGCCTTTGGGAGATCGGGAAAATGAAACAAAAACGTAGGAATTTCATTAAGCTTTTTCTGATTTGTGAAATTGATTTTCAGAACGACTGTGGAAGCTAAGAAAGGAAAGACGAGTGGAAGTACTGGCGGTTCTCAATGTGTCCTGCTGACTCAAGGAATTATGGCTAATGATAGCATTAAAATCGATTCTGTCATTAGAATTATGAGTTCAGATATCGTTCACGTTGGTTCTTTTCTGTCGAAGAAAAAAATAATTTAACAATTTCAGGCAACTCTCCGAGATCTTCAACCTATGCAAGTCTTGCCATTACTCAAAATCATTGAATCTCGTTTGAAAACGAGAAAAGCAGCAGAGTAAGAAATTTATTGTGATAAATGTAGATTTGAAAATGGGCCTTGAAATGATTCAGGTGTCTATAAATATTCCTTTTCAATTCATAATTTTCAGTATTCGTTCAACAATTCGATGGGCCCAAGTTGCTTTCTCTATTCATATGCCATATCTCAGTTCTCTTCCTAATTTGGAAAAAGAAATCGGTGGACTTATCAGCTGGTTACGAACTAGAATTAACCATCATAGGGAGTTGTTAGCACTTCATGGAAAAATATCTACGATCGCCGATCTTATCAAGAGGCGAACCAATAATGTGGTTATTGTCCAACAACCGTTGGTCGTATTTAATAATGGTAAATTTGTAAAAAAGTATCAGTATTCTAAGATTTAACAAAAATCAACGTGTGTTTTTTCATATTGACATCGCCCAATTTCTTTCAGATGTCGACTCTGATTCCGAAGATTTTGACGCGGTCGGCTCTGACGAAGATGGTGAGAGTAGTGAGGATGACTGGTGGGAAGACAATGAGCTAAAAGAGGATGACGAGAATCAGGAAGATGATGAAGATGATGACGACAACGACTCCGATGACAGTGACATGGATGCCGAAAGTGTGGAATCTGTCTCTGAGGTGAAATTGCTATAAAATAGAGGAATACCTTGATAAATGATGTGAGCTAAAACAAGTTGGCAGAGTGGGGTGTTACTCTTTTGAAACTGCACTTTGGACACTTCTGTGATCAAGCAGCCTGAAAATATAACTGAATTCCATGACTGACTGCATTAATTTAGGAAATTATCCACGGCATTCTACCTACGGTTTACCATAGCTCTGGTAGTCTATTTAAAAAGTTCTAAATCACAGAGTTATTTTCTATTGTGTTTTTTAACCTACGGCAAGTGGCTCCTTTACTTTTCTGAGCTGAAACGCCAAAACAACGTTAAAAAAATATATAGCTATTTTCTTTACGGATCGTGAATGCTCACTTTGTTTATGCTACTATGATTTCTGTTCTAATTTGTGTAACGGATCTATTTATACACTAAAAGAGTTGTTTTCCTTATTCATTAAAGGAACAGAATGGGAAAGTCAGTGGCTGTTTTTTCCGGTGTTCTCGGCCATCTGCTAGGATCTAGCGGTGAAATCTAACGAGTAACGGCATTCGTGATACTTAAACGGCAAGAAAAATGTTTAAAAAAACAGAGAAGATAATTTAACTGAATATAACGTTTAAAAAAATTATTACTTTCGTTTTTAAGTCGCAATTCTTTCCTATTTAGCCACCGGATGGCTGGAAAAATTCAAGAAAAAAATCTGCCCGACTGTTGCAGTATTTTCTTATGGTGAATAATTGAAAAAAAAATCGTTCATGAATAGGCTAGACAGAAAGACGTATCAGGAGAAAAAGTCCCCAGTCAGATGACTTGAAGTCCCCAAAAAAACTTATTTGAGTGTAGTACATTAAATGCCGAATGCCTTGTAAACTTAAATGTTCTCTGTCATTTCAAACCGCAGCAGTGCCCTCGATAATATAATGTAAGCTTCAACGAGGACTATCAGGATGGTAAATAAGTGTTTTAATCCGTATGATCAATTATACGATGAATTATGAACATAATTTTTCTTCTGGTGGTACTCGTAAAATGTTCACATTGAATCACAAAAACTGCAAAGATATGAAATCATTTTTCAAAAAACAGGTCAGTGCCATTTGCAAAATCCTCTTTTTTCGCTAATAAACTTCCCACTCTGGATTTCAATCATAAATCGCTTAGTTTTAAAAATTCTATGAGCATGATAACAAAAATGTGTAGAGCTCGTAATTTTGCGTCTGTTTATATAAGTCATTAAAAAATTTTTAATACTGAAGACATGACTCATTTTCCTGAAGATTGCAGATTTTCAATTACGCTGCATTGTATTTAATGTTTTCAATAATAACCTTCTTGTGATATTTAAGTGAATATGAATTCTTTAGTCTATTCCATCATTTTTTGCGGTATCTTAGAAAAAACACATTACTGTAGCTAATGGATATATAGGAAGGAACCGAGCATCGTTTCGCCGCGAGTCCACCGCTGCTTCCTTTTATAAAATTTTCCTCGGCGCGTTCTTTTCCGCCGCTGTTTTTCAAAAGCTGTGGTCAGGAAGCAGAATATGGATACTGTTCCATTGGTAGACGTATTGTTTAGGACCCGCTGTTCAAATTTTCCATTGTTTAAAAAAACTGCTACTAGGCGTCGGGGTGCGACATAAAGATCTTTCCGTCGCTTAGTGCACCACTTCTTGTATTTTTATAGATAAATAACCTGTGTTACCGGCTTTTTATTTGCTAGTATTTTAGTGTGAATTAAGTCCGTTCAGTTATTTGGTTCTGCACATCATATATATGCTGTCTAAAAATTCTGTTTTTCATTCCGGAATTCTTCAGAAAGTTTTATATTCGTCAAAAAGAACTTCCTGATATGAAAAGCCACCAAATTTCATATTGGGCTGTTAGACCTGTTGAACGGCTGTTCATATGATGTTAATCTTCTATGATTAAAATCCATATTAAGTTTTCTAGTGTGTAATTTCAGTTTTTGTGTTGGGTTGGTTTGTCTGATTGCAGCGCGCGTAATATCTCTTCATGTTGTATAATGAGAACCTGATTTGATGTGAACAGATATTTCTTATAATTCTGAACATATTATTCAGACTACCCTTCTTGAATAATGAATGAAATGACACTTATTAGTGTAATAAAAATGCCATTGTTTTTTCACGTATACAGGAAATCCTTTTTGATTTGCCTATTAAACATGGGCAAATGTCTGGACTGCATTAATTTGAAAATAGTGCGTTGAAAATGCGTAATATCATAATATGAAAAGGATATTCTTTGAATCGCATAAATTCTGTAAAGTTGTTCAAAAAACATCAATCAATTTTAAAATTTGTGAAAAAAGTAAAAAAAAAAACTAAAATTCATTTTTTTCAAGTTTGTTATCAAAATGGCTTCAAATTTCTGAAACGTTTTAAGATTTGTCGGAATTGTCAATTAGTGTTTTTATTCTTGCCCTATTCTTATGTCCCGAGTTCCATTTTCAAATTTCTTCACGTTATTCGTGAATCGCCTTATAGAAATTTGGGGTGTATCCGAAATTCGTTAATTTTACGAAAAATGCGTGCTTATGGAGGAAAAGTTGTGTGGAGAATAATTTGGGAATTGTCGTATCCCTATAAAATAAAATTTGATCAGAAACTAGCCTATCTCTCAATTCTTTCCGTGAATGGAAAAACCAGTATGTGTAATTACATAAATAAGCGTATTAATCGTTCAAAATTGCGACTTTATTTTCTTACATTTTTTTAACAGAAATTTCTTTAAAAAATAAAAGTTTAATTCACATACTTATCGAATGGCGAATGAGAATACTAAAATAAATGAACTTTCTGAACTTTTCTAAACTTTTGGATGTTTTCGTTTCGAATGATCAAAAATCTTAAAAATAAAATTTATAGTTATTTTTTTTAGAGCGACGATAAAGAAGACGCCGAAGAAGAAATGGAAATCGGATAAAATGAAGCTCCTCCTACATTTCCTAATTGTTTTTCCACTGATTTCCTCTTCTCTACCGTTTGGCCTCATATTTGATATATTCCGCTCAAAAGTTGTTGCAATGTCCCTATTGTAGCTGCACATTTTTATTGTTATTGTTTGTTGTTAGCCTTTTTTATTGTCCCTTTTCCCTTGAATTTTTAACATTTTATTTTTCATTTTTTTTTAAATCGTTATCGCCGTTACCAGGTAAACTTGATTATTGTTAACTAGCTTTGTGTTGTATTGTTAAAAAAAAACAACAGTTTTGCCTAGTTTATGATTTCCCAATGGCTTATCGTGGACTGAAAATGGTGATTGCAATAGTCCCCGGTGTTACGTCCCATTTCTGTCATTTTTCTTTTGAACTTTATGTGTCCCGACTTCTTAAAATTCATCTTGAGACCATAAAATAGTGCCAAAAATGTGGACAACTACTTCATTTCTGTCGGGGGCTCCTCATTCTCTGTTGTATTTTTGAAAACATCTTTTAGAGTAATTGAATTGCGGTGCTCTTCGAGTGTTTGCGGCTCTTTCTGCCCCAATTTCTATTCAAAAACCTCTTCATACATACCAAATTTTGGTGTTTTCGGAGTTTTCGGTCTGTCGGCAATTTTTGAACTTATTTTTGCTACCCCCTAAGCTTAGTTTTCATAAAAATTAAAAGTTTTTCTTTTATCCTGTAATATTAAATGAGAAAATCAGAAATCGGAAAAAAATATTTCGAAACGTTAGAAACAATTGCTTTGAAATTTCAAGAACGATTCGAAACGTCCGAATTTCGATATTAATTTTCAAACGTTCGTCCAAAGTACAGCCAAAAATGCGGAATGCACGGTTTTAAGTGAAGCAAATTCGCAATTTCAGCACGCTTTGGACGTTCTGTAAACGAGCCTAATCTTCTCGCTAAAATGCTATTCAGAGCACTTTATTTAGGCAAAACTTCATTTTCAGAAAACGCCGAATTTTCGAAAATCGGCGTTTCATTCTTTTATGCGTTGCAGACAACTCCCGCTTCAATATTGCCACGTATTCAGGGAATTTTTAATAGATAGGTTAGAAGGAATTTTTCGCCGAACGGCTAATGTGGATTCTGAAACGTCCCTGGTTCGAGCAGTTGGTTCAATTGTGCGCAGTGTTTTTATTCTTATTTTTATTTGCTAAAATATCTCAATTTTTGCTTAGAATTTTAATTTTTAGCTACTAATTTCAAAAAAAAGTGCGAAATAATACATATATTAACCTTGTCGTTTTTTTCTTCCTATGTGCTTCCTTGTCACTCTACTACAAATTAATAGTACTATATTTCAATGCTTCTTACATTCCTACCTATCGATATGGAACCGTTTGCGTAAATCAATACGAGTCAAGCTTTATCCAAAAGCCGCTGCGACGCGCGTAAGAGCTATTAGCCTCGATTCTGTGACTCTTTCAACTTGACCTCCAGAGCTAAAGGTGGCCCTAATTGGTCATTTTACTTATTTGTTCGCGTCCAACTTTATTTTTCTCTTCGGTTTTTCAACTAATTGTGCGCCATTTCTTTTTTTTTCACTTTTGTCTGGGAGAATAAATAAAATTAAATAGTTTAAGAAAAAAGCAAAATATGTAAAATACAACTATGCAATCGCGCGCCGTTGAACAAACTGCTCGGACGCATTTAAATTATTATCGCCGTAAAAAAGTTCCGACATTTTTTCGAGCCCGCGAAAATCGGGATTTGAATTTAGAGGCTCCTTATTTTTTCTTCTGAATTTTCAGAATTAAACTGGATTAAAAGAACGAAATTGTATTATTCGTGAATTTTTTTACACGTTTCTTCGAATGTTTAAATATATCAATTTGCGTCATTTATTTTTTTTTCGTTTCTTCTGATAAAAATATATCGCGCATAGCAAATGCGCTGATGAAATGGGCGGAGCCTCTAAATTCAAATCCCGATTTTCGCGGGTTCGAAAAAATGTCGGAACGTTTTTACGGCGATAATAATTCCTCCTAAAATTTGAGCATTTTTCCAGTAAAGCGAGTGTTTTTGTCAACCGAGACGTCCTCGAAACTGTCGGAATCAAAAAATGAAGACTGTCGAAAGCAGACAGTTGTTTTATTGTAAAAACGAAAACGAGACATTTCGCTGGCTTATCAGCTGCAAAAAGAAAAAGAAATCATTCTCGGACAGAGACTGGGACGCACATATACACTCCTCCGAAACAGGGCAACCTAATTTTCTTTATTTCCTTTTACAGTGTCCCACTTTTCAATCATTTTCATACTACGCTCTACTCACTTTTCTTGTTTTTTTTAATAACAATTTTAGATTAGATAGACCACTGTTAATTCTAAAAACAAAATAAAAATGTTGAATGGTTCTTAAGTATAAGATAAGTCAAATAAATCGATTGGCTCATGTTTTCAGCTGCTCACCACGCTTGTCTGAGGTGCACTTAATAGAGAAATCAGCCGATTTCAGAGCCACATATCTCGGCACAGCTGAACACCGTTCATCGAAAACTGAAAAAAAAACCCTGTTGAGGCTGCGGATTGGGATTAGGGACTGTTCGCGGAATTGCATACTCTCGTTATCTGGGCCACTAATTTCTATTATGTCATTTCTCTGTTAGTTTGGAAGCGGGCCATTCCGTTCTTTATTTCTAGATTAATCCTTGGCTCATTCATCAGATTTCAAATGGTTCTCCAAGAGAATACAGTAATCTGGAATATGATGTTTGACTTCCCTGTGCTGCCTGTGATACCCCAAACTCTCGATTTCAGTTTTTTTTAAGGGCACGGATCATTGCTAACCATGCCTTGCGATAGGACGGATAGTGAGGCAGTTTTGGTTGCTGTTTGCAGCAATTCTTGTGGGCCTGTTTACTCTATTATAGCCGGTTAAGCCAAAACTAGAGCTATCGGGTCACTGAGAGTATTGGGCGCTACCTCCGACCCGATACGACACGTATACCCATTAGCAAACTGAGCCTCTGCCGCGGTGACGATCTCATCCGGATATGTAGAAGAGAATCAGCTGTTGATCTTGTAGAAATTGGCTAAATGGAAATCTACCAAACGCCCTTAAACGCGGCCGATGAAATCCGATCTTATAGATCAAACCGAGATACCCAATCTTCGACCTTTTGATCAACTTCTTGCGAGGTGTCGTAGTCTCATTGTCGTTGCGCCATTCGACAGTTTCAGCAATCTTGAAAAAGCTTTTTTAAAGCCAAAGCGGGCAACAGCCAATTGAAATTTGCGGCTCGCAAAAGTCGCTGATTGAAAAATAAAGCAAATTTGGAATCAGACTAGAAGCAGTGGACAATGTACTCGGCTCGTCTACTATATCTATCTTTGAAGCATTACTTCACAGAAATCGCTGAGTTCTTTCATTTTTATTTTGAAGAAAGTTACGATTCGGTACATTTTGTGAGTATACTACGCAGACCACCTCTGAGCGCTGTATGGCTCTAGATCTGAAAAAAAGCACCTTTCATAAAATTGGTTACGCTTCTAAATATCTCAAGATTCCATTATAAAAGTGAGTGTGGAGCTTTTCCTCCAAAAGATCACCGATGCCTGCACTTTGCGGCGTTTTTCCAGCAAAGAATATCGTTTTAATATTCTCGGCTCGTCCATTGCTCGCAGTATTCTAAGAAGTGCACTCAAAATGACTCATAACGGGTTCGCATCAACAAACCGAAATTCAGACCTAATACGTCATAAAACCCAAAATAGCAAAAACCGGTTAAAATCGACCACCGCACCAACAAAAAGCGACCATCTATTATGAAATTGTCGAGATATTCAGAAGCCGTCTTTTGAGACATTTGCCTATATTCATTGAAATTTCGGCCGTCACGTCTCATTTTCGTCTTCGTCTTTAATTCGTCTGACGCAGTATGTTGACAACTTTTTTATTGCGTAAGACGAATGCAAGACGAGCTGAAAGACGAACGAAAACGACTTTTTGTCTTCGTCTTTTGTGGAAGCTTTAATTGAGAGAGAGAGAGATAGTGCCGAGAAAACTCAATTAGAGTTGATCCATTATTTTTAGTAAATTTAGTAAATTAAAGACGAATCGAGAATCCTTTCAGCGTGTTCCTATTTTCCTTTGTCGCTATAAAGCACCTGGATTTGCATGCGTCCTCTAAGTACTGTTCATGGGGATCCTGGCTGGACGGAATAGGAATTATTTTCAAACAGTTCTCTCCCCATGCCCCCGGCTTTCTCCTTCCAATATCCATCCTTTTCTCTATCCATCACATTAGGCACAATTAAATTCGGAAATATATTTGAATGTGTGATGGTTGCAGATGTAGCGTCCACATTTTCTTTTTTCTATTCCTCTCTCTCTCTGTCTCTCTCTTTTCACTTTCACTCACACTGCCCCACTCTTTTTTCCAGGTCAATTTGTATGAATGGAATTGACTTTTTTCACGGATCGGCAGGAAGTAGCCAATTCAATATTCATACCAAATACCAACTAAAATGACCAGGTTACCGTAGTTTCAGTTTTTGCGCCGCTAGTTTAGAGTTCCAATCTGCAGTTATTATCCATCCACCAGGACGTGATTTTTCGTTTAAAGGCGCTGTTTGGGTCTCGTTAGGGGATAGCGCGTTTTAACGCGCTAATTTAAAAATTGTTTTACTTTATTCAGTTTAATAAACAGTTTAAGAAATTTGACAATAAAAATTAATTAAAAAAACATGATTTTCGAAGCAAAATATAGGAAAAATTTTCGAAAAGAAATCACAAACACAGTGTGTGCGCTTTCTTACAATTTTTAAATTGGCGCGTTAAAACGCGCTATCCCCTAACGAGAGCCTTTAAACGAAAAATCACCTCCTCGCGGATGGATAATATGTATAATGAATTCCCATCTTGAAATTCTGAAAATTAACAAAATTGTTGTGTTTGATTTACTGTCTCGGTGCTTCTCAAACGCGCAGTTTCGCTCAATGAACTTAATCTTCTGGATGACCTTGTTCATGGGATTCGCCTACTAAATTGTTTTTTTCTGAATTTAGTTTGAAACGCGTTTTAACAATAAATCAATAATAAATGGGCAACCATTAAGGTGAACTTTCTACTGACCCCCGTCAAAGTTCGAAAAGAATCTGTCCAGATTCTTTTCGGTTTCTACCTTTTTTATTATAAAAAGCGGCGGAAAATCGAATTGTTTGTTTGTGAGCACCAGTTTTCCGGAGCTTAAATTAAAACATTCTGATTTTGGGAAACTGACTGCAAAAATGATTATACCGCTTGACAATTCAGCATATCTGCCAGTATTTTTAATGCCTCGTTCAAAGTTGATTTCCAGGAGAAATTTCCTGGAAAAACGCTGTCCAAAGCTTCCATTTTTTTCCAGATTTTCCGGAAACTGTCGCAACGAGTGTTACCGTAGCTTGCCTCTTCCCTTCGAGACCATCGACCGTCGCACGATTTACGGCTCTTTTTTAACGCAATTTTTTCATGTTTTTTTTTTGAACGTTTTTTTTCGCTATATTTGGCTGCTTTTTCTGAATGCAGGTTCTGAATTCTGAATTTGCGCCCCTATTAGTATTGCCTCCCTAATTGTCTTGCCCCTTCGTGATGACACAATCGGCGCCACGACAGATTTTGTGCTCGATTCGAGCACTAATATTTAAATTTACCCTTTAATGCCCCGTTCAAAGTTGATTTCCAGGAAAAATTTATTGGAAAAACGCTGTCTAAAGCTGCCATTTTTTCCAGATTTTCCGGAGACTGTCACAACAAGTGTTACCGTGGTTTGCCTCTTTTTTCAAGATTTTCAACGATTTCTCCGTCAGAATCCATTATTTAAGGGGAAATATTCAGAACAAAACAGCCGAATATAGCGAAAAAAAGTTTTAAAAAACTTCAAAAAGTTGCGTTAAAAAAGAGCCGTAAATCGTGCGACGGTCGATGGTCTCGAAGGGAAGAGGCAAGCTACGGTAACACTAGTTGCGACAGTTTCCGGGAAATCTGGAAAAAAATGGAAGCTTTGGACAGCGTTTTTCCAGGAATATTCTCCTGGAAATAAACTTTGAAAGCGGCATAATAGACTCTGAAAAATCATCATGAAACTGATAAAGGCCACTGTTCATCAATAGGCGAGATTCTTCTAGAGAACCTCACAATTCCAGAAGTTTCATATAAAACCTGAAACTCAGAATTCCCTATCAATTTTGCAATTGAAAACTTGAAGAATCATCCGAATTTGTTGCATTTTTGTGTAGAGAACCACAGCCAATTAGTGCTCATTTTTTCGCTTTTCGTCATTTGAATCTGTGAGAAATATATTGTGAAACCTCACGTTGCTGTTTTATAAAATCATGTTCGCCTACTTTTCAGTTTTAGAAGAATTGAAGTGCGATATTTTCTATTCTGATGAACTTCAGAATTCAGCTAAAAATCGGCTTCCTTACTAAGAAATCAGAAATTGAGCTAGTCGATATGAGAGCAACTTTGATGCAGATGGCGGAATATGTAAATTTTCAGACATCATGGTTATATCAACAATGATCTACTTTTCGCGCTTTTCTCATATCTTCGCTGACCGACAAAATCGCACAGCACTTTTATGAATGCCGAATACGAATATAAGGCGTCGGTGTTTCTTTTTTTCAAGTTTTGAAGGAGATCCTGCGAATAATATATGTGCCCGTCTAAAATGAAAGCTGTAATTATTAGTAAGCTGAAAATATACATTCTGAAGCACTTCATAAATGGAATGTAGTCCTCACCCAATCTTCAATCCGCTAATTAGCACATTCCCTTCGGCATTTTTTGAGAGGGAGAGAGAGCAGGAAAGAGCACAGCCAGCTGAACAGGCTTATCTTTTTTCTTGAAAACCCAATTTACCCGGAGTTCTGGCTTTCTGAGTTCTGGAGCAGAGTGAACATTAACCCCCCTCAATTGGAAAAATAGCCCCCCAAATAGAAATGTAGCCCCCCCCCCCAATCGAAAAAAATAGTCCCCCGCCTTTTCATGGAATATGAACCCCCGCTTACAATAGACCCCAAAAATGTTGTACTGGATGGAATGATTTTTATAAAGAACGAACTGCTATATTAAATAGATGTGTTTAGTATTATTGAAATTGTATGGCACTGTATCGGTCGGAATAATTTTGAACCTGGTATCCTAAGTAGTTTGGGGGGGGGGGGGGTTAAAGTTCCGGAGCGGGGGGTTCATCTGCTTCTGGTGGGGTTCTTTTGTTCACAAGCCCCTCCTGTGAACTAACACCCCCCAAAATCAACGGAGGGTTTATGTTCACTGACTTCAGCCCCCCACATAGGGAAACTGCTCCCCCACGCACAAACCGTGAATTTAAACCCCCCACAGAAAAATCTACTACGGTGGGGGACCAAACATTATCTTTGGGGAGTTCAACTCCACCTTGGGGGGGATCAATTACACTTGTGGGGGGTTAAATGTGTGTGGGGGGCTTATGTTCACTATCGCCGAGTTCTGAATGTCGCCAGTAAGGCGAACCGCTAGCTTTTCTAGCAGTGGAGAGCGCAGGGAGTTAGGCACTCTTACTTCTCTCTTCTCTCCTCTCTCTCACTCTCTCCCATCTGACATAATTTGCAGGCTTCTCATCCTTTCAATCAAGATTTCAGAATGCTTTGTAAAATCACGTAACCTGATTCAAATTTTACTGTAAACCGAAGCTAGTCGCTAATTCTATAAACTTCTAGATAAAATCGTTAATACGTCCATCCTTCTATTCCTTCCTTCATTCCGCCTTTTTTTTTACATTTTCCCATTTTGAAATTCCTCTCTTTTGATGTCTAACACCGCTTCTTGCGCGCTCCGCCTATCTCGTTTACCGGAAATCAAATCGTTTTACCATAATTTGCGTATTTCAATTTGTTCCTTCTCTGCTTTTCCTCCCTCTCAATAGCTTTTACCAAAAACTTTGTTCCCATCCATTTCCATCTTCAGACCCTCCCCCCCCCCCTCATTCGCCATCTCAAAAACCACAAAACCGGTCAGTAATCCATCTCCTTTTTCTTGCTTCGGCTGTTTCTAAAATCCACACTAAAATAGGCTCCGCCCTGCCGCTTCGGAGATATTGTTCCACCCTTCCCCCCCTCCCCCACTCCTGCTAGAACCATTTTTCATTTCCATAATACGCAATTGTCATTTTAGTTGATTTTGGATTTCAATTTTTTGTACTCTGTTTTCAGTTTTTTCGAAACTTATTTTATATGAAAACTTTGATTTTTCAATTGGATTTTCATTGGACATTTCGGAAGTCCCTATCCAAAGTCATTCATACGTGTATTTGGAGTTTTTTGACTGCATTTTTAAGCGTTCTGAACTCCAAATGAGTTCCGAAACTGAAGACGCCTTCTAGCAGACTTCTGAACCAACTTCTAGCTTTTTCTTTTAGCATACGGTAAATGCGATTCACTGAAAAACCAATATGTAGTTTTCGCTTTTCAATTCCATTTTTTTTGGTGAAGAAATTCGGTTTTTAAAATAATTAGCAACCCTCGTGTCCATTGACGTTTCCGAAGGGAAAATTTTCCTTTTTTTACATTCAGAATTATTTTTAAAATTGAGTTGAGAAAAAGCATTTTCACCCTCAAAACACCCAGCCCCTTTTTGAAAGAAATGGCGAGGAAAACGGCCTTCACGGGCAATATCAGATCGGATTACATACATTTTCTTTTGAATAAATTTTTGATTTCCGCTTCGATATTTCTCAATATTTAGAGCATTGCTTTCGAGGATTGCAACTAAAATCGCTATTTTTCTTTTTTCTAATAAAAAAACTGGCGAACTTTAAGTTTCCGCGTTATTTCGTGGTATACTTGAGATTCGGGATAAAATGATGAATATAAAACGATCACGGCTTCTAGATCTAGACATTTTGTGAAGAAAATATATTAGAAGTAGCAGGAGCACTGGGGACGAAAAATTTTGGTTCTGTTTCAAAACTGTTTATTTCTGAAAAGTCTTCTTGTTCACATAAATTCGCCGAACGCATCGGGAGTTACAGTTTGATGTTTTCTTCGAACGATCATTTGGACAATATTGATTTTTGAACATCAATCAAAAGAAGAGCTTCCTTCTTTTTCTCCATTTTCCAATATACTTTATTGGAGTTGCTTTACATCTGAATAATTGTTCGTCACCAATTTTGTCTATCCCAGTCGATTGAGGAGGTGAGAAGTGGAGCAAAATAGTCGAATGAACGGGCCATTTCTGAAATCATTTTAAATGTGTCCTTCTGAGCATTTTATTTGCAATTTATTATTATAAATTAATATTTATATCCTCTCAATTTGAAATAACTTGCAAGCCGGGCCGAAGTCCCTCATGGGCCAACGCATAACTTTTTTCAAGATGAAGAGTAACGTGTGAAAATGTTAGCAATTAGGAAGAATTAGGCAAGCAGCTGTGTAAACCGGCAAAGTGAAACAAAGGTTTGCTTGTTGCTGACAATCGGAGAGCTATTTTTTAAACGGCAACTTGCCAAAAGTTCTCAGAGAGTATGGCACACGTTCACGGTCCACCTATAGAATTGAAATGTCCCCACCCCCCCCCCCCCCGAGGTTCCCAGTTTTCCTAAATACCTAAAAAATTGGATAAAATCATCGACATTTCAAATGTCGCGTTAAAATTTGGAAAAACGAGTCGGGGACAGCCGCCGGCACCTCGAAGAAATTTTCGGATTCATACAGCCTTTTGCCAATGGCACAGCAAGATACCGCTTGTTTGCTGAAAATCCTCTGAGGAATTTTCGTCAAGAAATGCATGAATTGCGTGTTCTAGCTTTTTATGCGTTATGCTTCTCAGGAATTC
Source organism: Caenorhabditis inopinata (assembly GCA_003052745.1). NCBI lineage: Eukaryota > Metazoa > Nematoda > Chromadorea > Rhabditida > Rhabditidae > Caenorhabditis > Caenorhabditis inopinata. The sequence continues at coordinate 3,664,262 of AP018155.1, forward strand.
TCTGAAACTTTGAATTCTGGTTTAGGCAAGCAGGCCAATTTTCGAATCACACAATTCACCGAACGGATTTTATTTCTCAGCCTTCTGATGCCGGATTTGCGGAAAAATAGTATGAGATGTCAAAGTTTTTTATTAGAATATCCTTTAATTTGGTAGAAGGCGACCACAAATTTAGCACAGAGATCCCGCAAACGTCGCAACGACTCTGAAAAAGAAATCATTTTTCAAGTTTGTAGCTTTTCACATAGTGCCATAATAGTGGTAAATTAGTGAAAACACATTCAAATCCTAATTTCAGAGAATTAAAAGAAGCTAATGCTAGATTTGCAAAGTTGGTAAAGTTTGCCTTTCCCTCCAAACAACTATAAACATACCCTCTCTCTCTCTCTCAGGACGTTCATGAAAAATTTCATGAATTTCCTAATTTTCGTTGCCTGGTTTCAGATGTTCGCCTAACTATTCACAATGCTAAGTGCCTATAATTATAGCTGTTTAACTTTGTGATTTGATGGATGAAGTTGGATTACTTTCAGATTTCACTTTCCACTTTGACAGGCTTTCACTCATTTTCTCTTTCAATTACTTGAACAGTTAATAGACACAAAAAAGCATTCATTTCCATTAAATCCCTAAAATCGAAGTATTGGATTTACTATATAAGCAACGAGTTGTGTTCATTTTTTCTCCCAATACATTTGTTTGTATTTCTGGCGCAATATATTCTAGCTTTCGACCTTCAATTTTGAATCTAGATATCGACATAAATATTCTAAAATGACACAAACGTTCCTTTGAATATTGTTCATACCAACTTCTAATGAAAACGACCTTGAGTTACTTTCCCAGAAGCAGAGATTTGAGAGAATTACGAAAACTTCAACTCCTTTTGTTAATTTCGAAACCTCCTTTTAAGCTTCTAACAGAACTCACCCATCCAATTTCGTATTGATGAATATTTTGGAATTCAAACCAAAACATTAAAAAAGGAAAAAAAATCGTTGGAGTCGGTGGTCACGGCATATTTTTTTAATAGTTTCCTTTTCTGACTTCTGACACGCATTTTCAGCGAAGGGATACAAAAATAACGATTTCTATACTCAAAATTGACTCTTGAAATGAGAAAATCCGTGCCAAATTTCCTAAATTTTAAACATTAATTGAACTTTCCGAATTTCGAAAGCACAATCCCCGTTATTTTCCGATTTCTAGCAAAAATGTGCTGAACTTTTTGTTAAGACATTTGCGTACTAACATTTTTCATTTGTGCTTGTTGTGTTTTTCGATGTTTAACTTGTTTCAGTTTTCACCCGTTACAAGAATATTTCTTCGAGAACTCTCCAGAATTTTGCGAACAAGCTCTTCAAAAAAACACTCACATCCGCGGTGAAAGTTTGTGTTTCTGCCGTCAATTCTCCATTTTCTTCTGTTTTCATAGCCAAATTTCCCTTTTCGCGTTTTCCGCGTAAATTCCGAAATTCCGCCTGCAGGCAATTCTAGTGGCCAAAAGCAAAAGCAATTCAATTCGAAATTCACAATTCAAAAATCCGCCTATTCCTCCCTAAAAACTTTCGCCGCCAAATCCTTTTCACGACGAATTTCGGATTTTCGTGAAAAACTAGTTTTCCAAATAACCTTTTTTCGATGATTGATGGACCTACACATCGTTTTTCTTTTCACTTTTTCCGAGATTTTAGCGACTAAAAAGCACTTACAGAAAAGCAGATATGCTACAGACATATATTTATACAGGCCAACAGATAAACAGACGCAAGTACATTTATGCATAGACATTCAGACCTAGAAACGTGCAGACTCGCAGATATACATACGTGGACAAACAGATATTCAGGCATGTTCGCCGATAATTTTCGAAACAAAAAATGGGGTCAGTTTTCGATTTCAAACATTTACATCCAACAATTTTAGTATTTAGCCCATTTTACGAAAAAAAAAGATATCTAGAAAAACTTTAAGTTTTTGATTTATGAAATAATATGATTCATGATAATGACTCATCAAAAATGATAAAAATAGTGAAACTATAAATTTACAATGGCCAAATTGCATTAAATTTTAGTTTACATCTTTCCTTTTTTAATGTTTTTTTTAAGAAAATAAATTTTTAGAAAATTGGAAAAATCAGAAAAAAAATTGTTGAAAATATTCAATCTAAAAGGAAAGATTTTCTTTGCTTATTGTTTTTTCTCCATATTGTTCTCGTTCTTCTACCTACTTTTTCACGTTAAGATAAATTGATTTTACATTTGACTCCTTTCTTATGTTAATATTTTCTAGCTCAACTCGCTCTTGCAAAATTTGAATGCAAAAATGATGACAGCAATTCCGGCACCTTCTGACTCCGTGATGCGAACAGGTTTGGCGCCTGCCCCAAATATTCCAAATCCAAGAAATGCAGGAAGAAAAAAGAGCAATCCGGTGAGCAATAAATAAAATTTTATTATGGAAATACTGGTGAGAAAGTGAAAGCTCAAGTTAGAAATGTTAAAATTCAACAATAAAGTATACTCGCAGAGTTTAGCGCGAGCACCTATGACGCGAAATGGGGCGAAAGTAAGCAGGCAGTGGATGGCATAGGGGCGAGATACAAATACTATAACAAATATATGAATAATTTCTACCTGTCTCTCATCTGTTGCTAGAATATACATTTTACCAGGTCTGGGAGTTTTTCACCGACCTTCGCACCCATGGTTTGGCGGGAGTTCGATGCAGATTCTGTCACTGGGTCACGAACGACAGAAGCCCAACCACAATGAAATTTCATCTAAAAAGAAAACATGATACCGGTGGGTCAAAACTTCAAACTTTACTCAAGGAACACAATAATTACATTTTTAGTTGCATTTCTATCTAAAATTTAAAAAAAAGTTTATTCTTAATAACCCAAAAAAGGATTTGATTTACAGGACCCGGGGGACTCTGGGCCATTTGTGAGGAAAAAATCAACTCTCAAGCTCCAGCGAACTATGCTCCAAGAGCCAAAAAACAGGTGAGAGATAAAGAAAAAAAAATTAGGATGGGGATTGGTAAAGATTTTGAGCTTTAAAATCTAATATTTAAGAAAAATATAAGTTTCTGGGTTAACAACCCAGTACACAGAATGCAACAAAAATATTAATTCTCATTTCTCTTCTCTATATTCTGCTCGGCTCTTTTCTCGTTTTTTCGGTACCGTTTTTTATTTACCCTCTACCCTTTTTGGAGGGGTTCTTATCAAAATCTGGCCGAAAAATTCCACGCAATATTTTTAACCACACTCTAAATTAAACAATCCAGGTCAAAAATCTACCCGAAAAACCAGTTTCCTGTCACAAATATAGTGTGTTACCCAAACACTCAAAGACGAACAAAAAAACTATGCGGATATATCATTTGTATTCATTTTTGCACTCTGTGTCTCTCGATTTCCCATGCAATTTGCTTCCAATTTTCAAAAGAAAACATGTTTGAAAGGGGAGTAGTTGTGACCCAGAAATCACCGAAATTCGCATTAATTTTTACAGTTCTTTTCCGCGGGGCGCCGGCGGAATGAATAAAGAGTGTTGAATTATGGAGGCGCATAGAATTGAGAAAGTTTTGCAAAGTAGCTTTTATATTGAATATCCGAAATCTAAAAAAGAAGAAATCCAGTTCTTTTGGGGGAAGGGGTGTCTGACTAGCTAAATTTCGAACAAATAGAAAGAAAATGGAATGTTTAAACTGGACATGGTTGGACAGAAATATGTATTAACATTCGATATTTTAGAAAGCCATTTTGAGAATTGTTATTTTGGTTGCATTGGCGTAAACATGGACAGAAGGGATAAATTGCTTAAACTGGCAGACAACGCACCTCAGCGGGGGAAAATACTTGGAAGCCTGTCAAGAATAAGGCTTCCACGAAAGACGAAAACAAAAAGTCGTCTTCGCTTGTCTTGCATTCGCCTTACGCAATACAAATGTTGTCGAAACACTGCGTCAGGCGAATTCAAGACGAAGAAGAAGACGAAAATGAGACGAGAAGGCGGAAATTTCGCCCAAATGGAAGCCTTAGTCAAGAATTAAGGCTTAAAAAGGTTTCAAAGAAAAAAACTTTTTTTGAAAGTACGCAAACATCGTGACGAAAAATTTCAGAATTACGCGAATTTCTAATTATTCGTTACCATTTTACGATAATATTTCACAATTTTTTCACTGAACATAAAATTTTTTTAAATTTTGCGTCACTGAACGAAAAATAGCAATTGATGACTTTTTAGCGCCTCCAAGTTAAAGTAAAATTTTTGAAAATTGAAAATTTTTTAATTGTTTATTTTATATTAAAAAGCAGGAAATAAATTTGAAGGGGGTTATCCATAAATGTTCAATCGGCATTCAAAAATAATGAAAACGTGCGAAATATCTTACAAATTAATTTTTTTAGAACAAATTTAAATGTGAAGATTAAGTTGTTGTATCTGAAATATGTAGGCGATATAAGTATAGAAACAATATCTCAGTTAAGCTGATGAAAGCAGACATTGCTTTTAAGATGTACTCAGGCAACTCGATATTAAGCTAATTATGTAAAAGTGCAATCAAATTTTAGTAAAATTTTTAACTAACGCATACCAGTCAGATTAACAAATCGTCTAATTAGGCTAGTATTTTGCCCAAGTAGGTAAGTATTTTACCGAACTATGCTCATATTTATGCCGAATTTAATTAGATTGTTATTTTGCCTAATTAGACACTACAAAGACTTTTGCAATCATGTTATTGGACATGTGTTAAGACATTCGTTTTAAAACAAATTTAGAATTTTGTGTTGCAGTTTCAAGAGAAGTGGTTTTATTTGAAAGCATGAAAAACAAAATGTTTCATTATTCTGAAAATATCGAGTCAGTATGTGCGCTCCATTGAGACACTAACATTATGGAACGCTGTAAATTTGAAAAGTTGTAAAAGTTAAACAAGAATTACATTTCTTCTGATTATTGTAAATGTCACTAATTATTCACAAAAACAATTAAAAAAAGATCATTCTCAAAGTGTAGTGAAATTTGCTTTTCAGCCTGAAGACCTTCTCCTGAAAGCCCTCACACAACCATCGTCGTACTCTTTCAACCCGTTTGCTACTGCAGAAATCAAATTGGGAGCACCGGACGATTTTCTGACGGCTCTGATTCAACAGGCATCACAATACGCTAATTCCAGCACATCTCCATCTGCGAACTCTAATGTATGCTCTTCAGTAAATTATATAGTGATTTTTATAGAAATTTGCACACATACAGATGCAAATTAAAATGATGAGACATCATGTAATTTTCAGGAAGGAAATGCTTCCAACGAAAACGAAGGTCTCACGAGCGACTCTGTATTCCTGAGTAAATTGAGCAGCAACTATAATAATACGGTGAGCTTCAATTTTCCCGGTACCTCCGATATTCTGAAAATTTTTATAGAAAGAAGAAGACTCCTCCTCCTCATCCGTAAGTGGGAGTACCTCAACATCCACATCATCTGAATTTTGTCTAAACGATGGATCAAGTATCGCCGCGTTGCTTCAAATTGCAACTGATTCCGATTTGGTGTTTACATTCAATGCGAGAAAGCTAGGGGAATACTGTTTTGAAAGTACCTCAAAAAATGTGAGTGGACTGGAAAATTTCTGGATTAATGTCTTTGTCCATTAAAATGTGGTCATTTTTAACCGGAACTGACATTCCGAGTGCGATTTTCTAGGTCACGCCTGCGTATCCTTGTCACATTTTCCTAAATTCAGGACAGTTTTCCTCTTTTTGTGACAAAGAATTCTTTTCGCTCAAAAGGTTTATTGCCGAAAAAATGCTTCATTGACATCCGTATTTGCGTACTTTCGAGGGGGTGAGACATCTACTTTCATTCTGCCGCCTGACAGAATATAGCAAACCAAAGTACACAAAGACCAATTAAGATGAACAATTAGTTCGAATATATATATAAGTATTCAAAGTTGATAGAAGATAGTAGTCATATCTTCTAAAGAAAAGCGCATACATTTTCAGCATAGAATGGTTACGCTTACCGACTGTGGTCATGATATCAGAGTGGCTCAACTTGAAAAGGATGAAGAGATTCGTATGGAAATGTGGAGAAAAAGCGATTGGCAACAATTCACTTGGGCCGTCAGAGGAACATGTCTTCATTTTCTGAAAAACTGCACAGCGCTCGGAATACCTGTCAAGATGGATAAGGTTGTGGAAATTGTTGAAGTTGAAGAATAGCATTTCATTTCCGATTTCCAATTTTTGTACGAAAAGTCCGCTATGTTGTCTTTTGCACTATACTTCACATGAACTAGAGACTGTTTCGAGACATAATACTTCTAAAAGAAGGAACACTATCAGCTATTTTGATACAGATTCATGTCGTCTGTGCATTAGACATCATTCGTCCCGATATATTTTTTAATGATTACAATCGATTCGATTCTTCTCTCTGATTCCCAGTGCTATTTTCCTCTTGCCTTTTTTTAAATACTCCGCAATTTTCCATAAATTGTCTTCCAAGGATTAATACTGGCCCAAATTGGTGTCCCTAATTTTAACGTTTTCAATATTGTATATAAATATTTTTTCAAATCTTTTGAATTTATTTGTCTTACAATAATATTTTTTACCATTCTGCTACACGGGTTGTTAATTATTGTACATTATTCTTTGTTTTTCAGCTATTTTTTCGATGAACAGTTTTAAAATTATTTATTTGTGTACGAATTTCCCGAGTTACCCGTTTTTCACGCATTACATTGAATTTTCCCGTGTGCCCTTAATTCCAAAATAAATTCCGATATAAACGTTTATACATAATAAAGACGTGGTTTTTTTTAAATGTACGATCATTTTTCATTTTCAAGATGTCAATAGTTTACGACGTGCCAGTACCGAAAAGTTCAGGTAGCATTTGGCTTTCCAATAACTAGTTTAAGCAGTGAAAGAAACGTAAAAGGGGGGAGTATAGCTTTTACCGCAATCGGTTTTTGTTTTCTACAGTTTACTTCTGGTTTTAATTGGATTTGAGGGAAATAGAATACATTCCAAGCTCGCTTCGCTGTTCTCGCTCGAGCTAAATTTTCTTAGTTCACGATTTTCTAGTTGGTTTTTTGTGTTTCTGGTGTAGATCGTTCACGTGAAAAAAGAATGCAGTTGGAATGTTGTAATTTCATTTGCGATAATAAATGAATAGAGAATTTTAAACACGAACGACGGATGAAAGCCAGGAGAACATGGAACAAGGAGAACGCCGAATCAAATTGAGAAACAAACACGAAACACCGACCTCAAATTTTTATAGGAAAGCAAGAATACCACTAAAAATACAACATGACATGAAAGTTTTTTATAAAAAAAATAGCCCAATAATAGCATATTTAACAATGAAATTGGAGAAAAACGTTTAAAAAGATGGTACGGGAAAGAAGGCCGATCTCACTCACAGAGGGTGCGATTCCGACATTCGTGCCACGGACTTCTTGATTTTTTAAAAAAGATTTTGAGCCGATATTACGCAGTAGATGACTACATGATGATGTTAATGCAGTAAATAAATAGCAACTTGCCAAAAGCGAATCAACCTGCCCATTCTTTGCCGACAATTCTTTGAGCCTCAATCCCGAATCATTCTCGATGACGTCTATCTCTGGAGAGCTTGAGAGCCAATCTAAAACGGGAAGTTCTATTTTTTCTAGATTTTGGACATGTGGAAGTGGAATTTGAAGTTCCTCGAGGAATGATTCTTCGCGTGTCTTCGAAATCTAAGAGTTTCGAAGGTCTGCCGTAGGACTCCAAAACTTCATAAACTGCTGCAATCGAAGCGTATCGACAAAACGATTAAATTCTTTTTAAAATTTACTGAATGAGTCCCTGAGCAATTTTTGCGTCAATTTGGCCTTTTTCATAGCCGGTCAACGGTTTTCAGAGAGCCATGACCGATAACACAAAATTCAGTTTTACTGCGAAATTCATAAAAAAATTATTTAAAAAATGAGGAATATCATGGATTGAAAAAATCGAAAAATTTCAAAGCGTTAGAAAAAATTTGTTATTTTGCACATATTAAGTTCAATTACTGACTTGTGTCCAACTTTTTTAAAACTATTTTTAGACGCGTCTTGTAAGTAAAAAGATACAGTTAGAACTAGGATAACCCATCTACCTTCTGATTTTCCAATTTTCTTGCTGTACATCCCAAAAGTTCATTCTAATAGTGAAGTTTCTGCCATTCAATCATCGTTTCATTTGCGGTTGTTCTACTAGAATTAGGCCTATTGGCATTTCTTAAAGAACTTAATTTAGCAAACCAGTTAAATGTACATCGTCGGCATAGAAAACCAAGATGTAAATATGCAATAGGATCAAAAATGAAAGCAAGATGGCGTAAGCAGAGGAGAAGATTAAAGAGAAGAAAGCATAGGCGGAAAAAGAAATTATTGACGAAATCGTGCAGCATCTCATCTTCAATGTATTCTAATCCAAATTCAAGAAAACTTCAAAAGAGAAGAAGGAAGTTAAGAAGGAAACGGAAGAAGCTGAGAAAAAATAAGGTGCAACGTAGAAGGCACAAAATGAGGAGACACCTTTGGGGTACAAAGACAAGAAAGGCAATGGTGAAGGCTAAGGGAAAAATGACGAAGGAAGATATCAAAAAAAGGTTAAAAGAGCTGAAGAAAAAAAGAGCGGAAATTATTATTAAACATTTGAAATACCGATCCCTTAAAAGCAAGGAAAAACGAAAAGCCATCCGTCGTTTGAAGCTCTCTTTCCTGGAAGCGAGGCATCGAAGAAAGAAGTACAAGAGATATCGGAGGCTTTTGGCTGGGCTTGCTAAAAAAAAAGGCTTGACTTGCTGGAGAAAGACTCGTCGGCCCAAGAAACGGAACTCCATGAGCGCCAATGCTATCACTAAACGAGCGCCCGTCAATGATCATAAACGTGTGGAATACCAGAGGAAGTATCAGATTAAACCAATTATTTATGCTGTTGACGAGGAATTTAAAGAGAAGCATATCTCAAAGAAAACCAAAGTATTATTTGGATCGGCTCCGTGAGTTTCATAATGCAAAATAAATTTTTTTCGAGCTGGAAGCAGCCGAGAAAGGTTCACGTTTCAGCACAGAATCTAAATAGTTTTTTATAAACATGTAAAGTATGTCGGGCTACGATGCTATTATTTAAAATAAACGACAAACACTATCTTAGTTGACAGCACTACGATTTTTGTTCGGTCTCGCAGCGATATAATATTCAAATTTTTGGTTTGTAGTGACTTTTATTCTGTAGAATTAATGAGAAATTTATTCGCTGAAATCCTTTACACTGAAAACACCCGATATTAAAATTTGTTCGATAAACTGTCATCTCGAAAATATACTTCATTTTCAATAGAAAATAGTTTGAAGCCAGGAAAAATTTTCTTGAATGGGCTGAAAGTGAAAAATATGAATCCAAATTATAAACAGATACTGATTCCGAGGAACCAGATGTCTTTTTTCCTTTCTTTCAGTTATGAACTTCGTGAAGATGTATTTGGTAATTTTGGAAAGAAAGAGTGCAGATTTCTAAATCTTCACCCACGGCATAAATTTGTAGGCGATTTCCGCTATCAGGATCAACTCCACAAGGATAAGAATGGATCGGTTAGGTGTTTTTTGAAAGAGGTTCTTAATTATTTTAAAATTCAATTTAGAAAGAAGCAAAAATTTGGGCATTGTTAAACAAGATCGGCTCCCAAAATGCTCTTCGAGTGCAGACGTACGGTAATCATCATAACTTGAGTTTTGTGGTTACAACTGCGGTAAGTGGATTTTGAAAAGAGTTTTGAATGTCTTAAATAAGTAAAAACACATCTCGCTTAGGACCATTTATTGGTTTTTCGTAGGACAACTTTATTCATCTAATTGCCGGATGTCGGAATGCCGTAATATTAATACTATGAAATTTCGGAAAATCTAAATATTCCGAAATTTCAGATTCCGATTTAATTTATGCAGAAGCTTTTAATTGTGTACGCAGCGCCAAAAAATGCGGTACTTTCCAATCTATTTCTTAGTAGCGGGAAAGTTTTTAGCTGTGCAGCGCTTTCCTATCCGGTATGTCGAATTCCGTTATTTTGATATAGTAAATACATAAAAAGAAAACTCGGGTATTTTCAGGCAGACTCCTCTTTGTCCCAAATACTCAAGGAATGCCCAAAAATGGAAATTCCTGTATGTATCCATATCATCCAGCAAACATTCTACTGTGTCAGGGATCTACACAAGGCATGCTCTGATTTCCAATAGATCAATATAAAAATGCTGAAACTTGAAAAGAATTGATCTTTGTTCCAGATCGGATATTCGCATCTGAAAATCAATCCATCCGCATTCGCTGTCAAAAGACAAGACGGTCGCATTTTTGTATTCGATCATTTTCGATTTTCCGATACGCGTCAGAATCTTGAAAAGAAGAAAAAAGGAATGCCGGCAAATGACGAGTCTCAATATTTGAGCAGCATTTTCACAGAACGGCTCCCAGAAAACAAAATTGATCCGTATATGTCAAGAAGGCAGCATTTCCGAATGGTCAAGGGCACCAATGATGATTATGAGTCCTGGTTTTATGTCTGCTCACGGGTTATCAGTTCGGTTGGCGTTGTTTTTTTTTCATGTTTTCTTACGATTCGTACTATTTATAAAAATCAAATGTTACTGTGGTGACAGTAGTGACTACTGTAAATCGAATTTACTTAAATTCACCGTAACGATAATTCAACGTCATCTGAAAAGCCCATAGCACTGGTTTCTTTCAGAAAGCGTTAGAATGGGAAAAAGAGACGGACCATTTTCGAATGGCGGTAGCTAAGTACAGTTTCGTAAAAAACTACTCGCATGAGGATCCAGTTGTTAATAAAAAGGTTCCCATTTTGTGTTTTGCTTATATTTTTTACACAATTTCTTTTTTTTCAGATGAAAACTATCCTTCAATACTGTCTAGCTTCTAATAATCGAAAGACCAAAAAAGTAGCATATTTCATCGAAAGAGTAATTCAGCACTGGAAGGAGAGGACACGTCCTCCAAATAATCAAATTATGCCTTGGCTTGATGCAGATATTGAAAGAATTCAGATGGAAGCAGCTGATAAATGGCTGAAAAAGAACAAGGCGTGGATGAAGCCAAAACGACCAACAACTTGCAATTACTAAGATCGCCAGTAGATTTTGTGACTTAATGACGAATAAATGATTTGGGCGTTCAGCCTTAATTATCGCATAGTTCATCTTTTTAAAACTTATTTTAAAAGTCAGATAACAAACTGACTTAGTTGCCAGGTTCTTAAAGCATTCTAGAAAAAAATCCGCGTATCTATGTATTTCCCTAAGAAGGAGCTAGGAGTTTCGCACAATAGGTGCCCAATGCTTGCATAAATCAGGACCACAAGAAGGCACAGCAGAATTTCAAGTTAGTTAAATTGCTCTGAAATCGAATTCGTACTATCATATTGACTAATGATTAATTGGAGTTTCTCTGCTCTGGATCCCTTGTTCTCGAGGACAGCGCGAAGGCGTTTGGATACGTGCAGAGGATCAATTTGTTCCGTTCCGCGGTTAGAAACTTATTGAATTCCCTTCCTTTATGGCGGGAACAGTTCTGCATTTTGGCCTGCCTCACCAATTTGTACTCTAACGGAGTGCGTCAAACTATCTCATTCTAGTTATGCGGCAAATTACGCTGGAAAGCTAGACAGCGAACATTATGAGGGTCGGTGAGTTTTTGAACTGGGCGCATGACAGATCTCTTGATGTTCGGATTTTTAAAAAGAATCCTTCAAACAGCAGTACACAGTGAATTTGCTATTATTATCTTTCTTTCTGGTTTCTTTCTTCTTTCTGGTTGTAAGCAGTGTGATCCCTTCATGAATGGACGTCCGGCCGCTCATTTTTCGTCTCCAGAAACCCATTCTTGTATCAGTTTCCTCTATATTCCATCAGTTCGTCGTATTCATCGTACTCATATTGGATTTTTCTTCTGAATGCAGTTCAATCCTAAGCTTGTGAACGTTTTCCGATGTCTTTTTGGTGAAGGCCTCGTTGTCGTTGTTCCGTGTGGTTTATTCCGGCTGGTTTTCTTTCTAGAGATTCGCGAGTCACTCGAATTCTCCGTAATGCTTCTATAATTGACGGCTTGAAGATATTGGAATCAATAAACTGATCGTGGGTTTTTGAGAAGTTGCGAGTGTCGGCAGTGTTCTTGATGATGATGCTGGTAAACGCTGCTCAGACTGCTCTTCTTTTATGAAGTTCGCGCCAACTTAAACGATATCTACTGACCGATATCTGAAATTTGTAAACTTTTTAAAGTAATAATTTTCAATTAAAAAATAATCTATGCGTGTATCGGATAGTATTGCAAGAATTGTTTTGGAATAAAGCTGGAATAAGCTGGAATAAAGGCAACAAGTATAGCCTCGCTATTTGTGAATTCAAAACTATTTACCTTCCTCGATTTCACTTGATTCGTTGTGGATTTTTGAATTTTCTAATTAAAGCACAAAGTGCCTTGAAGGGTTCTCGTCATATGTGTTTAAATGGAATGCATGGGGAGTTAAAACAGTCGTCGTATTATATTCTTCATTACTGCTTCAAAATATAACGTGGCGGAACACACAAATCTCAAAGAGTAACCCATTCAAAGTATTGCCGCGTCTTCTTCTTTTACTGACTGCGTTATCGTTTATTACGTTCGTCTTTCAATTAGCTTGTTACGTAGTGTACAGTGATAATGACTGCGTAATCGAGTGATAATGAGTCATGAATTCTCATTTTTCTTTAATCGGACTCTCTCTTTATTTCTCTCTCTCGCTCTCTCTTTCCCTCTTTTTCACTGTCTTATGCGAACAGTTTGAAGCTTTTCGCTTAGAAATAAGAACTTGAATCCTCTGAGATAGCATTTGCGCCAATGAGATGAATGAGAAGCAGACATGCTTCGTTGCCCATTCACGGCTTCTATTCCTATATCCCCTTTTTCTGTCACCCAACCATAACCAATCATTTCGACACACACACACACACACATCCGTTGTCCCCTCTTCACTCTTATTTTCACTCAAATCACACAATGATACTTTTACTCGTTCTCACCTTCCTATCAATGGGTAGTGTGAAATCACAGGTAAGTTGAATTGAAGTTAAATTCAGAATCTGACATTTCAGTTTATAGAATATGGATATCCAACCATTTCTGTCCCTGTTACGGCCTGAGAATATGAGAAGCATGGCTGAATTGGCCACCGAGCTCTCATCCATGGCAACAAACAATATGAAGGAGAACGAGAGGGACGTGCAGTGAGTCTTTCAATTTTTCGAATGCGTGAAAGGCGTTCAAATTGAATCTGTTATTGATGCAGAAGAGTAAGTCAGGACCTTTGCCAAAATCAACACTTTTCAGATTGAAAACTTAAAATTTAATTTCTTAATGAACTTGTTTCATGCCATTATATTTCCTTTTTGCAAGTTTTCCTTCATCATTCCTCGAAATATTATTTTCACAAGATTAAAGTGAAATAGTCTGTAAAACCAAACCTGTTTCGCTGATTGAAGCGTCCCATTTCAATACGAAAAAAGTACAAAGTATTGCAGGAGAACGATATCCGCTCCGATACAACCGACACCCGAACAAAGACCGTCACAGATGATTGGTGGAGGTGAGAAACTTTAAACTGGTTGCTCCTAGAAATTTCCAGTTTTTAGAGATAGAAAAATAAATTTGTAACCGGTTATATACAATTTCCAGTTTTTCATCTCTGAGCTATGCGTTTTATTGTTCATAAATTTTAAATACTTCTTTTTAGCCATTCAAAACCTGGCTTACCAAGGACGGAATGCGTTTCTAGACGCTCTTGACAAAATTGAAGCATCTGCACATTCCACGCCCTCACCTTCATCTACGTTCCCAACTCTGCCACCGATCACATTCCAAACTCCATCTCCACCTCCATCTTCCTCTCCGCCTCCTTCTCCACATTCAGTCGCTTTACCTTCAATATTTGGGATACCCAAGCAGGAATCTCGAGATGAAACTTTTGATACAGATGGCAGAGATGTGTTGGGCGTTCGGCAATTCAAAAAAAATATGGCTATGGGAGAGCCGATCAGAGAAATTCGATACGCAGATCCTATTGGAGACGTCACTGCGGGAACTGCGCAAGTTGCAGAGCCAGCGGTTCCGGCTGAAATACCAGCAACGCCACCAGCGCAGGTGTCTGCTTCTGCTGCACGATCAGCTCCATTGTCTAGGCCACCTCCACCAGTGAGTGAATGCTAGGGGAAATTAGATTCGAATGCATATAGCTTGTACAATGTTTGCTAATGCATGAACGACAACTCTGACAATTTCAGCAACTAGATTCTGAAGTATGTATTTCATATCCTCCATGTAGTTTCTCAACCTTTATTTCGAATATTCATAGAAACTATGATTTTAGAAGCCAATATAGACATATACGTCTAGCTTAAAGACTAGATAAAAGAAAAACCGAGCGCTATTTGTTGGTCTCTAAACTTTAAAAAAAATACAATTTTTTAAAAGAAACGGAAACTTGATAGCAAAAAACTAGAATGCCTACAAATTTGTCGAAGATTAGTGAAATTTAGACATTAGTTACAAATCTAACCATGAACGTGAACCTGAAAACATCACTATGTCAAATTTCAGACAAGCACCTTTGATGGCAGTCCGTTCATGCAAATCGCACGTCGATTTCTTCAAGTTGGAACCGGCACACCTAGCCAGGGCGGTAAAGCAGAACCACTTCCTCAATTAGGAATTCGCGATTTTGTATCGAATTCCGACAGCAACTTTGGATTGCCACGTGGAAAGGGATGCCTCCCATTTATTTCTGAATTCATGCAAATTGCATACGGCAAGTGCCAGGACGTTGCCGATGAAAAAGCATTCGACGCGTGGGGCGATGAACTCCGTAGAGCAATTCTCACTGGTGAGATTGACTTGTTGAAGGCGTCACAAGAGACATGCAGACGAGGGGCTGAAAGACAGCAGTGCGATGCTCTCAGGGAAGCAGTTGCCACTTGTGACGTGATGGCTAGTATTGAGATAGGTACACAACTGCAAAGGTCTATGAAGCGATGCGAAGAAGTCTCTGGCTTGATGGATCAGTCACCTGCAGCTGTGCTGGGACAGTTGAACAATTTGATCAGTGGAGAAGTCGCTCAGGGATTTCTGAATAATTTTTTGAAAAACGGATGATTCAGAAAGTTATAGAAGATAATTTTTGTACATAAGTTATATTAAATAATAAATTATTTGTGCGTTTCCAATTTTATTTACCTCAATTATACCGTAAAAATAATATTATAAAACCATGTTGTTATATTCTTTAGGTAACCTTTTTTCAGTGCCGTTTCATTTTTCAAGGAATTATACAAGATAATTTTTCTTGAAATTAAGCAGATTTCAAAAGAAAGGCATAGAAAATGTAGGGCTTTATAGCTTTTTCGCTTGTAACGCTTAAAATTTCATCATCGGCGCCGTCGAAATTAACAGTCTGCCATTCTTCTGGAAGCGATATTCTCAATGATTCATTTCTTTAGGTTATACGGAAAATTGCTATTCAAGGACTTTTCATACGAAAAACTGGTAGGAGCTTTTATCTAACCGATGTTAGAAGCTTTGTTTCTGATTATTTTAAGTAGTTTATTGTATTCCACAACACATTGTTTGCACTTCTTTTGATTTCGTTTAAGTTGCTGATATTATCAAACTTAGGAAAGTAAGACAAGAAAATGAGCTCATCGCGCACCGGAGGCTGTGATGACAAGCGATGTTGGGGTACTGAGGCACAACCTAGTCAACCTAGTCGACTCACAGTGGATTACGTGTTTTCTTGATATTGTTTCGATTTTTCGAACACCCCTAATAACCAAATGAAACGACCTTCTGAATTGATTCACATATTTTTATTTATGTGATTTTGATTAGTAGATTTCGAAGACCAATGAAAGAAATAAAAATAATGAAAGGCAACAAAAAACAAAATCTGGGTGTAAAAATAAAAAACTTTAAAAATGTCATAGCTAGAAATAGTAAACGACATGAAAATGGAGGATGAACATTTTACAATGCTTTGGTTATTTCAACTCCAAGAACCGTTTATTATCAGAAATTATACATCTCTAACTTTTACTAAACTTGTGGATGGCATTTTTTGCGATCAGACCCCACGAATATGAAGAGGTTTTTTGCTGGTGTGGAATCGAGACTCCTCCAACAATCAAATTCTTCCCATATGGCTTCGATCGGAATATCGTAAAACGGCCTATTTGACTAGTAGAACTAATGACTGGGCCTTCTATTGTAAAAACCTGTTGACCAATTCGGACTAAATTTTCTCCGTGAATTCCGGATTCTTGTGCTACCGATTTGGGGACCGCTATCATTTCAAATAGCTTCTCATCGTGAATATACGACTTTCCAAAGCGATTGATAGTGTTCATTTCATCCTGGAATTATTCAAGTGTGAATTTTTTGTTGAAAAGATTCAAAGAGCATGATTGTCCACGAAAGTTCATCAGAAAAGCAGACTTACTATAGTGAAAGCTGTTCCATCCAGCCCTTTTACAACAACCGCGAAATATCCATTTTGAATTGTCGCACTAGGGAATTCAAAATTCACGTTGACATTTAAAGCTTCCTTTAAAAACGCAGCGGTTACCAGTGAGCAGGATCTCCAATAAGCTTCGTTAACCAGATTTACATTTTCTGGGGAATCCCATCCAATTTTTCGAATTTCCGCTTGATCTTGAAGTGGCTGGTTTACACTACTGAAGTAAGCGGTTCCTACTGAAGGAACCACTTCGACAAGCACCGCACTTTCGGTAAATTGTTTGGAGATATCTGAAAACTAAAGGAATATATATATCTGAAAACTAAAGGAATCTAGTTTATTTCAGAGAAAAACCGAAACATACGATTAAAACAATGAAAAGGTGTAGAAACGTTGCGATTGATCAAAACCGGCTTGACTTGTTCGTCTGTTTTTACATTAATCACCACTTTGTCAACTTTTTTAGAATCTCCGTATACTTTATAGCGAATGTGGTCAAAAAATTCAGAGGAAAGGATGGCAGGGGAGGATTCTGAAAATTAGTAAAAATGTTTTCTTTTATAAACGTATAGTTTGTTTTTGGAAATATTGGCGCTTTATAACTCGAATGAAAAAATGAAGAAATTCTCAGATTTCTCCCGATAAATCGACAAATAAAATATTTTGGAATTAGCTCGCCGCGTCGTTTAACTGAATTAGCAATTCTTGCCACTTTTTCGTCAAAACGGTGACCTCAAAACGAATTGTTATAGTATTCCACTATTTCTATTAGAGTTTTTGAGCTCCATCGCCGCTGCGGCTATATAAATTAGTGAGTTCGAATATAACATACTTTCAACAGTGGAAACAGCTGTAGATATTCCTCGAAGGCTGAGAACACTTCTGACAGAAACATTCATGTTCAATTGACCTGAAAAAAGGTTGAAGTGAAAATAACTTTCAATAAAAAAAGGAAAATAGATAGAAACAATCTTATTAGAAAAAATATGGACGTCGTAGTGTGCCAGGTGATTGCGAAAAAGTGTGCGGTGGACTTGCAAAAGGGAGGCGCCAATCATTGCCAACACATTGAAACGCTCTAGATGGGTTGTCAGTTTCCAAAATTCTGTTGCAATTTTTGTTGTAGAAAAATTCTTAGGTAGTTTTTGTCAAATCTTTTGTATCATTTCAGCGTTCAAACTTTATTAAACCAGCTTAGCCTACTATGATTATTGCTAGAAAAAAATTGCAACTACAAAGGCTATGGAGGCAAAGGTAGTTTTTATTTTCAAAATAATACATTTCATAAATTTTTTCGAATGAAAGCAACTGCTACTCATAATAATTTGCAGAGGATGCAGAGTAGCCACGTACATATTATTGGGAATTATCGTGTTGTTTGGATTTGTATATAATAGCAAGACAAATGTGAGACATTAAAAAATATATGCTTAATAAATTTGTTACTTGTGTTATCTACTACAGAATTTTTCATCACTGATCTCTGACAGCGCCTCCCGCCAATTCGACAATCTAGATGATCTTGCTAACAAGGAACTTCCTGGAGGTCCAGACCCTAATACGATTTTCCGGGATGGAGAGCTTGGAAACTATGAACCCAAAGTGCCGGAAGTACCGTCAAGCCAACCAGGTGAACATGGAAAACCAGTTGCAGTAACAGATGAGGAAGGAATGGCGGCCGGCAGAGCAGCAGAGAAGGAATTCGGTTTCAACACATATGTTTCTGATTTGATTTCAATGAACAGAACGATTCCGGATATTAGACCGAAAGAGTGCAAACACTGGGATTATCCTGAGAATCTGCCTACTGTTTCGGTTGTTATTGTGTTTCATAATGAAGGATGGACTCCACTGCTTCGTACCGTACATTCAGTACTGCTCAGATCGCCCCCAGAATTGATTGAGCAAATCGTGATGGTAGATGATGACTCTGATAAACGTAAGTGTTTTATCTTTTAAAAATCGAAAGCTTTTATTGCCTAAAAACAATTTCTCATAAATTCTTTTATTCAGAACATCTGAAAGAAAAGCTGGACAAGTACGTCACGCGATTCAACGGAAAAGTTATCATAGTTCGAACTGAACAACGTGAAGGTCTCATAAATGCTCGATCTATCGGAGCCAAGCATTCCACTGGTGAAGTTGTTCTCTTCTTGGATGCTCACTGTGAAGTTAATACCAACTGGCTCCCCCCACTTTTGGCTCCAATCAAGCGTAATCGTAAAGTTATGACAGTTCCTGTTATCGACGGAATCGACTCGAATACATGGGAATATAGAAGTGTATATGGTAGTCCAAACGCCCATCACAGTGGAATCTTTGAATGGGGACTTTTATACAAAGAGACCCAAATCACTGAAAGAGAAACAGCCCATCGTACACACAACAGTCAGCCATTCCGTTCACCAACGCATGCTGGAGGCCTTTTTGCTATCGATAGACTGTGGTTCAAAAAACTCGGATATTATGACGAGGGACTTCAAATTTGGGGAGGAGAGCAGTACGAGTTGAGCTTCAAGATTTGGCAATGTGGTGGGGGAATCGTCTTTGTTCCATGTTCTCATGTTGGACATGTATATAGAAGTCACATGCCTTACGGATTTGGAAAATTCTCTGGAAAACCAGTTATTTCTATTGTATGTTTTAGATTATAAAAGGATGCTTTCTGATATTCTAAAATTTCAGAACATGATGAGGGTAGTGAAAACTTGGATGGACGAATACTCAAAATACTATCTGATCCGTGAACCACAAGCAGCTCGCGTAAATCCAGGAGATATTTCTGCCCAATTAGCTCTTCGAGACAAACTTCAATGCAAATCATTCGAGTGGTATATTGAAAATGTTGCTTATGACGTTCTCAAAAGCTATCCGCTTCTTCCACCAAATGATGTTTGGGGAGAAGCCAAGAATCCGGCAACTGGAAAATGTATCGATAGAATGGGAGGTATTCCTGGGCCAGTTGGAGCATCCGGATGTCATGGATACGGTGGAAATCAGTTAATCCGGTTGAATGTGCAAGGACAAATGGCTCAAGGAGAATGGTGCTTGACAGCTAATGGAATAAGAATACAAGCCAATCATTGTGTAAAGGGGACAGTCAACGGAAATTGGGTCTATGATAGAGTAAGTGTTCTTTTTCGAAATTTTACACTGCCTGATAAATATTGAACGTTTTCAGAATACCCAACAAATTTTGCACAATCAAAAACGATTGTGCGTGACTGTTTCCAATTCAGGATCTGACTTAACATTACAAACATGCACAGAAAGTAACCAATTCCAGAAATTCGTGTGGAAAGAATTTTATCAGTCCAGTTAAAGCTTGTTGATTTTTTTTACTGAAATTCTTGTCAGATAGTTCTAGAAAATTTTGGAAGTTGATCTTCTAAGTCCTAGGAATTAAATTGTCTTGTCATTGATTTAATTTTCTAGAAATAATTTTCTGGCTTAAATGTACATATTTATTTTAATAACCCGGTACCCGGTCACTTTCAATATGCATATCCTGATTCCTAATATATATAGCCAAAAGTACCAATTTATGAGATGTTTGTAGTTTTTCCCACTTTCTATACGTTGACAGATTGCTTGAATCTCTTTTGAACCGCTATAAACTGACAAGAAGACATGATGTGCGTGGTCCGGATTATTATAGTAAATACGGTAATCGGGTATCAAATCCAAAAATTTTCCCAAAATTTTCTCTGCAAAACTCGATCAAAATACTCATACATCTTCACAGATGATTTTTCAAAAATTTTCTATAATCGAAGTAAGTGTTATTGTGATAAACTTTTTAAAATGCATTGTTTGTATTATGGGTTTTTTGGTGGCTTCTCTTTTATTTGCCTTCCTGTTACATTTTCCGTTATCTTCCTCCTTTGTATTGCATTTTTTTTACTTGTAATCTTTAATATCGAAAACGAAACTGAACGATAATAATACGACGGTTCATTCACGTTTTAAATCTTGAATAATTGTGCATTGTAGCAAAAATATAAGTGTAGGAATGGTGTTGATCTGTGATCGCATGGTTCTTCCGGGTGCGCTCCGTTTTTTTTTTCGGACCGCCAAATTTTAAATGTGGGAGACGAGCAACGCAAATATTTAAACTGGCCGCATGCGATCCCTTACTGACTACTTCACAAGTAGCAATGGAAAATAATAAAAATTCTCATCAACAGGTGGTCAAGGAAATGTTTCCCACTAAATAAAAAAAAAGGAAACTTTCAGTGTTTTTATTACTGCTAGAGAGGTTTGGTGCTTACACTTACAGACATAAAACCGACGTTGGATTCATCTAAAATTTTACGTGTGCTCATAGGAATGTTTTTATCATTACAAAATACACTTAATTCCATAAGCCACGTGATGCGTATTTCGAGCGTCTTGTCCAAACAATTCCGGTGTACTTTTAGCCGTGACTGAATGAATCGTTATGTTCGAATAATATTGTTATGATGTCACATTCTGATTCACACTATATAAACCAACCTAACTCGAAGCATAGCAGACTTTGCATTCCACTATAAATTAAAAATAAATGCAATCACTCATTCTATGCTGTTTACTGCTGTCATTCCATATAGTCAAATCGGAGCCATTAGATTCGTGCGTTCGTATACATTCTTGCACGAAATGCGTCAACTCGACAGATGGATTCGGGTACAAATGCCAATGGTGCTCTGCAACGAATGTATGTGCCTCCGAAGAGAGTACATCTTCGAACTGCAACGTGAATGACTGGACTATGCATGAGTACAACTGTCCAACGGATATTTCCAATGTAAAGTGAGTTGGTCGACACATATCGAAGTCTGTTCAGAATAATGCAAATATAATCAAAATATTATTGTAAAACAATTCAGAATCGTTTTCTGGGGAGCAGGGGTGTGCGGAGCGGTTTTCGGAAATTCACATAGCAATGCTCCGTAAAAAACATTTTTTTTCTCCATTTCAAATTTATTACTATTTCTTGTTTCTATACGATTTTCTCTCCTCTTCTTTCTGACAATGGGAAAATGGGTTGCTCACATTCCGCACATCCCCGAATGCGCTTCATGACGCTTAAGATGTAGCCCGATTGATTCCGGGCGAATTGTAGCGCCAAGTGTAATCTTGAAAAGTTTTTTAGTAAAATGATTCGAGTATTTTAGTATGTGACCGCAAGCGATGCTATAACAGAAAATTTCGTGAAAACAAAAGGAAAATTACAGTTACGACGAACATTTCATGAGAACAACTGCTGTCCCACTGATTGCAGCCACTCGTGCTCCAAACTTTGACAATGTTAGTTGATAATCACGGTAAAATATATAGAGCGAACTTTTAAGTTTCGTTTTCACAGCTAAGGTTTCCACGAAGGACGAAACAGACGATCGTCGTTCGTTCGTTTTTCAGTTCGTCTTACGTCGTCAATTAAAATACATGAGTACCAACACAATGTCTATCTCTGCGTCAGACGACTTCTTGACAATCACGAAGACGAGACGAGACGATCTTATTTCGTCTTTCGTAAAAGCCTACTGAAGCACTCTCTGATGCATTAATATTATCCATCCCCGAGTACGTGATTTTTCGTTTAAAGGCGCTGTTTGGGTCTCGTTAGGGGATAGCGCATTTTAACGCGCTAATTTAAAAATTGTAAGAAAGCGCACACACTTTATCCAGTTTAATAAACAGTTTAAGAAATTTGACAATAAAAATTAATTTTAAAAAACATGATTTTCAAAGCAAAATATAGAAAAAAATTCCAATATTCGCTTCAATTTTCGAAAAGAAATTCACAAACGCAGTGTGTGCGCTTTCTTACAATTTTTAAATTAGCGCGTTAAAACGCGCTATCCCCTAACGAAACCCAAACAGCGCCTTTAAACGAAAAATCGCGTACTCGCGGATGGATAATAAATAATACGAAGAAAATTTCTCAGCATGAAAAAGCTCCAAGCGAATGTCATTCCATATTCGCTTAGAGCGTGTTATTAGAAGGCGTATTCCATGAGCGTAAACACGCTGAATGTCTACCAACTTGTTTTCATAGTGTTTCATACTTGTGCAAATAAGTAGATTGTAGTTTACTAAAGCCGACAGTTTCGCTCTTGTATATGTCCTTTTAATCCAAATCTTTTGTACTCTTTCAGCTCTCCCGTTCTTTACACTCATGTTTCAAAGGGAACGATCAAATTGAAATTATCAATGCGTATGAGATATTCTGCGATGAGACAGAAATAGTAAGTTTTGCAAAATTTAACTTTCATTATTGGCTGCGAACTATTATAGTGCAAGCACATCGAATCAAAGCCTAAAAATGAACTATTCGTTTTTCAATGCTCCATTCTGACTCACTATTAAAACATAATCAGTTAAAACTTTATCAAAACACTATTATCATTACAGACGACATGCTTTGGTTATAGTGCATATTTAAAAAACCGGAATGCGATGGTTCTAGCGTTTCGTGGAACGACTTCACTTTTCCAATTGATCGACGAAGGAATTTCATTTTTCTTGAATCCGAAGATCCCGTTTAATGTAACCAAAGGAGTTGTTGATAAATACTATCTCCAAGCGTTTTATTCCCTCTGGAAAAAAGGAATGAAACATGACGTGGAGAAGATTCTGAAGGAAAAGGATGACGTAAAACTTTGGTTTTTCGGTCATTCTCTCGGCGGTGGACTGGCTTCAATTGCATCTTTGTACGTGGCAAAAGTTTATGGAATGGACAGAAATAGAACAAAACTGGTGACGTTTGGAATGCCACGTATTGGAGACATTGATCTGGCCGAGGCTCACGATAAGCTAGTTCCTGATTCATGGAGAATTGAGCATAGCAAAGATCCAATACCTGCTGTGCCGCCGAGAACTTTCCCAGATGATATTGACAAAGGATCATTCCATCACCACACAGAGGTAAGTGCACAATTATGCTTCACGTATCCATTAGGGCCGAACCAGACAATATTCAATATCACTGCTACTTAAAAAAGGCCTCAAAGTGTAAATCAAAGAGTTTGATTTTTTAAAAATTCATGAGCCAACCGGCATGCCAGGCAGCAAGATAAACATGTAAAAGAGATACTACTTTATATGAAAGTGCTAAACATTGTAATTGTGTAAATGAGTAATTGGTAGAATAGAACGCAGGCATAGCTTGCTCCACTGTACTAATTAAAAATCGGGGAAAACTGCCTAGTGCATTACAAGATTGAATAAAACGATTTTTAAAGTCTTTGAACATTTACTAAGTCTTTTACACAACTGATGAAAAACAAAATACATAATAAAATAATACCCTGCTAAATTATTGTCTAATAATAAAAATTTCAGATCTGGTATCCAGAGGGAATGGATCTAGGAGCTAGCTTCGAAATAGGTAACCGGCCGGATACCACTGTGTTAAGAAGTGTGTTTCCTTTCAATATTTGGGATCATTTTCTCTATTTTAATGTTTATCTGGAGACTTGGTGGATCAATGGATGCAATGGAGACGACAAAAATCTAGGATACATCTAATTTGAAAATTTCTGGATAAACTTGCTTCTGATTTAGCCTAAATGTGCGTGCATTCGGGTTTAAATTGTTAAAAAAATTAATTTATGAAAATATATGTGTATTTTGTTTTTTGTCTCAAAAAATCGTTGTCAACTGAAAAATTCATAATGCATCTGAAAATGGAACAGAATTGCCAAATTCCCTTTTTTGCCGCTATCTGCCAATTTGTTGGAAAACTGGTGCGAAATTCGCTGTGAAAGTCGTATGCCGAACTGCAAGACGAGTAAAATCGTAATCTTGTTTAACCAAAATTATGACCGTCTGACTCAGCTGAATTCAATGGAAATTCAATTGAATCTGTCCAAAACAATATTGAATGTGTACTTAGTCCCTTTTTTTTCTGTATTTATGTGTAGCATTTCAAACTTTTTCCAAAATTTTTCCCTCGGTCTATGCTGAAAAGTCGTCCTTGTCGGAATGGCAGCTTACTATGATCCATACGCTAACAATGTTTCTGTTGCACACTATCCACCACCGCCGCAAGTAATCGTGTGGGTTTCTTTTTGAATATAACATTA
The DNA here is from genome assembly GCA_003052745.1 of Caenorhabditis inopinata. Classification (NCBI taxonomy): domain Eukaryota; kingdom Metazoa; phylum Nematoda; class Chromadorea; order Rhabditida; family Rhabditidae; genus Caenorhabditis; species Caenorhabditis inopinata. The sequence goes on from AP018155.1 coordinate 3,688,957, forward strand.
GAAAATTCACTGAATTTCGAGAACACATGATACTGCTTCCTTGTAACATTTATAAAACCAGCGGAAAGTTCGCGGCTACGCCGCGACTTCCACTGGCTTCCACTGGCTTTCGTTTAGAAATATTTGTAGTCGTTCTGTTTTTCTCTTATTAGTGAAACAATTTATTAGCAGAACGCCAAAAACCAAAATAAATTTACATCCCGTCCCGTATCCCAACTACCCTGCGACTTCCTAAATATATGAATGTGAAGCGCTCGGGTGGTCATGACTCCATCCCGAGAATCAAAGTAAAAGACCCACGATCTTTTGAGTTATTCAATGAAACGTCTTGGACAGAGTCACGGACAGACAGAACTATTCGCTTAATAATAAGTAGATTTCAGAATTGTAGCATTAAATGCCGGGGCTGGGCGAATCGCATGTATCGCCCAGCCCCCGTTTCTGCGTGGATTGCAAATAAATATTTACAGGGTGGCAGCCATGTAGTGTTACACAACTTTGCGTGGATTCTGGCGCATGAGCACAAGTCGCTACTGTATCAATTTTATTTTTTATTAATTATTACATATTTATTACTATGTTTTTCAATTTTCTGGTTGCAACTTCCATTTTTAAGGTAATGACGGCTGCTTCACCCCATCGTGGTTCTATTATTAAACTGATGCAGCAGGGTGTGTCGAATTCGGAGATCGCTAAGGGGTTGAACGTCAACCGAATGCTTGTTCATCGGACTGTTACTCGCTTCCACCGTCTTCGTACACCTGATGACCATCCAAGATCGGGTCGTCCTGTCACTTTGACGACGCCAAGTGCGTTCGGGAAAGAATCCGAAGAAATCCTGAGCGAAGCATGAGGAAGCTTGCTAAAGACTTCGAAAAGTGCCGATATTCTATGGAACTCATTGTCAAAGAGAAGCTGAAGATGACTCCGTATCGTATGCAAAATAGTGCATTCCTGAACGAGAAAATCGAAGCTCTCCGAATGCAAAAAACACGAAAGCTTCTTCAAGGCACGCGCTCAGGCACACTGTTCGCAGACGAGAAATTTTTCACCGTTGAAGCTAATAAGAATGGCCAAAAGCCAATGGCGGATACTGTTGCGGTGGCTCGACTGTTACTGTGCGGCATCTGAATATTTCGTTTACAATGATAACAATACCGTTACAAGAAGACTACAACAACCTTAAATCTGAAAATTCTTGAGACTACACTACGAATCGTGGTATTCATAAAAAGGTAGATGAATGCCGGACAGCCATGCCCAAGTTGCCAGGAGACGTGTCCAATGACGATGACGTAATCAGCAACAGGGAAGAATTGCATGTAGACGTAGATCATTGCGGCAATAAAGTTAACTAGGCAGATGAGAGTGGACTGAAGAAAAATCTGGAAAAGAAACGATTGAAAAGTCTCCTGCACAAATGTCTGGCGATGCTCTGATGAGCTCTTCAATGCTTACCTGTGTGTGAGATCTTTTGTTAGTCGACTCTACTCTTTTCCGGAATTGCTTAGCGATAGCTGCACAAAAGTACCCATAAAGCATGCACGTGGCCACCACAATGAACAAATTATTTGCGGTGTGCGGATAGTTTTGATACTCGAGGGTCTTGTCTGGAAAACAAATCAGAAAGATTCTTTTACATGCGTTATTATAGGAAAGTAGTTAGAAGAAACCCTCTTTTTTGATTCTATTAAACACGCAATTAAACCTAATTTAATTTAACTTTCCTTTATGAAATAGTTAGCCGAAAAGTTGCAATAAATTTGTGTTTTTCTGGAAGTGCTCGTGCACTGACTTGAAAGAAGTGTCAAAAAATGAGAGCTCTTCGATCTTAAAGTGATGAAGCACGATCATTGTAGAATTGAAATACCTGCATATATAAATGGATCAAAGAACCAAGCTTGATATTTCGAAGTGAAAAGTAGCGGTGGTGTCAAAAAGATGAAATAGAGCCCGTATGAAATAGGAATCATGAGCACCATCGTAGTTCTCGATCCAGAGAAGGATTTCTTAACAAGAGTTGGGAAAAGGATATCCAGAACTCTGTTTAGAACTAAAATGAGACAGATCAAACACGCCGAACACCACAGGCCAAGTCCCAGAGATCCAGTTACAAAAATGGTGAAAGGATGGGAACAGTACACGGCTCCATCAATTAACAAGATGCCAGTCGCGACGGAGTTAACGCCTGAAATGCAGCACACCGATGAGAAGCAAAAACACTTATTAAACTCACCAATCGCACACAAATCCACGAATCCGAGAAGAAACATAATCTTGAAGCATGACAGTCGGATATTATCCTTCTGAAGCATCACCACTAGACATGGAACATAGAGAATCATGATGACGTTTTAAATCTTGAATAATTGTGCATTGTAGCAAAATATAAGTGTAGGAATGGTGTTGATCTGTGATCGCATGGTTCTTCCGGGTGCGCTCCGTTTTTTTTTCGGACCGCCAAATTTTAAATGTGGGAGACGAGCAATGCAAATATTTAAACTGGCCGCATGTGATCCCTTACTGACTACTTCACAAGTAGCAATGGAAGATAATAAAAATTCTCATCAACAGGTGGTCAAGGAAAATGCTTCCCACTAAATAAAAAAAGGAAACTTTCAGTGTTTTTATTACTGCTAGAGAGGTTTGGTGCTTACACTTACAGACATAAAACCGACGTTGGATTCATCTAAAATTTTACGTGTGCTCATAGGAATGTTTTTATCATTACAAAATACACTTAGTTCCTTAAGCAACGTGATGTGTATTTCGAGCGTCTTGTCCAAACAATTTCGGTGTACTTTTAGCCGTGACTGAATGAATCGTTATGATCGAATAATATTGTTATGATGCCACATTCTGATTCACACTATATAAACCAACCTAACTCGAAGCATGACAGACTTTGCATTCCACTATAAATTAAAAATAAATGCAATCACTCATTCTATGCTGTTTACTTCTGCCATTCCATATAGTCAAATCGGAGCCATTAGATTCGTGCGTTCGTATACATTCTTGCACGAAATGCGTCAACTCGACAAATGGATTCGGGTACAAATGCCAATGGTGCTCTGCAACGAATGTATGTGCCTCCGAAGAGAGTACATCTTCGAACTGCAACGTGAATGACTTGACTATGCATGAGTACAACTGTCCAACGGATATTTCCAATGTAAAGTGAGTTGGTCGACACATATCGAAAGTTGTTCAGAATAATGCAAATAGAATTAAAATATTATTATAAGACATTTCAGAATCGTTTTCTGGGGAGCAGGGGTGTGAGGAGCGGTTTTCGGAAACCTTTTTCGGTTTTCTCTCTGTAACAAATATTTTTTTTCTCCATTTCAAATTTATTACTATTTCCTGTTTTGATACGATTTTCTCTCCTCTTCTTTCTGACAATGGGAAAATGGGTTGCTCACGTTCTGCACATCCCTGAATGCGCTTCATGATGCTTAAGATGTAGCCCGATTGATTCCAGGCGAATTGTAGCGCCAAGTGTAATCTTGAAAAGTGTTTTAGTAAAATGATTTGAGTATTTTAGTATGTGACCGCAAGCGATGCTATAACAGAAAATTTTGTGAAAACAAAAGGAAAATTACAGTTACGACGAACATTTCATGAGAACAACTGCTGTCCCACTGATTGCAGCCACTCTTGCTCCAAACTTTGACAATGTTAGTTGATAATCACGGTAAAATTTATAGAGCGAACCTTTAAGTTCCGGGTTTCCACAGCTAAGGCTTCCACGAAGGACGAAACAAATCGGTCGTCTTTCGTCTCGTCTTCGTTCGTTTTTCAGTTCGCCTTGCGTTCGTCTTACGTCGTCAATTAAAATACATGAGTACCAACACAATGCCTATATCTGCGTCAGACGAATTCTAGACGATGACGAAGACGACACGAGGCGGTCTTATTTCGTCTTTTGTGGAAGTCTACTGAAGCACTCTCTGATGCATTAGTATTATCCATCCGCGAGTACGTGATTTTTCGTTTATAGGCGCTGTTTGGGTCTTGTTAGGGGATAGCGCGTTTTAACGCGCTAATTTAAAAATTGTAATGGGGTTATTCATGAAAAGCACAATTGCATTTTAATGCAAAAAATGCCACTTTAATGTTATTCACGATTGCATTTTAATGCAAAAAAAGGCATTTTTTTGCATTAAAATGCTTTTTGTGCTTTTTATGAATAACCCCATAAGAAAGCGCACACACTTTATTCAGTTTAATAAACAGTTTAAGAAATTTGAAAATAAAAATTAATTAAAAAAAAACATAATTTTCGAAGCAAAATATGGAAAAAATTCCAATATTTGCTTCAATTTTCAAAAAGAAATCACAAACGCGGTGTGTGCGCTTTCTTACAATTTTTAAAGTAGCGCGTTAAAACGCGCTATCCCCTAACGAGACCCAAACAGCGCCTTTAAACGGAAAATCACGTACTAGCGGATGGATAATAAATAATACGAAGAAAATTTCTCAGCGTGAAAAAGCTCCAAGCGAATGTCATTCCATATTCGCTTAGAGTGTTATTAGAAGGCGTATTCCATGAGCGTAAACACGCTGAATGTCTACCACCTTGTTTTCATAGTGTTTCATACTTGTGATTTCATATTTGTGCAAATGAGTAGATTGTAGTTTACTAAAGCCGACAGTTTCGCTCTTGTAAATATATGTCCTTTTAATCCAAATCTTTTGTACTCTTTCAGCTCTCCCGTTCTTTACACTCATGTTTCAAAGAGAACGATCAAATTGAAATTATCAATGCGTATGAGATATTCTGCGATGAGACAAAAATAGTAAGTTTTTCAAACTATAACTTTCATTATTGGCTGCGAACTATTATAGTGCAAGCATATCGAATCAGAGCCTAAAAATAAGCTATTCGTTTTTCAATGCTCCATTCTGACTCACTATTAAAACATAATCAGTTAAAACTTTATCAAAACACTGTTATCATTACAGACGACATGCTTTGGTTATAGTGCTTATCTAAAAAACAGGAATGCGATGGTTCTAGCGTTTCGTGGAACGACTTCACTTTTCCAATTGATCGACCAAGGGATTTCATTTTTCTTGAAACCGAAGATCCCGTTTAATGTTACCAAAGGAGTTGTTGATAGATACTATCTCCAAGCGTTTTATTCCCTCTGGAAAAAAGGAATGAAAAAGGACGTGGAGAAGGTTCTGAAGAAAAAGGATGACGTGAAACTTTGGTTTTTCGGTCATTCTCTCGGCGGTGGACTGGCTTCAATTGCATCTTTGTACGTGGCAAAAGTTTATGGAATGGACAGAAATAGAACAAAACTGGTGACGTTTGGAATGCCACGTATAGGAGACATTGATCTGGCCGAGGCTCACGATAAGCTAGTTCCTGATTCATGGAGAATTGAGCATAGCAAAGATCCAATACCTGCTGTGCCGCCAAGAACTTTCCCTGATGATACTGACAAAGGTTCATTCCATCACCACACAGAGGTAAGTGCACAATTATGCTTCACGTATCGATAGGGCCGAACCAGACAATATTCAATATCATAACTGCTACTTAAAAAGGCCTCAAAGTGTAAATCAAAGAGTCACCGATATTGTCGTACCGGCTACTTTATCGATCCTTTTTAATTTTTGCATTGTCTAAGTGCATTGCTAATTGTATATCTTCATTAAACTTACTGAATTCTACACTTTTCAACATTTTTCAGTAGTAATTTTGATTTTTTAAAAATTCATGAGCCCACCCGCATGCCAGACAGCAAGATAAACATGTAAAAGAGATACTAATTTATATAAAAGTGCCAAACATTGTAATTGTGTAAATGAGTAATTGGTAGAATAGAACGCAGGTTTAGCTTGCTCCACTGTACTAATTAAAAATCGGGGAAAACTGCCTAGTGCATTACAAGATTGAATAAAACGATTTTTAAAGTCTTTGAACATTTACTAAGTCTTTTACACAACTGATGAAAAACAAAATACATAATAAAATAATACTCTGCTAAACTATTGTCTAATAATAAAAATTTCAGATCTGGTATCCAGAGCGAATGGATCTAGGAGCTAGCTTCGAAATAGGTAACCGGCCGGATACCACTGTGTTAAGAAGTGTGTTTCCTTTCAATATTTGGGATCATTTTTTCTATTTTAATGTTTATCTGGAGACTTGGTGGATCAATGGATGCAATGGAGACGACAAAAATCTAGGATACATCTAATTTGAAAATTTCTGGATAAACTTGCTTCTGATTTAGCCTAAATGTGCGTGCATTCGGGTTTAAATTGTTTTTAAAAATTAATTTATAAAAAAATATGTGTATTTTGTTTTTTGTCTCAAAAAATCGTTTTCAACTGAAAATTCATAATGCATCTGAAAATGGCACAGAATTGCCAAATTCCCCTTTTTGGCGCTATCTGCCAATTTGTTGGGAAACTGGTGCGAAATTCGATGATGCCGAACTGCAAGACGAGTAAAATCGCAATCTTGTTTAACCAAAATTATGACCGTCTGACTCAGCTGAATTCAATGGAAATTCAATTGAATCTGTCCAAACAGAAATCCAATATTGAATGTGTACTTAGTCCTTTTTTTCTGTATTTATGTGTAGCATTTCATACTTTTTTCCGAAGTTTTGTCCTCAGTCTATGCAGAGAAGTCGTCCTTGTCGGAATGGCAGCTTACTATGATCCATACGCTAACAATGTTTCTGTTACACACTATCCACCACCGCCGCAAGTAATCGTGTGGGTTTTTTTTTGAATATAAAATTAGAAAATTCACTGAATCTTGAGCATCCGTGATACTGCTTCCTTTTAACATTTATAAAAGTTCAGAATTGTAGCTTCGAATGCGGGGCTGGGCGTACCGTATGCATCGCCCAGCCCCGGTTTCTGCGTGGATTGCAAATAAATATTTATTTGCGACCTTTTTCATTTGAAGAAAGCTACAGCTCGTTTTTGCTCAAATCATTGTTGTATTTTCCTTCCCGAATATCCGAGTAGGTGATAATTGGAACTCACCTTGGAATATTGGCTTTTGGTCTTTTGATTCTATTGCTAACGTGTAATTTTCCCCGCTTTCGCTTTTAAATCAGCGGCTGTATGTCAAAAAATTCTTGAACTACGAGTTTGAAAACTGCTTAAAGTCATTTTGTGACATAAAATAACTGAATAATTAGGGAAACGAAAACAAATTTCAGATGCCAACCCCAACCAGATCATTGCCATAGCGAACCATCCGATTGTGAGAAGTGCCTTGCTTGTTGTGTCTGTTGTCAGTGCTTCTTTTTATGCTGTAAATGTTTCAATGAGTGTTGCTGCTGCAATGATGATTAACTTCTTGTTTCAATGAGTTTATTGAGTAGTAAATGATTTTTTATGGATTAGAGAGAAAATAATGCAAAAAATAGAGAATTATGACGGCGTCAATCTGCAACAGCAGCCGCAGAGCATTTTATTGAATCGAGCTTGAATGGTGACCATGGTGCCCAATGGCGGATACTGTCGCGGTGACTCTACTGTTACTGTGTGGCATCTGAATATTTCGTTTACAATGATTACAATACCGTTACAAGAAGACTACAACAACCTTAAATCTGAAAATTCTTGAGACTCCACTACGTATCGTGGTATTCATAAAAAGGTAGATGAATGCCGGACAGCCATGCCCAAGTTGCCAGGAGATGTGTCCAATGACGATGACGAAATCAGCAACAGGGAAGAATTGCATGTAGACGTAGATCATTGCGGCAATAAAGTTGACTAGGCAGATGAGAGTGGACTGAAGAAAAATCTGGAAAAGAAACGATTGAAAAGTCTCCTGCACAAATGTCTGGCAATGCTCTGATGAGCTCTTCAATGCTTACCTGTGTGTGAGATCTTTTGTTAGTCGACTCTACTCTTTTCCGGAATTGTTTAGCGATAGCTGCACAAAAGTACCCATAGAGCATGCACGTGGCCACCACAATGAACAAATTATTTGCGGTGTGCGGATAGTTTTGATACTCGAGGGTCTTGTCTGGAAAACAAATCAGAAGGATTCTTTTACATGCGCTATTGTAGGAAAGTAAATAGAAGAAATCCTCTTTTTTGACTCTATTAAACACGCAATTAAATCTAATTTAATTTAACTTTCCTTTATGAAATAGTTAGCCGAAAAGTTGCAATAAATTTGTGTTTTTCTGGAAGTGCTCGTGCACTGACTTGAAAGAAGTGTCAAAAAAGAAGAGCTCTTCGATCTTAAAGTGATGAAGCACGATCATTTTAGAATTGAAATACCTGCATATATAAATGGATCGAAGAACCAAGCTTGATATTTCGAAGTGAAAAGTAGCGGTGGTGTCAAAAAGATGAAATAGAGCCCGTATGAAATAGGAATCATGAGCACCATCGTAGTTCTCGATCCAGAGAAGTATTTCTTAACAAGAGTTGGGAAAAGGATATCCAGAACTCTGTTTAGAACTAAAATGAGACAGATCAAACACGCCGAGCACCACAGGCCAAGTCCCAGAGATCCAGTTACAAAAATGGTGAAAGGATGGGAACAGTACACGGCTCCATCAATTAGCAAGATGCCAGTCGCGACGGAGTTAACGCCTGAAATGCAGCACACCGATGAGAAGCAAAAACACCTATTATAGTCACCAATCGCACACAAATCTACGAATCCGAGAAGAAACATAATCTTGAAGCATGACAGTCGGATATTATCCTTCTGAAGCATCACCACTAGACATGGAACATAGAGAATCATGATGACGGTTCCGTAAAGTAGATCGATAGTCCCAAGAATCGGACGAGGTATTCCCTCCTTTTCAGTCCACATTTGAGGTGTCGGGTACTTGTCACTGAAAATATTGTTCAGAATTTAAAAGAATTAGAAACATATTTTTCACCCGAAATTCAATTTTCAGAAGATCAACTCTACAAAATGCTGAAATTCGGGAAGCCTTCAATCTTATTCAATCTTAAGATTCGCAGTAAAAAGGATTTTCAAATTGAAAATTTGCGCTCACAAATGATCCGAAACTGTAGATCTTAATCCGTTTTACAGTGTATGTAACAAATTGGAAACAGACGACGGATTCCTGCTAGATTTTGCGGCCACTTCATTAATTCTACTACATTTGATATCTGGTAGCGGAACTTGCAATCGGGTGAGGTATGCCAATTTTTTTTAGCACATATTGCGGGTTTAGGGCATTTCCCACGGAATGCTCTTTCAGATGATTAGAAAAATTGCAAAGAGAGAAGTAAATAGTGACTTCCCGGCTCTATGTAAAGCTTTATACATATATGAGACGATTGCTGGTTTTACAGGGTGCGCCAAAAATATGGTAACACATTCAAAGTGATGTAACTTTCGCAAAACGACCCGTATCAACATGAAAATTCAGCAATAATTTATTGAATACTTTCTAATAATGATATTATCAAAGTTGCTCGATGCGGTTGCCTTTGTTCCTCACAACATCCATGAGTCTCTTCGGGAACGCCTTTACCGTGGCACAGAGGAAAAAACATAGAGACTTGAAAATATGGAAATATAGTAATATAGACATGCTGAAAATAATGAAAATAAATTCAGTGCACGAGAAGTGCGCCCGCGCCCGCCAGCTTGGGCGAAACATGTGTTACCATACTTTTGGCGCACCCTCTATGAGACATGGAGCCCATTTAAATTATATTAAAAATGAGTGTGCTACGGTTTAAACATTGAAATATTCATTCAGACACACACAAGGCTGTCTGAAATGCTAACTACCGCTGCTAGAAACCTTTCTATTAAAACTCACTTGCAATTGAAATTTTGAATAGCATTGACGTTTCCACCTTTTGCGATGAGCCACTCCATGACACAAGACTTGAATCGATTTCGCTCGCCAACCGGATGCCGAATTCCTGCCTTTTTATAGAACCTCTACGACTACCGTAATTCTCAGATTAGGCTGAAAAGATTCATTTTCATGTTTTTTTTCATTGAATTTACGGAGTTTTTGGAAATTCGAAGAAAATAGAAAGATTATGATGAGCGCTGTCAAATAGACATTTGACTATCAGGAGTAGTACGGATTAAAACACGTAAGCAAGTATTTCGTTTTTGAATTGAGTATTTTCAAAGTTCGCAGTGAGATCTTCTTGGGAAAATAGAGTTTTCAAAATGATGATGGAATACGGATATCGAAGATTTAAAGTTATTTTTATAGAAAATATGGTGCATGTAAACTTGGGAGAATAATACAAATGAAGACCGTAGCTCGATGCTTCTTGGTGGATATTTCCACACAGCTCTTATAAGTTTTATCACGAACCTTAGAACATGATCAGGTTTTGCTCAAACTTATTGGCAACTCACTTTCAACCAAAAGCGACCGGCGATTGGCGAGCTACATACCATGCGAAGCATTTGGATTCAATTACTTCTCAACAATTTCGTCATAAAGATCAAAAACACTTGATTTGTCTGGAATTCAAACGAATAACTTCTGCGAACAGGTTGTGAAGGAGCGTGGGAATGCTCAGGTAGGCAGACGTTCGATTTGTTTATTGTCTCATTGATCACAATAATAAGAAATTCCTCAGAAGCCACGGAGTTTAAACTAGAAGCGTTGCGCAAGCGCAAATTTGAAACAGATTCCATTCGAAATGAGACAGTTGATTTTGCAGATTTCGGGAAATTTTACAGTTTAGTCCAAAGTTGTCCTCTGTGATAATCGATTCCCTGTGCTAATTCACACTTCGGACCATGTCTGCGAGCTCAGAGAACAGGATTATGCTTCCGTTCATAGAACAAAGGCTGGCTCGCTTTATTTCAATAAGTTCATTAGAAGTTCGCCATCGGATCTTAATCCACTTGATTTATCTGATTGAAGAGCATTTCAAGAGCATTCGCATTAGACATTAAAAGAATTCAAGTTGATTCTATTCACGGAATGAGACTAGATCGTCAAAAGGAGCCAAGGATCCAGAATCGAAAAGCGGTGAGTGATCACGATTGCCAATTTTTAAAGTAATGGCTATAAGACGAGAAAAAGGAAATAGGTTGGCTTATGCATTCTTCATAACTTCAGAATTCCCTCTTCTCTGAAATACGAAAATTTTATTTATCTGAAATAAAATATGCGAAGCAGTCAACAGAGTGCTCCACTCTGTTGACTGCTTTACATGTTTAATAAAATTAGATATCACGTAGCCAGAAGAAAACAATAATGACAATCAGGACGGCTACTATTTCGAGATATCTTGCATTAGAAAATATCGCACCAGAAATCGCCAAATAAAATTTGTTGTCCTTTCCTTTGATGTTGTTTTGGATTTGCCTAAAAATAACCCTTTGGAACTTGCAATACGGTAGTTTTGAACCATGGAAAACGGAGCATCATATATCTGCATTTACTATGTGGAAACTTTTTAATTAAAACTTTCAGACATCTGCAACACTTCCATAAGCTGACAGTTCACAAAACAGAATATCGCACCAGACACCAACTTTTTTCAATTCCTTGGAGCCTCATCATTGGTGCACCGACGCACTTTCGCAATAATCCTTTTGTGTGAAAGAACTTTAAAGCAAGGCTGGTACGAAGAAAGGAATGACTTGACTAGAAGATTACAGTGGCAAAATATTCATTGAAATGTTACTCTCGCTTTGCTGAAAATCATTAGAAGACGTGCGTAAGAATTGATGACGGCCCAGAGGTAGTCCACGGACAAAATTGTCCCATTCCTTTAAGAGATCGTATTAGTTGTGTGGGCTGGAGCTCCGATTGTTAGAAAATTCAATTTTGTCCGGCAATAATGTATTTTGAAGAATGGTGCAAGCAAAGTATTGAGTCCCCCCCCATAAATTTAACCGCACCACGTTATTTCACGTTCACGTGAAATATGTGACCTTTTACATGTCACTGATCGTTATCAGCACCCTAGTCTTGAAATCAGTCAACAACCAGGGTATCGACGTTCGTGGACAATTGAATTGCGCATTCGTGCTCAATTTACATCTTGGTCAGGGAATCTGTCATGTCGCCGACACAGCTACACATCTTGGACTCTGGGAATTGACTGGATTGCTCAAGACACCGCGTTGCTTACTTCACTCACTGGTTCGATCAACAGGATCTCTGCAACCACACTGGACACCAACCGATCTTTGCTGAAGGATCACCACTAACGACTCTGAGAAGCGGGAAACGGAGGATCGAGTCGATTGTCACATCGCCGCGAATTCACCTGTATTCGTCCAGGACTACCGTCAAGCAAAACCGACTTGGACACCGGGAACTGTGATTCGTCGCACTGGATCTGTTACATATCTCGTCAACTGCAATGGACTCGTATGGACTCGTCATGCCAACCAACTTCGCCGTCGGGACAATCTTCTTCAGGGACAATCGCTGCTCAACGCTTTTGATCTGTCACCACTGCCACTCTTCGCCGAATCACGGCTCATGAACAATCCAAGCGTGTCGACAACGACCGAGACGACTGCTGCTCCAGCTGCCAATCAAGCGCCTGCTCAGTACCCAGTTCGCCGATCGACTCGAGTACGCTACCCGCCCGATCGGATTTCCATAAGACGTACGAAGAAGACTTACACATAATTTTAATAGTTCACTATTAGGGGAGGTTTTGGGTTCACCCCCATAAATTTAACCGCACCACGTTATTTCACGCTCATGTGAAATACGAGACCTTTTACATGTCACTGATCGTTATCAGCACCCTATAAATAGACCAACTTCTCTCTGTTCCCCGAATCGAGATTTGCTCCTTCCCTCATTATTTTATATTAATAAAGACCTGTTATTCTTCTCCACGACGTAATGCAAAGTCTTGCCATTTTGCTGAAACATGCCAATAAACATTTAATACATACATAAATATGGACGCAGGAAATGCGTCAGTACTTTCCCATAGAATGCTAAAATTGATTACCGGTAATTCTGAATCACTATGTAATAGCAATAAAGCACGAGTCGCAAAGGGCAAATGCGTTCTGTGAAGTTAAAGTTGAAATAAATAACAAAGAAAATGATTACCTCCATGAAATTTAAACTCGATTGATAACTTCAGAAATTTTGAGAATTATCTAGAAAATTGTTAAAGTTTAGAATTCTTTAAAAATATTTATTTCTGCTAATCTTTGATAATTAAAGTAGCCGAGGGTTTTCTAGGACACGAAGTGGAAATTTGTTTTCTTCTATGGGATTTTCAATGTTTTTTTTCTGAAAATTTCAGAAGAAAATTTCCTTTTTCATTGTAAAATTTTTATTAAAAGTTACTTTTGCTGGAAGTATCGGTTTTTAACTTAAATAAGTCAAATTTAATTAGAAATTTTGAAGAATCGCAGTCGCAAAGGGCAAAAGCGTTCTGTGAAATTAAAGCTGAAATAAAAAAGAAAATTGTAACCTCTATGAAATTTAAACTCGATTGATAACTTTAGAAATCTTAAGAAATATCTAGAAAATCGTTAAAGTTTAGAATTCTTTAAAAATATTTATTTCTGCTAATCTTTGATAATTAGGGTAGCCGAGGGTTTTCTAGGCCACGAAGTGGAAATTTGTTTTCTTCTATGGGATTTTCAATGTTTTTTTTCTGAAAATTTCAGAAGAAAATTTCCTTTTTCATTGTAAAATTTTTATTAAAAGTGACTTTTGCTGGAAGTATCCGTTTTTACATTATAATCAGTTAAATTAGATATGAAATTTTGAAGAATCTTTAAAAAGAACATGATGAAAGCATCGTTTGAGAACTACACCGCAACGATATCCGCCACATCAGATTTTTTAACGAAGGGAGTTGGAAAATGCGGAAGGGGGAGGGGAGATAAATAGAGGAAAACCTCAAAATGGGTAAGGAATAGTTACCGCAGACATCAACGAATCAGGTTCGCTGAAAATTAACTGCAATCTTCATCCATTTCTCCAGCAAGAATAGATAACATTAGAAAGGAAGCCAACAATGTTTAACTACCGTAAAACCTCTAATAGATTTGCACCCCTATTTGATTTGCGCCCCTAATAGTGTTGCCCCGCAAAGACAAGCTTGAAAAATAGTATTGCACCCCCTAATTGATTTGCGCCCCTAATAGTATTGCCTCCCTAATTGTCTTGCCCCTTCGTGATGACACAATCGGCGCCATGACAGACTTTTTAAATCCAAGTTTGAGGTTTGAGAACTGTAAACCACCCATTCGCCTTTCAATAGTGAAAAGAGAGCAAACCAATTTAGATGTGTTGTTTTTTCCTTATTTCATCTTTTTTAATTGTTTTTTCTTTTTTTTTGTTTGATTATTTTCTATTTTTAAATGTTTTTGTCAATCACATATTTGACCTCCAGATGAATACGTCGAAAAATTGTTGATTTTTGTCTTTATGCTGAAAAACTGATGCCCCAAAATAATTATAACTACGTTTATTCTTGTAATGAAACGGCGGATTATTTTGATTTCTCAAATAGTGTGACCATCGATGAATTGGGAGCAAATCAGGTACGTCATTCAACAAAAAAAATGAATTGAGAAGGAGTTCAGGTCTCCGTAACTACATACAACTGGACATGACAAGCTTCATATCTCGGTCATGCTTACTGCTCGCTGGGATAGATTCAAGTGTCGTCCGTTAGTTTTGAAAAAATTTCCTATCGCATCGATTATTAAAAAAATGTGGTTCCTCGATGGAGCTATCATGGCCAGAGAGAACCATTTTTCAATGATAAGACCACCAGCATCCCTTTAAATCTATCATCGGAACCACTTTATTTGTAGGGGGTATGTGAAATCGGAACAAAATGAAAATAGAACTCGTAGGAAATCGGAACTTGATGAAAATAGAAATGTTATAAAATAAAACTGTATTGAATTGGAACTGATAGGGAATTAGAACTGTTTTAAAGTAAAACCGCATGGAAGCGGAACTGTATGGAATTGGAACTATGTTCAATGGAGCGCGTTTGCTTTACACGATAACTTTTCTCAGCGTTAAATCAACTAAAAAGTGCTCTGGGTAAAAAAAACGCGCTCCATTGAACAGAGTTCCAATTCCATACAGTTTCGCTTCCATGCGGTTTTACTTTGAAACAGTTCTAATTCCCTATCAGTTCCAATTCAATACAGTTTTATTTTATAACATTTCTATTTTCATCAAGTTCCGATTTCCTACGAGTTCTATTTTCATTTTGTTCCGATTTCACATACCCCTATTTGTAAAGAGACTGTTAGCCTAGGATTCATATCGTTCATATCGTTGCAACATTAACATGGATACCAAGAAAGTGATGTAAATCCTACGTGTTGATGGCTTTGATTCCTGGAGGGACCACTAAAGTCATTCAAGTAGAAGAAAGACGACGGCGAAATACCAGAGGGATTGGAACTGATGAAACGAAAAAGAGAAGAAGCTGTCAAGTCATTGTCTTTAAGTTCACTTGACGGCCTTATTGGTGGCATTGACTTACAAGGCGAAGAAAACGAGGAAAGTGAAGATTATGATTAATTGGATACTTCCATTGATATTATTTCATATTTTTTGTTTGCTTTTTGCTTCGAGTTTTTGTTCAAAATTTTGTTTGTTTTTTGACTGGAACTTTTGCCGTTTTCTTACTGAAAGTCTTGCCATTTTTGACTGAAACTTTTTTGAAAATCGTAATAAATTCTTATTGTTTTGAGAAGTCGACAAGAAAAAACAACGGGAAAGATAGTTTTTGAACAATAGTATTGCACCCCTTATTGATTTGCGCCCCTAATAATATTGCCTCGCGGAGACAAGCTTTGCATGCAGCACTATTTGAGTGTTTACGGTAAATCAATGCACCGGATGTCATGGACTTTTATGCAATCCATTTTGTTCTGTAATGATGACCGCTTCGCTTCATGGAATAGATGCGGAATGCCTTGTTACTCAATTTTCAATGTCAAACGTCGTTTTTGAATGTTTACAGCAAAATTCTTGGATTCTGGAGATTGATTAAAAGTATTTCATTTTCAGATAGTTGGATTTGTTGTTTCAAATCTTTCATTCGGCCTATGAAATATCAACAATAGGCTTGGCTATTAAGCCTACAGTATTTTGTGCCTTTCCACAATTTTTTACATGAGTTCTACAAGAATAGAACTTCACTTTTGTAGTTAACAGCATTTCACGCAGTCGCTACCTACAAAAGCATAGCTCTCAGAAAAGAACTCTCTTTAAATTCGTCGAAAATTTTGAGAATTCACTTAAATATGTTTGAAATCAACAAAACTGCCTTTGACAGTATTGCTAAAGTATTCCAAAAAGCTCGGTAGCTGGAACAATTTGCGAGCTGGTACTTGGTACTTGGACGCCCGGTTGTCGGCTGGGGGTGTTCTCAGCGCGCCAGGCACACGTCTCTTTCCATTTGTTTCGGTCCTGTGCGGCTTAGGACCAGTTACCATCGGGTTGCCGTATTGATATTCTTCAGTGCATTGAACCATTTTGTTCCGGCACGGCCCGGATTCTTTTAACGTCCATTGTTCATCCATCGTCTTGTCTTCGTACGACGTGACCTGCCCATTGATACTTCGCGGTGGCTATGTATTCCACAGCGTCTCGGATGCCTAGTGGTTAGGATGTATGGCTCTCTCTCACTCTCATCCGAGAGGAAAAATAATGAAATTAAAGACAGTTTTGACAAGACTCTTGGCTCATGGTGTCGCCGGATTGCGCCTGATAATCTTTCGTCATCCGCTTGATTCACATCCATTGTGTGTAAGCACGATGGAGGGCAACTCGTGAAAATCACCACTGCATGATAAAGATCATCATAGTTTCCGATCTAGTGAAATCGAGTCGGTTGATGATCTTCCGTCGCCACCCATCGCTCTCTCTCTCCCTAGTTCTAGTTCAATAATGGAACTGATTTTGTTTTGATGTTCAATGGCTGTCGATTACTCTTTGACTACATATACAACTTTAACTATAATTGTCTCAATCACTACACCTACTGAATGATTACATGTGACTCATTGACTGAATACTATACTCTTTGACTACACTTTTCTAAATGACTTGTTATGAAAACTTTAAAATGTTAAGGTGGTCGCTTACTTGTATCGTTTATATATAATATAGGATTTTCGTAACCGTTCATTTCGAAAACTGTAGTCGAAGAGGTGTATTCAAAAATACTGTCTAGTCGAAGAGTGCAATATTTTCAATGAGCCATTGAGTATCCGTAGTCAATGAGAACGTGTAGTCAAAGAGTATTTGCCAACTCCATTAAATCTCAGTTTGTTAGTTTTCCAAATTCAGTTCGTCTTGCGTTCGTCTTACGTCGTCAATTAAAATACATGAGTACCAACACAATGTCTATATCTGCGTCAGACGAATTCTAGACGATGACGAAGACGAGACGAGACGATCTTATTTCGTTTTTCGTGAAAGCCTACTGAAGCACTCTCTGATGCATTAGTAAATGATACGAAGAAAATTTCTCAGCGTGAAAAAGCTCCAAGCGAATGTCATTCCATATTCGCTTAGAGCGTGTTATTAGAAGGCGTATTCCATGAGCGTAAAAACTCTGAATGTCCACCGACTTGATTTCATAGAGTTTTACTTGTGCAAATAAGTAGATTGTAGTTTACTGGAGCAGACAGTTTCGCTCTTGTATATGTCCTTTTAATCCAAAACTTGTGTACTCTTTCCGCTCTTCCATTCTTTACACTCATTTTTCAAAAGATCAAATTGAAATGATCAATGCGTATGACATATTCTGCAATGAGACAGAAATACTACATTTTGCAAAATATAATTTTCATAATTGGCTGCGAACTATTATAGTGCAAGCACGTCGAATCAGAGCCTAACAAGAAACTATTCGTTTTTTAATGCTCCATTCTGACTCACTATTAAAACAAAATCAGTCAAAACTTTATCAAAACACTGTTATCATTACAGACAGAGTAGGGCGGAATTGGATTTTGGGAACTCGGAATCCGGAAGACGGAATGAAAAAAACGGCGGAATCCGGATTGCTGAATGCGGAATGCGGAATTCCGCCTTTCTCTGATTACAGACGACATGCTTTGGTTACAGTGCTTATCTAAAAAACCGAATGCAATGGTTCTAGCGTTTTGTGGAACGACTTCACTTTTCCAATTGATCGACGAAGGGATTTCATTTTTCTTGAATCCCAAGAATCCGTTTAATGTTATGAGTTGTTGATAGATACTATTTTATATGAAAGGCTGATGTCGAACTGCAAAATGAATTCAATGGAAATTCAATGGAATCTGTCCAAACAGAAATCCAATATTGAATGTGTACTTAGTCCTTTTTTTCTGTATTTATGTGTAGCATTTCATACTTTTTTCCGAAGTTTTGTCCTCAGTTTATGCAGAGAAGTCGTCCTTGTCGGAATGGCAGCTTACTATGATCCATACGCTAACAATGTTTCTGTTACACACTATCCACCACCGCCGCAAGTAATCGAGAGGGTTTCTTTTTGAATATAACAATAGAAAATTCGCTGAATCTTGAGCAACAGTGAGACGGCTACGAGCCCGTGGACAGCTCGTTTTCGCTCACATCATTTCTGTATTTTCCTTCCCGAATATCCGAGAAGGTGAGCATTATGGCTCATAGTTGAAACTCGTCAAGGAACACTGACTTTTGACTTTGCGATTCGATTGCTAAAGTGTAATTGCCTGATAGCCATCTCTTTCATCCAATCGCGCCAGTCTGGCTGTCAAAGGACCGCGTGCGGAACGCTTCCCGCTCTCGCTTTTAAATCAGTGGCTGTATGGCAAAATTTCTTGAAATACAAGTCTGAAAACAGATTAAAGTCATTTTTTGAATAATTAGAAAACAATTTTCAGATGCCAACCCCACCCATAGGGAACCATCCGACTGCTTGTTGTGTCTGTTGTCAGTGCTTCTTTTTATGCTGTAAATGTTTAAAGGAGTGTTCCTGTTGCAACGATGATTAAGAGACAATGTCTGAGAGATTCGACCACCAGTAGTCACAGTTTGAAAAAGTTGTTTCAATTGGTCTGATTTTTTATATAATGGGTACTTGTGATGCCCTAAGTACAAAACCGTATTCAGAATTAGGCTCCGCCCTCTTCGAGTTGAGATACGGTAGGGGTGTTTCGAAAAAAATTTTTTTTTCTTTTTTGAGATAACCTCGATTTCTTTTCTGGAGTCAATAACCGGTCACTTATGAAGCATTTTTGTAGTGGAAAACATTTTTCTAGCTCTTTTCCTTCCGACCAAAAAATTGAATTTTCGAAAAAAAATGGTTTCATTTCCGTATTGTGCAAAAAAAATATATTACGGGAAGTGAGATCTCATCAGAACTTTATACTTCAGAATATGGGCTACAAGAATTCATAACTCGTTGGCCGCGCTTCTGCTGCCACCAGTCATTTTTTTCACGATTTTTGTCGTTTTTCTACTGTTTTGGTACCATTTTTCCCATTTTTTGAAAAAAAGTTGTTTCAATTGGTCTGATTTTTTATATAATGGGTACATGTCATGCACTAAGTACAAAACCGTATTCAGAATTAGGCTCCGCCCTCTTCGAGTTGAGATACGGTAGGGGTGTTTCGAAAAAAATTTTTTTTTTTTTTTGAGATAACTTTGATTTCTTTTCTGGAGTCAATAACCGGTCACTTATGAAGCATTTTTGTAGTGAAAAACATTTTTCTAGCTCTTTTCCTTCCGACCAAAAAATTGAATTTTCGGAAAAAAATGGTTTCATTTCCGTATTGTGGAAAAAAAATTTATTACGGCACGTGACTTCTTATCAGAATTTTATATTTCAGTGTATGGGTTACAAGAATTCATAACTGGTTGGCCGCGGTTCAGCTGCCGTTTTTCCAAAAAATGGGAAAAAGATACCAAAACAGTAGAAAAATGACAAAAATCGTGAAAAAAAAGACTGGTGGCAGCAGAACCGCGGCCAACGAGTTATGAATTCTTGTAGCCCATACTCTGAAGTATAAAGTTCAGATGAGATCTCATTTCCCGTAATATATTTTTTTTCCAAAAAATGGGAAAAAGATACCAAAACAGTAGAAAAATGACAGAAATCGTGAAAAAAAAGACTGGTGGCAGCAGAACCGCGGCCAACGAGTTATGAATTCTTGTAGCCCATACTCTGAAGTATAAAGTTCAGATGAGATCTCATTTCCCGTAATATATTTTTTTTGCACAATACGGAAATGAAACAAATTTTTTCCGAAAATTCAATTTTTCGGTTGGAAGGAAAAGAGCTACAAAAATGTTTTCCACTACAAAATTGCTTCATAAGTGACCGGTTATCGATTCCAGAAAAGAAATCGAAGTTATATCAAAAAAGAAAAATTTTTTTTTTTGAAACACCCTTACCGTATCTCAACTCGAAGGGGGCGGAGCCTAATTCTGAATACGGTTTTGTACTTAGGGCACTACAAGTACCTATTATATAAAAAGTCAGACCAATTGTAACAACTTTTTTTTTCAAAAAATGGAAAAATGGTACCAAACCAGTAGAAAAATGACAAAAATCGTGAAAAAAATGACTGGTGGCAGCAGAAGCGCGGCCAACCATTTATGAATTCTTGTAGCCCATACTTTGAAGTATGAAGTTCAGATGAGATCTCGTTTCCCGTAATATATTTTTTTTTCACAATACGGAAATGAAACCATTTTTTTCCGAAAATTCAATTTTTTGGTCGGAAGGAAAAGAGCTAGAAAAATGTTCTCCACTACAAAAATGCTTCATAAGTGACCGGTTATCGATTCCAGAAAAGAAATCGAGGTTATCTCGAAAAAGAAAAAAAAAATTTTTTCGACACACCCCTACCGTATCTCAACTCGAAGGGGGCGGAGCCTAATTCTGAATACGGTTTTGTACTTAGGGCATTACAAGTACCCATTATATAAAAAATCAGACCAATTGAAACAACTTTTTTAGTCTGTGACTATGGGCAGTTCAGCTGTGGTCGAATCTCTCAGACATTGTCTCTTAAATTCTTGTTTCAATGAGTTTATTTAGTAAATCTTTTTTTTTTGGATTAAAGAGAAAATAATGCAAAAAATAGAGAATTATGACGGCGTCAATCAGCAACAGCAGCCGCAGAGAATTTTATTGAATCGAGCTTGAATGGTGACCATGGTGCCCAATGGCGGATACTGTCGCGGTGACTCTACTGTTACTGTGCGGCATCTGAATATTTCGTTTACAATGATAACAATACCGTTACAAGAAGACTACAACAACCTTAAATCTGAAAATTCTTGAGACTCCACTACGAATGGTGGTATTCATAAAAAGGTAGATGAATGCCGGACAGCCATGCCCAAGCTGCCAGGAGATGTGTCCAATGACGATGACGAAATCAGCAACAGGGAAGAATTGCATGTAGACGTAGATCATTGCGGCAATAAAGTTGACTAGGCAGATGAGAGTGGACTGAAGAAAAATCTGGAAAAGAAACGATTGAAAAGTCTCCTTCACAAATGTCTGGCGATGCTCTGATGAGCTCTTCAATGCTTACCTGTGTGTGAGATCTTTTGTTAGTCGACTCTACTCTTTTCCGGAATTGCTTAGCGATAGCTGCACAAAAGTACCCATAGAGCATGCACGTGGCCACCACAATGAACAAATTATTTGCGGAGTGTGGATAGTTTTGATATTCGAAGGCCTTGTCTGGAAAACAATGCACTGAAGGCTCAAAAAATGAGAGCTCTTCGATCTTAAAGTGATGAAGCACAATCATTGTAGAATTGAAATACCTGCATATATAAATGGATCAAAGAACCAAGCTTGATATTTCGAAGTGAAAAGTGGAGGTGGTGTCAAAAATATGAAGTAGAGCCCGTATGAAATAGGAATCATGAGCACCATTGTAGTTCTTGACCCAGAGAAGTATTTTTTAACAAGAGTTGGGAAAAGAATATCCAGAACTCTGTTTAGAACTAAAATAAGACAGATCATACACGCCGAGCACCATAGGCAAAGTCCCAGAGATCCAGTTACATAAATGGTGAGGGGATGGGAACAGTACACGGCTCCTTCAATCATCAAGATGCCAGTCGCGATGGAGTTAACGCCTGAAATGCAGCACACCGATGAGAAGCAAAAACACCTATTAAACTCACCAATCGCACACAAATCCACGAATCCGAGAAGAAACATAATCTTGAAGCATGACAGTCGGATATTTTCCTTCTGAAGCATCACCACTAGACATGGAACATAGAGAATCACGATGACGGTTCCATAAATTAGATCGATAGACCCAAGAATCGGACGAGGTGTTCCCTCCTTTTCAGTCCACATTTGAGGTGTCGGGTACTTGTCACTGAAAATATTTTTCAGCATTTAAAACAATTAGAAACATATTTTTTACCCGACCTTCAATTTTCAGAAGATCAACTCTACAAAAAGCTGAAATTCGGGAAGCCTTCAACTTTATTGAGACCACATTATCTTTAATCTATTGAAGTGAAATCGAGATAATCGAATTTCGCAGTAAAAGGATTTTCAAATTGAAAGTTCGCGCTGAAAAATTATCGGAAACTGTAGATCTCAATCCGTTTTACAGTGGATGTTACAAATTGGAAACAGAGCGACCATCCCGGGCCGACAGATTCCTGCCAGATTTTGCAGTCACTTCATTGATTCTCCTTCAGAACGGTGGCATTTGATATCTGGTAGCGGAACTTGTAATGATTTAGACAGCCGCCGGCCAAGAATCAGGCGAGGTATGCCATTTTTTAACCCCTATTGCGGGTTTAGGGCATTTTCCACGGAATGCTTTTTCAGATGCTCAGAAAAATTGCAAAGTCTGAAGTAAATAGCGATTTCCCCGGCTCTATGTAAAGCTTTATACATATATGAGACGATTGCTGGTTTTACAGGGTGCGCCAAAAATATGGTAACACATTCAAAGTGATGTAACTTTCGCAAAACGACCCGTATCAACATGAAAATTCAGCAATAATTTATTGAATACTTTCTAATAATGATATTATCAAAGTTGCTCGATGCGGTTGCCTTTGTTCCTCACAACATCCATGAGTCTCTTCGGGAACGCCTTTACCGTGGCACAGAGGAAAAAACATAGAGACTTGAAAATATGGAAATATAGTAATATAGACATGCTGAAAATAATGAAAATAAATTCAGTGCACGAGAAGTGCGCCCGCGCCCGCCAGCTTGGGCGAAACATGTGTTACCATACTTTTGGCGCACCCTGTAGATTCCTTTTATACAAGTCTATCACATGAAGCTTATTTAACTTATAATAAAAATGAGCGTGCTACGGTTTAAGCGTTTAAATATTCGTTCAGGCACACACGAGGCTGTCTGAAATGCTAACAACCGTTGCTAGAAACATTGGTCTTCAAACTCACTTGCAATTGTAATTTTGAATCGCATTGACGTCTCCACCTTTTGCGATGAGCCACTCCATGTCACTAGTCTTGAATCGATTTCGCTCGCCAACCGGATGCCAAATTCCTGCCTTTTTATAGAATCTCTACGATTACCGTAATTTTCAGATTAGGCTGAAAAGATTCATTCTCAAGTTTTTTTTATTGAATTTACGGAGTTTTTGGAAATTCGAAGTACGTAGGAAGATTATAATGAGCATTGTCAAATAGACGATCGACAATCAGGATTACTACGGATTAAAACACGTAAGCAAGTACTTCGATTTTGAATTGAGTATTTTCAATGTTCCCGGAGAGATCTTCATGGAAAAATAGTGTTTTCATGATGATGATGGAATACGGATATCGAGGATTTAAAGTTATTTTTATGGAAAATATGGTGCATGTAAATATGGGAGAATAATACAAATGAAGAAGATATGTCTATGCTTCTTGGTGGATATTTCCAGATAGCTCTTATAAGTTTTATCACGAACCTTAGAACATGATCAGGCTTTGCTCAAACTAATTGGCAACTCACTTTCAACCAAAAGCGACCGGCGATTGGCGAGCTACATACCATGCGAAGCATTTGGATTCAATTACTTCCCAATAGTTTCGCCACTTTTTTGTAGTTTTCCGATCAAAAACCTTAAGATCAAAAACCCTTGATTTCTCTAGAATACAAATAAATTATTCATGTCAACAGATTGTGAAGGAGCGTGGGAATGCTCAGGTAGGTAGATATTCACATGAATCCATTTGTTAAACTGAATGAGTTTTTGTGTCTAGTTATCAAAAATACGGAAATGAGGCCATGTTTATAATTCAACTAAAACGACTAAGTAATTAAGCAAGTCAAAGAGTGCAGAAGTCAATGAGCCATTGAGTAGGCGTAGTTGATCACAATATTAAACAATTCTCCAGAAGCCACGGAGTTTAAACTAAATAGAAGCGTTTTGCGCAAGCGCAATTTTGCAACAGCTTCCATTAGAAATGAGATAGTTGATTTTGCAAAATTTGAAAATTCAGAAAATTATACGGTTTAATCCAAAGCTGTCCTCGGTGATAATCAATGAAGAAACTTACGAGAAAGAAGTATTTTCCTGTGCTAATTCACACATCGGACAACGTCTGCGAGCTCAACGAACAGGATGATGCTCCCGTGAACAAAGGGTGGCTCGCTTCATTTCAATAAGTTCATTAGTAGTTCGCCATCGAATCTTAATCCACTTGATTTATCTGATTGAAGAGCACTTTAAGGTTATCTGCACCAAACATTAAAATAATTATATTCACTGAATGTGACTACATAGCTGTCACAACAAAATGTGCACCACTTTCGAAAGATCGTCAAAAGGAGCCAAGGATCCAAAATCGAAAAGCTGTGAATGATCACGATTGCCAATTTGTAAAGTAATGACTATAAGACGAGAAAAAGGAAATAAGTTGGTTTATGCATTCTTCATAACTTCAGAATTCTCTCTTCTCTGAAATACGAAAATGTTATTTCTATGTAATAAAATATGTAAAGCAGTCAACAGAGTGCTCCGCTCCACGTTGTTCCGTGAGATCCGCGAGAATTAAACAGAACCGTGAGAATTAATAAAAATTAAATATCACGTAGCCAGAGGAAGACGCCAACTTAAAATTGTTGTTATTTTCCTTAAAAAATGAATTTCTTTGCATTAAAACGCAATTGTGCTTTTCATGAATAACCCCATTAATGTTGTTTTGGATTCGTCTAGAAATAACTCTTTGGAACTAGTAATACGGTAGTTTTGAACCTTGCAAAACGGAACATCACATATCTGAATTTTTTAAGTTACGAATTAAACATTTCAGACATCTGCAAGACTTCCATAAGCTGCTACATAATTCGTAAAGCAGAATATCGCACCAGACACCAACGTATTTCAATTCCTTGGAACCTCATCATTTGTGCAGCGACGCACTTTCGAAATAATCCTTTTGTATTGTGTCCTTTGGCACGAAGAAATGAACTTCTGGAGAATGTGCTGACAAGAAGATTGCAGCATTTAATTCGGGGGTACAATGATTCGGGGGTACCAAGTTCATGACAGTAAATCTGTTTTTGAGTCATTGTTCAGATCTCAAAGCAATAATCGTGTTCCGGAGTTCAATATGAGTACTGACTCATCTAATTGTTTGTCTCCCCAAGTACCAAGAACTGCAAAAAGACAGAAGAAGCGTACCCGAATCATTGTTCCCCCGAATTAAATGCCGAAGATTACCGCGGCTGTACTTCAGAATTGAATGACCTCGACGTGCTATAAAAGAAATTTCTGATGATATTACACTGTGTTCTAGAATTATCGAATTATCAAAAATCAAAAATAGTGTTTAAATTGAGATGTGTTTCAGCAAAATGTTCATTTAAATGCTCCTTTCGCTCTGCTGAAACTCATTAGGTAAGAGTTGATGGTGGAACGGATTGTCCCATTCCTCTAAGAGATCGTATTTGTTGTGTGGGCTGGAGCACCGATTGTTACAAAATTCAATTTTTTCCGGCAATAGTGCACATTGAAAAATGGTGCAAACAAGGTCTTGCCATTTGGCTGAAACCTAGCCGATGCCAATAAAAATTTAATAAATATGGACACCGGAAATGCGTCGGTACTTTACCATAGAATGTTAAAATTGATTACCGGTAATTCTGAATCACTATGTACTAGCAATAAAGCCCGAGTTCATGTAGCCCATGGAATTCGCAAGGAGCAAATGCGGGCAATTAATTCTGCACTACCTAAAAGTGCACTACCCTGATTTTGCACTACCTACTTTTTTTGCAATTTTTGCACTCCCTAATTTTGCACTACCAGAAGATTGATTTTGCACTACCTCCGATTTTGCACTACCATTTTCGCAGTTTATTTTGCACTACCAAACTTGATTTTGCACTACCTCTGAGTTCATTTTGCACTACCATTTTTGTGGTTTCCACTTTTTGTAAAACTACAAGGTTTTCTTGGCTCCATATAATTATTAAATTAATGTGACGAGCGGAATATTCCAAAAACATCCGTTTCAGTATTGGAAATATGTTAGCCATTAGTTTACATTCAACAGTTATAGTTTTGAAAATTTTATACAATCCAATCACAAAACGTTTGCAGAGGGAGTTTGTAAAGTTCTTATAGATTTTGTTATGGAGAATGCAGAGTTCGAGTGTCTTTCTTGTTTCTTATTGACCGTATTGAGATTTCTCGCAAAAAGTATCATCATCAAATAAAATCCAATCTGAGAAAATCCATGAAAAACGCGTTCTTGTTCACAACCATTTTTATTTGATTTTTACACTACCAACCGAAAAATGTATGGAACCGATTCAGATGAAGGAGTTGACGACGATTGACGACGTTGGTTCATCGGACCCATAATTCTTAAACTAATTGTTGTTGCTTACTCTTGTCATAATTTTTTCATTCTTTGTTTTGTTTCGACTAGAGGTGTTGTCACGAAAAAATAAAAGTAGTGTTACAAAAAGTGGAAACCACAAAAATGGTAGTGCAAAATGAACTCAGAGGTAGTGCAAAATCAAGTTTGGTAGTGCAAAATCAAGTTTGGTAGTGCAAAATCATGTTTGGTAGTGCAAAATCATGTTTGGTAGTGCAAAATAAACTGCGAAAATGGTAGTGCAAAATCGGAGGTAGTGCAAAATCAATATTCTGGTAGTGCAAAATTAGGGAGTGCAAAAATTGCAAAGAAAGTAGGTAGTGCAAAATCAGGGTAGTGCAAAAATTATTGGTAGTGCACTTTTAGGTAGTGCAGAATTAATTGCCGCAAATGCGTTCTATGAAATTAAAGTTGAAACAACAAAGAAAATGGTCACCTTTATGAAATTTGAACTCAATTGATAACTTCAGAAATCTTGAGAAATATCTAGAAAATAGTTAAAGTTTAGAATTCTTTAAAAATATGTATTTCTGCTAACCTTTGCTAATTAGGGTAGCCGAGGGTTTCCTAGGCCACGAAGTGAAAATTTGCTTTCTTCTATGGGATTTTCAATGTTTTTTCAGAAAACAATTTTCAGAAGAAAATTTCCTTTTTCATTGTAAAATTTTTATTAAAGGTTGCTTTTGCTAATTTTTTCAAATTAGAAATTTTGAAGAATCGATCCTTAAACAGAATATGATGATTGATCATTTGAAAGCGCTTTCTAGTCGCGATCACTTCGGATCTCATGAAACAGAGATAATTCCCTTCTTCCGCTCTTTATTCCAATCGAGTGCCGCATTATTTACGCATTCGGTCGATCATTGCATTATTTTTCGTTCCGATGGCTTCTGGCGCTTTCCTCACTTTCTTATCAACCAAGGTCGTTCAGAAATTAGAATTTTCTGTACTCAAAGATTCTTCGTAATGATGACGCGCGGCAAATTTCTGAAAAATAGTAAATTGGCATCAACTTTCCCCACCGCTTGTCTATCATAAACGAACCGATACACGAAACGAGTCCTTTTCGATTCGTGTGGCATTGATGAATCGAAACAATGGAAGCGGTTAGTCGTGCTACCCTGCAACGATATCCGCCACATCACATTTTTTAATGCGGAAAGGGGAGGGGAGATAAATAGAGGAAAACTCAAAAATCGACGAGGAATAGTTACCGTAGACATTATCGAAGCAGGTGATGGAAAATCCATTCTCAGCTTAAATTTTATTTAGTATAAAAGCGATGATGCAAAAACGACGTACCGCATTTTTACTACATTTTTTATAAGGAAAAATGAAAAAAAAACGTCTCTTTCCAATTGCTTCAGTCCTGTGCGGTTTGGGGTCAGTTGCCATCGGGAGTATTGAATTTTTTCAATGCATCGGACCATCTTGTTGCGGGACGATGACTTCTAATCAGAAAATTGCAGGATGTCCGAATGGTGAAGGATCCTCGGGAGGCAAGTGGTGAGCGGCAGGAGGAAAGCGAAAATTTCTGAAACTCAAAGCAAGAAATCACATAATTTTACAACTTACAACGCGCAGCCGCCCGTTTCTCAGAAATGGTAAAATCCATAATAAATATAAAGATGAACAATTCGTTTAAATTTGTTATTTTTCAGTCTTTCTCTCTATTTTTCTCATTTCAGACTTCTTTTATCCATTATTTATCTATAACAGGTCTCATGAGCTACAGAGCCAACTTCGAATAAATCATCGCTGAGCAAGGTTCACTGAAAATTAACTGCAATCTTCATTCATTGCTCCAGCAAGAGTAATAATAGAAAGGAAGCCAGGAATGATGAACGAAATCAATGCATAGGATGCCATGCAATCTGCATTCCATCTTATTCTGAAATGATGACCGTTTCGCTTCAGAGAATGGATGCGGACTGCCTTGTTACTCAACGACGCGATTTGAAAGCTTACAAAAATAATCTTGGTTTCTGGAGATCGAAAAAAAAGTATTTCATTTTCAGATAGTTGGATTTGGTGTTTCAAATCTTTCATTCGGCCTATGAAATATCAACAATAGGCTTGGCTATTAGGCCTACAGTATTTTGTTCCTTTTCACAACCTTTTACGTGAGTTCTACAAAAATAGAACTTTACTTTTGTAGTTAACAGTATTTCACGCAATCACTACATACAAAATTAGAGCTCTCAGAAGAGAACTCTCTTTAAATTCGCTGAAAATCTTCAAATTTCACTCAAATATGTTTGAAATCAACAAAACTGTCTTTGACAGCTACTAAAATGCTAAACTGCTAAAGTATTCCAAAAAGCTCGGTAGCTGGAAACTGTTCTGGAAGAGATGAGGAGATGGTCAAAAAAAGGCAGCTTTGACAAGACTCTTGGCTCATGGTGTGACTGGATTGCGCCCGCCGACCACTATTTTGACAACAATATATCGTATATCCTTATAAACGAAACAGTCAAGAATTG
This sequence comes from Caenorhabditis inopinata, assembly GCA_003052745.1. Taxonomy (NCBI): domain Eukaryota; kingdom Metazoa; phylum Nematoda; class Chromadorea; order Rhabditida; family Rhabditidae; genus Caenorhabditis; species Caenorhabditis inopinata. Next base: position 3,718,229 of record AP018155.1, read on the forward strand.
AAACAACTACAGTCACGTGTGTCACCCTTCTCCGAGATAATCTTTCGTCATCCGCTTGATTCACATCCATTGTGTGTAAGCACGATGGAGGGAAACTCGTGAAAATCACCACCGCATGATAACAATCACCTTTCTTTCCCATCAAGTGAAAACGAGTCTGTTAATGATCTTCCGTCGCGACTCATCGCTCTCTCTCTCCCTAGTTCTACTTCAATATCCTTCTTCTTTTTCTGAACAAATAACAACAGCTTCTGAAAAATCAAGATTTTGCATCATAGACGGTGATAGTTAATCAGACTGCGCGGAGAGTCTGCAGTAGAAGCTGCGCTTTTGTGATAGTAGCGATTGAAATGAGCAGAATTCTTAGATTTATGGGCAATAAAGTTTCTGGAATTATATATTGGCGGAATTTTGAAAAATCACTTTTTCTGCCTTTCATAGCAAAACTCGTTCAGGAGAGGTGCTAGACCATCTCTTCCGGATTTTTCAAGGACAAACCCCCTGGACTATTACATATGGGGAGGATTGCAAAATGAGTTCATTGTAAGACCCCATTCAAAGTCATCCTCGAAGCCAATGTAATTGAATTATTATCATTTTTATTAGAGTTTTTTGGCGGTCAAATAAAATCTGGCAAATACTCTTTGACTACACTACTCTTTGACTACATACACTCTTTAACTACAATTGTCTCAATGACTACACCTAATCAAAAATTACATATGGCTCATTGACTGACTACTGTACTCTTTGACTACACTTTTCTAAATGTCCGGTTATGAAATCTCTAAAATTTTAAGATGATCATTTAATTGTATCGTTTATCAATGAGTTTCTGAATTGGAAATAACATTTTGTGAGAAAAAGACCTAGGCAAATGCTTCAATTTGTTTTTTGGGGGAAATCCAAATAATTTAATTATTCAGAATCTGGTGCGAATGACTGATCATTTGAATGAGTCGGCTCGAAAATTGACAGATGACGTCATTTTAGCAAAACGACAATTTCAATATATATATTTTTTTAATTCTTGTTTTCCTCGCATGGCAAATGCAAATGCTCCTTTTTCTATTAAGTTGTAACATAAGAAACCGCGGTTGTCTTAGTTCATCCATATTTTTTTGTAATGAAATATTTTTGAATGCGGTTTAGTCTATTAGAAAGAGCGTTTTATTGCGCATCGTTTGATATATAATTTGTCTATGTTTACTTTATTTTCCACGAGAAAAAATGTTTAGAAAATGTCTGATCAAAAATTTCGAATGCGAGTTTGCATGTGGTACGACTTTAAGCACGGCAAATCGGCTGCTGAATCTCATCGTGCGCTCTTTAAAGTATTTGGCGAGGAAGCCCTGTCTGAACGTCAATGCCAGGAGTGGTTTAAACGATTCCGAAGTGGTGACGAAAGCTTGGAGGATCATGAACATGGACATCGAGCTGAAGTCGTCGACAATGACCTGTTGAAGGAAGCAATAGAGTCGGATCCATGCCAAACAACTCGAGAGCTTGCAGAACAGTTTGGCTGCTCTCACATGACAATTGAGCGTCACTTGCATAAAATCGGCAAGACGAACAGGTGCGGAAAGTGGGTGCCACACCAGTTGAGCAATGCAAACAAGGCAACCCGAGTGACAATGTCCGGAATTCTCACTCGTCGTGCAAAAACTGGCGGTTTTTTCGACTCCATTGTTACGTCAGATAAAAAGTGGATCTGCTACGACAACACAACAAGAAAACGGCAGTGGTTGGACCCCGGTGAGGCCCCAAAACCGACTCCGAAACCGGACATCCACGGAAAAAAGGTGATGTTTTGTGTTTGGTGGAACAGCAAAGGTCTTGTGTATTTTGAGGTTCTGGATTCGGGTCAAACAGTTACGGCGGACCTCTATCAACATCAATTGGACCGTGTGGATCAAGCGCTGCGACGTCAAGGTGTGGATACGGCGTCAACAAAATTTCTTCACGACAACGCCCGGCCGCATGTTACAAAGATCACTGCACGGAAAATCGAGGAATTGGGCTGGGAAGTCCTGCCTCACCCGCCATACAGCCCTGACCTGGCGCCATCCGACTACCATCTGTTCCGGTCGATGCAGCACTCTGTGGCCGAGAAAAAGTTCAAAAACCGCGACGAGGTCCAAATTTGGGTGTCTAACTTCTTCGAGTCGCATCCGGCCGAGTTCTTCGAGAAGGGCATCCATTCTTTGCGTGGACGTTGGCGACAAATAGCCGATAATAATGGCGAATACCTTTTGGATTAAAGTTTTGTAAATTTGTTTTTATAATAAATTTTGTTTTTGGATCAAACCGCGGTTTCTTATGTTACAACCTAATATTATCATTGATAAACCATACAAGCAGACGATTTCCTTAGAAATATAAGAATTTCGTAACCGTTCATTTAGAAAACTGTAGTCAAAGAGGTGTATTCAAGAATACCGTGTAGCTATGAGAAGAATTGACGGAAGATGGATAAAACTGATACAAAAATGGATTCCTCGAGATCAAAAACTATCTGTCGGACGACCTACCATCTATCGGACGACATCCGACTCACTTCGAAAAAAAGTCTCAATATACCGAGGAAATCGACTGACTACTTCATGGACAAGCATTGCCCAAGATCGTAAGGCATGGATAGCTGTGATCCGCGCCCACACAAGCAATTGACGGATGGACTAAGTAGTATATTATACTTTCCTGAAAGCACTCTATGAGCTGAATATGAGAATCCACTTGTTATACGGTTCGGTTGAAAACTAAATGAGTTTTCGTGTGGAGGCCCAAATTTTCAAAATTACGGAAATGAGGTCATGTTAATACTTCAACTAAATCGAGTAAGTAACTAAGTAAGTGAGAAAGTCAAAGAGAGCAGCAGTCAATGAGTACATGAAGTCAAGGAGTCTTCGTTAAATCTCAGTTTGTTAGTTTTCCAAATTTAAGAGTTTTTAATGCTCAATCAATGCACTGACCATAAATAAATGCCGCCCAGTGAGGCTTTCACTATTTGTAAAAACCCAGTTCCTTATTCATTTATGTTTCGTTAAACTTCCTCGTCTCTTCTAAAAAAAACCAGAAAAACGACATTGCCCTAATTCATATTGATATGGTGCTTCCATGTTTAGTTGGCCGTTCATTTCCCATTGATAAACCAATTACCCTGTTCTTTTTCCTACACACTCCACGTTCCCCTTTTATTCATTTCTTCTTTTATTCATCACTCTTCTAACCGCTTAAATTGAGTAGAAGAACAAACTACCCTATAAATCTTCAATTCCTCCATCCTATCTTTTGTCCTTTTGAAGTGGAAAGCTAAATATGGTGGAAGGCGATTACGTCATGAAGATGAGTAGGAGAAAATCAAGGCGATAAAGTACCACTCAAAAAATAAGAGAGAATCACGGAAACAGCCGAATCAGATAAGCTAGCGCCTCCCTGCGGCTTCTTGCTTCTGCTGATGGGTTATTCTCTTTTTTTTCTCTCTTCCCTCACCTTTTTCTTCTTTTTGTAAATGAAATTGGCGCAACGTAAGTGTTCTCTTGTAAACTTACGTAGCATTCGAAGCTTAGTTTGATGTATTGAACTTTCATAGCATAGATACAAAAATTCCTTTTAAGTTCGACATAAATAAGTTTTTATATCGATAATATTTTATGTTTCTTAGGCGCTGCGTGTTCTGGAGACGGCTTTCTGGATTTTCTAGATGACGGTCTACTAGGCGACAAAAGTTGATTCTTTGAATTATTCTGAAAGATGCACATTTTGTAAGCCACTGAGAGCTCTTCTGGAGGCCCGGACGAACGTTAGCTATTCACTGGAACAGGTGTCATGGTTAACCAATCAGAGCCCATTTGAAACCGTGTTTAACGCTGAAAAACCTTCACCGCAACGTTATCCATATCCCTTAGCGTACACTTCGTGATGGTATTTTCCAACACGGCCTGCCCAAATATGTCGAACGCAGCGCTGCGTTTTAACTGTGTTCAAATGTGGTAGCCAGTTTTTCAGAAGGACTGCGAAGAAGTGCATCTCGATTCAAACAAAGCTCAGAAATATAACAATTCTTTGCATTTCTTTGCATTTTTCCAGTTTTTATCAAGGTGCTCCAAAAACGACCTTTCTATATCGACTGAAACCCTTTATACATACAGTTTTGGACGGCAAACCGCAGAGAAATCAGATATCTCTGATTGTAGATGTCTATAAAACTTGATATAGGAGAATCCCCGGTCACATGTGTGAGAGACGCTTCATTTTTAAATTAACATTTCTATTTTTTCTAAAGATTCAGGATTCTAGGAGATCCTATCTACAACCGTATTAGTCGATATTCGTTCAATTTAAATGAGATTTCATCGATTTTTTGACACTTAAAAGTGTCTGAAGTTTGAGGAACTCATATTTTCCGCTTCTCTTCTAAACTTGCCAGACATCCCTTCGAATTTTGATGCCTTATTTCACTCGTGCCAATCATAGAATCTGTGAATGAATCTACATAACAATTTAGAAGATTTTTGGAGAAAAATAGAGCTTTCGAGTTTTGTACCGTCCAAAAAATTAACAATTCTGAGTGGTTTAGACGACTTTATCAATAAAAATAATACATTTTTTCCCAAAACGCTCATTAGACGCTCTGAGATGATTAATGTAACTCCAGTGTCTTCTTAAAATAGTTTTCAAAATCTTTCTTTTTTCAAACTAGCCAAATTTCTCGGAGAATCTCATCGTCCGTACTCGGGGGAGAATATAATCTGGAATAGAATATTTTGAGAATGGAAGCGCTTTCAAATAGCTCCATAGGATTACTAGAGCACACTGAGCAAAGACAATTCGGCTGCTGAATTCATTAGAAGCACGGAATGACGGGATTCTTCATAGGATTCTTCGCTTTTTAAGAGCATTTCAGACTAAACAGGCTAAGCTTCAAGCTTTATTTTGTCTATTTCTAAGTTTTCCAAATCTCAAGTACAGTCCGACTTGCAGTTACATTGCTAACATTTTTAGACCGTCTTGGACTTTCTTTGCGCATTTAATTGTGTTGCAGCTTGTTTTTTGCTTTAAATATTCGCTTTCAATTTTTAAGTCGTTTCCCTGTGATTCCCCAAAAAAGATTATCCAAAAAGAGAGTGAACATCAACGTCAAAAGCTGTTTTTATATGTATTACGGAGGCCAGTTTGATACAGGTTCTATGTTAGAATGAACAACACTTATTGATATAATTATTTACTTAAATTCTACAGACACAGGTCTCCAAAACCACATCAGTAGTACCAAAAGACTATCAGCCAAAACCAGAAATGCATGTCTTGTCTATGTTTGCTTAATCCGCGGCATTCGTCGTCCCTCGTCAATTGCCTACTCATACATTCCAGAATTTCTTATTTTCTTTTCTTTTATCTAGTATTTTTGTTAATTGTCCATTTCCTCTCTTATACTGAATACCCATTGACTAGCGAAACGACAATAGGCGACAGAGTGTCCTACGGGCTGCCAACCTGCCATTGCTGCCATCAAAAGCGTGTTATCTCCACGTTAAGTGTCTTCCGGCGCAATTTTTTCGATCATTTCTGAAAGTTTGGGGATTTCTTTAATAGACCAGCTACGGGCGGGGACCTATTCAGAATTCTTATTATGCCATTATCCTGATTTCTCGACATGGTCAGTAAATAAACTGTAGTTTCCACGTGTCTTCTTTAACAGAGTACTTTACAGGGTGGGGAATAAATATAGCGCTGCATTCAAGACGGTGTAATAACTTCAAATCGAATGATTTTTTTTCTGAAAATCAACAAAAATGTTTATTAAGCAACTAAAACAAAATATAGCATTAACAGTCTTCGAATCTTCCTCCTTTCGCTTTGATGACTGTCTGAAGTCTCTTCGGCTAAGAGTCGACGACGGCATGGAGGTAGTCAATGTTTAAATTGTCCAATACAGCTGTCAGAGTGATCTTCTGATCTCCCAAATTCGGATAATTTTTTGGGGACACTTGTTGCGTCAAATATCCCCACACAGCAAAATCTGGGCTCTAAGCTTTCCATTGATCCTTAGTGATAAAATCGGGGAAATTGGCTTCGCACCACTGCTGGGTCAGTTTTGCGGTGTGAGCCGGCGCTCCGTGCTGCTGGTACGTCCAATCGCAACCCGCGAAGTGGGATTTGGACCACGGCAACACCCCCGCCTCAAGAATATTTTCGATATAGTCGATATGCATGGAACAATTTAACGTTGAGTATCTACATGCAGTCGTCGACAAAGCGAAAGGAGGAAGATTTGTAAACTGTTAATGCTATAATTTTTGTTTTTGTTTAATACACATTTTGATTGATTTTCAGAAAAAAAATCTTTCGATTTGAAGTTAATACACCGTCTTGAATGCGGCGCTACATTTATTCCCCACCCTGTAACCGAGGACACGATTTCAAATGCAAGTTTTGGTAGTGAATAGGCTTGGAGTCTAGCCAGATGGGAAATCGGGTCGTACATTTCCCGGTAGCCCTTTAGAGATTGCACTTGAACTTATGCTTACAGACATCTTCAAGATCACCTTAAAGAAGATTCAAAAAGAATCTGGTGGTTCATGAGATAGCTTGGAAAACGAGACTTTCATTCAATGTGATAAGTGAAGAATTTCAATGAAAGTGAATTTCTGATAGCATTTTATCTCTGGTAGGAATAGCTGATGTTTTTTCACTGATTGTCATAGCTCTCAAGACGCTGGGCCTCGAGTCCCGACTTCGGCTTTGCTCTACGGGGTTCACTGTCATATATATGAACTACTGAACTACAGTTCATATATGAAATATGAACTGGAATCAAAAATTTAAAAAACAAAGATAACTTTTCTATAAAACTCCACAACGTTAGGTCATACTTAGCGCAAATCCTAATCAAAGTTTGGTGGAGTGACCTGAGTTGGTGACGAACTTCACAAGTCTAGGCCAAGCCTTTCACAAGAGAGGAACAAGGTTTCAGCAAGTTTAGGGAAACATTTCAGCGAAATCTTTGTAGCCACTTTATCTAATTTAATATTTTTCAACGGCTACTGAAATTGCAGATGAGGTATTGCCTTCCTGTACTAATTCGGCTCACACAAAACCAGTCAAAGAAGCTTCCAATGATCAAAAATGGCAAAAATGGAGAAAACTATGCTTAAACCTACTCTCAGCTATTAAAGAAATGTTCAACTCTGATTTCTCCGGCATTAAATATCAAACATCATCAAGCGTTGTATCAAATAATCCAGTTTTTAGAGATATAATTTTCAATTATATACATACAAGCAACATCATAATTCGAATTCTTCAAAGATGTGTTTCTCATTGACACGTTGTTTCATTAATCACCGCGGAAAACGCGCGCTTCGCCGCGCCATTTCCCATAATGTTCTACAGTATGAAACGTTAATGTGATTATGTGTGCATTTTTGCACCGTACATTGACCTGGCTGTATCCCGGAAAAAGCTTCACTTCATGGATGTCCATGTATTCGGTAAGGAGATGGAGCAAGTGAGCACTGGCCTAGACGCGCGCTTATAGTATTCATGGTAGTTCAGGGTAATCACTTTGTTTTTCTCTGAATATTAAATAATTTTATAGAGCTCTTTGATTTCTACAATTTGCGATCTTTTCGAAGCTAGAATTTAAGTTTTTAAGCAAATTATAAGCTATCCCGTGTTGCGACATGGATTGGAATAATGAGATATCTCACTCTCTTAAAGTCTCCCTTCTTTACATCTTCCATTTTCACTTTTTCACGTGCTTCTCCTTATTTTTTACTAATATTGACTTTTTTATGTGGATTTTTAATCTTCGAACACATATTCGACTGTAGATATAAGGATAGCTTCTTCTCTTCCCATACCTCAATCTTCTTAGCGTACACAGAAGTGCTAGGCATCGCCGATTTCACTTTTTCCTATTTTTTATAGTTTTTTCTGCAGTATCATTGCAATTAATGTTCGTTTTAAAATCATTCAGATCACTGTCAGATTTGAGAATAGCTACAATTTTTTTGTAGAAAATTCGCAAAGCTCTAGAAATGTTGAAAACGGCTTCTATTCTATTCACAGTTTTCTGCAGATCACCATATTTGAAGAGAATACCGAAATGACAAAGTCGTTGCAACAAATGTTGGAATCAAATTTTGTTTAGCTGAAAATGCTGAAAACTCACCTTAGTCTTCCTTTAGTCCTGTTAAATGTCAAACAAAAGAACTCGAATTGCAGTAAATTTCATTTTCACCTACATATTTTGTAAGCAGTTGGAGTGTCATGGCTTCACATTTCTCTCGATTTCGGTTGCTGCTTACTCTTTTTGGTTACTGTTTTATAAATTTGCGCAGTGATCCTTAAATTAAAGGAAAATCGCAAAGACATTTTGTGATGAATACATAAAAATGCCCTGCCTGTTAATGATGTCCCTATAGATCTTTCACTTTCCCCCTTCATTATCTTCTCATGGTTTTTGTTCAGTTCTCTTTCTTGTATCCATCTCTCTTACTGTCCATAGGCCACTTGCCAGTCTGCATAGCTTCCGAAGATCCTTGCACGTTTTTCGTTTTCCTTCTCTCTTCTTTCCACAGTTCTACCCCCTTATGACGATGCGATAATGTTCTTTTGATTCGACCATTTTCCGCATTTGTTATCATTTCCTATTTATTGACACTGCTTGATTTCAAATATTGAAATCGTTGTCTATTTTGATACAAAATCTTTTAAGGTTGCCCTTCCCTCCACAGATTCTTGGCGTACTTTGACACTTTCAGCTCTCCTCCTTTGCATTCATCAGAATTCAAGCGATTTCACGTTCAAGTTCAAAAATTCTAAGGATTTCCTTGCTGGGCTAGAGATGCGGGCCAAACTTTTCTGCCCATTGCCCTAAATGCTGAAAACTCAAAGAACAAGCTGCCGGAATCAGACAGTCATTAAATAAGAATTATTCACAAAGTTTTTTGGGAAGAGCTCAGTGTCAGTGTTTAAAATTGTCATGTATGCTTGAAATAATCATTTCTCCTTCATCTCGAAACGCAAAAAACTCAGTCGAATGGACTTTCAACCCTTGCCCGCCCTTTGCCGCACCGTCGACCTCCCATTGCAGCTAACATCATTAACGATATCTTTTTTGTCTTTTTCTGAGTGAAAAAAGAACAAAAAAATCAAAGGATATCTAACTTTTGCCCAAGAATTCGTCATTTAATGTTCTCCTTTTTGTTCAGAAATGAGCATTTCTATCCCTGTTTATCATCAAAGGGGGATTATATAAATTTGCGAAAATCTCACTCGTATATACATACATAATAACCAGTGGTTCACTCAGAACTACGACAAGTGCACAATTTTAATTAAAGGATGGTATTGGTCGTTCTCGGGAGACCTTCTCTTCCACGAATAAAATACCCACCCGGTGACTTATGCTACGGTATCATACAAGTTCTGTGCTATCATCAATACTATTCCTTGTTGTGTTCATGATCTGTAATCCTCGCCTTCCTATTTACTGTTTACTTTTTCCCCCCACTTTACCCGAAACTTTACATCTCTCCTCATTTTTCCGCCATTGATATCTCTTGGAATGTATCTGTGTTAGCTGATTTCGTCCTCGTTGTCGGCATGTTACGATGATGCCCTCCATGTTTATGCTTCATCCTATTTCCCTTCATCTTCAGCATGAACAGTTCCTGATTTTGGTGGATTTTCCAATATATTAGAATTCGGAAAACATTGTTATGCGTTTATTTTTGTCTTTTTTGTTCGTTTTGAAAGCAACTGAAGCCAAGTGAATTGCTGCTATTCCAGTCTGACGCACAAGAATGCCTACACATACGTTTACAGTCAACACGGAAGACTACAGCCCAGCCGAATGTGAAGAAAATGATTTTTGTGTGAAAGTGAGTTGGAAACATGAAAATGTGGCTTATTGGACCACATTTTCCGTGAAGGAACTAGAGCATCGGGAAGCTTTTAGTCAGTTTCGGCGGAAACTGAAGCTCACCAGTTCGCTTGGCTTGGTACCTTTGCTCTGGGGCCGATTAGCGCCACTAACAACCGTACTAGTTTTAACTTTCACTCAGGACCTCATCCAAGTTGTATAACAACTGAATTTCAACGATAAGTTGTCAGAGATTGCCGAGTATCAGGGCGCAAAGTTACACCAGTTCTTTTCCCGTTTTTCAATCATCGTAAACCACATATGCCATTTTTACTCTGATTGCCACGCTGCTCTAAAATCCCAGAAGCTTTTTATCAGTCGTCATGTTAAAAGGGAAATTTAAGCAATTATTTCCTAAGGAATCTATTTTGATTTTTCCGAAAAATCAGGAAAAAACATTTAACAATGCTTTGAAAAGTAAAAATAAGCCAGTTTGCCGTGATAGTGAAACAAAAATGAAGCAGACACCATGCTAGTGTGGTGTTCGCCAAAAAAAAATAAAGACGAATATTCAATTACAGGTTCCCCGAACAAGTGGAGACAGGAAGAAGCTAAAATATGGTCATGCGGAAGACGACAACGTGGATATTGCATACCTAAACTTCCCATTACTGCGAGCCAGTTTTATATTCACTTTTATTTCAATAACAGCGTTTATTAGTAAGTATTATTTTTTAAATATCAATTAGAAATTCGTAAGCGAATTTTTCAATATTTTTAGAATTTGTTCAAGAAAATAAAAGAAAATCAAATTGTTCCGAAACAATTCATATATTCAAACATTATTTTCCTACTAAAACATTATTGATATATTTTTGACACAAAAAGTGATACGGCGATTTTTAGAAATGCCAATTCTGAACTGAACTTGATTCGAACAGGTTGATCGATGGCGCGCGATTGCATAATCCTCACTGATTTTTTCTCCATTTGCAATTGTTAGAATCGAGTTAATAATTGATCTTGTTCAAATTCGGCACTTAAATTCCGCACCACCCACCTTCGGCGAATAGGTACAACTTTTGATTCATATGACATTAAAAAAAACTGGCAGCGAATGCGGTATGAAATATGCATTAACTGAATTATTTTACGCTGAAGAATTATCTCCGTATCTCCGACGAATGCGTTAAAGATTTTGGCGGCAAACGCGCAGCGAAAAATGCAGGCCTGATATTTAAAATTTGTACGAAGGTCGAGACCGCCCCTTTATACTTCACTTTCCAGCTGCGGTATGTGCATCATTTCAAACGAACTATACACCAATCACTGAGGATGAACTGGTCGACAATTCAATCATCATTATATACGGGTCTCAGATTTTTCGATGCAGGGTAAGCAATATAAAATAATATTTTTTGAAACGAGAAAATTTCAAAAATTTGCAAATTTACAGTCAAGCTTAAAATATCCAGCAGATGGATTGTTCTCAATATTGAATCTAGTGGAGTTGAATGTGTGGGGAAATGTGATATTTCGACTTGCCACGTGCCTAACAATAGCTATTCGATGCTTTCACAGCATTGTGTTCAGGTGAGGGTTTGAAAAATTCTTACAAAATTATTCCGCAATTTGAACAACCAAACATTTAAAAGGTGTCGTCGCTATTTTAAAAATGCATAAATAAATTTATTGAATCACTGATATTAATCCTTCTTTTATGTCTCTTTTTTGAGATACTATATTTAATAGAAACGCAATTTCGCGGAATTCTTGACAAGTGCTCTATAAATCGAAATCGTAATTGTCGGTGTTCCAAATGCGGCTCCTATCATTACTTTCCTACTAAAAATTGCCGATGTCGGTGCGCTTTACGACATTTGAAAACAAATCAAATAAGTCAAATAGTTTCGTGCCCGTTTACTTTACCGCACCGATCGCGAACCTGTTAAGCCGAATAAAATATTTTTCAAGCTATCGTCTTTTTTTTTAGTTTGCAAGTTTGATTGAGAGCAACTCTTGATATTGAAAGAGTTCTTTGCAGGGCATTCTTTCGTCGGCTGGCAACTACTGACAAAATAGAGATGATGCGTTCATTACATTTCCTACATTACTTTCTTCCAGAAATCTCATAATCAGCAGGTTTTGGCGTGATCTGCCTAATCCTAAATTCAAGTGGCTTTGCGACTTGCTGCCAATGGTCACCTTGATTGAAACTACCGCTCTTGCAATGTTCAGTATTATCACAATGCATAGCGATTTTAAAGGTGGTTTCTATTATCGTCGTAAAAAAGTTCCGACATTTTTTCGAGTCGGGATTTGAATTTAGAGGCTCCGCCCATTCATCATCGTTGCAGCGCATTTGCTATGCGCGATATATGGGCGGAGCCTCTAAATTCAAATCCCGATGTTCGCGGGCTCGAAAAAATGTCGGAACTTTTTTACGGCGATAATAGATTGCCCTTAAAAATTGAGGACCTCGATTTTCAGCTGTCAATCATTTCTGCAAATCAATTTTCGGAATTGTAGCAGTAGTCGGTATGAGCATTCCAACAGTGTTTTACTTCATTTTGACAATCAATAGTTTAAAGGTATTTAAAATAACAATGACAAGAGTTAAGTTTTTAATTTCAATGTTCAGACAACCGAAGTGACAACGGTGTTCGTAAGAGCCATGTGCACTACTGTTTTCGCATACTGTGCTCCTCAGTATTTCCATTTTCATCTTACTTGGACGAAGGAATCGTTGTGCCACTCATTGAGTGAGTTTCTGAAGATGTGTTAGAGAAATCAATGAGAAAGCTAGCCCAGCGAGCCCATTCCGGTGCTCACTACGGGACCTGCCATGAGCGTTTAAATTTAAATAGCTGCACTCGTTCAAGCTCGCGAATAGCAGATTTCTGGGTGTTTTATAGTCTGAAAAAAGCGTATCTAGATTATCAGATTCACGTTAGATGCTGCAAAGTAGTCGGGCCTTCCTTACGGCGCCTCGAGTGAATCTGACAGACTATTGATTTTTTTTTCTAACGTTATAAAATCGTGATCTACCATTGTAAGTTTGATCGAACAGAAATATTGAATTTGAAAAGAAGTTATGAACGTACATGAATTGGAGTAATATTTAGAACCTTTACCTCTAAGGAGAAGTCTCGCAAAAAAGACTATTTCGTGCTCCGAAGGATTCAATCTGTTGAAAATCATATAATTATATTTCAGTTCCACGCCATTTTGCAATAATGGAGTACAGCATTATCTTGGCATATGTCACATTCCATTTATTGGCACTAAAGGATCTCCAAGGACTCCAATTCATCTGTTATCCGCGATCATGTAGTGGAGAATGTGAACCATTAGAACCGAAAAATTTCGAAAAAGGAAAAAAATACGAACACTGCCGGGCTTTCGAATATAATCAGTGGAGACTGAAAAATTCTTATAAATAATTGTAATTTGGGCCATTTTCCAACTTCTTTATTGAAATTTATTGCAATGATTCTGATAATTTACAGGTGATTTAATTAATTTTCTCATTGATTTAACTAATTGAATTGTTAAGACGTTTTGAAACCATCAAGTATCAGAAAATATAAAGAAGAAAACCGAATTTGAGTTCAATGAAAGTTCGTTTCATTTGTTATTTTTATTGTGAAAAGATAAGAATTGAAAGGCAACTAAATACCATCCCTTTCGGTTCCATTTTACTGTTCTTCAACTGTAACGTGTTGACTTCTATCCTTATCGATTGTGCGATGAATTATTTTAAGGTAAGTTCAGCTTCTGAATTGGTCTAAGTTTTAAATTGTGAAAAATTAACTTCCTGGAAAGAGAAATTTTAAAGCCTTTTTTCCTGATTCTAGCACGAAGCGGTTTATGTGAAGCGTCGACGCGATGAATGATTTACGATAAGAACAACTGCATTGCGCAATATTTATCGCGGCTAGACTCATCGAATGCTTCCTTACCTTGCTGAAAAGTGCTACATGAAGATCTTTGCGAAGATCGTCCCCTTTTCGGTCAAAGAAAAGCTAAGAATGCTCTGAATTGACTGAAATAACTAGCGCAATTAATTTACAAATCAAATTACATGTGTTTTTTTTTTATATTTTGAGTAGCCTGAATCCTTCATAAAGATAATTGAACGCATGCTTCACTATTTTCACTGAAATGAATACTACATATTAGTGTGTCGTATCGATTCAAAAATCGATCAATTTTGATTCGATTTGTTGAACGGGCAAAACGATTTGAATAGATTCGATTTCGCGAATGAATCGACTTGAATCGATTCTATTCGATTTTCGATTCGATTCGATTCGATTTGATTTTCGATTCGATTCGATTCGATTCGATTCGATAAAATCGAATCAACAAAAAAAAAATTTTTTTCCGTTTTCCGGATTCTGGATTCCGCGAATAAAAATTTTTCCGTTTTCCGGATTCCGGATTCCGCGAATAAAAATTTTTTTCCGTTTTCCGGATTCCGCGAAAAAAAAATTTTTCCGGATTCCGCGAAAAAAATTTTTTCCGTTTTCCGAATTCCGCGAAAAAAAAATTTTTCCGTTTTCCGGTTTCCGCAAAAAAAAATTTTTTTTCCGGATTCCGGATTCCGCGAATAAAAATTTTTTCCGGATTCCGGATTCCGTGAAAAAAAATTTTTTCCGTTTTCCGGATTCCGGATTCCGCGAATAAAAATTTTTTCCGGATTCCGGCCTCCGTGAAAAAAAATTTTTCCGGATTCCGTGAAAAAAATTTTTTTTTCTTTATTTTTGCATTATTTTTGTTGATTCGATTTTATCGAATTGAATCGAATTGAATCGAATCGAATCGAATCGAATTGAATCGAATCGATTCAATTATAAAATCGAATCGAATCGAACGATTCGATTTTTATTCAATCGCGATTCGAATCATGTTGAATCGATTGAATCGATTCAAAAGTTGTCGATTTAATTCGATTCAATCGATCAATTCCAAAATCGACACGACACACTACTACATATTACCGGGAGAATAGAAAAATAAGCACAAAAATATACTGTTCATACTCGTGCGGAGCGCGACGGTCAGCATACTTTCATATCAGTGGAAAATTCGCGGCTACGCCGCTGCTCTAGAATTTTCTGGAACATCCTGGAATGTCTTAGAAACTTTGGAAAGCAATGTCTATTAAAGTTGTAGCTTTGTACACATGAAGCTGATTTTTGATATGTGATACACTGACATATATATTGCTATTTCAGCCAAATGGTCACTGTTTATATCATTGTTAAGACAGTTCTGTAGATTTTGTGTGTATAGTTCTACAGTATCACAAGTATCACAACTTCCCTGCGAATTCCTAAAGATATGGTTGCGAAGCGCTCAATTGTCCATGTCTCTATCCCTCATACCAAAGTAGGAGGTCCACGTTCTTTTGAGTTACTCAAAAAAACGTCCTGGAGAGACAGACGGACACCCAGACGGAACTATTCGTTTAATAATAAATAGATTGTGTGAATGCACTAAATCCAATAATGAAATCTGAAAAGTTGCGATTTTCATTTTCATATTCCTGCCTTTTACGATTCATCACGAGCCTAGAAATTGGGCGTTTATCCTTAATTGGATCTTTCCGTAATATTTAAACCTGAAAAAACTCACTCGAAAGAAAATATTTCGTGATTGCAAGGTTTTCTGCATCACATTTAATGAAAACAACCTTCTAGAAACCTATAAAATAGCTAAAAATGGAAAATGTGTAGAAGCTTTCAGTTCTTCTTTGTCATTGCTCTCTTCCTCGGTTCTACTCTCGCTGCAACAAGTAAGAAGATTCTTTAAGTTTTGTGAAATATAATTTCAACAGTTTGAACGATTCTAAATTCTAAATGTTTCAATTATTTTTCTAGAAAAATGCGGTGAAAACGAGGAGCTCCTGTCTTGTGGAACCGCTTGCGAGGCAAGTTGTATCGAGGGACACGTGGTATGTTGAAACTGATTTCAGCCAATAGGTTTCTTCTTTCTTCCATTTTCGCACTTTCTCTCAATCTTTCCGTCGTATTTCTTCCAAATACCTTTTGAAATTTCAGATGTTCTGCACAAAACAATGCATCGTAGATGCTTGCCAGTGCAAACGAGGATTCTTCCGTAATAAGGATAAGAAGTGTGTTCCACGAAGCAAGTGCTAATTTTTCCGAATTTCCGTTAATGAAATGTCCAAAGTGAAATATGATTACCCAGCTTCGCCAATCCCCTTAGTACTATTAGTTTATAATTTCCTCAATTCACTCTCCATTTCTTGTGCACTCCCCCCACCTAACTCTTCCTGCCCCGTTCAGAATTTACATTAATGACCAGTCGGCTTCAATACAACTTTATTTCTTTTCTTCCTCTCAAGTACGCATAATAATAAATAATAATACAGGAATGCTCGTCCTGAAACCCTTCAAAATGATCACTACTTGCAGCACTAAATCTATGTTTTTTTCCAATTTTTCCGCGCGCATTGTTTTTCGCATTTCCTTTGCTATCCTACGTTTTTCCGCTCACTTTTACGTCCATTACATTCCAAACCTTTTTTCTTTTTTTTTTTTAGTTTTTTTTTACCCCTAGGCGTTTCCCATTTCGCTTGCTCCATTTTCAAAGGCAATTATTCTTGACTTTACATTTTCTCAGTTCTTTTGTGGAATTCACTTTTTATACTAAGCTTAATACGTGGAAAAGGCTAAATGCGAAGAGCAACAGTTAACTTCTATTTCTTCAATATTTTTATTATAATTTTACGAAGTTATTTTAACTTTGTGTGTGCAGTTATCCAAACAAAAAGAAAAATCAGATTTTCATAAATTGCTGAAAATCGTACAATTCTGTAATGGGGTTATTCATGATGCATTTTTATGCAAAAATGCCACTTTAATCTTATTCACGATACCATTTTAATTGAAATGAATGCATCTTAGTTCAGTGCTATGTTCAGTTAAAATGAAAGGTGGTGTCGGATACCGTCACCGAGACAGTCTGTGCGCCTTTAATGTGTCGATTTACGAGGCCCTCAATTTTCTGGAGAAGAACTCCTATTGTGCGAAAAATTCACATTTTCGGAAAAAATTAAAATTAATTTGATAAAAATAATATTTTACAGCCAAAAATGAACGATGAGGAGGCGAAAAAGCGTAAAATTACTATGGCAATGGTGAAAAAATAGTAAAATTATTTATTTGAAAGATTAAAGGCGCATAGACTTTCTCGGTGACGGTATCCGACACCACCTTGCATTTTAACTGAACATAGCACTGAACTAAAATGCATTTTTTTTGCATTAAAATGCTATCGTGAATAAGATTAAAGTGGCATTTTTTGCATAAAAATGCATCATGAATAACCCCATAAGATTTTTGGGCTCACTTTTGCGTGTCCAATAATGCAATCGCGCTCCATGGGCTATTTTAACCTAAAATTCCAAGAAAGTAATAACAGAACCCTGTCGTACCTACAAATTAAGTTATTTTTTTGGATACTAGAAAAACTATTCTGATACAAATTGTAAGTAAAAAGTTCTATCAATTCAGGAAGAAAGTACTCGAAAATGTATAAATTAAACTATTAAATGAAACTATTAAACAAAAAAATAAACAAACGATTTTTAAGTTTTATTTGAAAGGCTAAAATATTATTAAAACGAATTAGATTTTGTTGTTATTACGTTGTCGTTTTGTCTCAGATTTCAGCTGTTATTAACTAATATTCCTAGTTTCAAAATTAGAAATTAGAAATTATAAAATCTCCTTTTTGTATTCTCTGCACGGGGTTTCATATCTCGTCATTTCACCATTTCATCTCCTGGGAGTTCACGGCGTAACCGTTTGACAATGTAGTCTGCAGAATATATTCATTTGATAAGATTCTTGCTGTTCTGCAGCAAGATCTTTCGAATACTACCAACATGTGATCAGTGCTGAATCGGTGTCACGGGCCGGGCGATAAAACTCCTCAAAAATGGAATAATGCCCTGACGAATGTACGCAAATTGTAGACCGTTGGGAGTTCTAAAAGTTTATATGAACATGCTATAATTCAGACTGTTCCCTTTTAAAACCAAATCAATAATGCGAACGAGCGGACATCTTCGTCCCGGAATCAGTTGGTTCGGCTGTTTCAGGGATTGTAGTCCGGTGTCTGCGTATTCCGTGATTAAAACTTAATCACGGGCATATAAAGTGGGCCAAAAATTTCTCGAAATCGCGCAATTTTCGAGTCAATATTTTCATTTTGAATAAAGTTCAGAGCCGGCACGTGATCGGCGCGTTTCGCCCTTATCACAAAAAATATGACAAATTCTTCTATGGCTTAAACTGCTAAAAAGGTACCAGTGCGCCGTATTTTCCCTTTCAGAATTCGTTAAAACTTTTTAGAAACTAGGTCAATCACCTGACAACGTTTGTTCAAAAGTTTCTACTCAAATTTCCTAAAAGGTTTTCTCTTATTTTTTGTCCCGTCCAAATATTCAAAGTTCAAAGGCGTTCAAATTTGAGAGATTAATGAAATGAAAGAATGCTCAATGTGGCGGATAAAGCGTTTCCTTCGCTTCAACTTGTTCCATGTGTCCTCATATAAGACGAGGAAGTGGCGAATGAAGACGAAAGGCAGAGAGAGAAAAAGAGAAAGGAAGACGAAGTGGTCCACAAAGGATTCCTCCTTCCTTTCCTCCCTCACCATCTTTACACAAATCATGCTACCAAATGAGCTTTCTTTTATTTCTCACAATCATGTTCAACTTTGCCCTATGTCTACTTCATATAATTCTCCTTCTTACAATTGATGCTTTGAAGGGAGAATTAAAAGGCCGTAGCCGTTATGAGTTGACTGCAAAACTGCAAAATCAAGAAAAAACTCTCCAATTCTATACAATTTGCGCTTCTAGAAACTTTTATTAGTGCAGAAATTATTTCTTTTAATTGAAAAAAAAACGCCGGGTAATCTTCGATTCGGTTCACATCATATTTCATCAAGTAAAACTGACATTTTATACATAAAATTCTCTACTTTGCTTCATTGGTTTTCGGCTTTCAACTCTTCTTACTTCCAAATCTTTTTCATTCCCCTGGCCCTCCCGGTTATGCAAATGCGATCGGTGCATTTTGTGCTAGCCTTTCCGCATACTCCTCGCATGAAGTCGATTTTCACTCCTCCACTTTTCAAGATGGTCATTTGGTATTCTAAAAGAAACAATTTTTGCAACGCGAACCTGCAAATTAAAAAAAAAAAAAAAAAAAAAAACTGCCCCCCTGCCGAAATAACGGCTTCTTCACTGCTTTTGCTCTAGAAATGTTCAGCATTTTTTTAGTAAAACAGACCAGGATCTACAATTTGCGAACTTTTTCAAACGGGAAATTCAAGTTTAAATAAAGTTACGCACCGGCTCGGTTGACAACTGTGTTGATTTCAATTTCCCAATACACGTGCAATGCGAAATTACGACATGCCCGTTGATCTTCCGTGGCAGAGATAGTAACGCTATTCATTTTGAAGCATCTTGTTGGTCATTTTAAGTTAAAAATAATATGTATTAGATGTCAAAATTGGAACTTACCAACGATTGCGTAATAATTATTCGTTAAATCTCGAGGAAACAGAATGCTTCATAGTGGACAAATAATGCTGTGCTGAACTGAATCCTTTGGAAATCTTAAAATAACATTTTCCAAAACGAAAGCATTTATAAAAACGGGTTCCGGTCTCATGAAAGGCGCCATTCATTCAGTTTTACGAGTGATTTTTCGGAACTTCTCAGTGCAACTGAAATCTTTTCTTCAGACTCAACGCACCTTTATATTCATGAATCTTTTTCAACGCACACACCTGACCAACTCCTTTCCGTCTGCAACATGCTTAAGCCGAGCCCTTCGCTTATTGTTTTTATCCGCCTCACATATTTCCGATTGCAGTGCTCAGTTCCCCAGATGCTGCCACAAACAGTTGCCCTCCTATCTCTGCTTCCTCTGTCAGCATTCTCCATGAACTGTTTCACATGCGGCGTCTTGTTGTCGGCTCCCGAACCAATGTGTCGTGGTGAAGTGAGAAATTACTCGTGTGCACCGGAGAATCTTGGATGCCTCTCGATTATTGGGAGTATAGCTGTAAGTTTGAACATCGCTCAAGAGTTCGTGATATACTGTGCTTGCTCCGACTTTGGTAGTTGTTATACTTAGACCTGTTCCTGTATTCAACAAGACTAGGCTGGCGAACAGTAGCCCGAAATGCTATCAGCTGCTATTTAACATTTATAAAAAAATAAAAATAAAAGATTTTAAGATTTGAACGGTTGGCTATTGTTTTCTGAAATCATTCAGATGCTAAAAGCCTAATATTATCCATCCGCGAGGACATGGTTTTTTGTTCAAAGGCGCTGTTTGGGTCTCGTTAGGGGATAGCGCGTTTTAACGCGCTAATTTAAAAATTGTAAGAAAGCGCACACACTGCGTTTGTAATTTCTTTTCGAAAATTGCAGCGAATATTGTAAACAACAAAAATTAATTTTAAAAACATGATTTTTGAAGCAAAATATAAAAAAATTCCAATATTCGCTTCAATTTTCGAAAAGAAATCACAAACGCAGTGTGTGCGCTTTCTTACAATTTTTAAATTCGCGCGTTAAAACGCGCTATCCCCTAACGTGACCCAAACAGCGCCTTTAAACAAAAAATCACGTCCTCGCGGATGGATAATATATGTTTCATGTCTTTCCAGGATGGGACCTACTACGTCGAAAAACGATGTGCCGAGAAAACGGACGACCTGACTGACGGCTGCATTAACATTGGCGTCAGAGGGTGAGCACATTTCGTTTTCTAACCTCTTCTAAACGTCTTCCTTCTAAATGCATTCAAAGCCCCTATTTGTGTATTTCAGCATCGCCGCCAAGCAGTGTTTGTGTAAAACCGATCTGTGCAACTCGAGCCCCCGGCAGATGTTCTACACCTGCTTCGGATTGGGGCTGCTCGCCTTCTTTTACACAATTTTGAGGATTTAATGAGCGTTAATAATAGCAAAAAGATAACTTGCAATTTTTTGAAAAATACGGTTATTTCGATTCTAGTGTTCCATTTTATGAAATTCTTAATCTAGTTTCTTTGGAAGTATGAGTTCAGGTGATACGAAAACATACAACAATTGAAATAACGAGCAAGAATACTTTCCCCAGCTTAAAATTGAAAGTTTTTATTAATTTCCGCCAAAACTACAGAGTACAGAGCTTACCATATTCGTTTATTTTAAACTTAATTTTCTCTTGAACTATACCCTACTTACTTTTTCATTGTTTTTTACTTTTTCACTGTGCCTACTCGACTGTACAATAAAATTTAAATTATTTTAGCAAAATGGTTTAAACAAGAGCTATGAATACTAATCATGACAGCCAGCAGATATTTGTTCGTGAATGTGTTTCGCGAATTATTGCCGGCGCCATTTCCACTACTTCACTCGGATTACGGAATTTCGAATATTGCTATTTTCGGCTATATCGACAAAATATATCTGTTACTGATTTTTCCACGCGATTCCGAACAACTAACTGATTTCATTGCATTGATGATAAGCTGCACATTTTCAGCGCGTTTTCCCAGAATTTTTTGGAGGAAGAGCGATTATTAAGGTGATACATTGTTTAACCTGCTGAGAATATTACAAGCTTTGTGTTTTTAAGAGAACTTTTATTATTAAAATGGCTTTATTATATTTCGCAATATGCAGGAATCTATTCTCGTTTGTCGCGCGTAAAATATGACGCAGACGCGGTGTTTGCAGATTCTCGTAATGAAGGCTTGCCATCTGTAGTTTTTCTCGAATTTTCCACATTTTTCATCCCTAATTTCTTCATAAATCACCGGAAACTATTCAATATTCAAATGCTTCTTATCATTATTTTAAACGTTTCCAGTATTTTTATCAGTAGAAGCTATCTCACTTTGTGTCAATGACATATTCATGAGACAAATTGTTAGCCAAGTTGATCAAGATAGGGAGAACCAGTACGTATACTCGTGGTAATGTGAAGTTCACATGAATACCCATTATTCTTTCATTCTGCAATTCAGTTTTTCAGAATTCCAACTGGAACTTCAATGAGCTGTGTACAGCGTGGTCATTTTTCATAGCGGCGTCTGAACAGTTCCAATAGTTTCATTTATTTCAAAGTATAATTCAGCGAAGCTTTAAAATTCCAATCGCCTAGTGTTTTGCTACATAGTAGTAGAGTAGTGCGTCCAAAGCGCTACCGAAAATGAGGTTTCAGCAGTTTCCCAATCCACAGAACGAATCTTCGAATCTATAGTCTTAATACTTTTCCGAAAATTTTTTTGCAGACGTCACTGGTTCGTCTGGCGTATAACGACCGAATGGTCTTCCCCATCAGGCCATTTTCATCGTTTCCCCATAATTTTTCCTCCTCTGACGCTTCCTTTTTCGTAATAAACATGAGATGTTCAAATGTCTCTTTCAAAATTTGCTTGTATCGTTCTAGTTTAGGGCAGGACTACTTTCTCAGGGTTTTTTAGTATGTTTTGTTCAAGCCAATTTAATACTTCCAATAAGTGTATACCAGCACACTCGGCACTTGCATTTTTCTGAAAGTCTCGATTTCTTCCTGTTTTCAAAGTGAAACGTCTTCAAAAAAAAATAACGTGTGGACAGGCTCGATGCTATCACCCACTTAGAAGCATGTGAATTCATACTTGATTGCAATGAAAATGAATGAGAATTGTAAACGGCCCGCTTCAACTCTTTTCCGTATACGGTTTGTGACACTTTCGCGCTGAGAGACATCCATCCTCGTAACCCTCTTCATCTCTTAATTTTCTCGATATTTGTCACAAACAGAACGTTTAGGTTCAGTGCTCAGATTGAATTTATGAAATAGTTATATAACAATGGTGAGGTTAATAAATAAAAGTACAGCTTTTCAGAAAGCCGAACAAAATTCTAAAGATAAAAATAAATTAATAAATCAATCTTGCCGCTGACACCTCTCCTCTCATTGAGACGGGGTTCACAAATTTCGTATACGAATTTCTCGCGTCTGACCTGTGGCGCCCTACCTAGGCGTTTTCGTATTGCAAAAATGAAGACGTGGAGTTTTACAACCTTGCAGAAAACCATTCCGTTTGGTTTCTGACAGTGTGACATTCCAAGAAACCAATCATTCCATTCGCACAAGTCTTCATATCAAATATTAGAGACAATCGTCGTCGATAGATCAAAGACGGGCAATGCTGAAAAACATGTGAAAAAAATTCGATGAAAAGCGTTCCCATCGCTGTTATGTACAATAATATATTAAAAAAACTAGCAAACATTTAATTTATTTTATCGAGGAAAAATCTTCCGGATATTCTTTTCTGGATTTCGTAACTAATTAAAATTGTTGGGTGCTTTCCAGATTAAACAAGATCTTGCATACCGTTCATCTCTTTCTTTTTCCCTTAATATCTGCGTTTCTCCTTCTTCCACTCTCTTCATTCGCCTTGCTGCTGCACCGCCCATCTTATCATTTCTCTCACTCTTTCTCCCCCGTGCACGTGAATTTCCACTGCGTTCTACTTGCTTGACAATATCATTTGACCATTTGACACAGACTTCGCCTCCCTGTTTTTCATTTGTGAAAAGTATATCTCGGTCGAACCACCTTTTATTTTTTATATATAAACAGAGCAGTGCTTCAGCAAGATTTTAATTTATTTGCAGAGTAAATCAGAAAAACGATGACTTCTTCTGTGGCTACAAAATTTTTGACTGATCGAGTAGCCCTCGTCACGGCATCTACAAAGGTGAGCTAACCGAAATTTCAGAATTTGGTTCTCTAGAACTTATTAGACAAGAAAAAAATCTGTAAATGAAAGCCGTCCAATTGAAACATGTATTAAATGCTTTTAGGGAATTGGATTCGCCATTGCTAAACAACTTGGTGCTGCCGGCGCTTCTGTTGTCGTTTGCAGTAGAAAAAAGAAGAATGTGGATGTAAGTTTACTGACCAGAAAGCCGTCATTATTTCAGATGGATAGGCACAAAGTTTTACACTTCTACGGTACAAACAGAAATTAAAGCAGTACATTTCCATTATTATTTTTTTCTCTGCTACCCTGCTCGTATTTATTTCAATCACGGAATCGTTTTCTTGAGAAAATTTAGTTTATCTCCGTTTTGCTCTTATTATTCCACCTGAAAGATTTTATCGCTTTATTAAGACAAAACTTCTTTCAGGTTCATAAAATTTGATCACATCATCGGCCAGTATTTGTAGGTTGAAACTGGTTTGAAAGTGAAATACAACAAGTAGGCGATATCATACCTCTTTCTAATGTTGTATTATACCATACATCTGATTCTCGATCAGTCCCATTACCTAACAACTTTATTTTCAGGAAGCCGTCGCCGCTCTCCGCATCGAGAACATTGATGCTCACGGTACAACAGCACACGTTGGCAAGAAGGAAGATCGTACCAAACTAATTAATTTCACACTCGACAGATTCGCTAAACTAGATATTCTCGTATCAAATGCTGCCGTCAATCCACATTATGGAGACTTAATGGCGGTATCCGATTCGCAATGGGATAAGTTGCTCGATTTAAATGTGAAGTCGGCATTTGAGCTTACAAAAGAAGCGGTTCCACATTTGGAAGCTTCTGGCAGAGGGAACATTGTTTTCGTATCCTCAGTGGCGGGATACTCTCCGATGAACGAGATTGGAGCATATTCAGTGATGAAGACGACGTTGACTGGAATGAGTAAATCGTTGGCATTGAACTTGGCCAGGCGGAACATCCGAGTGAACACTATTGCTCCAGGTGAAAGAGAAACATTCCAGTAAAACCAAAATATTACGTGATTTTTCATTGCTCGGGAATGCTTAGTTCTTAGAACAGCTGTTATTTCATTCTAAAAATACCTATTTTTCACAATTCTGGGGATTGTAGGATGTAGCTTCACACAGCTCTGCTGGGCACCAGCGACTCTTTCTTATTAATCATTTTGATTAGAACGAGAACACGAGGACTTGGTTTTTGGTTTCTATTATTCGATAAGGAAGATATTCCCTGACAGATAAGAACCCGTAAAAAAAAATAAAACTGAAAAAATGAAGTTTTAAAAAATGGAAAAGCATTAAATGCTCACTGGCCCTTATTTCTAATTGTTTGAACCTAAAGAAACCTCGTGCAAAATATCATATTTGCTCACTAACTGAGCAGACTGCAAGCGCCACGAGGTAGAGAAAAACGTCAGAGTTCTTACAATGTTAAATATTTCTTTTGCATCCTTTCTTTTTCATTTCTTCCCAATGATAAACATCAACCTTTTACTAACCGAATTTCACATGATTTCACTGTATTGTTAAGAAAACAGAAACGAAACAAATATTGGGAGTAAAAAAAAATAATGATCTTCATCTTTAACCAAAAATCATTATATCAACTTTATCTTCAGGAATCATACAAACTGACTTCTCACAAGCGCTGTTCGCCGATGAGGTGGAGAAGGAAAAGTGGCTCTCTCAAATCGCTCAGCGTCGATTTGGAGATCCGGACGAGTGCGCTGAGGCAGTTGCTTTTCTCGTTTCAGACGAAGCTAGCTACATATCCGGAGAGACTATTGGAATAAATGGAGGAATGCACGCACGGATCTAAATTGAAGTTTGCTAGAGTTCACAAATCTGAAAACTGAAGAATCTCATGTTAAACACTAAATTATAATTATTTTTCACTCTCACTTCCATGTGCCAAAATTGAGAATCCTTTTTTTATTGCGATCTAGGGCCCTTCCTGATACTTTACTTTTTGAATACAAATTACAGGTATTCCGCCATGCGTTTCCCATAATTTTATGAACAAGTTCCTCCATCGTATTATCCATGTTTTTTTTTCTGTCTTGCACCTCATTCTTTATTAATTTACTCAAAAAAATCGGGCTGGCTCTTACGAAAGAATGTGACTCAGTCTAGTTTTTTATTCGTGAATTACTCGATTTTGTACGCCTCAATTCTGAATAAACATAATCAGAAGCTGAAAATATTAATTAAATACAAGGCATCTTTTAATTCGATATAAGCAAAATACAGAATCTTATTGCAGTCTGAATTCATCGAAAATGATTCTTTGCACACTTCCGGCCTACAAGCTATTATTGCTATAATCGAAATGAATTTTGCGCAAATAGGAATTTCGAAATGACTATAAATTGACTATAAACCAAGTTTACAGAACTTTGCTCACAGCAACCTTACTACTGTCCATTTTTCACCTCTTGGCATCCATTCTAGCATCAGAGTGCCCATATAGCGAAAACTTCGCTGAAACTGCTCCGATCGGTCCAAATTTCCTTGGCAGTGTTAAAACTGGCCTGAGTAACATATTCATTAAGTTACAGCTTGTAAATTTAGACAGTTTTGGAAAAAATCCAACATTTGAGAAAATCGTGAAAAATGCACTTTTTTGAAACTTTAAAACAATGTTAGGAAACAAAAACTTCAGAATATCTAATCAAAATACGGTTTCAAAATGTTTAATACTTCGTTTGGTACCTTTTTGCAGTGTCTGAAAAGCATCCCTACACCATCACCGATTCGCCTCCATGTTTGACTGTTGGGCACTGGTACTTTGGGTCGTACCTGGCTCCAACTGCACGACGAACCCATTGAATTCCGTCCGTACCAAACACATTTAACTTAGATTCGTCGTTCCAGACGTGTTTTGCCCACTCCTGTGGACCCCAGTTCAGATGTTCCTTTTCCCATGCTACACGTGCCTTTCGATTCTTCAAACTGACCAGCTGCTTCTTCACAGGACGGCGTCTGTGCAGCCCATTTTCTTGCAGACGTCTTCTAATAGTTCTCCTTGAAGGCACGGGCTCAATTGACTCCGTAGAAGTGCTTCTAGGATCCTCTCGAGCCGCGCGTAGCATGTTTCGATCAACGTTCCTGGAGGCGATGCGGGATCTTCCCGGCGATTTACGATCAACTACTCGTCCCTAAATGCTCTCCCCCAACTATTCAAAATTCGACCCCACACCTACCTTTTCCCGAAAATTTTCATACTCCCGGATCTTTTTGTTTTTAGGTATCCCCTTGTCTAGTGAGTTGAGATTGGCACTTCCGGAGCAAAGTTTTGACTTTCATCATTCACGGGACGCTAGGATTCTTGTTGTGATTCTGAACTGGTGGGAGGGGGGCTATACCAGAGACTATCCGGGGGGGGGTTATATCTAAATTCTATGGGTGGTGCTGATCTTTGGATTTGTACCAAAAATGTTTAAGTTTCAAGAATTCAAGCAAATTTTAGGAATTCTAACTACTATAATTCCTCACAATTTTCATTGAATTCACGCAGAGTTTCTGTTCAATTTCAATTCAATTTTAGACGTTGACAACTCGTATACTAACGAGCCGGGAATGTCCTGGTAATCAAGAGGTTATCAATCGGGAGCCGTCAGCAAAACGATAGTTTGAATAGGTATATCTGAACTGACGCAATCATCAGA
Source organism: Caenorhabditis inopinata (assembly GCA_003052745.1). NCBI lineage: Eukaryota > Metazoa > Nematoda > Chromadorea > Rhabditida > Rhabditidae > Caenorhabditis > Caenorhabditis inopinata. The sequence continues at coordinate 3,745,606 of AP018155.1, forward strand.
AAATCACTCAATGATAATGCGCTACATGGTATTTCAGTTCATTCATATTCCTTTCATGTTCTCATTCATCCAAACAGAAATTGATTAAGATAATAATGACAGACGGCAGTTGTAGGAGAAAAACGATCCAAAAGATACGAAAACAGGAAAACCACTAAAATTGTCAGAGAAATAAGCAGAACATGTAAAATGAAACATTTTAAAACTATTTTAAATATGCTTTGCGAAACCTATATTTTTCGCAATCTCTGTAACCGGATGACCTTCAATTTCGTCCTCCATTCTTATCTTTGCCTTCTGGTATCCAATGAATCGGTTGAAGTGAAACCTTTAATAGACGAATATACGCTTCTAGGCATTTGGTGACAAAAACAAAATACAAAACCTGAAAAAATAAAGAGCAATTCTGGCTCTGGCATTTTCAGCTACAATTTTCAGCGCTATTTCCTGACTAATGAAAATTATCTAAAAACAAGTATTTCATGAATTATTGCTGTTTTTTTCAGGATTTCTTATATTCTCTGCGTAAGCGCTAATCTGCTGCTGAAAATGTGCAGATGCCGCCTGCCGGTTCAAAAATTTTTTCAGACAGAAAATTACTCCTCAAAAGTGACAAAATCCGCCAACGAGTAAAACTGTAACAAATTAAGGCGGCCCAAGTATTTACCGGGTGTCGGGATTCCGAAGTTACTGGGAGTCTTGTGAAAGTGGGTAGGACGGTAGGAATTCATGCCATTGGTATCTTTTAAATTAGACGCGAAGCTGTGAAGTAGCCTGGCGGAGAGATCCCATGTCGATTTCGTCGGAGCGACTACTGCATCAATTCTGTATTACTTGATTGTTTTCATTTCAACATATTATCGCCTTAAAAAAGTTCCGACATTTTTTCGAGCCCGCGGAAATCGGGATTTGAATTTAGAGGCTCCGCCCATATATCGCGCATAGCAAATGCGCTGCAACGATGATGAAATGGGCGGAGCCTCTAAATTCAAATCCCGATTTTCGCGGGCTCGAAAAAATGTCGGAAATTTTTTACGGCGATAATAATATCGCAGAATTCGGAAATATCTTTAATTTGTGCTCTTTTTTAGATATCAATTTTAGTTTTTATTTCATTTTCAATAAAATCTCTGAAACACGATATAGTGTCGGGTGGCTACCCGGGTTTTTCAAAATAAAAAAAAGAAAAAACAAAACATCTTCTCCTCAAAGTCTTTTTTCAAAAGACACGGCAAAATTCTTGGGCCCGTGCGCCCTGTGCGCATGCTGGCGTGTTTGACGACAGGCGATGGGCGCGAAAAGCAAAAAGGCGGGAAAACTGGTAACCAGGGATTGAGATAAGATTTTAGGATCAGTTTTTCTTTCTTTATAAGGACGACTACGTTTTTTAAGCGTTTTTAAAGACAAATTTGTGTTCTTTTTTAGATTAAAGACTAGACTTTTTCCTCTATTTTGCTAGGGAGCTTTTGTGCTTTTAATTGATGCCGTTTATTGTTTTTTTGTTGGAATTTTTGCAAATTTTAATTTACATAAACCTTTATTTTAGGCAACTACTTGTATTCGTTGTGATTTTCTTGTTAATTCAAGCAAATTCCTTGGTATGGAAACAAGGAAATTTGTACTTGGGGGCCGAAGCCAAAGCGAAGGAGCAGAAACAGATATTTCTACAGATCTTTTTCTGTGAAAATAATTGAAGGAAAGGTAGAAAGTTGACTTTTCTTGCGAGAAAAAGTCAGTTTCTAGCCGAAGCAGGAAGAATTAGACAGTTCTGAGTGTTTAATTTGACGGAAGGTCTAATTACACCAGAGTGGTTATATTTAAAAAAAAACAATTTTTTTTGAAGATTGGTCGGATTGCACTTATAAATCAAGGATTTCGTTGAAGAGGTGATTGCCTAGAAAATTTTGATTTTCGAGGTTACTAGTGAAGAATCGATTTTCAAGAGCTGAGGTACTTTGATTGGCCACGTCTTTTTGAGGGAAGTTGTGTCAAAAATTTAATTTGATTGTAAATTGCTGTAGTTTCTAGCCGTGCGCGGTAGAATATTGTTGGGCAGTTACAACAATTAATTAATATTAAATTCAAGTCTCTGTGCTTCTCCGAATTTTACAATTCTTGTCGTTGCTTGTATTCACTTTTGATTTAATCAACTGTGTTTAATTTCAGAACAACTGTCGAAATGAGCGAGAAAACTGACGAGCAGATGGAGCAACAACAACGGGACGAGCGAAGCGATGCAGGGGAACGAAGGAACATGAAGTAAGAATACGACGAAGAGGCGTTGCTGGATGTCGACATGGACATGGATGATTTTGAAGCGAAGAAGAAAAACGAAAAGCAAGTGATGCAGTGAAAATAAATGCACTCATTGCACACATTCGCCAGTTAGCGAACGTTTCGCAAACGCAAGAAGAAATAATGGTGAATCCAGTTGAAAACGTTACGTTTTAAATGATAAAAAAAGTCATTAGCTACAGAGAGAGAGAGAGAGAGAAATATTGCAACTGCGCCGTGAAAAACATGAATTGAAAATAATGATTGCTGAATTTTAGCAAGCGTGCGTATCACGAAGAACAGAAGACCAGGACGAGGAAGGCATTGAACAAATAAAGGACACGTTGAAGGATTTCAACTGCAATAAAGTGAGTGTTAAAAAAAGACTTCATCAAAGCTACCAAGCTGAATATGATTTAGAAGAAACCAAAGTATTTTTACAGGAGGCAGAAAAAGAGAGAAGCCAAAAACTGTTGGAGGCTCAAAACAAAATAAAGTTGGGAAAGTTCAAGATGGACATGATGGAAAAAGAAATTAACCGACTGAAAAAAGAAAACGAATTGCGGCAAGCAAACGCGACCGCCAATTCATATTCGCGGATTGGTGAGCAGCCAGATTGTATTAATGAAAGAAATCAATATGTTCAGACCAAGGGAAGAAACTTCACCCAAAGGACATCCGGACAAGAGCGGATTGGCAATTGCACAGATGGGAATATTAAGCAAACGTGGAAAAGGCGCGAAATGGCTAGAGGGTACCACCAGGCTTCTGAAGAGATTTTGGATGAGTCAGGGCAAGGAGAGGAACGATCTACGATAGATGAAATGGCGCAGCAATTTAAGCAAAGGCAATGGCCAGAATGGACTGGGATGAACTTTTTATACATGGAACAAAATTTACCGGAGCCGACTAAATTTTCTGCTACTGATGGGTCAGTTAGCTTCAATTCGTTCGAAAGAACATTTATATTCACATTTATATGGAAGGCTTTCAGAAGAATATCAAGTTATTCTTCTGGTAACTAAATATTTGTCGGGAAAGGCGCTACGAGTGTTCAGAGGTCTCACTGATCGAGAAAAGAAAAGTGTGAAAGGTGTCTTCGGTGCCATAGCTAGTCGACTGTGGATATTAGTAGAAGACGAGACACGTCGAGCCAAGACAAGATGGGGAGCAATAAGGCTTCAAGATAATCAATCTCTTGAAGATTTTTGCTTGCTTCTCGATGAAGCCGCTCGTGTTGCATTCAGGAGAATTGCTCCTGAAAAACTATCATCGATGAAAACAACAAAAGTCTTAGCGGCTATTTCTAATAATTCCGCTTTGTCATGCATGATCGACAACCAACAAATTGTTGGAGAAACCCGAGGTATATCACTATGATATGCGCGGAATGCTGGCGACCAGATTTGAATAGATTAAAAAAAAGCGAGCAATTTCGACTTCATATAAGAATTCTCAGGTAGAGAACTCTGCTCAAAAAGTGATTCAAAGGAACTTGGGAAATAGAATAGCTCAACCCGTAGAACAACAGAAACAGCCTTTGAGAAGTTTTCAGTGCACAGAATGTCAACAGACAGTATGTCATGAACCATCGTGTTCGCGTGCGCCAAAACCCTTCAACACTAGAGTTCAAGATATTACATGTGCAACGAGATGAGGCGCGTAGCATGGGATTGCGATGTTAATTATTCCCTTTGATAACTTGAAGATAATTCCAAAGGAAAAGAAAGGAAAGCTTCATTAAATGAAGTAGGGAGCATGCTCGTTGAACAGTGTTTGGGTTCTGATGTTCTCGATTCCTGCAAACCATTAGTTATGCTATCTCCGGGAATAAAACTGAGAGAAGTTCCAAAGACGTGGAGGAAACATCTGTTGCTGAGTGAAAATGAAGATAGTGAAAGTGTGTTGCTGGAAGTACTGAAATACACCATGGTGGTGTTCATTCTGCCGTTTTCTACAACAGATGACGATAAGGAGTTGTGGGAGAAGTTGATCAAATGTGTTCCAAAATCGGTGGATGTCATGGTGTTGCCAGGACCACCTCCGTCACCATTGAATGATCGTATGCTGCTGGAACAATTCAAATTTCGGATCCACAGATTGAAGCGAGACGAAGAGAAAAACCATTATCAGAGCCAGAAAAATCAAAAATGGGAGTACATTGAAGCTAACAGGATAAGTTATGAATATTGGCAAGCAGTGCTGGCTCTCAAAAAAGAAAAGGAATTCTGTTGGCCACACTTTGCAATGAAGAACGAGGAGGCGCAGAAGAAGAACAACATGCCAGCTAACAGGAGAACCAACCTGTCCAGAAAACGTCCACACGGAAAGCTGAAAAGTCACTTTGGACATCCATGAATGGCTAAGTGTTTTCTAACTTTAATTTTATAATATGTTGTTTTATTAATTGTTTTTTAATTAATCTATTTTTCTAATTACCCTTGCCAGCAGACAAAAGTTGAGTTGTCACGGTAGTTTTTTTTTAAGTTTTACATTCCCAATTGAGCCTCACCAATTTTATTATCATTTTTACTATGATTGTAAAGTTATGAGGATACCCCTTTTACATTGTGCGTCACCAAAGCTGGAGGTCTTGGGATGGGCTTGAAAAAGCTCGAAAAAGAGAGAGATGTTGGGTGGCTACCCGGGTTTTGCAAAAAAAAAAAAGAACTTCTTCCCTTCAAAGCCTTTTATCAATAGATACAGCAAAATTCCTAGACCCGCGTGCCAAAAATCATGCTGGCGTCTTTGACGACGTCTGCGAAAAGCAAAAAGGCGGTAAAAATGGTAATTAGGGATTGAGAGAAGATTTTAGGATCAGTTCTTCCTTTTTTTAGGAACGACTACGTTTTTTAAGCGATTTTTTAGGAACAAGTTTTTGTTCTGTTTTGGATTAAAGACTACTTTTTCCTTCATTTTGCTAGGGAGGTTTTGTGCTTTTAATTGTTGCCGTTTATTGTTTTTTTTGGAATTTTTTCATTTCCAATTCAGATAAACGTTTATTTTTGGCAACTACTTGTATTCGTTGTGCTTTTCTTGTTAATTCAATCAAATTTCTTTGTATGGAACCAATGAATTTCGTGCTATAACGTCAGATCATAATTCAAGGGTCACTTAATCCAAATCGATTCCAACCTTATAAATGTATTTTATTATTAATTTCCGTTTAGATCTCTGGAATACAGATGAGGGTTCGAGATAGCACCTCGAAAGAGGTCAGTAGAACAGTGAGAGAGACGAAGGCAAGAAAACGGCATTGGACAATGTCTATATGAGGGCTCTAATAGCTCTAATCTACATTGTTCCTCTAATATCGGTGCTCTCTGAGGAGTGACCAGGCTGGTTGGAAAATGGCTAGCAGTCCAACATGACCTTAGACGATATCTCAAAATACAGCAGATTACAGAGATGAAAATCTTGTGAGAATACGGTGGACAGAAACTAGAAATTGGTATTTTAGACATTTTACTGCAATATTTTGTTTTAAATTATCAAACAGCCTCATCCATCTTCAAAAATTGAAAAAAGTGCCTTGAAAAACGTTCTGAAATTTTAGAAAACATCACTAGAAATCAAGTTTTATTTATATTTTAGGAAGGGTCAAGGCTTCGCGCTCAATGTTTATGCCGCGTTCAAAGTTGATTTCCAGCAGAACTTTCCTGGAAAAACGCTGTCCAAAGCTGTCATTTTCTTCCAGATTCTCCGGAAACTGTCGCAACGAATGTTACCGTAGTTTGCCTCTTCCCTTCGAGATCACCGACCGTCGCACGATTCTCTCTTTTAACGCAATTTTTTCAAGTTTTTAAACTTTTTTTTCGCTATATTCGGCTGTTTTTTCTGAATATTTCTCCTCAAATGATAGATTCTGACGGAGAAATCGTTGAAGATCTCGAAAATATTCGTGAGTAGATTGTAACACTCGTTGCGACAGTTTCCGGAAAATCTGGAAAAAAATGGCAGCCTTGGACAGTGTTTTTCCAGGAAATTTCTCCCGGAAATCAACTTTGAACGCGGCATTATATAAGGCTTGGGTTATTTCCAGTAAGTTTCGCTTTGAGAAATTCAGATTGACGCTGAGCATTCTGCAAGGCACATGATATGAAATAGCAACGGTTGTCAACAATGTTTGTCTTTCTTAAATCTTTCTTTGAAGCCAGTCCTCATTCTGAACTGAATTCTGTAACTACCGTATTTCCATTGTGTTTCGTTCAAACAGATTTTGAAATGTTTTCTCGCGAATATTTCTGTTATTGCTGCAATATTGGTTTTAAGAAATTCAGATTTACAGATCGTTGCGTAGCATACGATTACTCAGAAGCCAGCCATGAAACCGCGAGCCGCAGTATTACCATCGATGATTCTTTAAACAGAATATGAAAATGAGGTCCTGCGACTATTTGAGATCACGGACAAGTCGTCGTGCAATTTGAAATCTAACTTAAACATCGCACCTTCTGCAAAAATGTTCAGTAATTCCGTGTGTAGTATTTCAGTCGAAAGTGCGCCTAAAACACTCGAAGCTTCTAAACAAAAGACTTAGAATACAGTTACACTGAAACCAGTTCTCATTCAGTCCTTCATGAACTACCGTATTCCATTCGATCTTTCTTTAAATAGAATTCACTGCTTTTTAAGATCACCGGCTAAATTTAGACACCGAAGCGTATCAGTAAGTCAAAATAAATAAGGCCGGCCCCATCCAAATCGTAATCAAAAATCAAGGAGCACGCGCCTGTCGTCCCCATTTAAACTCCACTGTTAAGGAATATAGAATATAGCTATCTTGAAATAAGGTAATGGAAACTAGCAGAAACATTTGATTAGAATCATACGAGAATGAGAAAGAACCTAAATGAATAAATTCCGTGTAGATTTACGGAATACCAGCAGTTTGTTCACCATTTTGTTCCATATTAAAATAGCAGAATTTGATGAACTGAAATAGGAGCTTTTTCATTAGAAGCACCCTTTCTTAAATTGTGTACAGTACCTTCAGATTACAGTATTTCAGTTGAAATTAAGAAACAAAAAGATCTAAAACATTCTACATATTGTTTTCTGCTGTATATCAAAGCGAAGTTCCAAAAAACATTTTATAGTGTCGAGTTTTCATAGCCAACTCGATTTCTTGACATTTTCAAAAGCAATTACTGTAAAACTCACACTTTCGTCTCAAGTTCACACTTTTCAGAACAAATTCCGATCGATAGTCAATGCGCGGCTACCAGAGTAACCCAGAAGAGAACCACCGTCTGCGCATGATGAGGGAATCCTCAAGAGTCGTTCCTCTACAGGTGAGGTGCACTCTCCTCATAAGAACACTCTCTCTGTCTCTCTCTCTCCTTTATAAGAGATTTTTATAAGACTCTCTTCTGTTGCCTAGACCGTAATCTTCGCTGCAAATGTCTGGGGATACCATGTGCTCTTTGCACATGGACCGATTGGAGAGCAATATTGGCCATCGGAGGTCGTGGGAGCATGCAGCGCAATGGACCACAAAATGGACCATCAGGTACAAGATCGCAGTGCTGAAATGAGGAAACATTGGTAAATTGCGCGTGGTCTGCATGCGGGCGACCGTGTTTTGCTCTTAAAACGCTACGGGCGGAATACGGATCATTAACGGACTGCATACGCGCCGCATCTGTATCTCCACAAGACGCAGTTCACCTGTGAAATTAAGTTTTCTTAATTACGATAGTGTCGGATTTCTATTGAGAGCTTCCGGTTTGAGCTGGCATCAGAAGTCTCTCATATCGATTCAACTGATTCGAGTTATACATTTAATAGGGGGAGGGGCATTTCCAGCAAATTACCAAATCTAGACATTCCGAGGGTCTCACAACGAATGACAAGGAAAAAAGGGAAGCAGGTTTCCTATCATTTCGAGCACATTTTTTTTGCAAAATTAATTTGGAACACGGCGTTATGCATAATATACAGGGCTGCAATTCTTAATTTTTTATACATTTTTTAGCAATTAATTTCTGTATGAAACGAATAGAGCTGAGGTGAGCCTCTCTCTGACAGTCCTTCTGACACGGTTCTCAAAATACTCTCTCTCTCTCTCCAAAAAATATCCACTCGATCTATAATGGTATACATTTATTACATGTCAATCCCTCCATCTTTCACCCTCAAAATTCCAGATGTTCTGAGGTCGATCTCGAAGATTGTTAATCGACATACGTGTCATCCAGAATCCCTCACACGTTGGTCCGGTATTTGCATCTAGCACATTCATAGAGGCCTTGAAATTCAGGATGCCGCCTGCATTAACAGCTGTGCGTTATTGCCAGCCATCTTTATACAAGGTTCATCACCTGGAAATTCCCATCTTTTGTGATTTTCTTTGGCACTGCGTGTTTTCCAAAATGACTTCTCTCCGCCCAGAAGCGATCCATGAAGTCAGCTAGCAGCCTAAAATCAAAGAATTTGAAATGCTCAATCATTAGAAAATGATCGCAATAATAGTACTGTCCAAGTTTCCTTTTTCTAAACAGCATGTCGTGTTCTAATAAGATTTTAAAGACAACGCAAGATCAGGAAAGAGAATAATAATGTGACAACGGATGATTGGGTGCCTAATTGTACTGCTGTGTGCATTGCCATTAGAGCATGTCTTGTGAATGCGTCAGATGTTTTTAGCAGGAGAACGTGTGAAGGACACTAGATGGCAGGAATATTGGTAGTAATCTTCAAGAACGCCGTCTGGAGATCTGTAATCGGAAGGCTGAAAGTGAGAGGAATATGAACACAATGCGAGATGGGCCAGAGTGGTCGTGAGCTGTGCCAGAAAGATTGTCGTTGGCCAATGAAGCCCTTCTCTTTCTTCTTCAATTCTTGCTCCTTAACAACCCGAATTTAGAGTTTCCTGTGGCCGATTCATTTAGAGAGGCTTCGATTCCTTGGATGTCCTTTGATGCATTGGATGAGCGGATATGCGGTGTCTTCCTGAGTCTTAGAAAGTTGTCTGAACGTATTGATGAATAAAATAATTCTGTATATACATAATGCTGCGGTCGAAATTAATTTTGCGAAGAAAATGTGCTCAAAGTGATAGGAAACCTGATTCGCTGAGACCCTCGCAAATTTAACGGGTACGGTGGCATAAACTTTAAAAATATATTAAAATATAAAAAAAATATTAAAATAACTCCCAAATTGACACAATTGATCGGTTCTTGCATTGCTACCGTAGTCACAAAACCAAAATAATTGGACAAAAGTATGGCATTGCTTCATTTTTCAGAGGAATGTCTAGATTTGGTAATTTTCTGGAAATGTTCCTTTATGAATTGTATAACTCGAATCAGTGGAATCGATATGAGAGACTTCTGATGCCAGCTCAAACCGGAAGCTCTCTATAGAAATCCGACACTATCGTAATTAAGAAAACTTAATTTCACAGGTGAAATGCGTCTTGTGGAGATACAGATGCGGCGCGTATGCAGTCCGTATGTCCCATATATGGTTCGTATATGATCCGTATTCTTTCTGTAGCGTTTTCAGAGCAAAACAAGGCTCCTGTATATGGACCACGCGCAATTCACCAGTGTTGTTTCCTCATTTCTGCACTGCGATATTGTGCCACGTGCTCCATTTTGTGGCCAATTGCGCAGCATCTGCCCACGACCTCCGACATTCCTCTCCAGTCGGTTCATGCGCAAAGAGCACATGGTATCCCCAGACATTTGCAGCGAAGATTACGGTCTAGGCAACAGAAGAGAGTCTTGTAAAAATCTCTTATAAAGGAGAGAAAGAAAGAGGGTATTTATGAGGAGAGTGCACCTCACCTGTAGAGGAACGACTCTTGAGAATTACCTCATTATGCGCGGACTGCGGTTTTCCTGTGGGTTGCTCTGGTAACAGCGCATTGACTATCGATCGGTATTTGTTCTGAAAGGTGTGAACTTGAGACGAAAGTGTGAGTTTTACAGTAATTGCTTTTGAAAATGTCAAGAATTCGATTGGTTCTGAAATCTCGAAGCTGAAAAATGCTTTTTGACACTTCATTTTGATGCTCAGCAGAAAACAGTAGAATGCTTTTGATGTTTTCGTTTGCCAGTTTTCACTGAAATAATGTAATCTGAACGTACTCTACAAAATGTAGGAAATTGTGCTTTTAATAAAAGAGCTCCCATTTTTGTGCATCAAATTCTGCTATTTTTGCACCTTGTCACTGTTCGGGTCGAAGTTTAGTCGGGAATCTCTAAAGCAATTATAGCTCAAGGTTTGAGGAATAAATAAATATTGGCCCATGTGTAACTCAATTCTAAGACTTTTTAGTAGCTTCGAGTGTTTTAGGCGTACTGAATGGCTGAACTACTGCAAAATTCCAGAACATGTTTCCAGTGACTTGCTTGTTGGGCTCCTGAGCTATATGAGGAAAATTCCGGCAACGTGCGCCGATGTGAATTGTTATTTCTTTACCACGAATGCATTTTTCGGTAATAGTCTCCTTTTCCATTTTCTTATTGCTCTTATGCTCTGATTCTGTCATGAACATTAATCGTGGGCCTTCAATAGCAATAGCCCCCATATTCCAAATTCTGTTTAAAGAAACACAAGGGCAATATAGCAGCTACAGTACCGGCCATAAAGATATTATATTATGGCTCCCATTCGAAACACTGTCAGTGTCGCTGCCCACAGTCTTTCTTGCTCCAGGTGAATTTTCAGCTCTTTCAGGCATATAAGTTACCTGCTTCTGATTACACTGCCTAAAAATCACTATCCCGCAATACTCTTCTTGCCGGTGCTCATTCTATATAATATAATACCTTTATGGCCGGTACTGTATATATTGGAGGCCAAAGTGATGACTAGCTTTTAAGAAAGTTTTCAGAGAGAATAATTAAAATTTCATAAAGTTTGAATCTGATTTTCTCAAAACGAAATCTTTCATCTGTAATCTACTGTATTTTAAGATTCTGTCTATTGCTGTTTTGGACGGCTAGTCATTAACAAATCTGCCTCGCAACTCCTGAGCATCGTTATTAGAGTCATCGCGCAGTATTTAGGTAGTCTAATGAGTCTAACATATGCGACCAAAATGAAGGCAGAACGGGTACATGAGAGATTGAAAAATTGCCGAATAACCCTGGATTATTTGCCGAGCATGAGCAATCTAACACATTGAGAAGGGATGGATTAGATTGGATATTGCCTTGTATTTCTGCAATATTGATTTGTATCGGGAAATAGGCGAATTTTCTAAAAAAAATTAATTGAATAGAATCAGGAAAAAAATTTATTTGCAGTGATATCCAAAGAAAGTGGATGATATCGGCGAGTTCTGTGAGGACATGCTCCGATGATAGCTATCAAGAGAGACGAAAACGAGTAATAATAGCTTCTGGTCCCTCATTTTATTCAAGATGAAATAAAATTCGCTGCAAATTTTGAATATGTGAAAATGAACTAGAAGTGCTCAGAGCATTCATCAAAGAAAATTTCAATGCTAAAACTATATTACAGTCGTTGAATGAGGCTATAGAAAAGTGTTGTCAACTACAAAAATGCAGTTTTAGATGTGAAGATTCTATATGAAAAATTTCGGAGCATTTCGGCGTCTACTAAGTCAGTGACATAGTCTCAAATTTAAGAATTTTCGAGCTTAAAAAATCGGAGCATACCTCCCAGAAATGACCAATTTTGTCAATTTTTGACCGTTTTCAAACCAATTCACAGAAAGTTAAGGGTTAGCCCGTGCTCGCCCTTCTGTGTTCTTTTCATCCTCTATCCACACTGTCCTTCTTTTACCTTTCGCTTCTTATGTTGAGGTTACGATGGCGTCACGAGCCTGACTACCTCCAGCTCGAGCAGATCAATAGAAATCCTCAACAAACATTACCTCATGCATACCCTTTTTTCTGTTTGCCATTGAATTCTCGACGTCTCCAGCTATGATTCTCCACCATTTTATAGTAGATTACCAATATCCAATTCTCGATTTTCAGGTTTTTTATAGATTTTCTCTCGTAGTTTTCTGTTTAAAAGTGCTTAAACTTCTCAACCATCCGCCCTTATGTTTTTCAGTTTTTATTAATCGTACCATCTAACAGTAAAGCCCTGGTTTTACATGGCAGTAGTAGGAAAAATGGAAGTCTTCCTAGAAGATTCTTCTTGAAATATCTCAATTTTCAGTTCATTTTTGCTCCCAAACACCCATCTCAGCACATTTTCTCACTTCTCATGTTATCTTTTCCCCCATTTGCCTTAAAACTGCTCTGAGCCGTGTAGCTTCACTTTTTTTTTGTGATTTTCGAGCACTTTATTGAAAAGATATTACCCGACGTCTCGAAGCAATTTTCGAATTATTGGCTTAAATATCAATTGAAAAAAGCTGACCAAAGAGCAGAGCTGTGAAGGGCCGTAGACTATTGATTACGCTGTTGAAAGCAGGGTGTCAATTTCACCATTACTCGCATGGTAACAAAGAAAGCTTCCAGTGATTTCAGTTTTTTTTTTCAATATCAAGCCATTGAAAAACACTGAAATTGCAGTCAAAATGTCGGATAATGATACTGAGATATATTCCATTTGATTTCACAAAAGCCGAGTCAAATCTGAATCATAATTTTGGGGGGGGGGGGCTAACTATAAAAGGTACGGCTTTTAATGATCTGTGAGATACATAATAAACAAGTGTCTCGTCTCTCGTCACTCGCATGGTTAGTTCCGAATTCCTCAGAATAATTGCGTTGCAACGCAAATTGTGCAACATCCGTTGTCGGTGTGGTATGATCAACATTGGTCATCACTATTTTCAAAGATGGTGTCATATGGTGCGCACTATTTTTTTTCGGAGCAATGCTAGAGAGACGGAGAAAGAGAGAAAAAGAAAGAGAGAAAGAAAGAGAGAAAGAGAGAGAATGAGAAAGAGAGAGAGAGAGAGAGAGAAAGAGAGAAAGAGAGAGAAAGAAAGAGAGAAAGAAAGAGAGAGAGAGAGAGAGAGATTTGCTATTTTTTTAAATTTATTGATTTAGTGCATCGGAACAAGCTTCGCCTCCTTTCTATATTCCCAATGCCACAGATGCGGAAAACCGAAATTCAGCAGTTTTAGCTATGAAATTAATTAAAAAAAGAAGCATGCAACTTTAAAAATCGAAACCACAGACGGCGAGCTCACTTGATACCGTCAGTGTCCGACAGATTCAAGTTGGTCGCTAAACGCATGAATAGCTCTCCTCTGGCGGCTGGAAGTGCAGTTGAGCTCTGGACGACTCTGCTCACCTTCCTGATTGAGAGTTGTTTTGTGAGATGCTGAAATGGTACTTTCAGATCATTTGAATCAGTTCCACTGAACATCCTCTCAATCATGAAACGACATTCCGATCAAAGTTCGTCGATGTGATACGACATTCTCCCTGAGATTATCGCTAGTACTCTCACTGAAAATTGCTTTAATAGAAAAGTTATTATAGAATAGCACCTCGACCAATAGTTCGGCCAGCTCTTCTGAGCGAGACATGGCCGAATTTCCCACATTTGGGTGAAAACCCCTTCGATTTTTTAGAATGGGTCAGAACTCTAATCAATTAAACAAATGCGCCCCATTGAACTAACTGTTCGGATCAGAGACAGTTCAGATATGGCAGAGTTCCCATTTTTCGCAGTTCAAAATTGGTCTTGCTTAGATTCGGTCCTTGTTCAGAATCGGAATAACACGGAAACTCATGATATTCCAACATTTAGTTCCGTACATCACACATTGAAATAAAATGAAAACTCGGCAATGTTCGCTCCACCGTACTAAATCTATTTGAATATAAAAATTGCAGAGACACGTCGGAAACTCGGCCATCTAATTGGAGTCATTTTCTTAAAGTTTGCCCTCTGCTCAGCTAGTTAAATAACACCTAAGTCGAGCTCTATGTGGCTTTAAGTATACACCGGATATCGATGAAATGCTGAAAATGCACGGCGCCACGACCCTCTTGACTTTTCATTGATTTAGTACAGTGGAGCGAACTTGGCCAACATTTATTTCTCTAATAACTTTCCCTAGTTTTACGTGGTTTGCTCCACTTCACTGTGGTCAATTTATTGAATTTTAATCAGTTTTAAAACTCTCTCTCTCTTTTCTTATTTTCCGGTTGTTAAATTTAATATCAAAGTATCAGGCACTCTGGTTTCTCTGAAATTCTCTGATTCCTGTTTTCTCTAATTTACCCCAATTCCCTTTGGCTCTTTTCTCTTTGACTTTTTGTTTTTACTCTTTGACTTTTGCGATCATGATTTGTTATGAAATAATGTGAAGGTTCAGGCCGCCACCGACACTTCAACCATCTGGATAAGCTTTCGACAGTAGAATCAACTTCTCCGCGACAACTACAAACCCAAAACATAAAAACTTGGAAGAAGGAAGAGAACCAAACGTGAACCCTGCAATATCTGTGCTTCGAAATCCGTGTTAACAGTAGCACAAAAAAAGACAAAACCTGAGTTTACTGAGACTCTATGTGCCAACCTTCGTCCCTTTCTAGAAGTTATCGTCCTATATTTCTATTCTTTCAAAGGTGACGTTCTATACTTTAACAGATGCCTGAGGGATACGGTTATCGACCAGACACCGTTCGATTCAGGTGGATGCGATTTAAACACAAAGAAAGAAAACTTTAAAAAATCAATTTTAAGTCACTCCGTTTTTTTTCGAGTATCGCCGCGGTAATCCTAAAAATTGTTGTGATACTTTTTTCCAAAATCTTTCGTGTGTCCTTTGAGATTTCAAAAATAGGCTCGGAATGAGATAAAGCGTTAAGATATTGATTAAACGCGGGTTCACAGAACTATTCTTCTAGTTGGCGTCATTTTCGGAATATGAGGTTTTCAGCCAAACCCTTAAAATTTTGAAAAATTGAGAGTTCTGTAACCATATAGTGTACCTTCTGGAATCCTATTTTTTCAAAAGAATTCCGGAAATGCTGCTTTTTTCAATGGGAAGCTTCTAGTTTGAGCTCAACTTTGACAGAATTTGGACGAATATGAGTTGCTTGAAAACTACCAAACGAGACTAGGTTCTCTGCAAAAACAAAAGCTCATAAATTTTGGAGCCCTCAGCGTGATTGCTGCATTAGGGCGAATCTTGCAAGACAGCTCAGCGACTTTTATGGTAAAGCTCTGCGATTTCTGCTCTTTCATCTCTAGCGAAACCGCTGAACCTTTGACGAAAACTTACAAGCGGATGGGGGAGAATATGCTGTCGTAGGAGAATAATCTTTTTTAAAAGCACATAGGCTCCCACCACTAAATTCCACCAAATAAAAAAAAAACTGAGTTAAAAGTAAGACTTCCCCGAAAGACGAAATAAGACCGTCTTGTCTCTATCTTCGCCTTCGTCTTGAGTTCGTCTGACGCAGAAAATGATATTGTGTACACACTACACAGCTTTTTTGTTGAGTAAGACGAATGCAAGACGAACTGAAAGACGAACGAAGACGAGACAAAAAGACGACTTTTTGCTTTTGTCTTTCGTGGAAGCCTTAATCAAAAGCAAAAGTATTAGGAGAATTGAACACTTATTTAGTTCTGTTTACTGTGCGAATTCAAAATTTCAAAACAGGGAGAGTCGGCGCGTCAGAAAATCAACCACAGCCACCACGACGATCTAGTCTATGGCAATAACGCTTTCCATTCTTGTTGCTTTTTGAAAATAAACCGATAAACGAGTGAAGTTATTATAATTATTGCAAAAATCCGGTCAGAATGTGTAGTAATTGCCATTGAACTGAATTTTTCAGATGCTTACTTGATTTTTGATCTGAAACTGACAATATCCATTAGATATACTAATAATCTTGTTAGTATTATATTATCAACAATTTTGCAATGAATGAAGCAAATTTATTGTCTTCACCCGGCTGGGCGTAGGTCTTGGAGCCCGACTCTGCACCTCTAATAGAAATGGAAATAGATTTCAGTTTCAGATACATCTAATTTCAGAGAAACAGAAGTTAAGGAAAGTTTTGAATTTCAATGGTTAAAATTAAGCTTTTAGAATGCATCAACATTGATTTTCAGCTGAGAGTCAGCTGACTAATATAATCGTACTCATTGAAATAGGTTTCGTCTGTTTTCCTGCTTATTTTCAAACGGAAATCATTAAACATTTGATCAATTCCTTCAGATATTTATGGTTTTCTCACATCAGTTGTCTACCGACGATTGTAAAACTATAAATGGTTCCGCTGTGATTCTCAGCTACCGGAAATTAACGGAATGGTCTCAGCTGTTTTATGGCCAAATGTGATGACACAAGACTGTAAATATGTTTAAAAGATACCATGTTCCATTTTTGCCACTGAGATGTGGTACAGGCGAGGTCTGATATTGATTCTGTGCAAAGTTTTGACTGTTCTTTGGACCTCTTCTAATATTTTCAGAAGTCTACCAGAAACTTTAATTATATTTAAGATGATTTCCCGGAGAAGTACAGTACCGGCCATTGTCGAAAAACCATAATATAATACCTTTATGGCCGATACTGTACGTAGAATGAGCACCGGCAAGAAGAAGAGCATTGCAGGAGGGGGGATTTTTAGGCAATGTAATCAGAAAGAGCTGAAAATGCACCTGGAGCAAGAAAGATTGTGTGCAGCGAAAATTGCAAAAGTTCAAAGAATTACTAATTAATAGCTTTATGGCCGGTACTGTATATGCTCTGTTTATAGCCCTCATTTGGCCTAAGATCCATTTACATCTCCAAATTCCGTAAAACTGGCAGAAGAAATCTTATTAGATCTTTGATATCATTAAAGTTTCTAGTAGACTTCTGAAAATATTAGAAGAGATCCAAAGAACAGTCAAAACTTTGCACAGAATCAATATCAGACCTCGCCTGTACCACATCTCAGTGGCAAAAACGGAACATGGTATCTTTAAAATATATTTACAGTCTCGTTTCATCACATTCGGCAATAAAACAGCTGAGACCATTCCGATATTTTCCGGTAGCTGAGAATGACAGCGGAACCATTTATATTATAGTTTTACAACAGTCTGTAAACAATTTGTGTGAGAAAACTGTAATGATCTGAAGGAACTGATTCAATGTTTTATATCGATTTCCGTTTGAAAATTAGCAGGAAAACAGGAGAAACCTAAGAAAATGAGTTCAATTATTATATATCAGTCAGCCGAATCTTAGCTGAAAATCAGTGTTGACGCATTCGAAAAGCTTACTTTTTATCATTGAAATTCAAAACTTTCCTTAAGTTCTGTTGCTCTGAAATTAGATGTATCTGAAACTGAAATCTATTTCCATTTCTATTAGAGGCGCAGAGTCGGACTCCAGGATCCACGTTCACCCGGATCAAAACAATGTATTTCCTTCATTTATTGCTAAATTTTTGATAATAAAATCAAGTAATTTCAGTATTTTTAGTATTTTCACATCGTGTTTTTCAGTTTCTTTCAGATTCAGATGAAAAATTAAAGAAAATGGTCTAAAGAACTTGCAAACATCTGAAAAATCAGTGTAATAACACTTACTAGGAATAGACAGCACGCAGCAGGTTTTTATAAAAATGTGAATTCAAGTTAGTGCATCGAACACTTGGGGACTTTATTAATGATTTAGGTAAGGCTTCCACGAAAGACGAAAACAAAAAGTCGTCTTTCGTCTCCTCATGTTTCAGTTCGTCTTGCATTCGTCTTGAGCTGTAAAAAGGTACCAACACAATGTCGATCTCTGCATCAGATGAATCCAAGACGAAGACGAGACGAGACGGTCTTATTGGAAGCCTTATTTTTTGGTTTAGACGGTACTTGTATCTGAAATGCTACCACAGAAGAATACTGAAAATCACAGAAATGCCACAGCAACTCAGCGAAACTCCACAAGTCTCCCATGAGCATTTGCTAAAACTTCCGCTAGACGAGCGGCAAACTTTGCCCAACTTGTGAAAACCTTGGCCAATACTTGTGAATCTTCAAAGTTTGGCCGAGATTTGTGAGAGAATTGCGCTAGACTTGTGGAGTTTTGCTGAGAATCCTCGAAATGCTCAAAGTGTCCTGTGTCAAGTGCAACAGTGCAAAAATACAAAAATATAGTTCTGAATACGCTCACTATTTTCGCTAATACCAAACCCGACTATTGCCTATTTGCTTTATTCACCCGCTTTCTATTTTTGTCTTGGTCTCTTTGAATGGCACGACGTTTGCCATTCGATGTTTTTTTTCCAGCTATGCCAGGTGGTTTTTACCTAGCTGAGAATCACTGCTGTCAAAAGGAGAAGGTATCTGAAAACAGAATAAAAGGGGCTAGCCGTTTCCGCACGTTTGGCATCATCACTTTTCGCTGCCATCCATGCAAGACATCACTACATTTTGCTAGCTGTCAGCTCCAGAGAAGCCACGCCCACTTGTCGCGCTGATGCGTTGAGGGGAGTGTTCTGAATCGGGAAATCTTGGAATATAAATATACGCAAAATTCATTCTTTCCATCCATTCGGACCATTCCATTTTTTTGTAGCTCTCCTATATCCTAAAATCTTTATTTTTCTGCTCAATATAACTGATTTTTTCGCTCAGAATTTTTTTCTTTTTTTCACAATTTTCTTAAAATTTTTGTGAAAAACTGCAGGTTTCCCTAATAGTACCAATTTCAGCCTAATTTAAAACTTTAAAAATTTCACTTTTTGCGTAGGATGTTTGGCTTAGTGTGCATTCACTCCAAAGTCAGTGAACGCTTATTCTTGCTCTGAAGCTAACAAAATAGTGACGGCATGTCTCCTGCTCCTCTAATTTTAGTTATCATCAAAAAAATACCATTTCTAAATCATTCTTCGAGCACATTAATATTCTAAAACTCTAGGATACTGTACTTCTAAGATAATCTAGGATCTAGGATACTGTAATTAACTAGGATCTCAAAATGACTCATTAGGTTTGTATGTTGCTCCCCGGTTCAAGAATTTCACTGAATTACGGTAGATTACTGGAAACAGTAATTCAATTTAAAGGGATACTGTAGACTTATGAAAATATTTCCATTTCCCAGATATTTGAGTTTTAGTGAATAATTTATCAATTTTTATTCTTTAAAGTTTTAACTTTGAATGCATTAAGAAAATAGAACGGCGGCTCACTAATTAATAAAAGGAGAGGGCCAGCGGGTCGTAAAATCAACCACGGCCACCGCTGTTCTAGGGGGGGGGGGGTGGTGCAGACCATTTTTTTCATAATAAAAAAATATTTTTGGAGTTTATCTTAGTTTTTTTTAGTTTTGATTTAAAAAAACACAAATATAAGATAAAATATCTGAACATTTATCTGATTTATTTTCCCAGTTTCAAAGTTTAAGAATTTCTCAGAACTTTTGAGTTTATTTTAAGCAATATACCGATTTTTTTTGGATATAAAACACGGATGTTGATTTGTATTAAAAAAAAAGACTATAAAACCAACTAAAATTAATATTTTCATTCTGTAAAACTAGCTAGAAATGAAGAAATATAACCAGAAGTCTGTGGTGGCCGTGGTCGAGTTTCCGACGCGGACATTCTCTCAAGCGGCCGTTGAGCAATATTGTTTCTGAAAGTTTGACAATAAAAGTTTAAATATTGTGTATTAGGAAAGTAAAATGATAGTTTACCATACTAATTAAGAATCGAGAAGGCCGGTGCGTCGGAAAATCAACCACGGCCACCGCGGTCCTGGGATAGCTGTTTTCTCCGGTTTTTCAAAAAGTTTTTATTAAAAAAAAAATAAATATTACATAAAAATCATAGATATTCTGAAAATACATCTGATTTTCAAGTGTGCAGAATTCTAATTTCTAATTAAAAACTTTCGTTTTATTTCAAAAATTTATAAAAAATTTTCGCTTTTTTTAAAAGTGTCTTTTTAAAAAATTCCATAAAAAGATTTTTTTTAAATCTTTCAATAAAAAATGACTTTTGTTTCCCGTTGGAAAATTTGAAAAAAAATCAATAAAACCAACTGAAATTAAGGTTTTTATTGTGAAAAACCAGCAAGAAATGAAGCAAAAAATTGGCTAGAACCAGAAATCTGCGGTGGCCTTCTCTCTCACAAAGAAAACGCTCATGAACGTGGTATCTGACCTTTTTTAATCAAATCTTGTAGATTCTCGTAAATCGGACCTTTTTTATGAACAAAACCTTCAGATACCAGATATCTGTTCGATAAGTCGTTTTTTTCTCTCACTCTCTCTCACTCTCTCTTTCATAAATCTACTGAAAATGTGTCAACTGCGAGACATGCTCATTTTCGACCTCTCCCTTCTGAGAACGGGTGCGCTTTGGGAAATACCTAAATTAGTTGTTCTTCTGGGAAGATAGGGAGGAGCACGTGGCGGATCACGTTGCAGACCCGCCCACTGCTCAGGTATCGTGGAGCTCAGCGGTCTTCTGTTTCATTGAGCTCATCTTTTGTTTCGCTGGATTCCAGCGATCTTACGATGTTATGAGATACAGTGAGGCGTCAAAAAAAATGCATCTCTTCCCTCCCCCCCCCCCCCCGCTAACCATTATTCTTACTTTCAGACGCAAGTATGAAGTTCGCCGAAAATTCGACCTCTTGTGACTCTGGACGCTTAAATAACGATGAAAACTCTACGGTTACCATCTCTTCTGTGTGCAAGGAATCAACAGTATGAATAAATTCAACACAATTTTAAGGAACATTGCTAGTAATTTCAAAGTTTTCAGACAATTCCAAGAAGAAACCTTATGAAATCCAATGTGAGTCCCAACGTGATGTTTGCTCGGCAATTTAAGGAAAACACGATCAGGTGAGCAAATTCAGAAAATATTGTAGAAAAGTTGAGATTCTGTCTGTGTGTCTGTGTAAAATTTTATCATTTCTTCTTTCTATCTTAGTGATTAAACTGTTCATTTGACTGTCGTCTTCTTTTGGACACCTGTAGATTGAGGTCTTCATCTTGCAGCTATTCCCTTTGCTGTAAAAAAGAAATGACACCTCAAGAGCCGCAGACGAAATTCACAAAGCTTCTTTGTCGTTTAGAACGATTTTAGCTAGACCATCAAAGTTTTATAGAGAGATCAAGAGCAATGACAGGAGACGGTTGCTCACCTTTTTTTTCAGTCACTTTTGAGAACTGACCTCTAGTAGTTTGACCTCTAGTAGTTACTCTGGTAGTTTGCGAAAGTTAGATTCACAAGATCGAAACAACGAAATTGTATAAGGATGAGGTTCCTTGAATTTCCTTTTGTATTGCACTTCATTTGTTTTGTGCCTGGTGCCACCTGCTCCACCATTAATTCCGCAAATCTTGCATTTTATAGCCTAAGAACATTGCAGAAAAGAATGAGGAGATCTTCGCATTTCATATTTCCATTTTCAGCCAGCGAAGAAGAAGATCCAGCATTCGTGCTCTCGGCGATTCACCTGATTCCTCCCCGACCCAAACTCATCTTTTACCACTTCGACTGGCCTTCCGACCTGAAAATCGACGAAAACTTACAAAACAGAATATGCGAAGGATGATAACTGAGAGTAAGATTACCCAATACTTTCCCGTTAAAAAGATGAGTGGTGGGTCTGAGGAGAAGGAAGAGGAGGTGTTGAACGGGATGAAAATGGGAGGTGCCGCCGGTCCGACGACATGGAACTGTTTTGTTCCTGAAACCAAAATGCGAAAATTGACACATTCAGGGATGACGTACGTTTTACAGGAAACAAATAATACTGAACAGGAAGCCAACGAAGCCAATGATGTGGAGCACTATGCTCATGAGCACGTCGAGTATCAGCAAATGGCGGTAGATGATCACTCATCAACAGCTTATCGTAAAATCACTGTCGATGAGCTTCAAACAGAGCAGTGCACCATGTCAGGGGAAGAGGTCATAGAAAGGTATGTGCTATCACATTTCAGAAGGCGTTAGCCTGAAGTATATAGAGGAAGAAGGGCGGGATCGGGGGGCTGTTATAGTAATTTGAGAAATTTCAGTACTATTGTTTGCTTTATTTTTTTGCAAAACAGAAGAAAAATGCGGGAATTGAAATGCTCATTTTTCAAAATTCCTTTCTTTTTCGAATCACAATGCTTACCTTTTTCAGACGGCAAAGAAGATGTTGTACTCATGTTCTCGGCGATTCGCCCGATTCCTCTCCGACCCAAACCCACCGTCAACAACACCGATTGGGCTCACGACATGAAAATCGACGAAAACTTGCAAAAAAGAATGTGCGAAGGAAGATAACCGAGAGAAAGATCACACAATACTTTCCTGTTAAGAAGATGAGCGCTGAAACTGAGGAGAAGCAACCAGAGAGAATGGGGGACACCGTCTATCCGACGACATGGAACTGTTCTTTTACTGCAACCAAAGATCAAAAAATGACGCATTCAGGGATGACGTATCTTCTACAGACAACATGTAATACTGAAGAGGAAGTCACCGAAGCCAACAATGCGAATCACTGTACTCATCCGAAGATCGAGTATCAGCTAATGACGGTAGATGATAACTCATCAACAGTTTATCGCAAAATCACTTCCGAGGAGCTTCAAAAACAACTGTATAGTATGTCAGGGGAAGAGTTCCTGCAGAAGTATATGCTAATCGACTGCCGCTACCCTTACGAATACAATGGAGGGCATATAAAGGTAGATCGCTCCTAAGGAAAATCCATTGAAAACAACCCATTTCTTTCAGAACGCCATCAACTTCTTTGACTGCTCCAAAGTGTTTTCACTTTTTTATGATGAGAACGGGGTGTGTGAGAAGAGAATTCCAATATTCTACTGTGAGTTTTCGCAAGTCCGCGGCCCAAAGATGGCCGGCGCTCTTCGGACATTCGATCGTGACCGTAATATTGAAAAATATCCACATTGTGACTATAAAGTTATATATGTGCTCGAAAGTGGGTATCGCAGGTTTTATCAGGTAGCAATGGAAGAAAAAAAGAAGGTAAGCGATACTATCCATATTTGTATTCTGGATTTTAGAAGCTTAGAACCTTCTCAGAAACAGCTCTTCTCAGAAATGTGTTTCAGAGAAGATCTGTTATCTGTTTTGAAATACAGATAATTCTAAAGTGAAATTAAAGCTCAGAAAGGAGCAAATGCACCTTAATGAAGAACTTCTTGTGGGCCCAAACATCGGACCTTATGGCTGCGAAATGAGCTGTGAAGCTTGCTTAGAATGTTTGTCATTCGTGCCGAAGAAGACGACGTGATGTCCGTCGAATGCTATTTCATAGAATCCATGGTCTACAATAAATCGTTTCAGAGGGATCTGCCACCTCTTAGCCGCAGCGGCGCGGATTCAAATTTCTTGCAGTTTACTGCAATAGATTTTTGTAGTTTCTTTATTCATTTATTTTTTTTATTGAAGAGAAATATCTCTTTTGAACGGACTGCATTCTTTCATTTCAGGATCTTTGCGTACCACCGGCGTATATAAAAATGAATGATGAGGCATACTCTGCCGAACTTCAGAATTATACGTTCCATACTAAAGCGGCCCGGAAACCGAAACGTTTAGGACGCTCCTCCACACCGTTGTCATCATCGTCATTCAGTCTTCAACCAGGTTCTCCATCTTCTGCGTCGCGTTCACTGGTGAGTGCTGAAAAGACAAATACAGGTTTTCAACACCATTTTAAGGGATTCAATAGCTTAATAACAAAAACGGAGCAATCGAATAGAAAAGTCACGCCAAAACGACAAAGTCGCAGTTTGAAGCGCTTGAATTTCCAACTGTGACCATAGAAATCTTTAATTTTTGTTAATTCAATTCTTTTAATCTAATGATACCGGTGAAATATATATTTATCACATGTATATTTATCATTTTATAGTTTATTATTATTATTAATTTCATTGATCTTTTCCAATCACTTGTATTTATAGAATAACGAATTTTCTGAAATTTTGGTTGGAAATCTTTGGCAGAAAAGTAGGGAAACAAAATGTGGGGCTCCCCTTGACACTATTGGACTAGCTAATGATATTTCCGCGCTCTAGTGTACTACATAAACGGGAAAATTGGGAAAGCGATACAGTTCACACAGCCATGGCATTTTCGTTTAAGCCAATCAGAGCACAAATTTTCGGATATTCCAACCAATCTGGAAATTTGTTTTAGAATTATCTCGATCGCAAACCTTCTCATTCTGAAGAAATATGAAGTTCACTGAATTTGGTGAAACTGAACACATTTTGCCAATGATTTTATAAAAGACACTTTAGCCAAATATAATAGTGACATTCGGAATTTTTCTCTTTCTCATGTCTGAAATCTCGCCAAAAGTTGTGTGCTGTTTTATTTTAAAAAACATGTCTTTAATTTAAGACATTCGCTTTTCTTGCTGACCTACAAATTTGGGGCCAATGATGAATGGCTACCGGTTTTTTGGCTACCTGATTTATGGCTACCTAAGGATTTATGGCTACTCCTAGATTTTTGGCTACTTTTCACCATTGGATTTTTGGCTACCTCAGAGTTTTAGCTACCCGAAAATTTTAGAGTCAGGAGAAGCCTTTTTTTTGTTACAAACAAATACTTTTCAAATTAGTTAACAAAAAAACGTAACGTGTAAAAAATAACAAATACAACTAAAAACAAGAATCTCATGAACTTAAAAAATGTTGAGCAAATACGTGTTGACGTGTCGACTTGAAGGTCTATTTCTTCAAGGTCGTAAAGCCGAAATTTTCAAGAGTCAATTTTTTTCTGTAAATTTCTCTCGTAAATTTAAAACTCGAGAAGAGTGTTCAACCTGATTTCTGTAACTGTGCTCTTTTGTTTATTATCCATTGGTGTAGAAGAGACCAATGGCGTACTCGGTGAAGCAATTGAAGATACAAATTCGTTCGTTGCTTTGGATAGATTTACGAATGTTGTTGAATTAGTTTCAATGCTGCGAGGCGATGAATCGAACGATATCTTAACCATTTCAACTGGAGGCGGAAACAAATAATCAGAATCGATCGATTCTCGCATTTCTGAGTTATTTCGGCGATTTTCGAAAAGCAGGCTATCATCAGAAGTCTCATTGTAACGTCGTCCTCATCGTAAATACTTAGGGAGGTGCATTCCTGCTCCATTGGATCTCTTCCAGGGAGCAGGGGGGAACTCAAACATAGGAGATCACCTGGTTATTATTTTTGACGTTCAGACTTCAAAACAAATGTGAAAACGACGAAAAAAAAGAAAAATGGATAAAAGAAGAAATATTTTATTTCCCGAAACTTTTTTTGAAATTGGGAATTTTTTGCAGTCGAGTACTTTAACTATAATGTTTTCATAATTCCACAAATAACATATATTCTTGTGCTTTTTTCTTTCATACCAGAACCTCGTTTGAAACGAAAAAATCGTCTTGTCTTCTCCTGACTCTAAAATTCTCGGGTAGCTAAATCTCTGAGGTAGCCAAAAATCCAATGGTGAAAAGTAGCCAAAAATCTAGGAGTAGCCATTAATCCG
This sequence comes from Caenorhabditis inopinata, assembly GCA_003052745.1. Lineage (NCBI taxonomy): Eukaryota > Metazoa > Nematoda > Chromadorea > Rhabditida > Rhabditidae > Caenorhabditis > Caenorhabditis inopinata. The sequence goes on from AP018155.1 coordinate 3,771,303, forward strand.
AAAGTAGCCAAAAATCCAACGGTGAAAAGTAGCCAAAAATCTAGGAGTAGACATAAATCCTTAGGTAGCCATTAATCAGGTAGCCAAAAAACCGGTAGCCATTCATCATTGGCCCAAATTTGGAGGCTTTTTGAAATCCAGATGAACATACTCATTTTGTGATTTAGTCCACCCGTTCGCGTTCTCGTTCTTCGCTCACATCGTCTGAACTCGGATCTTAACGCACCAGTCCTTCGCCTGTAGCGATGATGGTTTCATGTCAGATTGTCAGAGTTCATTTGCATTGCAGTCTTCCAAAAACCCGTTATTCTTCTCTCCATATCCATTTTTGCATTTTTTTTGCGTGACCATCTCTTGTCTCTTCTTCGGATTACAGTTTTCTTCTCCCTCTCTGAATCGTAGTTTCTGAATCTAACGTTTGATAGATGTCTGATGTCTTCTGGATGAAGATTTTTTGACGTTTTTATATTAATAGGTATTTGCATTTGTTTCTTAATGATGTTGTCGACCTTGAAAGAATCAGGCTTTTTCTAAACAAAATGAAGAACTGAAACTACGATTCAGAAAAAGAAGAAAACTGTAACTTGCAGAAGCGACAAGAGATGGTCAAGAATAACGGGGTTTTGGATGAACGCAGACTGGGCAGAAGAGAATGGTTTGCAATTTCGGGCTCATTTGCTCATGGTTTAGTTACCAAAAAGCGTAGACTTTCTTTTCGTGTTTCCTTTTCCAGTTTTCTCTAAGATTTTCAATCCCCTGAAAAACGAGCGCATTATGCTAACCCATTTAGTTATTGCCTTATTGCTCCAACTGCAATTTCTATTCATTTTGATTTCTGATCCTCCACGTGCTTTTTCTTTATGACTATCTGTTCTGCTAGGTCACATCGAAGACCCATTCTTTATCATTCTTTCTTTCCTGTTTTCTCTGCTTGTTTTGTGCGTGACTAGAATATTGTCACAATCATTTCTCTGATCAATTTGTGATCGACACCTTAAGGAGTACCTGAAGATTGGACAACACTCGATTCATTGATGTCGCAAGCTTCATGTTCCGAAAATGAAAAGAGATCCTATAAAAATGGACAAAAAGTGATCTTGTGAAGTCAAAAAGTGCTCGCATACGAATCTGACCCTTACTCAGGGTCTCGCTGAAAGAATCCCTGTTGACGCATGCTTCACAAGAAAAACGATTAATAGGAATGACTCTCGCGGAACAACGCCGAAGATGGAAGAGGAATAGATTCACCCTGTGAAAAGAAGACTCAATACTTCTTGGAATACTTCATCGCTCAAGGTCGCAGAGATCCGCATCCGCGCAAGCGAATAACGGATCGAGTAAGCAACTAAACCTATCACGGGAAACTTCTTACAGAATAATCAAATTACTCTGAAAATCAACTAGAAGATCATGCACTCACCGAAAATCAAAAATCATTTAGAGTTTTTCGATTCAGGATCTCTTTTCTGACCATCATTACAACAATCGAAGACGTGGATATGTATGTCTACATTGACAGACTACTCAACTCAGGAAATGAGCCAGGAAGAATGCACGGACCAACTGGAGAGAGGTGAGGATCACTATCCATATCCTAAACTAAATTTACAATTCCAGATAATCTTTTCTGATGAAAAGAAGTTCAATTGCGACGGATGCAAACAGCCCCTTCGGTTTTCCCGCCGGAGCTTCAAAGGTGGAAGATGAATTGTTCGGGAAGCGATCAGCGCTGTAGGACGAGTCAAACTCAGCTTTGTTTCGAAGCGATGGACGGATCCGAGCACAGAATTTGTTTGAGAGGTGGACTTACTCGCTTTTGGTGACGAAATCAATCGACACCAAAACTTAACATTCACCGAGCTCGTCGTACCATCGAGTCGGTCGGTCCATCGATCGACCAACTAGATCTAGAACGGTCTAGAACGGACTAGCAAACAGAAATGTCATACACGCTATTAACTAACATTTTATTGCATGTTTCTTTCATTTATTATTGTATTTTTCTTTTTTTGTCCCTGGTGAACCTATCTTTTTTTGGAATTTTTAAAGTGTGTGTAAATTTCAAATAAAATTTTTTTTCCTTTTTTTCAAACTTTTTTTCGCTGTATGTAACAAAATGTATTTAGAATGCATCTTTTCTCAATAGCAAACCCTATTTATACTTGACCTAAAAAGAGAAAATTCGAAAAATGTGGATGAACCTATGCTTATTTGGAGGACTGTCCATATCTATGGGACCCCCTCCCTCGTTTTAGATAGGAGGTCCTCCGGAACTTTGATTTTTTTCTTTTTTTATTTTATTACACATTTTTCGGTTTTCTACAGTAATATTACTCTTCAAGAGACTTTCCAGCTTTTTGAAACAGCCCAAATATACTATAAATTACACATTAACAGACATCTTTTATTGAAAACTGGAAAGGAATCGATTCGGCCTGCTGGCGACTATATTCTGGAAGACAGCGCCGCTGATGAGGTTCCACTCCGATTTCACAGCTCTCCTTAGCTCTTGTATAGTGTTGTATTGACGGCCGTTGTGGTACACACATCGAACCAAGTATCCCCAGATACTCTAGACGGGATTCCGGACTGTAGTCGGGCCACTCCATCACATCGATCGTCTTGGCGGAAAACCGATCCATTGTGGACTTGCTGCGATGGATTGATGCGTTATCTTGCTGGAAGGTGTGGATACGGCGGCGGTTCTGGAAGAATGGAACGATAGCGCTCTGGAGGGTATGCTGATACGAGGTGAACGTCTCGCGAGTAGTAATGAACTGGAGATCTAAACCCACACCTTTCAGCAAGATAACGCATCAATCCATCGCAGCAAATCCACAATGGATTGATTTTTCACCAAGAAGATCGATGTGATGGAGTGACCCGCTTTGCTCGTTCTTGATGATTTTCTTACCATTCCTTTCCAGTGTTCAATAAACTATGCTGTAATTTAGTGGATTTGGGCTGTTTCAAAAAGCGGGAAAGTTTCTAGAAGAGTACAATTCCTGTAGAAAACCGGAAAATGTGTAATATGCTGACGGAAAGGGTCGGATGAACTCGTCTAACCGTTTTCCTAATCGTATTTTTCGCTAATTTTCATACTGTTATTATATGTATAATAAATAAATTATGAATTAATATTTTTTTTTCACACCGCTCAACTTGGAGTAATGGGACATTGTTCTCTTTGAAGGATGGAAGAAATAAGGCACGGGGCGAATACCGACGACCTTCAACCCGCGTACCAACAGGGTGCATATGTCGTAATTTTGTGGGTACATGCGGTGTTTGCGTAGACAACGCAATTACCGACAAATTGTGAAATTAAAAAAAAATTATAGTGTCTCATTGTTATAAAAGATATGATGAACATAACCATAAGACAATACACTTAAATATTCTGCTGATTGCAGCGTTTTGTAATTACAATTGCCCTTCTATTACAGGAAAAATAGAAAAAAATGTTTAATTTAATAAATTTAATAAAGTATGAGTTTGTTAGCCAATCTTTTTATGTATCATGAAGGTATTTGAAAGCACGTGGAATTAGTGTTCGAACCGTTACAGATCACTGGATCGGAAATCAAAATTCCGGCAACTGTTGCATTCATAAAACAGGCGATGGATCCAGCACAAAGTGCGCGGAGCATCACTTTCGATGCCACTATCTTTTTTCCTGGAGCCAGTCCTCCAATAATCTCAATCTGAATTCCCATTGATCCGAAATTTGAAAATCCGCAGAGAGCATATGTAGCGATTAGCACGGACTTCGGATCCAGTTTATTTGCCTTTTGAAGTTGACCCAATTTGTCGTATGCCACGAACTCGTTGACTGCTGTTTTGGAGCCCATCAATTGAGCAACTCTGCAATAAAATATTCTTTAATAGTCTTAACAGCGCTGCTTGAAACCATGCTTGTTTTCCGGGTGAAAACGGCCCGATTTGCCCCGCTTGGAGTAGCATTATAATTTTTCAAAACGGAAAATATTACTGGAAAAAAAAAGAAAACTGTGGATATCGGGACAGTTGAAAATAAATAAATTAAACTCCACTCAAGCGCATGGAATCTGGTTTGGGAATCTTGTCCAATCTCACTGTGCCACCATCCTGAACAGGTTTTCAAGGAACAAAAAAAAATGAACTATTTCCTCCCAACATTTTTGAATTTTCACTATTTCCACTCACAGAAGAGTTTGCTCCGAATTGTTAGTAACACCCATCATGTAGGCTAACGGGAAAAAAGCATATCCAAAAAGCATTTGAAAACTCCAGCCACTATAGCCGATGAGGTCCCCAATATAGAAGAAAACTTCGTCTAGAAGAGCCAAAAATGACATGACAACCACTAAAGTTGCTCCAATAGCAAACACTGTGGGAACTAGAGCAACTCCTGCTGAGCATAAAGTGTCAAAGAACCCTTTCTCGTTATTATGCTCCAGTTTGAAGGTGTCTTCCTGAAAAAAATGACGTCATTAAAGCAGAAGTCACAGTTAGGTAGTGCATACATCAATATTAGATTCCATTTCTTCGGGATACATCAGTTTGGAGCAGGCTAATGACATTGGCGCTGACAATAAGCTAGCAGTGAGAATCGATTGTGGACATGCTCCGAGAGCCACATAGGCGGCGAACACGGTGCCACCAGTACATGAAAACCCACTTGTTAGCACGGCGAACAACTCGGAATCTTGACAAAAACAATTGAATATTCATGTTCTTTAAAAAGGATATGGATCATACCAGTAAGCTTCTCAATGTAGGGTTTGATCACCAAGGGCGCTACAGAATGCCCCAAGAAAGGGCACGACCAGAAATATACTGACTCGACTGGTGTGCTTCCGATGAGCACTTTCATGAACCAAGAGCTCTTTTTCAAAGCGACTTGAATAATTCCGAAATAGAAAAGCAGTGCGACAAATGCCGAGAAATAAATCAATGTCTGAAGGGAGGTGAATATGAAAACTGGAGCCAAATCACAAATGTTCGGAGGGCCAGCAATGAAGCCAAACACGAATTTTGCTCCGACTTGAGCAAATTGAAGAAGCCCAACAATTAATTCGGATAGTTTTTCGAAAAACCATCGACCAGTTGGCCATTGCAGAATAATGATGGCTAGGCAGTAGTGGAAGATCAAGGCAGATGCGACTATATGAAAGTTTATCTGCAAAATACTTTTAGCTTTTAGCAGTTCCAGATGTCTTTTTTAGCTTCACTGAATCTCACCTTCCTTGGCTTATTTGAGAACAAAATCATAAAAAGTATAAAAAACAGATATCCACCAAAACCGGTCAATCTTGACGGTTTTGACAAGGATTCGACGACAGTGTACGCAAGTAGAGCACCGGCAAAGGCGATCTTGAAAGTTCTGAAAATATCAACTTTGTTGAAAACTTCCACTCTTGCTTACATTGGTACAAATTTTCGCCTGCGTGCGAATTCGTCCAATTTCTTCGCAATGTCATCATAAAACCGTTTGAAGCGCTTGGTGTTCACTATCAAATTGATTATGAAGCATAACCAAAACAACAGAGTCACATAGATTAAGGGAGCCGCCTTTTGATAGTTATGGATACCGGCGGCTACTGTAATTGAAAAGAAAACGGTTGATTGATGAAGATGATGATGAAGAGGCTAAAAGAAGAAACTCACTTAAATATCCATGATAAACTAATAAGAATGTGACTGCGGCGGCTCGACCGAAATACGGAGACAATTTTTCGAGCAACTTTTGGAATAGATTGGCATTATGTTGAATTGATCCTTTCGTTACTGAAAGTTGTCAAATATGAACTGTCTTCCATTCATTTTCTCTGCGCAAAGAGTTCGAAGAAAATACGGTAATTGATGAGTATTTTTCAGCTCACTTTTCAGTAAGAAATGATTAACTTTGACAGTGAGTCGCAGTGCCAAATAAGCAATTCCTTCAAAATTAATATTTGCAAAAACCTATCATATCGAAATTCACAAAATGTCTATCAAATAGCTAGACAATAGAAAAAGCCCAGCCAGTCGAGCAAGCTTCATTCTCGGCGATCGACAACATACACTCAGTACAACGCTTGCTCGACGTTGGCCGTGAGTACCAAATCCCGCTCACACTTATCTTCATTGACTCCCACAAGGTATTTGACAGTGTGGAACCGAGAGCCATATGGGAAAGCTTTCGAGCAAAAGGAGTAGAAACAGTCTATATAAACCTGCTCAAAGAGTAATACACAAACTACACGACCTCCTTTACACCATTCCATAGACAAGTTGAGGTACCCATCACAAGAGGTGTACGCCAAGGTGATCCAATATTATCAAACCTCTTCTCAGCTTGTCTAGAGCTCGTCTTGGAACCATCTGAAAGGTCACGACGACGACTACGCTCACACGCCTGGAGTACGGATCAATGGCAGGAATCCTATCCACTTGAGATTCGTAGACGGCATCATTCTTGTCGCATACGTACTGCAAGGCGAATGCTCCAAGAATTCTCAAAAAAATGCAAAATTATAGATCTCCAAATAAATACCACCACCACAACAATCGAAAGCGTGAATGAGAATATCTACCTTGGCAGGCTACTTAACTCACGAAATGAGCAAGAAATAGAGCTCCACAGAAGAAGAAAGTCAGCTTGGACAGCGTTCAACAACATCAAAAACACCACCGACGCTATCTCATGCCCCCGAATTCAAGCTCTACTTTTCGACACTGTCGCTCATATATGGATATGAAGCTTGAACAGTACCTCGTCCCCGTGTGATCCATGCATAATTTGGAAGTAGATATATAGGAACGACCCTCACGGAACACGGAACAACGCCAACTAGACTTACACCGTGAAGACATCCGTAAAATCTCCCAAATCACGGACCCACTCAGATACATCAAAAAGAAAAAATTAGGATGGGCCGGACACATTATGCGAAGAACTGACTAAAGATGGACGAAACTATTACAAAAATGGATTCCTCGAGACAAAAAACGACCTGTCGAACTGTCCCATGAGACGGTCCGACTCACTACGAAAAGAAGTCTCAATATATCGAGGAAATCGCCTGACTACTTCATGAACAATCGTCACCCAAGATCGCAAGGTATGGTTAGCTGTGATCCGCACCCATACAAGCGAATAACGGATCGACTAGGCGGATCGACTAAATAGCTAAGTAAGTGAGTAACTGTCTATGAAAAACATGTGTTTTTCTACTCAAAACAACGATATTCGGAGTGGATAACTCTCGTAAATCAACACAGTACTTAAAGGCGCTTGGATATAAACAAGAAGGTTTCGCTGAGAGTCAAGAACTGTGGGCAATCGACAAGGGTTTTCCACTTTTGTAGCTGAAAAATGATAGAATTTTTCTGTTTTTTTTCACATTTTCTGAGTTTTATTTGTTAATCGAACAATTACGTAGCGTCGCATTTTTCAATGAATCAACGTTATGTATATTTTTGCAATTGAAGCTGAAACGCGGGCCTGCCAAAAACTCTTTATAAAATGAAAAGAAATGGCTCAAAATGGTAGAAAATTAAAAGATTCTGCGAGTTCTGTTTCAAGTGATTCAGTTTCGAAATAGGGTGGGAACGTCGGGACGATTTCATCGATCCGACTATCCCAACGTCTTCTGTTCTGGTGTCAATAGATTCACATTTACCTTTCTATTGTGAAACGGACCGATGTTTGCAGTTTGAGACTATTTTCTAAGGAATACATTTCATTTTGAAATATGCTGCTTTCGGCCCAGATGGCAATTTTGCATTTTTTAAAGTTCACCTCACCTTTGAAACTCTGTTCCAATACTCCAGCTTCATTCGGTTTCTTCTCTTCCTCCATTCAATTCTAAAAAATGGGAAATTGAGACATTAAGTACAGCTAGTTGTTAACTATATATATGTGTGAATTGCAAAGTTATTTCATTAATAAATGAATAAAAATATTAGTAGCGATGAAAAAAAAACACAAAAAAGGCACTCAGATATGGAAAGATAGCATAAAACATTGCTGTGAAACGTAACACCAAGAAAAACAATTATTGATAATACATTTTTATGAGGTTTTGATAATAATTGTGAGGCACGTTGTGTTAAATAGGCGTGGGGAAATACAGTAGCATTCATAAAGCACGCGATGGATCCTGCACAAAGAGCACGGAGCATAAAATTCGAAAGTGCACCTCTTTTACTAGGTGCCAGTCCTCCCAGAAACTCGATTGACATTCCCATCGAAGAAAAATTCGAAAACCCGCAAAGCGCATAAGTCGCGATGAGTACCGATTTTGACTGAAAAATTGAAAAAAAAATATATTAATTCTGCTTTTTTTCTGACAACTTCTTCAAGTTCTTGAATTTTTTTTTCTATTGCAAACTTTTTAAAGTATTAAAAAATCGCATTTAATTGCGGAAGAATGATATCGGAAAAATGATACATATCATAATTGCGGAAGATTGATAGTATAATGTTATCGGAAGAATGATATTAGCAGAGACAGAATGTAGTAGCGCACGCGTTTTCCCTGTTGTTTTCCTCATAAATGTTTCTATTACAGTTGAGATTTCAATTTTTCTTTGAAAAAAACCTTCGCGCAAAGGATTCGAAGAAAATACGGTAATTGATGAGCATATTTCAGCTCACGTTTCCGTAAGAAATGGTTAACTTTGACAGTGCGTCGCAGAGCCAAATAATCAATTGCTTCATAATTAATATTTGTAAACCTATCATATCAGACATTCACAAAATGTCTATTAAATAGAGTTCGAAAAACACTAGAAAAGATCGAGCCAGTCGAGCAAGCTTCATTCTCAGCGATCGACAACATACACTCAGTACAACGCTTGCTCGAGGTTGGTCGTGAGTACCAAATCCCTCTCACACTTGTCTTCATTGACTTCCACAAGGCGTTGAACAGAGTGGAACCGAGAGCCATATGGGAAAGCTTTCGAGCACAAGGAGTAGAAACAGTCTATATTAACCTGCTCAAAGAGTGCTATACAAACTACACAACCTCCTTCACACCAGAGAAGGGCGGAATTCCGGATTCCGGATTTCGCAGTTTATTACATTCCGTATTCCGGATTCCAGATTACGTGAAAAATTTTTTTTCCGTTTTCCGGATTCCAGATTCCGTGAAAAAAATATTTATCCGTTTTCCGGATTCCGGATTCCGAGTTCCTAAAATCCAATTTCGCCCTACTCTGCTTCACACCATTCCGCTGACAAGTTGAGGTAACTAAGTAAGTAAGTAACTCGAAATCTATGGAAAACTTTTTTTTTCTACTCAAAGCAACGATATTCGGAGTGGATAACTCTCGTAAATCAACACAGCGTTTAAAGGCGCTTGGATATAAACAAGAAGGTTTCGTAGAGTGTCAAGAACTGTGGGCAATCGACAAGAGTTTTTCACTTTTGTAGCTGAAAAATTATAGAATTTCCTGTTTTTTTCCCATTTTCTGAGTTTTCTTTGTTAATCGAACAATTACGTAGCGTCGCATTTTCCAATGAATCAACGTTATGTATATTTTTGCAATTGAAGTTGAAACGCGGGCCTGCCAAAAACTCTTTTTAAAATAGAAAGAAGTGATTCAAATTGGTAGAAAATTAAAAGATAACACCGTAACACCAAGAAAAAAAATTATTGATAATACATTTTTATGAGGTTTTGATAATAATTGTGAGGCACGTTGTGTTAAATAGGCGTGGGGAAATACAGTATCATTCATAAAGCACGTAATGGATCCTGCACAAAGAGCACGGAGCATAAAATTCGAAAGTGCACCTCTTTTACTAGGTGCCAGTCCTCCCAGAAACTCAATTGACATTCCCATCGAAGAAAAATTCGAAAACCCGCAAAGCGCATAAGTCGCGATGAGTACCGATTTTGACTGAAAAATTGAAAAAAAAATATATTAATTCTGTTTTTTTTCTGACAACTTTCTTCAAGTTCTTGAATTTTTTTTTCTAGTGCAAACTTTTAAAAGTATTCAAAAATCGCATTTAATTGCGGAGGAATGATAGTATTATGTTATCGGAAGAATGATATTAGCAGAGACAGAATGTAGTAGCGCACGCGTTTCCCTGTTGTTTTCCTCTAAAATGTTTGTATTACAGTTGAGATTTCAATTTTTTTTCGAAAAAACCTTTGCGCAAAAAATTCGAAGAAAATACGGTAATTGATGAGCATATTTCAGCTCACGTTTCCGTAAGAAATGGTTAACTTTGACAGTGCGTCGCAGAGCCAAATAATCAATTGCTTCATAATTAATATTTGTAAACCTATCATATCAGACATTCACAAAATGTCTATTAAATAGAGCTCAAAAAACACTAGAAAAGATCCAGCCAGTCGAGCAAGCTTCATTCTCAGCGATCGACAACATACACTCAGTACAACGCTTGCTCGAGGTTGGCCGCGAGTACCATATCCCGCTCACACTTGTCTTCATTGACTTCCACAAGGCGTTGAACAGAGTGGAACCGAGAGCCATATGGGAAAGCTTTCGAGCACAAGGAGTAGAAACAGTCTATATAAACCTGCTCATAGAGTGCTACACAAACTACACAACCTCCTTTACACCAAAGAAGGGCGGAATTCCGGATTCCGGATTCCAGATTACGGGAAAAAAATATTTTTCCGTTTTCCGGATTCCGGATTCCGAGTTCCTAAAATCCAATTTCGCCCTACTCTGCTTCACACCATTCCGCTGACAAGTTGAGGTAACTACAGTACCGGCCATAAAGATATCATATTATGGTTTTTCGCCCATATCTCATTCGATATAGAACGAATCAATCTGATTTTTTCACAGTTTGTTCATTGAACAACAATGTATCAGTTAAGAACATTTGGATTCGTGAAACTAATGCATAATGGAGTAATTTTAAAAAGAACGAAAACAACAAAAAACCCATATTTCTTCAATGAAACTTCGTGCTCTTAGAAATTGTTCTATCCGCGAGATTTCAATATTTTGTGGGAAAACCATTTGTATTAATCACTGCCTAGCATCTACGGTGCATGGAATCGATGATTGTGTCGATGGTTGATTGGGGAATCTTCTTCCACTCCTCCTCGAGAAGTTTGAACTTCTCGTCGATGTTTGAAGCAGTTTTACCGGTCAATCTCTTTTCAAATTCTTCCCATAGATGCTCAATGATGTTCTGGTCCAAGCATTGATTCAGCCAATCCAAAAGAGTGACACGGCGGCGGTTGAACCATCTGCGCACGTGTTGAGAACGATGCTTGGGATCATTATCTTGCTGGTACAGAAAGGTACGGCCTACGCTAGAAAGTGCCCAGAGTCTCATGGTGTTCTCCAAAATATCCTCATATTCACAGCGATCGAGATTACCGACGATGCGCTTGAGAGAACCAATTCCCGTGGCGGAGAAGCAGCCCCAAACAATGCAGGAACTGCCACCGTGTTTCATGGTTGGCAGTTGATACTTGGGAACGTAGCGAATGCCGGTAGGACGACGAATTCACTTCACACCGTCACTTCCAAACAAGTTGCACTTGCTTTCGTCCGACCAGACAATATTGGCCTAGTCCTGGCGGGTCCAATGAAAATGACTCTGAACCAGATGGTTTGGGGTTGCTTTTCCGCCACGGGAATGGGTTTTCTCAAGCGCATCGTCGGTAATCTCGATCGCTGTGGATATGAGGATATTTTGGAGAACACCATGAGACTCTGGGCACTTTCTAGCGTAGGCCGTACCTTTCTGTACCAGCAGGATAATGATCCCAAGCATCGTTCTCATCACGTGCACGACTGGTTCAACCGCCGCCGTGTCACCCTTTTGGATTGGCTTAGTCAAAGCTCGGACCAGAATATCATTGAGCACCTATGGGAGGAATTTGAAAAGAGATTGACCGATAAAACTGCTTCAAACATCGACTAGAAGTTCAAATTTCTCCAGGAGAAGTGGAAGAAGATTCCCCAATCAACCATCGACACAATCATCGATTCCATGCACCGTAGATGCTAGGCAGTGATTAATACAAATGGTTTTCCCACAAAATATTGAAATCTCGCGGATAGAACAATTTCTAAGAGCACGAAGATACATTGAAGAAATATGGGTTTTTGTTGTTTTCCATCTTTTTCAATTTACTCCAGTATTCATTAGTCTCACAAATCCAAATGTTCTTAACTGATACATTGTTGCTTCATGAACAAACTGTGAAAAAATCAGATTGATTCGTTCTATATCGAATGAGATATGGTCGAAAAACCATAATATGATATCTTTATGGCCGGTACTGTAAGTAAGTAAGTAACTCGAAATCTATACTTACTTACTTACTTAGTAAGTAAGTAAGTATAGATTCGAGCCATAGTCTATGGAAAACTAATAATCTATGGAATCTATGGAAAATAATCTATGGAAAACTTTTTTTTTCTACTCAAAGCAACGATATTCGGAGTGGATAACTCTCGTAAATCAACACAGCGTTTAAAGGCGCTTGGATATAAACAAGAAGGTTTCGCTGAGAGTCAAGAACTGTGGGCAATCGACAAGAGTTTTTCACTTTTGTAGCTGAAAAATTATAGAATTTCCTGTTTTTTTCCCATTTTCTGAGTTTTCTTTGTTAATCGAACAATTACGTAGCGTCGCATTTTCCAATGAATCAACATTATGTATATTTTTGCAATTGAAGTTGAAACGCGGGCCTGCCAAAAACTCATTATAAAATGAAAAGAAATGATTCAAATTGGTAGAAAATTAACAGATTCTGCGAGTTCTGTTTCAAGTGTTTCAGTTTCGAAATAGAGTGGGAACGTCGGGACGATTTCATCGATCCCACTATCCCAACGTCTTCTGTTCTGATGGCAATACCTTTCTATTGTGAAACGGACCGATATTTGCAATTTGAGACTATTTTCTAAGAAATAAATTTCATTTTGAATTATGCTGCTTTCGGCTCTGATTGCAATTTTGCATTTTTAAGTTCACCTCACCTTTGAAACTTTGTTCCAATACTCCAGCTTCACTTGGTTTCTTCTCTTCCTCCATTCAATTCTAAAAATGGGAAATTGAGACATTAAGTACAGCTAGCTGTTAACTATATACAGTGTTGTGCAAAATTATACGAATCGGGGTGATTTTTACCGAAACTCGACTTTGGATGATCCGATCGACCCCAAACTTTCAGGGACTGAGGAAAACGCTTTAAAAATAAGTTTGAATAACAAAAGAACGAATTTACTCAAAAAAATGTTTTTTTGAAAAAAAATTTAAAAATTGAAAAAATGGATATTTTGATTTTTGATATTCATGGGAAGAAAAAACAAAAATGACAAGTTAAAAATCGGGGGAAATGATACGAAATGATTAAATTAACTTAATACTTGGTCGTCATGCCTTTGGCTTTGATAACCGCCTCACATCTTCTTGGCATCGAGTCGATCAAGTTCATCAGGGTCTGAAGTGGGATTTTGGTCCATTCCTCTTTGAGTTTCTCGAATTTTTCGGTACAATTTTTTGCTTTTCTGGCTTTCAAACGTCTGCCAAGGACATCCCAGAGATGCTCAATGGAATTCAGGTCAATGGGATTAGGATTGGATTGGCCAGGTTGACTTGTCGCTGTGCGAACCTATCCTTGAAAAGAGGGAAGAGTGTTTAGGATCGTTGTCTTGTTGGAACAACCAACCAAGACTCATCTGAGACCTTCCATATGGCAACATTTCTTTTTCAAAAATGTTCTGGTACATGTACCCTGTACTTGTACTTCGTACTTGTCCTTATACTTGGCGTGGAAGCAGCCCCAAACCATGACGTTACCACCACCGTTCTTAACAGTCGGAACCTGGTACTTGGGATCGTACCGTTTGTTAACTGGACGTCGTACATGAGTGATTCCTTCTAGCCAATCATAAAATACTTCGCCTCTTTTACTAGGTGCCAGTCCTCCCAGAAACTCGATTGACATTCCCATCGAAGAAAAATTCGAAAACCCGCAAAGCACATAAGTCGCGATGAGTAATGCAAACGCTTTTTTCCACCACAGCGCACGCGTTTTCCCTGTTGTTTTCCTCATAAATGTCTGTATTACAGTTGAGATTTCAATTTTTTTTCGAAAAAAACCGTCGATGAATTAGAAAAACTTCTTTGTTCATTCGTAAAAAACGATACAATAACTAGGAAAATGAAAAATAACCGAATTATTCGAGATTTCGTTCATTGTTAAACTAAAATAGAAGTTTCTTCGTATTTTCGACTGTTTTTCCGCCTCAAAATCAATGGCCTAGGTGGAAACGTTTCAATTTTTATGGGCATTTATGAAATAAAAAAATGCCCAAATTCACTAAATTACACATTAACAGACATAGTTGATTGAAAACTGGAAAGGAATGACAAGAAATACACTGAGAACGAACAAAAATTTAATAATCGGTTTCTCTTTCATTCTTCCGGATCACTTCAATCAAATGATTCGGAATGCTGGCGATCATAGTCTTGAGGATAGCGCTGCTGATGAGGTTCCACTCCGGTTTCACAGCTCTCCTTAGATCGTGTATAGTGTTGTATTGACGGCCGTTGTGGTACACACGTCGAACCAAGTATCACCAGATACTCTAGACGGGATTCCGGACTGTAGTCGGGCCACTCCATCACATCGATCGTCTTGGCGAAAAACCAATCTATTTTGGACTTGCTGGAAGGTGTGGGTACGGCGGCGGTTCCGGAAGAATGGAACGATAGCGTTCTGGAGGGTATGCTGATACGAGGTGGACGTCTCGCGAGTAGTAATGAACTGGAGATCTAAACCCACATTGTTGCTTCATGAACAAACTGTAAAAAAATCAGATTGATTCGTTCTATATCGAATGAGATATGGTCGAAAAACCATAATATGATACCTTTATGGCCGGTACTGTATGTTTTTAATGTGTAATTTAGTGGATTTGGGCTGTTTCAAAAAGCGGGAAAGTTTCTAGAAGAGTACAATTACTGTAGAAAACCGGAAAATGTGTAATATGCTGACGGAAAGGGTCGGATGAACTCGTCTAACCGTTTTCCTAATCGTATATTTCGCTAATTTTCATACTGTTATTATATAATAAATAAATTATGCATTAATCGTCTTTTTAAACACCACTTGGAGTAATGGGCCATTGTTCTCTTTGAAGAATGGAAGAAATAAGACAGGGGCGAATACCGACGGCCTTCAACCCGCGTACCAACAGGGTGCATATGTCGTAATTTTGTGGGTACATGCGGTGTTTGTGTAGACAACGCAATTACCGACAATTTGTGAAATTTGAAAAAAAATTACAGGGTGGCAGCCATGTACGGTTACGCAACTTTGCGTGGATTCTGGCACATGAGCACAAGTCGCTACTATATCAATTTTATTTTATATTGATTATTACATATTTAATACTATGTTTTTCAATTTTCTGGTCGCAACTTCCATTTTTAAGGTAATGGCGGCTGCTTCACCCCATCGTGGTTCTATTATTAAACTGATGCAGCAGGGTGTGTCGAATTCGGAGATCGCTAAACGGCTGAACGTCAACCGAATGCTTGTTCATCGGACTGTTACTCGCTTCCACCGTCTCGGTACTCCTGATGACCATCCAAGATCGGCTCGTCCTGTCACTTTGACGACGCCAAAAGCGTTCGGGAAAGAATCCGAAGAAATCCGTAGCGAAGAATGAGGAAGCTTGCTAAAGACTTCAAAAAGTGCCGATATTCTATGGAAATCATTGTCAAAGAGAATCTGAAAATGACTTCGTACCGTATGCAACACGGCGCATTCCTCACCGAGAAAAACAAAGCTCTCCGAATGCAAAAAGCACGAAAACTTCTTCACGGCACGCACTCAGGCACGCACCTCTCGACACTGTTCACAGACGAGAAAATTTTCACCGTCGAAGCTAATAGGAATGGCCAAAACCATCGGATTATTGCAAAAGACTTTCAAACTGCCTGTAAGAACGGAAAAATTCTCAATAAGACATCTCATCCGTCTTCAGTCATGGTTTTTGGTGGAATTTGCTCCGATGGCAAAACCCCGCTGATTTTTGTTGATTTGGGAGCCAAGGTGAACCAAACCTACTACAGAAAACACATTTTAGAGGCTGCAGTTCTTCCGTGGTCCAAATAGCATTACGGAAACCGACCCTGGTACTTCCAACAAGACGGCGCACCGGCTCATTGCGCCAAGGCCACTCAGCAGTGGTGCAAAAACAATTTTCCTGAGTTCATCTCCTCGTCAGAATGGCCAGCGTCGTCACCCGACCTGAATCCTATGGACTACGCCGTTTGGGGATATTTGACACAGAAGGTTTCCACCAAAAACTACGCTAATTTGAGCGCTCTGAAGGTCGCACTTGTGAGAGCCTGAGACGAAATGGATGCCAACTACCTGCGTGCCGTGGTGGACGCTTACCCGAAGAGATTGAGAGCGGTGGTGAAGGCCAAAGGAGGGCGATTTGAAAACTATCGTTAAAACTTGTTTTTGTATCATTTCAATAAACTTCTGTCCAATTTTGGTGAAAATTGAACTTGTTTGAAGACATTTATAGCGTTTAAAGCGTGTAACCGTATTTGGATGCCACCCTGTATAGTGTCTCATTTTTATAAAAGAAATGATGAACATAACCATAAGACAATACACTTAAACATCTGCTGATCGCAGCGTTCTGTAATTACAATTGCCCTTCTATTACAGGAAAAATAGAAAAAATGTTTAATTTAATAAATTTAATAAAGTATGACTTTGTTAGCCAATCTTTTTATGTATCATGAAGGTATTTGAAAGCACGTGGAATTAGTGTTCGAACCGTTACAGATCACTGGATCGGAAATTAGAATTCCGGCAACTGTTGCATTCATAAAACAGGCGATGGCTCCAGCACAAAGTGCGCGGAGCATCACTTTCGATGCCACTATCTTTTTTCCTGGAGCCAGTCCTCCAATAATCTCAATCTGAATTCCCATTGATCCGAAATTTGAAAATCCGCAGAGAGCATATGTAGCGATTAGCACGGACTTCGGATCCAGTTTATTTGCCTTTTGAAGTTGACCCAATTTGTCGTATGCCACGAACTCGTTGACTGCTGTTTTGGAGCCCATCAATTGAGCAACTCTGCAATAAAATATTCTTTAATAGTCTTAACAGCGCTGCTTAAAACCATGCTTTTTCTCCGGGTGAAACCGGCCCGATTTGCCCCGCTTGGAGTAGCATTATAATTTTTCAAAACGGAAAATATTACTGGAAAAAAAAGAAAACTGTGGATATCGGGACAGTTGAAAATAAAAAAATAAAACTCCACTCAAGCGCATGGAATCTGGTTTGGGAATCTTGTCCAATCTCTCTGTGCCACCATCAGGTTTTCAAGGAACAAAAAAAAAAGAACTATTTTCTGCCAACATTGTTGAATTTTCACTATTTCCACTCACAGAAGAGTCTGATCAGAATTGTTAGTAACACCCATCATGTAGGCTAACGGGAAAAAGGCATATCCAAAAAACATTTGAAAACTCCAGCCACTATAGCCGATGAGGTCACCAATGTAGAAGAAAACTTCGTCTAGAAGAGCCAGTAAAGACATGACAACCACTAAAGTTGCTCCAATAGCAAACACTGTTGGAACTAGAGCAACTCCAGCTGAGCACAAAGTGTCAAAGAACCCTTTTTTGTTACCATGCTCCAGTTTGAAGGTGTCTTCCTGAAAAAAATGACGTCATTAAAGCGGAAGTCACAGTTAGGTGGTGCATACATCAATATTAGATTCCATTTCTTCGGGATACATCAGTTTGGAGCAGGCTAATGACATTGGCGCTGACAATAAGCTAGCAGTGAGAATCGACTGTGGGCATGCTCCCAGAGCCACATAGGCGGCGAACACAGTGCCACCAGTACATGAAAACCCACTTGTTAGCACGGCGAACAACTCGGAATCTTGACAAAAACAATTGAATATTCATGTTCTTTAAAAAGGATATGGATCATACCAGTAAGCTTCTCAATGTAGGGTTTGATCACCAAGGGCGCTTCAGACATCCCCAGAAAAGTGCACGACCAGGAATATACTGACTCGACTGGTGTGGTTCCGATGAGCACTTTCATGAACCAAGAGCTCTTTTTCAAAGCGACTTGAATAATTCCAAAATAGAAAAGCAGTGCGACAAATGCCGAGAAATAAATCAATGTCTGAAGGGAGGTGAATATGAAAACTGGAGCCAAATCACAAATGTTCGGAGGGCCAGCAATGAAGCCAAACACGAATTTTGCTCCGACTTGAGCAAATTGAAGAAGCCCAACAATTAGTTCGGACAGTTTTTCGAAAAACCATCGACCAGTTGGCCATTGCAGAATGATGATGGCTAGGCAGTAGTGGAAGATCAAGGCAGATGCGACTATATGAAAGTTTATCTGCAAAATACTTTTAGCTTTTAGCAGTTCCAGATGTCTTTTTTAGCTTCACTGAATCTCACCTTCCTTGGCTTATTTGAGAACAAAATCATAAAAAGTATAAAAAACAGATATCCTCCAAAACCGGTTAATCTTGACGGTTTTGACAAGGATTCGACAACAGTGTACGCAAGTAGAGCACCGGCACAGGCGATCTTGAAAGTTCTGAAAATATCAAATTTGATGAAAACTTCCACTCTTGCTTACATTGGTACAAATTTTCGCCTGCGTGCAAATTCATCCAATTTCTTCGCAATGTCATCATAAAACCGTTTGAAGCGCTTGGTGCTCACTATCAAATTGATTATGAAGCATAACCAAAAAAACAGAGTCACATAGATTAAGGGAGCCGCCTTTTGATAGTTATGGATACCGGCGGCTACTGTAATTGAAAAGAAAACGGTTGATTGATGAAGATGATGATGAAGAGGCTAAAAAAAGAAGAAACTCACTTAAATATCCATGATAAACTAATAAGAATGTGACTGCGGCGGCTCGACCGAAATACGGAGACAACTTTTCCAGCAGCTTTTGGAATAGATTGGCATTATGTTGAATTGATCCTTTCGTTACTGAAAGTTGTCAAATATGAGTTGTATTCCATTCATTTTCTTCGCGCAAAGAGTTCGAAGAAAATACGGTAATTGATGAGCATTGTTCAGCTCACTTTTCAGTAAGAAATGATTAACTTTGACAGTGCGTCGTAGTGCCAAATAAGCAATTGCTTCAAAATTAATATATGCAAACCTGGTCGTGAGTACCAAATCTCGCTCTCACTTCTCTTTCTTGACTTCCACCAGGTATTTTACAGTGTGGAACCGAGAGCCATATGGGAAAGTTTACGAGCACAAGGAGTAAAAACAGTCTATATTAACCTGCTCAAAGAGTGCTACACAAATTGAACAGTCACCTTCAGTCTATTCCACAGACAAGTTGAGGTACCTATCACAGGAGGTGTACGCCAGGGTGACTCACATCACCAAACCTTTTCTCAGCTTCTCAGCTCGTCCTCGGGCAATTGTCTTGGAACCATCTGAAAGGTCACGACGACGACTACGCTCACACGCCTGGAGAACGCAGGAATCTCATCTCATAATGGCAGGAATCTCATCCACTTGAGATTCGTAGACGACATCATTACTGTCGCAAACGACCCACGTACTGCAAGGCGAATGCTCCAAGAATTTTCAAAAAGATGCAAAATTATAGATCTCCAAATAAATACCATCACCGCAACAATCGAAAGCGTGAATGAGTGTGTCTACCTTGGGAGGCTACTTAACCCACGAAATGAGCTAGAACCTGAACTCCACAGAAGAAGACGGGCAGCCTGGGCAGCGTTCAACAACATCAAAAACACCATCGACGCTTTCACCTGCCATCGAGTTCCAGCTAAACTCTTCGACACCATCGTTCTTCCTACGCTCATATACGGATCTGAAGCCTGAACCCTTATCCGTGCGACGCATGCATCACTAGAAAGAAGATTAATAGTAATGACCCTGACGGAACAACGCCAACAAGAACTCCACAGAAGAAGACGGGTAGCCTAGGCAGTGCGCATCAGAAACACCACCGACGCTCTCACTTGCCCCTGAATTCGAGCTCAACTCTTCGACTCCATCACTCATATGATATGAGGATATGAAGGATATGAAGCGTGGTACCTTAAACAATACCTAGCTGAGAGTCTCCGTGTCGCCTAGAAAGAAGATTAATAGGAACGACCATCACGGAACAACGCCAACAAAACTTTCACCGTGAAGACATCCGAAACATCTCCCAATCCACGGAACCACTTAACTACATCAAAAAGAACAAGTTAGGATGGGTCGGGCACATCGGGTATGCGAAGAACTGATGGAAGATGGACAAAACTGATACAAGTATGGATTATTGAGACCAAAAACGAAATCTATGGAAAACATGTTTTTTCCTACTCAAAACAACGATATTCGAAGTGGATAGCTCTCGTAAATCAACACAGCGTTTAAAGGCGCTTGGATATAAACAAGAAGGTTTCGCAGAGAGTGGGCAATCGACAAGAGTTTTCCACTTTTGTAGCAGAAAAATTATAAAATTTTCCTGTTTTTTTCCCATTTTCTGAGTTTTCTTTATTAACCGAACAATTACGTAGCGTCGCATTTTTCAATGAATCAAATTTATGTATATTTTTGCAATTGAAGCTGAAACGCGGGCCCACCAAAGACTCTTTATAAAATGGAAACAAATGACTCAAAATGGTAGAAAATTAAGAGATTCTGCGAGTTCTATTTCAAGTGATTCAGTTTCGAAATAGGGTGGGAACGTCGGGACGATTTCATCGAACCGACTATCCCAACGTCTTCTGTTCTGATGGCAATACCTTTCTATTGTGAAACGGACCGATATTTGCAATTTGAGATTATTTTCTAAGGAATAAATTTCATTTTGAAATATGATGCTTACGGCCCAGATGGCAATTTTGCATTTTTTAAAGTTCACCTCACCTTTGAAACTCTGTTCCAATACTCCAGCTTCACTTGGTTTCTTCTCTTCCTCCATTCAATTCTAAAAATGGGAAATTGAGACATTAAGTACAGCTAGCTGTTAACTATATATATTTGTGAATTGCAAAGTTATTTCATCAGTAAATAAATAAAAATATTAGTAGCAATGAAAAAAAAAACACACAAGAAGAGGCGCACAGATATTGAAAGATAGCATAAAACATTGCTGTGAAACTCAACACCAAGAAATACAATTATTGATAATACATTTTTATGAGTTTTTGATAATAATTGTGAGGCACGTTGTGTTAAATAGGCGTGGGGAAATAGCAGACGGAAAAAGGAAAATAAGAAAACATAGGTATTGCACATAAAAATATAATAATGAACTGAAAGCGATTTTTAAAGGCAACGACAACAGTTGAGGACCAATTGAACTTGAATAGCTTAGTAGCCGGGAATTCTAAAGCACGTGTCGCTTCTGTGAGATGGTGTGCAAATTTTTGGGGACGAGATAAGAAGCCCTGAAAATGGAATTTCAGATTTTGATATTTTCAGAATTACACTTAATATCCCACAGAGCTCTATAATATTTCCAGCAGTACAATGCTCATATGATACCAAATTCGGTCTCAGAGGCGCAAGCTGAAAATCCTGAATCATTCGCTGGGATTCTACTCTAGGATGGTCACCCAACTCTTTTTTCCAATGCCCTACTGATTCCAACAACTCAAATTGCTCAGTGCCCTTATCATACGTGAGCGGCGAGACCATGACGCATGCTGCAGCTCCATTCGCCGGCGCATAAGGGGGGGGGGGTGGAAATGTGTTTCGAGAGGTTCGAGACCGGAGACAAAGAAGCTTAAGAGAAAGTACTGGAACGGCGTAACAAGTTGGTTCCTTTCGATCTCCGCCATCACTTCACCGATGGAAACCGCGGAGCTGAGCAGTGTGTCGTTTCGAAAGCATTTCGAGAAATTTTTCCGAAAAATTCTCGAGAAATGTTTCTCGTTGATTTCTCGAGAATTTTTCGGAAAATTTTCGGAAATTTTTCGAAAAACGCATTTTTCGAGAAATCATTTTTCGAAACGACACACTGGAGCTGAGTTTCTCCGGATAACCCGAGATTATCCTAGGAATCAAAAGCCACAAACGCCCACTGGACACAATTACGTATTGAATTCGTTTATAAGAGTTACAGACGTTTTGGGAGAGTGGGAAGCTGAAACAGGTGGACTCCAACTGTCATTTTTGCCTGGCTCAACAGAAACTTATAATGGAAGAATATAATCAGAATTATTCACAAAAAAAAAACGCTATTTTTCGCGCTTCCCGCTTCTGTACCTTCAACCTCCAACAACTACAGCTTAGGTGATCAACTCATGCCACCCTGTCTCCAAAAAAAATCTCACCTGCCACAGTAGCATTCATAAAGCACGCAATGGATCCTGCACAAAGAGCACGGAGCATTAAATTCGAAAGTGCACCTCTTTTACTAGGTGCCAGTCCTCCCAGAAACTCGATTGACATTCCCATCGAAGAAAAATTCGAAAACCCGCAAAGCGCATAAGTCGCGATGAGTACCGATTTTGACTGAAAAATTGAAAAAATATATATTAATTTTGATTTTTTTCTAACAACTTTCTCCAAGATCTTGAATTTTTTTCTGCTGCAAACTTTTTACAGTATTGAAAAATCGCATTTAATTGCGGAAGAATGATATCATAAGACTAAGGCTTCCACGAAAGACGAAGTATGATCGTCTCGCCTTCGTCTTGAATTCGTCTGACGCAGAGATAGAAAGTAGTGTTGGTGGAATCTTTCGTGGAATCCTTACAAAAGACACGCCCACTTTCGTCTCCTTTTTTGCAACGGTTCCAGCGCTTTTTGCAACAACAGCCCACGCGTTTTCCCTGTTGTATTCCTCATAAATTTTTGTATTACAGTTGAGATTTCAGGTTTTTTTTTCCAAAAAAAAACCGTCGATGAATTAGAAAAACTCCTTTGTTCATTCGTAAAAAACGATGATATTGAAAAATATCCGAAATATTCATTGTTAAACTAAAATAGAAGTTTCTTCGTATTTTCGACTGTTTTTCTTCCTGAAAATTAACGGGCTTGGTGAAATAGTTTCAATTTTTATACGCATTTCTTAAATAAAAAAGAAAAAACCGCTAAAATCATGAAACACTTTCGTTTATTGCGTCGTTTTAACGGAAAAAAAATGAAAAATGGATAAAATCAGAGGAAGCGTAATCGTGTGCGCAGTGATTGCAAAAGAGCTTGCCGCAGTTGCGAAAATAGGACGGGAGCGCTTTTACTAACAGACACGTCATTAATAAGGGTTCCACGAAAGACGAAATAAGATCGTCTCGTGTCGTCTTCGTCATCGTCTAGAATTCGTCTTACAAAGAGATAGACATTGCCTTGGTACACATGTATTTTAATTTATGACGCAAGACGAACGCAAGACGATCTGAAAGACGAGCGAAGACGAGATGAAAAGGTACCACGAAAGACGACCGACTTGCTTCGTCTTTCGTGGAAGCCTTAGTCATTAATACGCACTGACCAGTGTCGAAGGGAAATTATTTCGATGCTAGCTATTTTAAGGAGCAACTTTATAATTTGACAACTCACAATTAAGTTGCGAAACATAAAAATATATTTAAATTATTCAAGATTCACCGTTTTTCAAGTTTTATGACATAAAGATTCATAGATCACAAGAGTGGTCGCTAATTACCCGCACACGGGTTCCGCGCCAAGCAGGCAAGCATTGACGCATCAGTGGGGCGGATAAATTCAATTTTTTTTATTTATTTATGTATTTTTTACTATTTTCCCAAGTTTCAACTTCATAAGTTTTGAAATTATTAAAATTATTCAAGATTCACCGTTTTTTAGAGATTTTATGACATAAAGATTCATAAGAGAACTTGCATGTAATTTGTTTTCCTTTTGCAGATTTCCCAAATTATTATACGCCACAAACTCGTTCACAGCTGTCTTAGTACCCATCAATTGAGCGACGCTGGAAAAAAGTACAGTTTGTCAGAAGATTCTCTTCTCTTACAGTAATGTCTGTTGAAGGTCGTCAGTGACACCCATCATGTAAGCCAGCGGGAAAAATATGTAGCCGAAGAGCATTTGGAATGTCCAACCATCGTAGCCAATAAGGCTGCCAATATACCCCATAACTGTATCCAAGAGTGCTAGAAGGGACAAAAAGACGAGCAGCGTGGCACCGATGGCGAACACAGTTGGGACAAGAGCCACTCCGGCGGAACACAACGTGTCGAAAAACCCTTTTCGATCATTATGCTCCAACTTGAAATCCTCCTCCTAATACAAAAAGTTAGAAACGGGGGGGGGGGAACATTTTGGTCGATGTAAACGTACCCTAATATTGGATTCTTCCGTCTCTGGAAACATAATTTTAGAGCAAGCCAAGCTCATTGGTGCCGACATTAAGGACGCTGTGAGCAGATAAATGGGACAGGCTCCAAGAGCAACATATGCGGCGAAAACGGTTCCGGCGACACACGCAAATCCACTGGTAGCTATTGCAAATAACTCTGAATCCGTGAGCTTCTCAATGTACGGAGCAACCATTAATGGAGCTTCTGTCATTCCCAAAAAGGTGCATGCCCAAGCATTCACTGATTCAATTGGTGTGGTGCCGATGAGCACCTTCATAAACCACTGGCTTTTGATCAGAGCCACTTGGATGATTCCAAAGTAAAATAGGATAGCAACAACTGCCGAGAAATAAATTAATGTTTGCAGTGATGTAAATATGAAAACTGGGGCCAAGTCACAAATGTTCGGTGGTCCGGCAATGAATCCAAACACGAACTTGGCACCGACTTGAGCGAATTCGAGGAAACCGACTATAAGCTGAGCGACTTGCTGGAAAAACCATTGCCCTGTCGACCATTTCAGAATGATGAGGGCCACACAATAATGCATTATCAGCGCACTAGAAACCACATTCCAGTTGATCTGGAATACAGAATTATCGTAGATGTGTATATATGCGGTGAGAAGGTCTCCATTCCTATGAAAATTGTCTGAAATATATTATACATTGATTCATTCCCTATGCGCTATTGTCGGTGACAGCGTACCATCATTTATATATGTCTATGTTTTTTCTTCTCTGAAAGCCGATCTGATATTATTTTTTCGTGAACACTTCTTCAAATCAGCAACAAAATGCACAGAAAAACCAATAATGAACAAAAATTAGTCCAAATTTGATTTTTGTTCATGATCCAAATTGGGCCTAATTTTGAGAAAAATTGATCTAAATTTGAAGCAAATTTGGCACTCTGCCTGTTTGCCTAAGGGTTCCACGAAAGATGAAACAGAACGCTCGTCTTTCGGGGAATTCATTTGTCTCGTCTTCATTCGTCTTTCAGTTCGTCTTGCGTTCGTCTTACGTCATCAGTTAAAATACATATGTACCAAGCAGTGTGTCCTTACTGATAAAAATTACCGGTAAAGGCTCGTTTCGCTATTTTTACCGGTACTTTACCGGTAAATTTTACTGAAAAAATACCGGTACTGTACCGGTAATTTTTGAAATTACCGGAAAAGTACCGTAAATCTACCGGTACTTTACCGGTAAAGTACCGGTTAAAATTTTAAGTCCACGAGGATTACACGACCTAGTTTTTTTTTCTGTCATCTCAAAATTCTTGCTAGTTTTTAGAATTTTCTTGTTTTTTTCTTGTTATTTCGTTAATTCGCAAACAAAGCTGTTTTGGAATAGTAATATTAAAATTAACAGAAAAGATTTCGGTAAATTCAGCAGATTAATAATAGTTTCTAATAAAAATAAAAAAAATTCTACCGGTGAAGTACCGGTACTTTACCGGTAAAGTACCGGCAATTTTACCGATAAAGTACCGGTACCTTACCGGTAAAGTACCGGTACTTTCGCGGTTAATTTACCGGTAAAATTACCGGTAAATTAACCGAATCGTACCGGTAAGGACACACTGGTACCAAGACAAGGTCTATCTCTGCGTCAGACGAATTCTAAACAATGACGAAGACGACACGAGACGATCTTAATTCGTCTTTCATGGAAGCCTTAGGTTTACCTCTGAGTGGAAGGTAGATGGGGAAACAGGGAAAAGTGAACAAGGCTGCGTTTTGAAGGACAAAGCGAAAACTTGTTGCATTTTTTTTAATTAAAGAGTTGGAGCGTTCTGCATCTCCAGTCTAGTCGGCGTTGAACAGGATTCATGGAAAAAAAAACTGCATGTGGCTCTTTGATGGGTTGCCGTTGGACTCCTGCTCATCATGCTCACTCGAACCATACCTTGATGGTTCAAGTGAAGACAGTGCAAATCCAGCGAACCAGTTTCCATTGATATCAACGGTCTGTTCGTTCGAAATGCACTTCAGGTACTTCACCGGTTGTGCTTAATGGGTTCAGAACATTGACTTGATTGGAAATATAATGTGCATATTCGTATTTTCCGATTTTCTGAAGGTGTCTGTAGTTTTTGACGATTTGAAACATTGGTTTCCTAGACTTGGGAAAGGGGAAGAAGGGGGGGGACTGGGGACTGAGAATGAGGAACATACGCAACAATCAGGCTGAAAATTTCCATTTTTTATTTGCGCAGACACCCACTATTAGTAGATGATAAGAAATGAATCGAGGTAAGTCGCAGAAAATTTTCAAAGAAGTTCAAGCTTCTTTCAGAAAATCATTCCCCTGCCATCTACATATTTCTTATTTTTTCATTCAATTCAACTCACTTTCATTCGATTATTCGAAAAAATAAACATGAATAAAATATAGAAAACATAGGCAGCAAATCCAGATAATCTCGACCACTCCGGTATAGAATCCACTATAGTGAAAGCCAGCAAAGCGATGATGAATGCTATTTTCAAACTTCTGAAATATAGCAAATATAGCGATGAAAACCTGCTCATTGCTCATCGTACAATGGCACGAGTCTTCTCTTTTTCGCAAACTCGTCTAATTTAAATGCAAAGTCATTATAAAATGACTTGAATCTCTTAGTGGACACCAGGAGATTGACGAAAAAACAAAGCCAGAGAAATAACGTGACATAGATCAGAGGCGCAGCTTTTTGATAGTTATGGATACCAGCAGCAACTGAAAGAAGTTTAAGATA
Organism: Caenorhabditis inopinata; assembly: GCA_003052745.1. NCBI lineage: Eukaryota > Metazoa > Nematoda > Chromadorea > Rhabditida > Rhabditidae > Caenorhabditis > Caenorhabditis inopinata. The sequence goes on from AP018155.1 coordinate 3,798,369, forward strand.
CGAATTTAGAATACTTTAAAATCTGTAACCAATAGTTTTCTCATAATAAGTGTTCTGTAGACACTCAATGTCTGAAAATGGGAATTTTTTTTGTTTCGTCACTTTTCAATGCTAATTTAGCTTTTTCTGATTCTGGTTTTTAATGTTTTTAGTTTTGGTTGCTCTCAGAGGTGTTTTTCTGTACGAGTATCTCAAAGGTCGCAAATTCAACGAAGCTTGTCGTAACTTTTGCACCGTGTGAGACGAGAACTCTGTCTCTTACAATACTATCATCCACGTGTTGACGCGAACATCTCGAGAGCGCTGGAACATGAACCAAGAGCAATGTCACGCGAACTTGCGGTGTCTCTCAAGCATCCTCAAAGAACAATCATTGATCATCTTCATGAATATGGAATAGTGCCAAAGTTTAGTCAACTCGTTACTCACTTTTTGACAGATTCACAAGAACAATTTCATTGTTACCTGGTAGAATGTATCAGGTCTGCTCTCTATGAAACGGACGACCGAATGGATTATGAATATTATCATTGTTGACGAAAAATGGGTGTTTCATGACAATCATACTAGAAAAAGACAACGGGTTCAGACTGAGGCAACCGACAACACGAAACTAAAAGGAGAACTTCCCGAGAAAAATATTGATGATGTCGATTTGGTGGGACAGTAAAGGCGTAATCTTTCAAGAGCTTCTTTCAGATGGTGTCACTGTCAATGCAGACTTATACTGCACTGAAATGGAAAAAAAATGGTCCAGGCTCATCGATTACATCGCCCAAAGATTTAAAATTTTCCTGATGCCACGTGGCAACGCCAGACTGCCGCAGTTTTGAAGACAAGCAAGAAGCTCCAGACGCTCAGACGCGAACCCACCGTATTCACTAGTCTAGGCCTCAACTGATTATCATATTTTTCCTTCCAGCAGAATTTCCTTGGCGATCAGGGATGTCGAGAAGTGGTTCGATGACTTTCTTGCCTCCCACTCTCCCGAGTTCTACGCGAATCGAACTTATATTGCGTTAACTAGAAGCCATAAATACTAATGGTGGGTATGCCACACATTGAATCTCGGTTTTCCTTTCAATAAATTTTGTTCCGAGAATAATTCAAAAGATTACGAAGACGTTTCGCTAAACCTAATGAAATAATAACTCGGGAATGTTCGCTCCACCGTGCTGAATCTACTTTAAAATAAAAATTGCAGAGACACGTCGGAAACTCTGTCATCTAATTCGAGTATTTTTTTTAAAGTTTCCCCTCTCCTCAGCTAGTTAAATAACACCTGAATCGAGATCTATTTTGCTTCAAGTGTCAGATATTGATTGGAGTTCGCGAAATCCCGACATTCGGCGCCACGACCCTATTTACTTCAAACTCAAGTATAAAAAATTCCAAAAAAAGATACGCTCACTCATAATTTTTCTTTTTTTTTCTTTTTTTTTTTAATATTATAAATATTCATTCATCGAGATCAAAAACGATCTGCGGGCAACTCAACCCCCCGAAACACTACAAAAGGACCCTATTTGCTTCAAAAATTCCAAAAAAAGATACGCTCACTCATATTTTTTCTTATTATTTTCATTTTTTTTTTGAATATTTATTTTTGTATTATAAATATTCATTCATCAAGATCAAAAACGACCTGCGGGCAACTCAACCCCCCGAAACACTACAAAAGGACCCTATTTGCCTCAAAAATTCCAAAAAAAGATACGCTCACTCATATTTTTTCGTATTTTTTCTTTTTTTTTTGAATATTTATTCTTGTATTATAAATATTTATTCCTCGAGATTAAAAACAATCTGTTGGGCGACCCCCCCCCCTCCCGAAAAACTACGAAAGGAAGTCTCAATATACCAACGATATCGACTGACTACTTCATGTGTCACCTTCGCCCAGTGCATGGTTAGCTGTGATCCGCTCCCTGACAAACATTCGAATGACGGATCTAATAAGTAGCGAAGTAAGTAAGTATGAAATATTTAAATAAGAAAATTATAGTGAGGTCCGCGGCGCGCCCGCCCGGATTCAACCCGTCGCAACAGTGGTTTAACTAAACCTTGTACTCACTGAGAAATCCATGATACGCGAGCAAAAAGAGAATGAGAGATCCAATTCCAAGGTAAGGACTTATTTTCTTTCCAAACTTTTTGATGAAGCTCAAATTGTTTTCAAGACTCCCCGAAGTTACTGAAACATGAATGGTAATGTTGATCTGTTTTGTGCTCTGCGTCTTACATGAATAACTTTTTTGTAGAACGCTCTCTTCGCTTTCTGTATGCACATCGCTGACTTTCATATCTAAAAGAATGTATGAGAAAAACAGCACTTTCCCTAGATAGCGAACAAATGGAAACAAGCTCGTAAGGGGGGGGGGAGAGCTTCCAAACCAAAGGAAGGATGTGAAAACGGGAAAGCACAGAGCAGATCCTTGCACTGCCAACACTATGAAGAATGGCAATGTAAGAAATATATGATAAAACTGCGACTTAAATGGAGAGAAACTGCTCATATATCATTCAAAATTTTCTTCTGAAAACTAAACGATGACATAATGCTAACACGCTTTCGGTTGATAAAAACAAAACATTTGAAAATGGGAAATTGTTGATTGCGACACGATAAGAACAGTAACTTTTTATAGCATGTGATTCGGCAACAATTCAAAGTAACTAGAGGTATGGTGCAGAGCAGAAATGCCGGTTTAATCACATTTTCCAAGCAAAAAAACATTAACTTTGGGTACTTGGAATTATGCCAAAAGTGATTTGATGATTCTTAAAATTTTTGAATAATTTCAACAAAAATAGAGCATTATTTCTGAACCACCGTTGTCTACAGATTTATAGCTCACGTCATCAGTTGGCTGATTTTGAAGGAAGTTATCTTGTTGAGAACCGTGAGCAGTCTGCTAGTTTTCAGGTTTTCAGCTCACAGTGCAATACAGAGGCAGACCAGATGTCTGCATACAAAAAGAAAAAAGATGATCTAGATGAAAATGCCTCATTTTGAGATTTTGCAAACGATTTAGTATTACTGCTCTTAATTAGGGCCCAAGATACCGTTGGCCGGGCTTCTTCACGGCTCCTGGCCTGAGGCCAATCTGCTCAATGAACAATATAATGCACAATTTAAATATACACAATACCTCAATCTATTATACAGGTTGCGCCAAAAGTATGGCAACACATTCGAAGTGACCAAACTTCGGAGCCTCAACTGAAGACCCCCCATACGCAATAGCGTGGCGGATTCAAGTCCGGCGAAGAGACTGGCCATTCGGAATTGGCGATGAGTCGATGCTTCTTCCCCAGGATCTACAACGGATCTACGAAGCATCTTGACATCTGAGGTGATCGCACAAAAAAACCAAGAATTAGAGATTTGGAGTTTTGGATGCGTGCCAGCTTTTTCTTTTCCGACAGAATTGCAGCCTTTCGAACACGATATGTGGTTAGTTTTCATTCTTCTCATTCTTCGGTACGGAATCCGACGAACCCGTTCTGTGATGGCCTTGATTCTCTCCGGAGAAATACTCTTTTTGAACGGTTCTTGAGTGTATTCAACTCATCAAAACGTTTAATGATTCTCCAATCCGTTGTTCGTGAGATGCAAAGAGGTTTTCCGATGTTACTTGGATTCATTTCCCTCGACGATGGTTCCTCGGTGTATAGAATTATCTATCATCATTTCTCGTATCATTTCAGTAAACTGTTGTCCAATTCTTGTGAAAACTGAACTGGTTTGAAGACGTTTATAATGTTTCAAACGTGTAACACTGTTTATCGGCCACCCTGGACATATGATAGTCAGCCTAGAGACTGGTTTGCGCGGAAATCTTGTTACCATACTTTTGGCGCACCCTGTACACATTACGACTTCCCAAGTAGTCATTCCCAATTTGAAAAAAAAAATATGAATAGCGCCTCGTGTACCTCTGGTTTTGAGGCGACCCTAATAACAGAACGATTCTCCAATTTGATTAACGATGTTCTTCTCCAAAAGTTCTTTCGTAAACGGCCCAATGCTTCATGAATAATACATACATAATCTTTGAATGATGCGGCACAACAGAACCATTTGTAATCTGTGCCAATGCAACTTTCCAGTGTAGACTTCGAAATAGATTCAAAATAGACCATTCGGCAATCTTTATGCTTCACATTTTGTGCATCATGAGAAAAAAGAGAAAGTGCTCTCTTACTTACCTTGTTTTGATGATCGCTCGCCTCAAAAGCATTTCTGTAATTTAAAGACAAATTCAAGAAGAAACATAACACGTGTGCCGAGGAAAGTCACAGAATCAGAAAACAGCTTAAAAACCGGAACAGTGACAATAAAATGCCACACTGTACAGAGGAATGACGAGGAAGTAATCAAATAAATAACGAGGCGAGAGAACGGAGAATTATATGGACAGCAGAAGAAAGACCGTATGACCGTTTTGTGATAAATTTGGGGTTTGTCTGTCTGTTTTGATTTTTGATAAATGCGAAAGACTGGGAAATGAGAATTCGGAGTGATTAGAAGGAATAAAAGGAATATGATAGTTTGAGGGGAAGTTGGGGTAACTGGAAAACTCTTTCAGCCACGTGAGGCACACGAGAATGAGCAACAACTGCGACCCCGAATTTCGGCAAGTTGCCCATAGAAATTAAAAAAGAAAGTGGCCAGTTGTCAGCAGCTACTTGCCGTAATGTTTCACCGAATCTTGCTGTTTCTCACGGCAAGTTCTCCTAGAATACAGTTCTCACTGGAAATTATTACATAGCTTTGGTTCCTGTTTGAAGCGCGTTTTATCTAGCTTCAAATCCGGTTAATTAAAATATTAATTTATTTTATAATATTTTAATACAATATTTTAACACCTCGAAAAATGATACAAATGCAATTGTTAGAATTGAAATAGAGCGGTTTAAAACTTCTGAAAACTGTGGAATGTCGACCTCATATTAACGGAAAACATGTTTTTGCCCTGGTTTATTTCCATGTCTACTTTTGTATTACTCATTCTGAATCGTTTCTATTTGGTTTCATTTCTCTTTTGAAAGATCGGCGGGTGAATAGTTTCATTGCAAATGTATTATTTTCCAAAAAGAGAAAAACTAAAAAAATAATTTAGAATATGAAGGAATAATAGAATAAAAAAGAAAGAAAACAAATGATGAAATTATTGGAAATATTTATCGGAAATTTCGGAAATTGTCGCGACGCCAGTAGCTCTTGAAGTTCTCTTGAAGAGCCATGATGATGCTTGGTATTAACCAGTGTGTCCGTACCAATAAAAATTACCGGTAAAGGCTCGTTTCGCTATTTTTAATGAAAAAAATACCGGTACTGTACTGGAAAATTTTGAAATTACCGGAAAAGTACCGGTAAATCTACCGGTAAAATTACCGGTACTTTACCGGTAAAGTACCGGTTAAAATTTTAAGAGACAATGTCTGAGAGATTCGACCACCAGTAGTCACAGTCTAAAAAAGTTGTTTCAATTGGTCTGATTTTTTATATAATGGGTACATGTGATGCCCTAAGTACAAAACCGTATTCAGAATTAGGCTCCGCCCCCTTCGAGTTGAGATACGGTAGGGGTGTTTCGAAAATTTTTTTTTTCTTTTTTGAGATAACCTCGATTTCTTTTCTGGAATCGATAACCGGTCACTTATGAAGCATTTTTGTAGTGGAAAACATTTTTCTAGCTCTTTTCCTTCCGACCAAAAAATTGAATTTTCGGAAAAAAATGGTTTCATTTCCGTATTGTGGAAAAAAAATTTATTACGGCACGTGACTTCTCATCAGAATTTTATATTTCAGTGTATGGGTTACAAGAATTCATAACTGGTTGGCCGCTGTTCAGCTGCCTTTTTTCCAAAAAATGGGAAAAAGGTACAAAACAGTAGAAAAATGACAAATATCGTTAAGAAAATGACTTGTGCACCCAAACAGCGGCCAACCAGTTATAAATTCTTGTAACACATACTCTGAAGTATAAAGTTATGATGAGATCTCACTTCCCGTAATATATTTTTTTTTCCACAATACGGAAATGAAACCATTTTTTTTTCGAAAATTCCATTTTTTGGTCGGAGGGAGAAGAGCTAGAAAAATGTTCTCCACTACAAAAGTGCTTCATAAGTGACCGGTTATCGATTCCAGGAAAGAAATCAAAGTTATCTCAAAAAAGAAAAAACATTTTTTTCGACACACCCCTACCGTATCTCAACTCGAAGGGGGCGGGGCCTAATTCTGAATACGGTTTTGTACTTAGGGCATCTCATGTACAAATTATATAAAAAATCAGACCAATTGAAACAACTTTTTCAAACTGTGACTATGGGCAGTTGAGCTGTGGTCGAATTTCTCAGACATAGTCTCTTAAGTCCACGAGGACTACACGACCTAGTTTTTTTTCGGTCATCTCAAAATTCTTGCTAGTTTTTAGAATTTTCTTGTTTTTTTGTCATTTTCTTATTCTTGATGAACCGACCGATAAAATGTTACTCACTACCATGTAGCGACGAAGAAGAGCAATCAGAATAATTTCTTGATTACTGTTCATATTGACTCATGCAACTCTTGTTATTGTTTAGTTTATAATGAATTTGGTTAATTCGCAAACAAAGCTGTTTTGGAATAGTAATATTAAAATTAACAGAAAAGATTTCGGTAAATTCAGCAGATTAATAATATTTTCTAATAAAAATAAAAAAATTCTACCGGTGAAGTACCGGTAAAGTACCGGCAATTTTACCGATAAAGTACCGGTACCTTACCGGTAAATGTTTACCGGTAGAGTACCGGTACTTTCGCGGTTAATTTACCGGTAAAATTACCGGTAAATTAACCGAATCGTACCGGTAAGGACACACTGGTATTAACTACAAAAATTCAAACAATATGACTTGAAAAACCTTTAAAAATTGCTCAATTTAAGCCAATTAAGTTGAAAATTGAAAAACCAGAATTAATAGGGCGGGTTTAACGTGGGTGTAGATGGCGGGCAGCGGGCGGGCGAACTAAGTTTTCAGCAAGAAAAACATTTAAGGGTTTAGCTAAGAGTAGTTTATATTTTCAGTTTTAAAGAAACATGAAATTCACGATACAGAATTCGGCACACAATTGAGTATCAAAGGTTTCAAGCTTTATATACAGGTGAAATGCGCGTGGCTCATATACGGATGCGATCCATATAAGGCTTCCACGAAAGACAAAATAAGACCGTCTTGTTTCGTCTTCGTCTTCGTCTTGAATTCGTCTGACGCAGAGATATACATTGTGCTGGTCAAGTAAAATACATTGTGTACACAATACACAACTTTTTTTATTGCGTTAGACGAATGCGAGACGAACTGAAAGACGAACGAAGACGAGACGAAAGACGGGGAGACAAAAGACGATACTAAAGACAACTTTTTGTTTTTGTCTTTCAAGGAAGCCTTAGCTCCATATGCTCTCAGTATGCCCCATATACCTGTATTTGATCCATAAACCATCCGAAGCGTTTTATCACTTCGTACCCTTATGCAAACCATATCACCTGTGTAGCTAGAGTCTGCGTCTCAAATACTAAAAAATAGAAAACTAAACAAAACAATATACTTTTATTGGAAAGGATTTCAATTAGAATTCCATGAAAATAGAAAAATGTTTCGATAAATGCACATTTCGCCACTTCAAACGTTTCAAAAAGGTTTACGTGCCCACTGCACTGCAGAGAAGGGCGGAATTCCGCATTCCGGATTCGACCGTTTATTTCATTCCGTCTTCCGGATTCCAGATTCCGTGAAAAAAAATGTTTTTCCGTTTTTCGGATTCCAGATTCCGTGAAAAATTTTTATCCGTGTTCCGTTTTCCGGATTCCGAGCTCCCAAAATCCAATTCCGCCCTACTCTGCTGCACTGTCGGTACAGGAGGCCTTATGAAGATAACCCAAACCCGAATCCAACAATAAAACTCTCTGGAGAAATGCGAAAATATGAGCTGAATTACAATAATTAAAATTAAAATCACTCGATTTTACTGAAATTGATGCCAAGCTTGCGGTTCAACGCCATCGAATCACTCTAGCACTTCTAGGTAGCATTCCTGAGGTCCAGGGCTTCTTTCACAATACTTGGATTTTTCAAGAATGGTCGTAAAGCAGTAGATATCAATGTATTGCATAAGAAAAGCATTGGACAGTACTGTCCATAAATTCCAAATCCCAAAAAAACACCCGCGCGCATTCTTTATGGCCAGTACTGCAGTTCAAGCTTTTAAGAAGGCGGGCCGTCGGATTCCAAGGGTGATGTTTTGTAAGTAGAATAATTGTCTTATAGGACCTTCTGAAACCTACAATTTGCACAATTTTTCTAGCAGTATGGGCTGCTGCCCGTTGTTGGGCCGGCTTGGCCTGGCCTAACAGTAGGGTTTGTAAGAGATGAGTAAAAAAATAAATTTAATCTAAAACATATAAATCTATATTCCCTGACGAGGGAGAGATTATTTTACTGTTTGCATGCAAAACAAGCAAAAATCATTTTAAAAAAAGAAAGAAAGAAATTGATTTTCAATCGCTGAGTTGATCGCCCGAGTTCAGGGTTTCCTGCCTGTGAGCCTCTTCGATCTGAAATTCTTCGTACATCTGAAACAGCCAGAGTTTAGGCATTTCATCATTAATCTAACCTTTTTCGGCTTTACAATCTTTTTTGCAGACACGCTGCGAAACCCATTGTCGGGCCCCAGAAGCCAGAAGGTTTCCATCACTCCTTTCCCTTTTATAATCACTTCTCCTCTAGATTCCGTAGCGAATCCTCCGACGACATGGGTGAGCATTCGGTTGGCTTCAGAAGACAAGTGGATTTTTCCAGCTGAAGTTATAAATGTATGAACCAAAAACAAAATTAATACAATGAATTCCCACGTTTTCCATTGCTCTCCATTCTACTCGCCGTGTTCACCGCGTCGCCGAACAGACAGAAGCGCGGCATCGTCAACCCCACAACTCCAGCCACCACAGAGCCACAGTTCATTCCAATCCTCAAATTTATCCGTTCATTGGGTAAATGCGGAACTCGGAAGAACTGCAGGCTGGACAAAAAGGCGAGCGACATCAGCGCGATTTCCCGGACGTGCTCATTTCCATTTCGATGAGGCAAACCGGATACGCAAAGGTAACCATCTCCAATGGTTTCCACCTGAAAATGCTCATTCTTTTTGAGACATTCGTGAATTTCAGAACCTTGTAAACATCGTGTTTCTCAATGATTCCATCGAAAATCGTGTAAAGATCGTTGAGCAAATTGACCACTTGTAAAGGTGTGCACTTGCTGGCAAGAGTTGTGAATTGAACGACATCAGAGAAGAATATTGTGACTAGCTCAAATGTTTCTGGCTCTACCGTTTGGCCCAACTTCAATTTGTCAGCCACTGTTCTGAAAATTGGAAGAAATAGTCCGAGTAACCATACGACTCTACGCAGAATCGTGGAATTCTTCAAAATTAAGATAGCTGCTCAGAAAAGTTCGCAAATTCTTGAACTCGGCGAGCTCCATGTGCTCACGCTGTTTAAAGGCTTCTAGGACGACGTCCATTTGATTTATAGTCATAATTCACTATTTTCTTCTCTGAAATACACGCACGGATGGGCTAAGGAATGTTAACGCAAATTCAGTAATTAGAAATCCGAGCTGTGTGGATAAAGAAGTTGTTCATCACTTAAATTAGCCAATAAAATTCTTTAAATTGCATTCTGATTCAAAATTCATCTAACATGCATTAAAATTACCCTCATAACGCGTAAAGTGGGGAGCAATACCACAATTTTTCAGTACTACACCACGTTATTGAAGCGCCGTGTCAGAATGGCCTTCATCTAGTGAATTTGCGATTTCAGAAAGCCCCCCTCCCGGGACTTCTATGTGATTCACTTCAAAACCGTTATATTTTCGGTTAATATGAAGCCTCACATGACGAGAAACAAGCGGCCCTCCTGAGCTCTTTTAATTGATATATTAATCCATTTTTATGAATGTCGTACTGGGTACAAATTTCTTTTGGTTCCGTTGTTGAAGGTTTTCTGGATTATTAAGAAAACTGAAACACATCAGAGACATCCACGGCATTTATAAGAATCATGGAAAACAGATTTCTAGTTAATTTCTAGGAGTACATTTCTCACGCAACCGCTGAAACCAGCTTTAAGAGCACATTTCAATAAGTCATTTATCATTGAAAAAAATTAAAAACTTTTGCAATGAGGCAATTTCATTTTGCAAGTTGCCGTGAGGGTGTTCCGCAGCTACAGTATAAATTTCACAGCAAAATATCTGTTTTCATCCCAAAGTTATCCCAAAAAAAAGCCCGCGGACATTCTTTATGGCCAGTACAGTACGGTAACTTAAAAATGGTTTGGAGCACTTTGAAAACTCTTACTTTGGCAGCATTCTGTAGAGCAACACATCGCTCTTTTTCTTCTCTTCCACTAGCTCCTTCGTCCTCTCGGATACTTCTTCTTCCAGAGAAGAGGCGTACGACTCCAACATATTGAACACATGATCCATCAGATTGTCATTGCGACTTGAATTCATTCCTCTTAGCTGAGACATCACTGTCCCAATGGAAGGTCTCTCCGACGGTCGCTCAGTGAAGCAATCTCTCACAAGATGCAGCTGGAATTTTAAGAGATTCTGTCATAAACATTTCGCGGATATTCAAATACCAACCAGTGCCGGGTTAATTTCAATTGTGTGGTCGTACTCCAGGTCCGGTCTTGGAGACTTCAAGCCTCCCTTCTTGAGCATGTAAATGATTTGCTCAGGGTCCTCTTTTCTGTCCTCCATATTGAAAACACTTTTACGAGTTATCAACTCGGCACAAATGATTCCCAAGCTGTAGACATCGCCTTCTTTAGTTCCCCTTATGTCGTCGGCTCTTAGAAGTTCTGGAGCACTCCACAGTAAATCTGCAGTTAAATAGGCAGAATTAAGTTTGCAATAGTAGGAGGAAAATCTGAACCTTTCTTCTCATACATTTGAATGGAACGCAGGTCTCTTAGACCATAGTTGGAAATTTTGACCTGCCATCTGTCATCGATTAGGCAGCATTTCGATGTCAGCATTCCATGACATTCGACAATAGATCCATGAAGGAAGGCTAGTCCCTCAAATCGTTAAAATTCGCATATCACGACTACTTACGTGCTTACATGAACCATATCTTTGATAAGGGCGTAGATGAAGAAATGGTCCATTTGAATAGTTGCCTTCAAAATGACATCAGCCATGGAACCTCTAGAACAGAATCTCCACACTGATAACATCTGAGGACCATCAAGGCATAATCCAATGAAGCGGTTCAAGTTGTCATGGTCCAGTGTTCTCAGCTATAAATGAAACAAAGGCAGAAGTTCGTTAAACGATTCTAGTCTCTCACCAATCTCATGAAATCACACTGCTCGTCGTCCAATCTGATTCGGAAGGCATGCTTCTTTGCTACGACTGGTTCATATACAGATTCTCTTTGAAGATTGTAGAACAAAAAGTTTCTCGTTTCAGTTTTGTAAGAAACCGTTGTTCGAGATGAGACTGTGCTTGTCCCACTCTGAAGACTTCGCATGCTGTGCTCTCCTTTGCTTTTTTGCTTCGACTGAAACTCACAGGTTACGGTAAGATCTGTGATTGAAGAAATACAAATGAACTGGGAAGATAAGCACAATTAGGATACAGAAAAGCACATACGTTTATCTGGTGAAGATCGATGAATGGAATCTGCCATAGTTGATTTAGCCGTTCAATTTCTTGCCGTCGAGCCCGCACAGAGAAGTATATTCCGAGGATAGCTGCCAAAATCGCCAAGACAAGAACAACTGCAGCAATAATCACCCATATTAAGTTCTCCTCCACAAAACTCTTGGGGCACAGTGTGCCAGTGAATCCACAGAGCGGAACATCTAAAGGACGAGTTTTCGATTCCCTTACGTTCCACATGACGCTTTCATCGGTGTAAAGTGCGGTGAACTTCTGAAATTTTCTGAATTCAAAAGGAATTCTTAGACATGCCATTTCACCGCAGTCATATTGTCAACATAAATGGTGGCTCTCAGCGTATTATTGTTGTTTTCGTCAAGAGAGAGCAGAAATAACGTTGGGTTTCGAGTGCCGCGCTCATTGATATTCACTGTTCCGGACAATCCAGTGAACGATTGAGGGAAATAAGACATGAGAGATGTCGCATTACGGTAATTGGCGCCCTGTCCAGCTTTGATCAATTTGTCGAGAGCAACACCGTATGCATAAACTGCGTCATGGAGTTGGCCAGAGTACGTGGCAACCTGAAAATATGGTAAACTGTTTGAATGTTCTAATGGTTTCAATGTTTCGAATCCCCACTCACCGATGAAAAGTTCTTTCCTGCGCAATCCGTAGTACACAAATACGGCGCCTCTTTCATTCGTTCAATCACTTCTTCTCCAAATACGGTGTAGTTTGTGGAAATCGAGCCCTGCCCCATCATCTGAAACATCAACAAGCAATTTTAGCCCGCACATTGGTGCATGAAGTTCGTGAAGCACCACTCCGTGCTCAATGACTCAAAGTTCTTAGACATTCTCAGAATCAGAAGAAGTGCTACACTCAATGGGGGGGGGGGGAAGCGCCATCTAGTTAAAGCAGACTTTCTCGGATTAATATTTATATTAAGGAATTGAAGTTCTTAGAGTTCTTCAATTCAGAATCCTTTTTTTCTGATGGCAGCCCGCCCCAAGATTCCAAGTGTGCTCAACCTTTGTGAATATTAGCTTGTGCCATGTTCCCTTTAATAGTGTAAGATGCTTTTCCTAGCCTGAGGTTCTCCCCCAAGCTATGAAATCAGGTGTATTACGGCTAATGATAAGCGGAGCCATCTCGTAATTCTTTCTAATAATCTTAGGGAAATTAAAGCAACACCACTGCTAAACATGGAGTGCTCCAAACGAGGAAGACAAGGAGAATCTTTTCTTTAAAATTTCCTCCCGATTATCGATTTTCACCAGAAAATTCGTATTTCAGTGTAGAGATTCTGATAGTTCACAAGAAAATTCAGAGAAATTGGGAATTGTACGTATCCCAATTGGAATCAGACTGTCATCAAGAACAAGGGAATCTGAATCGATGAATTCTAATTGGTCATTGCCAATTTTTAAATAAGAAATTGGTCACTTTGCAGAGTAATTTGAATATTTTCTTAAAGACTACACCGTCCACCCTGTAAAATAAAGGCTCAAAACTCTGCACACTTTCATGGCGGCCTCCATGCATATGTGACTTTCAACATTTTTGCGGCTTCACACCCAATATGTGGCAGACTGAATTGATGAGATTAGCACGCATAATTGCTATTTTATATCGTCTACATACGTCACAAATGAATATTGACTTCTTGAATGCTTTCAGTGCCCGTGTGTCATTCTCGTCGGAGCCCCATGACGGAACCCATGCAGGTATCTCTCCGCCACCAAGCTGTGGAACGGCTGAAAATCAGTAAATCAAGCAAAATCGAAACTGGGTAGATTACTGTAGCCTTTTGACTTTATGTCGGCAAAAATGTAGACGTATTCATCACCAATCATGTTTGCTTCTTCTGCGGCGAGCACCCACTTTCGTCGAAGTCCGATTCCGTCTTTCATACACGTCACAATTACTGTAATTTTGAATTTCTAAAGAAAATAGGAACACTGAAGCTTCTGCAATTTGATAGGATTGGATGTCAAGAATCCACTGAAAATACAAGAAACTCGTCCTTAAAATAAGGATCATTTTGTGGTTAAATGTTTCACGGCTCTCTAAACTAATTGACTTACTCCTTCCTACTGCCTGTATCTTTTTCAGAGCGTCAACCATTCCCTCATTGCTAATATCAACGACCTGAATGGAATACGCAAGGACGATGTCACCGAAAAACGATATCACTTCCTGTAATTAATTTTCAATTGTGAATTTCAGAAAATGTTCGCAAAAACCTGCTAATAAAACAACTGACCTGCAAGTCGTTTCTCATTGTTACACACTTCTCCGAGTCTTCCTCGGTGAAATAAGCGAACACAAATTGAGACCATCCGTACTCAATCATCACTGCACGAATCGCAATCCCAAGACTGCGCTGCCCAGCGGACATGATTCCAGCATTCGGGAATCTTGTTTCGTCGTCCAGTTGAGCAGAATTCACTAGACCCCATGAAATTATCGGACGATTATAGTAGTTAGAGATGATGAATGCGACAAGCGTGGCTGCAAATCGGAAATAAGAGGAGAGCAGAATTGAATATAAAATTCACGTTGGTTCATGGTGGGTCCGATGATAACATCCACATTGTGTTCTTCGATTAGATCAACCGTTAGCCCTGCGGCTTCCGACTCGTCGCACTCATCGAAAACAATAGTGAAGCTGAAAAAAGTGCCCGTCCGTTAGACAGCCAATAGAAGATGTTGCTCGGTCTTCAATTTTCAGAAAACCGAAGAAAGTGCGCAATTGTGCTGTTAAATGACTCACTTGAATTGCCATCCAGACAAAAGATTCTCTCTTTTCAATCTATCCACAGCAATACTCGCCGCTGAAGCAGATGTACGGTATCCCACTGTTACCAGAGAACTTTGATAATCTCGACAATGAATAAAACCCATTTGAACCACATTTGAAGTTGAACCATTTGCCACTTGCAGATGTGTGGGCGCTGGCTTTAACAGAAAAATTCTTCTATGTTGCTCTCTAAGCAGTACAAAACATAATTACAGGGTGGCTGCTAAATAGTGTTACAAAACTTTGAGTGGATTCTGGCGCATGAACACAAGTCGCTACCGTATCAGTTTTATTTTTTATTGATTATTACATATTTATTACTATGTTTTTCAATTTTCTGGTAGCAACTTCCATTTTTAAGGTAATTACGGCTGCTTCACCCCATCGTAGTTCTATTATCCAACTGATGCAGCAGGGTGTGTCGAATTGAATGAAAACTATTGTTAACACTTGTTTTTGTATCATTTCAATAAACTTTTGTCTAATTCTGGTAAAAATTGAACTTGTTTGAAGACATTTATAACGTTTCAAGCGTGTAACGCTATTTGGCAGCCACCCTGTAGTTGCAGATTCACTCTAACAAGGGAGTCTCGAATAGAAATCCTCCTAACTTTTTTTAAAAATTCGAACACAGGTACTGTCGACTACGGAGAATTCAGTACACAAAGTGGCTATCTGCGCGAACTTCTGGAAATCGAGATATTTCCATCTGAAAATCCGGAGTTCCGCGCCCTTTCCTCGCCCCCTCCTCTCATGCATTCCCCACTGTTGGAGCAGCGGTGGCCGAGGGGTAAAGAGGGGGATGCGAGTATAGGAAGTGTAGGTTCGGTACCGCTTAACTGTACATCTTTTTGCTTTTCTGATTTTGCTTTTTTTTAGTTTTAAAGTTTTTAAAGGATCACGATAAAAAAGCTCATTGCTCACGTATTACCCGCTAGAGCCATGTTGCATTCGCACAACGAAAAATAAATGGCATTATCTAAGAGTAGACGGATCCCCTATAATCAATCTTCCCATATCTCCACCCCCCCCCCTACTTCTGATTCTTCAAATGAACTGTTTCTGAGCTGATTTCTGGTGAAGATCATGCGAAGAAATGGTAGAAAGCATTGCCTAGACAACGTCTTGCTCTCTATGAGCTCTTGGAAATGTTGATGTCACTTTGCCTATTTTACTCCCTGTTTAAGCCGGTTTCCTAAATTGATACGCAACGAGAACAGTTTCAGTGAACTTGCTTCAGATGCAGGCCACGTGACGGCTCAAATTTCTTAAAAATGTAGTTTATTGCTTGAAAAAAGAGCCAACATTTGGAACTACAAACGGACTACAGGGTGGCCGCTAATTTCCCGCACACGGGTTCCGCGCCAAGCAAGCAAGCATTGGCGCATCAGTGGGGCAGATAAATTCAAAATTTTTTTTATTTATTTATGTATTTTTCACTATTTTCCTAAGTTTCAGCTTCATAAGTTCTGTTTTAGCCAAATGACACGTGTTTCTCCCCACCGTCCAAGTATGTTCAAGGCCGGAATCAGTGGAGTAACGATTGCTAAACAAACCGTCATACAACCTGACACTGAGGTTCCAAGATCATTGCGATACGAGATAATTTACTACCTATGTTTCGAAACTGAATCATCCTATTTATTTTTTGTTATAATCTCCCAAAACTTAGGAAAATGAGCATTTCGAAGCAAATAGGACCTGGATAACTGTGGATTGTGAGCCTAATTCAGATCCTGAACCCGGATGAACCCCAAAATATCCAAAAACTTACCATAATCATGAGAAGAATAACGAAATAATCCATAAGAGAGCTTTCAGTCATGAAAATCAAGATCAACATCCTTGACAGCGTTGCTTTATATACATATCCTTATTTATGTGCAGTATGGCATTTATGATTATTGCGCCTGCCGCCTAATCCACGAAACCATAGTGTATATTAAGATTAGAAAATTAATTTTTCTTGAAAAAACTAGGGAATCTGAAAAAATACATGTGTCTGTCACTACATTGTTCTAGAACGGTACTGTTACACCTTTAAATATTGATTACATAGAATTGGAAAATTTCCATCCGATGCCATTGTTTCCAAGATAAATACAGCACACTGGCTGGGCTCTTCGCTGCTCTCGTCGATTCCATGAGTTCGTGAGCACCACCGTCTTCCACATATCAGATCCGAAATGAAGAAGAGTTGGTCGGAATAATAAGCGCAAAGATGATGATGATGATGAGAAGTCGGACAAGAAGAGGCAGAAGAAGGGAGGCATAAGTTGTCAGTTGGCTCCAACTCAAAGATTATGACAGCCACTACCCCCCCCCCCCCCCCCTAAAGCAGTCGCCGATTTTTGAGACGAAGATGCGCCCGCCAGATATTGCACAAGTCTTTGCACTCCCGGCCCTCATCAATCTTTTATATTATTATACTAACGTTGCCGTTCGCACTTTTCGGGCCGGCGTGTTGAGTGTCAATTTGATTAATTTGAACTAGTAGCTAGGTGTCAAAATGTGCTCGGAAAATTTTGTGCTCAGGAAAATAATAGCAGGCTTCTGAAACTGTCTTCTTTCAGACAGAAAAATGTGTTTTCTTCTTGCTCCTTTCTCTTTTTTCACCTAACAAAATTTGTTTTTTTCCACCTGTTCCTTGAAAAAAAAACGGAGGGCTCATATTTTCCTCAAAATCAATGAAAGCAATCACGATTCAAAGTTTTCTTAAATATTCCAAAATACATAAAAACCATAATTTTAGAGAAGCAACTTTCATTTTAAAAAGCGCGGATAGCAATTATCTTCGCCATGGGCCTTCAGAATCCACCAAAACTATACTTTGGAAGCCGATCCGATGCTTCAAAAATTATTTTACATATCTCGTCTCCAAACTTGCCGGGTCGCCTATAAGGGCCCACAAATCACCTTTCTTTTAAGCAAAAGCTTTAATAAAATTTTGTGAAAATATAAAATTAATAAAATATTCAAGCATAGTTTCAAAGAAAAAACCAATTAATTGGCGGAGCCGACAACCCCTCGGGCAGGCTGTTTAGGGCGTTTTAGCTAGTTGCATGGTTATGAATTACTGATATTATTATGAAGAATCAGCCGAAATCTACAATTAGTGGATTTATTGTAATACTTTAATTTTGAAGAAAGTCATGCAGAGTTTTGAGTAAACAAAAATTCGTCTTGCATTCGTCTTACGCAATAAAAAAGTTGTCAACACACTGCATCAGACGAATTCTAGACGAAGACGAAGATGAGACGAGGCGGCCGAAATTTCGTCCAACTTCCCCCCTTCCCGCAAGTCTAGAAATCGTAGGCGCGCCAGCCGCCGCTAAAAAAAACTACTGTTTTCTACAAAAACCGTGTAGTCGCGCTCATGATATCCATTCAAGTGCCTTTTCAATTATACGGTCGGTCAAGTACCAATTGGCCTTTGACTTACACCGGCATTTTTTGAAGAATACAAGTGGATTTTTGTTTGTCAATGACGCAACGGCTAGGCTGTGTTGGTGTAAGTGTTCGTTTTTTGGTTGTTTTTTGGCTTTTTTAAATCTAAATCTTTGAAAACTATAATATTTAAAAGAAATTGCGTAATTTCTGATATACAGTACCGGCCATAAAGGTTTTATACAGGGTGCGCCATAAATATAGCGCCGCATTCAAGACGGTGTAAAAACTTCAAATCGAAAGATTTTTTTTTCTGAAAATCCACCAAAATGTTTATTAAAACATAACACAAAAAAGATAGCATTAACAGTTTTCGAATTTTCCTCCTGCAGATCGGAATGGAGAAGCAGCCACCATTACCTTCAAAGATAATATAATTGGCTGAAATTTTCAGGAATAGTTAAAAACAAAGTAATTAATCAAAAAATAATACTGTGCGCCACAAAAAGCGTTCCGCATGCGCCAGAGCTTACGCAAAGTAGCGGCGCTATATTTATGGCGTAGCCTGTATTGTCGAAAAACCATAATATAATACCAGAGTAGGGCGGAATTGGATTTTGGGAGCTCGGAATCCGGAAAACGGAAAACGGAAAACAATTGTTTTCACGGAATCTGAAACGGAATGTAAAAAACGGCGGAATCCGGAATTCCGCCCTTCTCTGTATAATACCTTTATGGCCGGTACTGTAAATTGAGAAATTTTATCAATGAAATCCGTGTTTCATTAAGGATCTAACCCTTACTTTTCAACTTTTCTGTAAGCTTTTGAGCATGTTCTTCTTGAATGCTCTTCGAACTTTCCTGTTATTATAGAATGATTCAAATTGTTTCTGTACGGATATCTGCCACCAGCCCAACATAACATTGACTTCTCTCCATTTTCCGTTCGTAATTTCCTTCCGCTTAATTGCACTCTCAACAGTTGCAGATAACCATCAGTTCTCGGAGAAAAGGAAGGCAGAACACCTCTACTTTCCACACTTTTTTGTTTTATGTCACTATATTTGATTCATTAGTTTTGAGTTTGCTGTTGAAATGGATTCTGCATGATTCCGGCTCAAATGACGAATGACAAATTGGTAGATATGGCAGCGTGCCGATCAACTGCCCCAATGTAATATGAAGCATCAAATTGCCGCAGATTTGGGCAAGTTGTCGAGAAAAAGTGACTCTCCAATAGCCAGCAAACACTTTTTTGTAGAGCACATTGGAGTTTTGCGTACTAATTCACCCGATGCACTTTGCAAGCATTTGCCGTTTTAAGGCTTCCACGAAAGACGAAACAAGTCGGTCGTCTTTCGTAGAATCTTTTCGTCTTGTCTTTGTTCGTCTTTCAGTTCGTCTGGCATTCGTCTTACGCAATAAAAGAGTTCTCAGGTAATTTTTGGCGCATGTGCCCCAGGTTGGGGCGCGGTTGCCGGTGCTACGCAGTAAGCGTTCACGTTGAAAAAGCTTACCGCGTAGCACCGGCAACCGCGCCCCAACATGGGGCACATGTGCCAAAAATTACCTGAGTTGTGCATGTTTACCAACACAATGCCTACTTATCTCTGTGTCAGACGAATTCTAGACGATGACGAGACGGTCTTATATCGTCGTTCGTGGAAGCCTTTCTTGCCGTTTCTATGGGCAATTAGCCAATTGCAGAGCCATATGCTGGTCAGAAATTATCTGAAATTGGCTTCAAAATGAGAGAAAAATACAACACGAAGCGGCGTGCTGCCTCTGACAATAGTCAAGCTAATATTCCTTCACGATAGCTTGCAAAACACTTCGATTATTTCCTATTTATGAAAATAAAAATCGCGGTCGTGTGACAGTTTCCTAAGCCATCTGACTAGGATAGCTTGTTTACCGGTCTCTAAGCACCACTCTGCAGTGGCAACCAGATTATGGCCTAACAATAAGGAACACGGAAAAAACTACACGACGGCCATGGTTCTTTTCCATTATTTTCTCTAAGAATGAGTAGAGGAAGAGTCTCAGGCAATTTTTGGCACATGTGCCCCATGTTGGGGCGCGGTTGCCGGTGCTACGCGGTAAGCTTTTTCAACGTGAACGCTTACTGCGTAGCACCGGCAACCGCGCCCCAACCTGGGGCACATGTGCCAAAAATTACCTGAGGTCAAAGAAACCACCCATTTACTGTTTTCTTTTGAAGCTGAAAAGCTAGAATTCCTCGGCCTCCAACAATAGTGTAAGAGAGTGCAGAGAAACTAGGGTGTTTGCGTCTTTGGCCCCTCTCATCTTCTAGTGTTTGAGCTCGTAAAACTTCTTGTTTAGAGAACCATTTTTCGTTACTCTCTTGTTTTAAAGTTCCTTATTATATGTAGCAACTGATTTTTACTGTGTTTAAACTTAAAATTCTGAGACGCTTATAATACTTTTGATTCCACTAGTTCTGCTGAAAATCTACCACCTATTCCGACAACATTGGCTTATGATTCGAACTCGGAACGCCATGCGTTGAAAAGTGCTTGATTGCTCCGAGCAACATCCAATTCCGGCTCTTCTTAATAGTGCGTCGTTCTATTTCTTCTACTGGTTCGTCCGTCCCATCCCTCGTTAGTCGAAATTGTGTTAAGCTTCGCTAATAATGGAAGAGGAAGACGAACACATGCACATTACAAGTGCGTTGGCGGCCGGAACAAAACACTTGACAACTCGGGTTGGCAGATTGCAATCTCCTTACGATAGCAGTGACTGTGAGAAAGTATAGCATTTAAAAATGTGATAACAACGTGCTTCCGTAGCGCAGTAGGCAGCGCGTCAGTCTCATAATCTGAAGGTCGTGAGTTCGAGCCTCACCGGGAGCAACTTTTTGGTGTTTGACGAAATAATCAGAAAACGGTTCAATATGGAGCCAAAAAGACATAAATTTTGTTAATTTCTTTCCAAGACGCCCAAACTTCCGAAGCTCGTCGTACCACCCTGCGATTTTCGCAATTCTATGCCACAAAGGAGTCTGGAAAAGCCCGAAAATTTTACAAATTCTCAATGATTCGTGGGAATTTCAACTGATAGAGAAATGGCGTGAATTATGGCAATGGTCTGTCCATCTGTGCGTTCAAAACACTTGACAATTGGGTTTTTGATTGTTATGAAGTTTCCACTTCACATTCACTTCGCTTCCTTACTCTCCCACCATCTGCGCCCGTTCTTCTGTATTTCGCGCACCCTTCGTCATCACCCCTGTCATCTGGCAATAAAGGGGTAACAACTGACTCTTTCCGGTCTGTTGATACATTCATTCTAATTTTAGTCGGTTCGCTGAATGCCGCACAGTGCTAGTTTTCACGGTTTCATTTGGAAAAGCTTACAAAACTGAGAATTCTTGAAGCGGAATTCGGAATTCCGCTTCTTGTGAACCTTTCAACTGCAACAATCATGTTATCAAACTTGAATATTGGAGTAGCAGACACTCTAGTTTCTCTGCAGTCTCTAGAGCATTTCTCTTTCTCTCTCTTCCTCCACATCCAGGCGTATTTTCTCAATTTGTACTAATTTCGCATATCTCCCAGTATCCTCATCGCTGCTCCTCCCCCTGCTCGCACCCCGTGTCATCGTCAGTCATCTGGCAATAAAACCGCAACAACTGTTCTGTTTTTGCTCATTTCATAAAGAAGATACATCAATTAATCTGCTCATTACTCTTCTTCTCAATGTTATCCAGTCAACTTGTCATGTTTTGTTTTCCCCTTTACACGTATATATAGACAAATGTGCGGGTGAGCTGCAAATAGCTGAAAACGTCAAATTAAAGAAAAAAATGGGCGGTGGGTGTGGAATGGCGGTTAGGGGGGGGGGGGTGGAAACGAGGAGCACAGCATCGTTTTGTGCCATTTCCGTTTTTTTCATTAGCGTTTTATAGCACCTCTTTCTCACATCCTTTTCCGCTCCCCACCCACTTTTCGCAGTGCATGCTCTCTGTACCTATTTCACGTTTAATTCTTCTTTTGTTTTTCATTTTCATAAAAAAAAGAAAATATGGAAAATTCCAAACTATTGTGTTCAATTGTTAACAGAGGTAACCGCTGCAATCATTTGAGAAAATAAACGTGGAAATAACAAACATTTCTCGCAGTTTTTGGTAGAGTTTTGCCTTCGGGTGAGCATAAGTATTTCCAGACTTTTTCCGGTCATCCCCTCTTGCACTGGCACAATTCCTCTACAAATCTAGGCCAAACTTTAAAAACACACAAGTCTAGTACAATTCTCCAACAAATCTAGGCCAAACTTTGAAGATGCTCAAGTCTAGTACAATTCTCCAACAAATCTAGGCCAAACTTTGAAAGTTCATACGTCTAGTACAATTCTTCAACTAATATAGGCCAAACTTTGAAGGTTCACAAATCTAGTACAATTCTCCAACAAATCTAGGCCAAACTTTGAAAGTTCATACGTCTAGTACAATTCTTCAACCAATATAGACCAAACTTTGAAGGTTCACAAGTCTGGCACGATTCCTCTACAAATATAGGTCAAACTTTGAAGATTCACAAGTATAGACAACGTTTTCCACAAATCTAAGCCAAACTTTAAACGCGCACAAGTCTAGTACAATTCTCTAACTAATCTAGGCCAAACTTAAAAAGCGCACAAGTCTAGAACAATTCTCCAACAAATCTCGGCCAAACTTTGAAGGTTCACAAGTATAGACCAAGTTTACCACAAATCTAAGCTAAATTTTGAAGGTTCACAAATCTAGTACAATTCTCCAACAAATCTAGGCCAAATTTTGAAAACTCATAATTCTCCCACAAGTCTAGCGCAATTTTACCACAAGTTTAAAGCAAGTTTTACCCAATACGTGTGCTAAACTTGTAGAGTTTTACTGTGCATTATAAAACATTTTCATTTATAAAGTACAATAGCGGCCCGCGAAACATTAGATTTTGCTACCTATTTCTGAACTTCTTTTACTGTGCGCTCACTTAGAATAGTTTTCCCATTTGAAAATTGAACAGACTTGCTCAGAAATATGTAGGCTCGACGCAATATTACAAAGTACTACCCTCTGTGCAACAGCAACATTGCTTGCTCTATGTTCTTCAAAACCTCGATAAAAAATCAATTTTCAAGTTCCGCTCGATAAGAATTCCCTTGTTTTATGCTAATTCTAAGGCCAATATTCAATGGCTACCTAATCTTTGGCTACTTGAACAATGGCTACCTTTTGAATTTTTTGAAAATTTTGAAAATTAAATTAAATTTGCTTATTTTCTGAATAGTTTTCGACTTTTAGATCATTTTTGCGTGGAAATCGTATTTACTAAATCAATGGCTACAAACTAGGTAGCCATTGAAACTAGGTAGCTATTGATGATCGAAGGCAAAAGTAAAGAATATCAGATAGCCATTGATCAAGTAGCCAAAGATTAGGTAGCCATTGAATATTGGCCTAATTCTAATGGAACTTATGACAAGCAATCCGGGCCACACAAGGCGCGCTGACCTATACATGGATAAAGATGAATCCTTCAGCTCAAAATTTGGCGTCAATTGTACATATATCTCGAGACCTTTGAGTAGTCGGAAATATGCACAGCCGGCTACTTTATCGATCTTGTTTTACAAATGTCGCACTTGACATAGAACTCGTTAAGATTCTTGAGAATTTGGGAACTTTTCCAAACCATAATTTTCATTTTGAGGAAAGTTAAGCGACCGTCTTTTGTCGATATGAGTCGAAATGAAAAAGTTCCGATCGGGAAACAAGACAAGAGGCAAGGCGCGCTTCTTTGGCTTCTAGAAGATTCTAGAAGAAAATCTTCATAAATGCAACAATGTTATGAATTTAAATTCAAGTTTTCAAGCTTGAATTTTGAAGTAACACGAATATTTTTGATTCTGCTTTCAGAGCTACCGTAATCCTTTTCGATACAAAAATTGGCTCATTGAATTCTAACAGAAATTTCTCGTTTTGTTTAGAGAATTATTTTAGTCAACATTTTATAGTATTGCTCTGAACTGACCTGTCGTGAAGTCTGACGTTTAGTGTGAACTCACCAATCGACCGATATCTTACGCAAAGCGGTCCCTAAACGAACTGATGTCGCCACATTTTGGAATCATTAAACAATGAAAGCCACTTTTTCGTCTCGAAAGAAGAGTGGTTCAACTCTCTCAAAAGTCGAATTAATCCCTTTCGCTCATTCGCCTCAAACAATTTTTGCAACTTTCTGCATGGAAAGTGGAACGAAGATTGGGGCTGTCACAACGATTATCGCCAAAATGGTAAGAGGGTAGAGAGGGAGGATTTGACAGCAGAAACCAACACGCATATCAACATTGAAGAGACAGAATGGAGCGTAGATGAAGAAGAGGTTCATCTCCGTTTTGTATTCTGTTTCTGATAATTCAATGTATTGGTGTCTGTTTGAATTGATTTAGGCGATGTTCGCATCAGGTTTGTCGTGATGCTTCTTCGCCATTTCGCCTATGCCCATCTAAATGGAATTTGAAGGGCGTGGAGCTTTCAAATACATCTTGATTCCCATCAAAGCGAAACCCCAATGATCAGTAGTTCTCCCTAGTTAGTTTGTGTCTTAGTTTGTGTCTCTCGAGATCAAACTTTTTTTTTGATAAATGCAAAAATTTTTTTGAGAAATCCAAGAATATCAAAGTTTTCTGATTTTCTAATATTGCAATTATGAAAAAAAAAACGTCAGCATTTAGTGTTTCTTTTCAGTGGGAAACATCGCTTCTAGGTACATGCCATACTGGGTGGTCGAGAATTACCGTTAATCAAGTTTGGGCGCGCCCTTGCGCATTTCCGGTGCGCATATTTATCAAACTTTTATTAATCGGGCAATTTTTAACTTGTTCTTCATTTGTTTTATTGTGATCGGTTATGTTTCAGTCAAATTTTGAGACATAGCTTGCACCGTTCTTCAATTATCCAACTATTCAAGCAAGGAGTTAGAGCTGTAATTAAAGATCATGAAACGATTGAAAGCTCCAAGCTTGGAGCAACTGCTGATCGTACTGGCAGAGGAAGCAATCCCACCGTGATCACTGTTCAGAAGAACCGTTCGACAAAGAGAGAATCAGAATAATTGCTCACAGGAGCATATGAAATTTTCAAAAACATCTATGAAATCACAGAGTGATCGCCCAGAGGTCCAAGAAGCTAACGAAACAGGTCGGACCGCTCATCAAGTCTCTCACCCAACCAGCATGATTGCTCACGGAGCTGTATGCTCAACAGGCAAATATCCCTTGGTGTTCGTAAAAAAAGGAATCAAAATCAATTATAACGGGAAACTTTTAAAGAAGAATTGATTGCAGTGAGCTCAATATCACTTTCCCTAATGAAATTGAATTTTCCAACAAGGCGGAGCTCCAGTCCACACAGCATGGATGGCTCAGCAGGTGTGTGACACTCACGTTCCTGTTTTCGTGAAGGCGTCAGAATGGCCAGCTTCCTCTGGTTTTACAGTCAATGACCATTGTGAATAATTTAAAGAATACTCCGTTAGAGTAATGGTAAAATTTGAAGGTGGACTACTTCCGCACTACCATCAACACCTTCTTAAAATCACAGTGCTCTCGTCCAGACGTCCTAAAAAGCAAGGAATATTAAGGAAATTATGGAAAGGGATTTGTTTCCGTGGGCTCAATAGCACATTTCTAGCCCGGGTGAGCCTGAACCCGGTGAAATAGTCCATTCGAATTTAGGCTAACATGGCGTTTCTGGATATTTAAGACAATTCAGAAACTGTACAAAAATTGATTGAAAGTTGGCATTTTAAGAATTCTTCACAAAACTTTTTCTTCATAATCCTGCCAAAACGGATGAAAAGATTTTCAGTAAGAGCTCATCTGAAAAGCTTTAAATTCTTTCAGAATCCTCAAATTTCATTGAAAAATATTTCAAATTATAATTAACAATTTGGCAATCCACGAAGCTTTCAATTCTAAAACCCTTATTCTCGAAGACAATCTGAAGACGCTTGATGTGCACATTTTCAGTGACTTGCTCAACTTCTCACATTTCACGACTATAACCTTCCAGAATTCCTCATTATTTTTCAATGAATTCAGATGAATTCATACGAAATTCTCTTCGCCTGATGTGCTGTGTACTTTCCAAACGAAGAAATCGTGTGGCCTAAGATCCGGCGGCGATCATTCTGTACTTTTCATGAAGATAGGTGACCGTACTCACTCCCAACGCTTCTCCTAACTGGCATGGCTCTGTGAGCACCCTAAAATGCACGAAGTTGCTCCCTACGAAGTGCGATTTAGTCAGCGGGAGTACATATTGTTTTTAAAACTGATTAATTCTCACTCGGCGCGTACCACCTGCGTTTTCGAGCATCTTGGAGCGCCTTAAAACAATAAAACAACTCTAACTGATCACTTTTTGCTCATTTTCAAGGCCCTGTATGTTTCTTCGTTCGTCAAGAATCATATCAAGTTTACTGTTTTATTTTGCACCCTGGCTGCACCTTCCCGATCCACATTTTGGCAGCCTTATTCAGAATCTCATCTTGCAGAACTACCTGCTGAGATTCACGTTGCTATGACTTAAAAATTAAATTTTTTTTTGTAAATTTCATCCAATTCATTCCGAGATGCGTGAAAACTTCTTTTGGAGCTCTGTTGGGGGGGATAATGCGACAAACCTGCCTGTCCGGGCCAGCCTGTATCGTCTAATCCATGGTTTCAACCGTTGTCATATTGACTCGCTCGTGTTCGCTTTTCTTGCTCATGCTCATCATTGCAACGGAATATTTGCGGAAACAATAACACGCGAGAACGAGACTTTCTCCTCTTTGCACATATATCTTCTGCTCCCCCCCCCTCCCCTCCGAAAAGTCTCCTCTGGTTATTTGCTCTCTTCTTATTAATATCTTGTTCAAAAGGAAGGACGATTGGAGGTGGGCGAGAGGGAGGGAAGAGGGGGGGGGGGCACCAATGTTTACCTTGTTTTAGTATTCAATTGGACAATTGGCCTTGCTACCTTTTTCTTTCTCTCCCGTTTTTATTTCAGCTTTTCTGAATCTTCGAATCTAAACACTTCTCATGAATAGCTTTCCTTTTGGATTCTCATGAAGTCAAACGAAAAAATAAAAGTTTTCTCACACTGAACAACTGCATGCAATTTGCAAAAAAACTCAATTTTAAGAAAACCAAAAATGAATTGAAAAGCTGAAATTTATGCGAAAATGTTCACTAACTTTCCCTAAGAAGCCTTATAAAATTGCGTGGTTCCATTCGCTTTGACATGAAAATCCACCTTTCTTTGCTCTTTTTTCATTTCAAGAAGTTATAGCTCAATTTCAGAATATTCAATTTAAAATCCCTGAAAAGCTTTTCCTATTCGTTTAATTCATATCACATTTTAGCAAAGTTATTCAAGAAAAGAGCAACAAAAAACTTCTTAAATTTGATTCATTCTTGATTCAAGTTTGAAGTGAGAAAGACAGAGAAAAAACTCAAAGAAATTCCGCTGAAAATGTCTGAAAGTATTCTAATTTAAAAAAAAAATTTTCTTTCTCAACTTCTTATTTTGGACCACTCGACAAATCACTCGACGTCCGTCTTCGCTTCTCCTAATTTTAGCAGAATTTCCTTAATTTCCCGCCCAAATTTCATAATCCTTGACTACCCCTTTTCCACTCTTATATCTGAGCTTATGATTAAATTTGCTTGATTTGCTCTCCTTCCACGCATTTACACATTCTCCGTTAGCAAAATGGCGGCTGCTCTCACAAGAAGCCCGTCTTCGGCTATTGGCAGCGAGTCTGCAAATTACTCATTCACTCGTCGTAATTTTGTTCATCGCTTCTTGATGTCGTCGGTTGTATTCAGAAGACAACAAGGGAGATTCGAAATTATGAGCTTTAGTTTTTTTTTGGGGCGAAAATCAATAAGCGAAAGATTGAAAAATAACTTTTCTTTAATTTGACTTCCAATTCTGGAGATTCGCAAGCCTTCTACAATTTTAGACCAAATAATAGCTAACACTTGTAGGAAGGTCACATTCCAGCGATTGGGCAGGTTGCCCTTGTTTTAACCCACAGCCTGCTCTGAATAGTCTGAGAAGGCCTGCCTGCCAATCCAGACACTTTCTGTATTCTAGCTGCTGATTCCTGCAGATTCTGATTCCAGAAGCTGCCCATTGCTTACCGATTTCTGTAGTCTACAGGATGGAACATAAATATAGCGCCGCATTCCAGACGGTGTAAAAACTTCAAATCGAAAGATTTTTCTTTGAAAATCAACCAAAATACTTATTAAAACATAAGAAAAAAGATAGCATTAACAGTTTTCGAATCGAATCTTCCTCCTGCTGATCGGTATGGAGAAGCAGCCACCATTACCTTCAAAGTTAATATAGGCTGAAATTGGCTGAAATCTTCAGGAATAGTTGAAAACAAAATAATTAATTTTAAAAAATGATACTGTGCGCTACAAAAAGCGTTCTGCATGCGCCAGAGCATACGCAAAGTAGCGGCGCTATAATTATGCCCCACCCTGTAGCTGCCTATTCCTGCAGATTCTGATGCCAGAAGCTGCCCATTGCTTACCGATCTTCAGGCACTTTCTGTATTCATTCTAGCTGCTTATTCCTGCGAATTCTGATTCCAGATTCTGATGCCGATCTTTGGAAACTTTTCATAGAGTACCTGCCCATTAGTAGCAATCAGCCTATTTTATGGCCTCGCCGTCTCTTTAATATGTGGAACTTGTGGTATTTCGCCGGTGAAGTGTTCTTTTTTTTGGATTTTCAAGCGAAACGCTTCCAAATTTCTCATTTCTCTCTCTCTCTCATCCTTCCATTCGAATAAAACATAACGTCCACGAGTCACGAAACATTGATGGTGCTCCAAATGCTCCAAAAAGTCTTGTTTTTTGTCCTCCATTCCCATTGAGACGCTAAACTTTTTGTGTGGAATCTTCAGTAAGCTCAGAAACTAAAATGAACCTCGTTTGGAAGTGATTTAACTTAAAAAAAATTGGTTGAAATCAGGCGTTTCGTTTCATTTGCAGTGCGATTTGGCCACCAATACAATATCTTCAGAAGAAGTTGAAATTGTGAATCCCTTCCCTCTTGACTTCTAAAATTGTCTGAAATTTGTTTTAGATTTCAGAAGAGTGAAGTTCTTGATTTCTTTTGGACTCTGAACCTTAGTTTGTCGGAATTCAAGCTTTGTACAGTATAGATCTTAAGTAATCTGCCAGGAGTTTGCATCTTTTCACACCCCACCTCCTTCACTTTTTAATATATTCCATTCCTGGTTCTCAATCTCTTCCTCTCACGCAATTCCGCACTTTTACTCCTATTTCTATAAGCTTCTTTTGCTAAGCACTCCCCACCCCACCACCCCCTTTTTCCTTTTGCTTCATCCTCATCCATCCATCCTTTCACAATTTGCTAATCAAAGGCTCTTCACACTTTACTCATTCGCCTCCTGTTCCGTTCTCCTTCTTGTGCTCACTTATTCCAATTATTTATTTCCATCCGTTCATTTTGTGATTGACGGAAAAGAAGAGATGCGCGTCTTTTATGGATAAACTTGTGAAAATTCCCGCGGTCTCTTTCTTCGGGGCCTAAAATTCAATTCTAGGCCCCGAAGAACGTTACGCTTTGCAATTTTCTTTGAAATTGATGCTATGGCTCGAAAAAAATCGCAGAGTAGACGTAAAGACATCATCGTCTGGAATCTGCTGGCTCGGCAGTTTGATGCCGTTTTGTTTTTTTGTAAAATACAGCGAAATTCACAATTTTCAACCTTTCTCGTGCCATTTTCAATTTTCATTGTGAAGATGCCTCCGGGCGGCCCGATTTCGGTCCGGTTTAGCCCGCATCTCAAGTAATGTCTCCGCAGATCACGCTGAGAGCATTTTATTTTCTTTCTCTTCCCGTTAATTGACTAAATTTCATGAAATTCCCACTTTTTCTTGAATATCATTTCATATTCCACTCATCAAAACGTTTTTAATTCAGAATTTCAACGCCGTTCCCGAATTGTCATCTGAGTTAAACCTGGACTACGGTGCTTCTGAAGATTTTGGTCTTTCTTCGTCACGATCCTTTGGAAAAGCTGTATACTTCTATCTTGCTAAACAAAAAATCTCTAAAGTTGAGAGTGAAGAAATCTGGAAAAAAAAGTAACTTAGAAAAACTAAAGTCGATGTTATTAAAATCAGAAACCCGCGAGAAGTCTTGCAGTTCCTCTTCAATTAATATTTTTGTCGACCATTGATTCTGCAGACTATGGCTTCTACGAAAGGCGAAACAAATCGGTTGCCTTTCAGTTCGTCTTGCATTCGTCTTACATCGTCAATTAAAATGCATATGTACAAACACAATGACTATCTATGCGTCATACGAAATCAAGACGATAGCAAAGACGAGACGAGACGGTCTTATTTCGTCTTTCGTGGAAGCCTTACTGCCTACGCTTCTTGTTCGCTGTTTCAACTGAATGGAAAGCAGACAAAAACGTTAACTTGTCAAATTCTCACTCGTAAACATTGGCTAACCTCTTCGAAGCACCTCGTAAGCATGACTTTTTCCCTCAAACGCTTTCGTGGTCCATTAGTCCGAAGCGGTTGAGCACACGTCCGGAGGGGGGTGTTCGGCAATACAATCCATGCGTTCAGAGCCATTCTTTGACTGTGCCGCCTCTAATGGAAATTGTCTAATTTTGGAGATGGACAAGAAGACAGGGTTGCATAATATTAGTTTATGCTCTTCTTCTCCTTCGTCTTTCAAAGAAGGAATCAAATGTATTTCCTTTGGATCTTTTTTGATGTTTCCGTGAGGATGATCTCTCTGAGGAACGCCGGCCGATTGTAGATGTAAATTGCGTAGGACCGCTTTGATACAGTAGGAAAGAAGTGCGAACAT
The DNA here is from genome assembly GCA_003052745.1 of Caenorhabditis inopinata. Taxonomy (NCBI): domain Eukaryota; kingdom Metazoa; phylum Nematoda; class Chromadorea; order Rhabditida; family Rhabditidae; genus Caenorhabditis; species Caenorhabditis inopinata. The sequence goes on from AP018155.1 coordinate 3,829,217, forward strand.
GCAATATGACACAATAAATGCCAGACGGCTAGCTGGGTATAAAAATCTTTTTAACTTTCCAAAGATTCTTCTGACAGGGTTGAATCTTCTTCAACTCATTGCGCTTCATTTCTCATTCTCATTAAATTATTATATTTTGAATTGGAGTAAAATAATTTCAGTGATTTTCAGAAAGATGCTGTAAATAAGATTTTTAACGTTTGAACGTTTGAATGTGCTGAAAATTTGTTTCTGAAATCTGTCAATTGACAACTAGTTTCCACAAAATCACGCAAGACTTTTACAGCTCAATGGCGGGAACGCTTCTGGAAAAGTGCGTATTTCAGCACAAAATCTAAGAAATTAGAGAGCCTTCACTAGATTGAGCTATAACTCATTTTGCCTAAGACTATATGAAAAGGATAGCAGACTTGCAATCCGGGCCAAAACGGGCCGGGCTATCACGGGCCAGCTTTCTTCTAAGTCAAAACTGATGGCCTAAAATTGATCGTAATTGGCTCTAAATCGAAGATCTCACCGAGCTTCGTTAAGTTATGCTCTGAAATGATACTGGATCGATTAAGTAATCAGCAGAGAAAGGCGGAATTCCGGATTCCGCATTCCGCATTCCGTGAAAAAATATTTTTTCCGTTTTCCGTATTCCGGATTCCGCGATATGGCGTTTTTATTCCGCTTTAATTCTTTATTCTCAATTGTTGTGAAAAGTATACTTTTTTGAACTCCCGCAAAAATTTTTGCGAACAGAACGCATTTACATCATAAATATTCCCTCATTAATGGTTAAAATTCCGTTTTCCGGATTCCAGATTCCGTGAAAAAAATTTTTTTCCGTTTTCCGGATTCCAGATTCCGTGAAAAATTTTATTTTTTCCGTTTTCCGTTTTCCGGATTCCGAGTACCCAAAATCCAATTCCGCCCTACTCTGGTAATCAGGTAGCTCGGCGTGGAATCTGTTGAATCGGCTGACCTGATCTAACGCCTTCTGATCTGAAGCTGAAGTCAATTCTTTAATTTTAATACAAAACACCCCGAATCTGTCATTTTCAATTTAATATAAACTACCCGCCGGCTTCAGTGGCTCCGTTTCCTCCTTGATGGCACGTCAAACTCTCCTGAAATTAGACATGTGTCACTGTGTATCTTTGAGCTATGTAGCTCAATGAATTAAGCGGCGTTTCTTACTTATTTCTCTTACCCATTTCCCTCTACTCTTTACCCCAATTCTGGTCCACTTTTATCTTGCATGCCCTATGAACAGATGCTCAGCTGGACACCTTTTCCTCCCTTTTCTCATTAATTATCGCCTTCTACCTACCTGTTCATATGAGTACAGCAGCGTGCTCATCTTTTTTTCCCTTTGTTCTTCGAAATTTCTGAACTCTAATTATAATTCCTTTTAACCCTTCTTGTGCCCCACTTAACTCAACCATCCACCCCAACTATCTCTCCGTCAACTTTTACAGGTTTGCTGGCTGAAACACAGTACTAATAAATGTCAAACTGAGAAAAAAACACGCACATTTTGGACAAATTTTCCAGTTTTCTGACCGCTTTATTAGATATTCATTGGCATCACGCCATGGCACGCTGTCCCAGCTTATGCCGAAGCTCTGAGAGAGGAATGAGTAGTTTAAGCTCGCAATAGCTTTTCGGATTTGTTTTTCTTTTAAGAAGCTACTTGGATTTGTTTTCCCAAACTTTGCTTTGGAAAAAATGTAGCTGAATTCACGGCATGTTGCTTCAGATGAACTCCAATTATACATAGTTTCTGCTGACTTTCAGTCATTTTTGAATTTTGATGGATTTTTTGAGTTCTGAAAATGCTCATTCCAGCCAGCAAAGTCAATCTATCATCTGTCTTTTCTTTTAAATAAATCAAAAAAATGGGAGTTTAGTTTAAAATGTTTGAGAGCACTTTTCATTTGCTGCATTTTGAAACTGCACTTTTGTAGTTGACAGCTATACATTTCTATAATCTCTCAGAAAAGTGATGGCATATTTTGATATGAATAATTTTTCACAAGATTCTGATTGATTCGGATCAAATTCACTGGTCTACGTCAGTCCTTCCAGAGATTGGTAATAAGCAGAGAAGGGCGGAATTCCGGATTCCGCCGTTTTTCTCATTCCGTTTTCCGGATTCCGGATTCCGAGTTCTCAAAATCCAATTCCGCCCAACTATGAGTTTTAATACTTCATTCTCAATTGTTGTAAAATATACTTTTTTGAACTCCCGCAAAACTTTTTGCGAACAGAGCGTATTTACTTCATTTGATTCACTCATTAATGGTTAAAATTCCGTTTTCCGCATTCCGCATTCCGGATTCCGCCTTTTTTACATTCCGTTTTCCGGATTCCAGATTCCGTGAAAAACATTTTTTTCTGTATTCCGGATTCCAGATTCCGTGAAAATTTTTTTTTCCGTTTTCCGTTTTCCGGATTCCGAGTTCCCATAATCCAATTCCGCCCTACTCTGGTAATAAGCCGATGAGCTACAAAAGTGCTCACCTGTGACCCAGGTGGACAACTAGACAAAATAAAAATTATGGATCGCTGAACTGCGTTGTTTGAATCAATTTTATAATTTAACAGAGTCACAGAGCTCACAAAAATCAATAATGCATAGTGCAATCAGTCTGAAGCAATATTTTCAATTTTGCAGCATTTTAAAGTCAGATTATGGCTTGAAATGTGAGGATTATAGACTAGGCCACTTAGCGAATTTCAGAATCTACGAGACCATCAAGACCATCTCAAAGTTATTAATTTTCAAGTGAAAAACACATGTATTATTACATTTTTTGCAGCAGGGTGGTGCTGCAATAACAACAGCATAGACTAAGCCCTCCCAACTCTGAAGAGATCGACATGTGCTCTCAACCATTCAGCCATTATACTGAGTCTACCATTTTTAGTCTGCCTCCCCCCCCCCCCTCCCCATAAGTAGTGGTCAAACCGGTAATCCAGTCAAATGACTAAACCTAATCCCTCTCACCTAGTGCATACCATCATCCGACTCATCTCCTATCAAAATAAACATCTACATACAGCTGGTTGTATGTGTGCAGCAAATTGCTTGGTGCCCTATTAGCTCGGGAATTTCTAGACAGGTGGCTTGTTCTTATGCAACTAACAACGTGATGATTAGATGAGTTACGTGGATTCAGTTATTACAAGCCCCTATTATTAGTTTATTAGGCCGGGGGATGCCACGTCATTAGGTAATTAGGCATGTCGGAAAAAAGAGAAGTAGGGATTCAGGAGCTAAGGAAGTTTATGGAAATCATCTTTCATAAGGGTTCATAGATTTAAAGATGCAGGAAGGAAATGTCAATTTGTCTGAAAACGGGATCAGTCTTTTCGAATTCTGGATTCTGGAATTACTATCTCCGATATTCTATATACAGGGTGGCTGCCAAATAGCGTTACACGCTTGAAACGTTATAAATGTCTTCAAACAAGTTCAATTTTCACCAAAATTGGACAAAAGTTTATTGAAATGATACAAAAACAAGTGTTAATAATAGAAACAACAATCAAATAAAATTGATACGCTAGCGACTTGTGTTCATGCGCCAGAATCCACTCAAAGTAACGCTATTTGGCAGCCACCCTGTATTTCTGCTTTAACAACTGACATTTAGTATTTACATATAATTGTCGATGCTATTTTGTATATTATGCAATATACAAAAATTGCTCAATTTTCCCATGCCACCCTCTGCTCTGTCTGTAATTGGACCGTTCAATCGACTCTCTCTCTCTCCTCCCCCCACCCCCGTCTGCAACAGGTCAGATGTCCCTCCCTCCCTCCCAGCATGACGCCTTCTACTGCTCAAGGTAGCCCTCGCGTCTTCTACGTTTTCTCTTCGCTTCTAGAACTCGAAAATCAGAGAATCCGAATTCAAAAGCGGCGGAGGCGGCGACGACGACGTTGCTTTCCTTCATTTCATGCTTATTTTTACTTTTTCATCTCTTCCTCTCTTTCATGGTTTTTGTGCACGCTTCAATGCCCCTGGCATCTCTATCTCTTTCATTTTGCTCCGTTTTCCTTTTTCTATTCACTATGATTTCACCTATAGTACCTATTCAACAAACGTCGGTTTTGTTGCGAGCCACTGGCCGCACAGCACACTGCAGCTTCAGAGATTTCCATACATTGGGAAGCAGTTTTTGAAGCCGCCGCAGGAAATATTCCTCACTGAGCCGTCCGTTTTTTTCTATTAAAAACGATTTGAACCGGGTTTTCAGCCTCCGACTTTTTCATTTTCCCAGATATAACATCTTAATCCTATTTATTCCTTTTTTGAAGCTTTACCTATTTTATTTATTGAAAAACTACAATAATAAGCACTCGGATGTCTTAAAACTCTCGTAAAAGAATCCCTGAAGTTCCATTTCCCTAGATTGAGCTCTATTTCAGTTAGAATTTCAGTCAACGGCTCCTTTGTTTTCCAACTTCCCATCAAAATTTCGTGTTTGTTTTCTCAAAAATATTCAGATTTCTGGAAATCTGAATTATTTTTGATAAGCAATGCTTTTGATTGCATTTCTTGAGCTACCTATTTATTCGATTTTGACGCTAAAATTTCGGTCGGACCATCTATAAATCTGAAATTTTTCGCACTACAAGTGCTTTTGTCTTCCTCTTCCTCCTCCCCCTCCTCCTCGCAGACCGCCCCGACGAAAAGAACATAATTGTTGTTCATTTTCGCCACTCTTAGTAAAGTACCAACATCTTTTATGCAAATTAGTGTGTCGCTACGTCGTCGCCAAAGTTCCCCCCCCCCATCTCTTTCACCCGCTCCGTCTGTTTCCACCTATTTTCAACGGATGCCCTCTGCTCCGCGGATGACAACCAGCTGCTCACTGTTATGCAACAAAACCGAATTGCTCTCGTCCTTATCTTCCGAGAAATGAAAATCCGTTCAAATACTGTTTGTATAGCGGATCTTGCTCCATGGAGCATCTGAAAATCCTATGAAGCTTTTGAATAATGCGGAATGAATAGCTAGCTTAAAATACTGTTTGGCAATCCAAATTGTTTTTTTTTGAATGTATGATTTTGTTTAAAATTTTAAAATCAAGCAAAATTATTAATTTCAGCAATGTTTTCTTTCATCTGAAAATGTACACTATTATAAGGGATTTCAGAGTTTTATCTGAAAAATTAAGTTCTTTAGAAAGCTCTTCAGAAACCGAATAAGCTATCATCAAGGTTATTTTGTCTTCTAGATCAGGCTTCAGGCCGACACGAGCAGACCGTCGGCATAACTTTTTGCAATGTCTGGATTAATGCGAAACTCGAACTGTTTTTGAGCTATGATCGATTGAATAACAGCGCCGAATCTATCTGCCCGACTATTTAACGTCTTCTTGTCATCTGAAACCATCGAACTCATATTTTACATTGAAGTATGCTGAAATCTACAGTTTGCACAATGCACAATTCATATTTTTAGTTGCACATCACATCTGGCGGCTCATTTTAGTTAAACTCTCATTCATTTTCAGTTAGTTTACATTTTTGACCAACTCGGTGTAAATAGCTTTGTGTATCAACCTCTAAGAGTACTTTCATTTGTAAACATTTTCTCGTCTTCCCTTCTCGCTTCTTCCCCCCCCGCCCCCTTCTCACCAAAATTTCTCGGATTCCACCCTTCTTCTGCTTTTGTTTGGACCCTTGAGCACCCTACTGTGCCCACATAAGTCCACAATTTAGGTGTCATTAGACACGTACCTTATCGACTTCCGTTGACAAACAGAGACAGTTGTTTGCCACGTCATTACAGTAATCTCGCCTAGTGGTTTCCGTTAGTCAACACGTCTCCAGCCAAGCGGACTAACACATTCACACAATTGTTCTATTCAACAGCGAATTCCTTCGTGGAGAGTGCGAACATATGAAGGTCAAGCCCGACTCGGCCAGTCATATTATACTGATCCTATTATGAAGTTTGAGTTTTCCTATGGTTTTGCTGGGAAATTTGAATTTCCTTCAAACTAATCGAACGGCGATCTTAATCTTTGAATTTCTATTATAATTATTCCTTCATAAGTAAAGGAATCCCTCAAAACCTATCATAATCAGCATTGATTAGTAGAAGTTCGCGAGTTTTAGTGTAGGCCACAGAGCCAAAAACTGCTCAAGAGCACAATCTGAAGGTTCCGGTGTTCAGTGCGAATTGAGAGGTTTTTTTGATTTCTTGCGACCACCATAAAACTGTAGAGAAGGAGCAGTGGCAAAAGAAAAACTCTTGAATTTTTGGAGCGAGCTCTTAAACAATGAACAAATCCTTAAACTTTGCAAACTTCTTTTGGCTACATATTTTGGCTGCAAATTCAGTTCCTCCCCTACCCCCCCCCCCGCCTCCTCTCTCTCCAATACTATTCAGCACTTCCTTCAATTTTAACACTTTCGCATGCCTATTGTTGCACCTGCCTGCCGCATTGTATTCTTCATCTGCTAGATGTTCTTGCACCTGCTGAAACCTAGTAGATCGATCTATAACAACCACCTAGTTTGGAGCGTTTATTGTATTGTGCTATTACTGAAATCTGGGAGATGGTACGTGTTTAGTTAACTTCTAGAACATGATGTTCCATGTTTTCATCATTCTTTGGATTTCTGAGGACTTCTGAGAACTGATTTCTCAGAGAGAAGAGAAATCTGTTTTCTTATTATTTTGAATAATTTCGATTTTCAGTTTACATATTTTGCCAAAAACAGCAAAATTCTATTCGAGTTATCCTCCAATGCTTCAATTTTTGATGATCTAGGAGCTCTAAAAGCCTTTGGAAGCAGCCAGAGTGTATTCTGATTTTCAGAGCATTTCTCATTGCTTGTAGTCTAGTCTGTTATGAAAACTGCCAGAGTACATTCTACGGATTTTAACCGAAATTGCTAGACCATCTGTAACTAAGACAATGCTGAAAATTGACGAAAGTTCTGATGTGCAAAATTGTCTGAAACAGTTTGAGGTTCGCGTTTCTTTGAACAACAGGTTTGCCCAGAAGCACTAACCTGCCTTACTTACCAATCAAACTCACACCTGGATGCCAGAATTCCACCTGCTGCTCCATTTTCATGAACTCCTTTTAGCACCTTTTCTCAACATCCCACCTTCTCCGTCTCCTCCTTGCTAACGCCTATTTGCTCACCCCCCCCCCCCCCTCCTCTTGTCCAATTCATATATATGTGCATAACTTCATTAGACACTTGGCTCAAGGTGGTGTAGAGCCAAAACATATCTCCCCCGCCCTCCCCCTCATGCAGTTTTCTCAATCTAGTAGGGCTCTTCTTATGAAACATGACACCCTTCGAATTCCTTCTCTCCGTGTTCCGTTTTGCGTGTGTGCTCTTGTGCAACATATCCACCCCCCCCCCCCCGTCCAACAGCCAATATTCTTCTTACACTACTACTACGTAACAAAGTGTGTATATGCACATTCCTTCAGTCATTTTTTAAAAGTTAGGTGAAGCGAGACATCTAGAATTCTGCATCTTAATAGCCGCTAATCAGAAAAAGGTTTTCAGAAAGTTTCTTCATTTTCAGCTTTAGCTTTTTAGATTTTTAAGAGCCTGAAAGTTGAACTGTCATCTTTCGAACATTTCCGCAAAATCAAAAAGCCGCAAAATTAACAATGACAAGAGCTCGATGTTCAAGAGTCCAAGAGTTCAATATTAGTAAAAATTGTCAATTTTGACTGAAAACAATCTGAAATGAAGCAGGTTTTGACACCTAACAGAGCCCTTTTTCCTCATTTCTATCATCGTTTCACCCTTTCACAGTGAACCACTAGAAAATCATGATTCCAGTTAGCTTTAGCAGGTCTAGCCAGGGTTTTATCGGATTTTAAATGAGATTTTCTATGAATTTCAGAGAAGAGAATTAAGGTTTCAATTTTTGCAGAAGCATCAGTGAGGCACTCCAAACATTGAGTTCCGCCATTGCTGACTTTGTGAATTGGGCTCCTTGCTCTACGTACATAGGTTGCAGTGGACATGCTCATGAGCACGTCCACCGAATGCGAAATCATGCGAAACCTATTCAAACACCCTTTAAAAAAACTATGTGAAGAACAGATACAATTTGATAAATAGGCCATTCGTTTCCGATTTCCCATAGCTCACTGGATAGATTCGAGTGCTTGCAAACACTATTCCCTCTCTCTTCATTCTCTACAGTATATCCCGCCGAATAGGTTTTGCTCTTCCTCTTTTTTTTGCTCTAGTTTTTTGATGATTTGTAGTATGGAAAACGAATGCTCTCCGGGTATCCTATTTCTGTCACCATACCGGCGTGATTGTGATCGTTGAGCAGAGATATTGATAGTGGATACTCGGGTCAGTTCGGTTAAGCTAAATATGATAGTGATGTAGTAGAGTGGTTATCGGCATTATCGGCAAATAGTCACACTCTAGCTTGTTACAGTTTCAAAGAGCAAGCACTTAGAAATTGATTTTTTGAGTCGATCTTCCAGATTTCCATTTCACCATTCAATAAATAGTTGCTCCTAGACTATGCTGCTGCCTTATTAGAATCATCTATGTTAAGAATCTGGAATTTGAAAAGCGCAAGTAATTTAGTTTTTGCTTAACGGAGAGTGTACAGCGCGTCTCGCAAATCTGCTGAGGATCAACTTGGTGTAGTTAACTCTCTGAGAAGAGTAACTTGACACCTCCTTAGAAAATGAGGGGAACCGCATCCTTTGTACTCTTCCTGCCTTTCTTCCGTCTTTCCCAGCTGACTCTCATGTTTCATTTATCTCTCCACATACCTTCACTTGTTTCTTAAGAAATTTATCTATTTGGTTTACTTGTTTTATAGCTGATCAGCTGATTTGAAGTCTAGCCATCCGTTTTTTTCTTCTATTTTATAAAATCCTTTCATTAAATTCAATATTTTTTCTCGGCCAACCTTGCAAAATATAAATCTCACAAATGTAAATCAAGAAGGCATAGCCGTCCAGTTTTCAACGTCCGGCAAACTAAATTTGTTTTCTTCAGTACTAGAACACCCGAGCTCTGCGAATGCTGAGCTTAATCAAGTGAAAATTTTGAAGTATTGAAGTGGAAGAAGGTTGTTTGAAGGACCGGGATGAGCCTTGTTTGGAAAGAATTCAGAATTTTTGAGCCTTGCTCTTTTCAGCTGATCGCTTTTTATAACCTTTTTCCTTTCGTTATTGATTTTGTATCGCTCATTTTTCACTCTTTCTTCAATGATTCCATTTTTTTTCAGAAATGCTATTACGGATCATCCTGTTTCTTCTTTTGGTAGGACACTGTAACGGTCTTGGAAGACGTCAAAAATGCGAGCACATCACAATACCGTTATGCAAAGGAATCGGCTACAATATGACGTCGTTCCCGAATAGTTATGGACACGAGAAGCAGGAAGAAGCTGGATTGGAGGTGCACCAGTTTTATCCGTTGGTGGAGGTATGATTCTCAGAAATAAATATACAATTTTCGGAGTTTTATCATTTACATTTTCAGGTCGGCTGTTTCCAGCATCTGAAATTCTTTTTGTGCACAATGTACACGCCGATCTGCCAAGAGAATTACGACAAACCAATTCTCCCGTGCATGGAGCTTTGTGTGGAAGCACGCAACAAATGTAGTCCGATCATGGCGAAATATGGATTCAGATGGCCTGAAACGCTGTCTTGTGATACTCTGCCAAAGATGTCGGACCAAATGACAACAGGAAATATCTGTGCAGCGCCTCCCGATACGCCGAAAAAGCAGAAAGCTCACGGAAATTACCACGGAGGACACCAGAAGCTGCAAGAAAAGCGACCGGAAATCGGGATTTCAAAAATTGAAAATGACGCCTACTCGGCTCATGTGTCCTCTAACAACGAGTGCCAATGCAGCTGCAATCAACCATTTCAGTACGTGCCGTCCGAGAAATCAAAAGTTGGAAATGTTACAAACTGTGCGTACTCTTGCCACTCTCCAACTGTTGTTGGCAATCAGGCGTTCGTCAGTAATTGGATGGCTTTCTGGAGCATCACATGCTGCGTTCTAGCATCCTTCACGTTTCTCACATTCCTCATTGAAACCGATCGATTCCAGTATCCAGAGCGACCAATTTTCATGCTGGCGTTTTGCCAGCTCATGGTAGCAGTTGGATTTATGATCCGATATTTTGTGGGACACGAAGAAATCGCTTGTGACTCCATGAGAATAAAAGGATCCGATGACAACTCGGGATCTCTCTGCTTTGTGGTCTTCCTTTTAACCTATTTCTTCGGAATGGCTGCTTCTGTTTGGTGGGTGATCCTCTCCCTCACCTGGGTCCTATCAGCTGCATCGAAGTGGTCCCCAGAAGCCATCTCCTCCTTCTCATTCCATTTCCATGTCGTCGGATGGTGTCTGCCAGCCATTCAAACCGTTTTGGTGATTGTATTCAATGCAATCGATGGAGATCCGATTACTGGAATTTGCTATGTAGGCAACACGGACTTGCAATTCCAACGAATCTTTGTGCTCCTCCCACTGCTGGTTTATTTCATCATTGGAGTTTTGTTCTTAGTCATTGGCTTTTTCAATTTATGGAGCATCAGAAATGAAGTGCAAAAGCAACATCCATCACTAGAAAGTGCTCATAAAATTACACAGCTAATGAGCAAAATTGGCATTTTCTCCTTGCTCTACACCATTCCATCGTTGGTGATTATTTGTGTCTTGTTCTATGAGCAGAATCACCGATCACTATGGGAGCAGAGCCAATTGTGCACATGCTCGCCGAAGCAGAACATTGGTTAGTTCTTTTTTCTCTCTCTCTCTCTCTGAAACAAAATTATATTTTCAGGTGATTCCTCGCTGATTATCGCTCTCATCAAGACATGCTGCATGTGCGTGTTGGGATGGACTTCTGGATTCTGGGTGTGCAGTACAAAGACGCTGTCATCATGGAAAAACGCCATATGTTGTCTAGGTATGCTAACAATTTGTCGCTATTGATTGATATTAAAAACTATTCTGAAAGCTTTCAATTTGTGATATTGGCAAAAGTGATTCTAGACATTTTCAGAGCGCTAGAAATTAAAGAATTCCACTAAGGACCTCCTTAATTCTTAGAATAAAGGAAACGCTGAAATCAATTGTGTTGAAATTGCAAAAGTTATGAAAAAACGTTTTCTTCTCTGTGTCTCTTAATTTCATTTGCTATTTTCATGGTCTTCTCATTGGAGCGAGTTTACTTATGTGCCCAACGCGATAAGTGTCTAGCGCCTTGGAATTACCTGGCATTTTCAAGCTAATAGCCTCAAAAATTCCCATACAACTTTTGGTTGGAGCATCTGAAAAAAGCTGCAAATCCGAGCTTGTAAATTTTAGGCGATCAGATCCTGCTGCTGTTCAACTGAAAACTCATAACATTCCAATTCTTCAAGAAACCTGTTTCAACTATGATTTTCTGTTTTAAGAGGAGCTTCATAATCGCGCGATTCCCCGCGTTTTTATCTGAAATTTAGAGACTAATTGCAGTTTGAGAGCGATTATTTTTTCCATAAATTTCACAGAAAACATATCAAAAAGTAAAAAAGACACTTGAAATTAGCATTTTAAAAAGTCATTTCTCAACTTTTTTATTCGATTTTAGTCATATTTAAGAAAAAAATGTACGTAGGTTTCGGAAAGTCAAATTTTGAGTTTCTGGTTTACAAAAAGGCTTGCGGACTCTGCAAGATCTTGATGCTTCGGCTTTCCAGGCCTTGCACAATCGATAGAACTCAAGCAACAGCTTTCAGAGATCCTAGAACAATGTTTATCATTTTCAGGCACCTCACGATCCTTACCAAAATACCAACCTGCAGACATCCTATACGCCAAATCAGACATGTCGTCACCCCAATTCTACAACACAAGTCTCCGACACAACCATCATTATGGAGGCATTCCTGACAAGTTATAACATACACGGATTACTGTCCACATTCTGCTCTGCTACCTCTTCAGGACCAACCTTTTTTCGTCCTCTCCTCTCCATCATCATCCCATTGATCTCGAATTCCCGGCATCTTTCCCATGAAAATTTATTATTTTTTTTTATTTATATTTAATTTCTCAAACATAGAATCATCGAATCTCAAGGACTACATCAATTTCATATGTTTTGGATGGTTTTTTCTTGTCAAAAACTTCACTGCCTGATTTTCTCTTCGAGCTTTTCCGTTGTACATAAAACAATTCATGTTACTGAATTTTTTTGAAAATTCAAGACTTCGCACTTCTTCGCAGCTGGAAACATGAAAAAAATGCGATTATTACTGTTTTTTTTTTACAATTTTTACGGTTTCATTGAGCGGTCTTAATAAGAAATATGCCTACTATTCGGTCTTTTTCAAAACTTTGATCAAAACTAAAGCTTTTGATATGTATGACCGACTTTTTTGGGTTTTTTTTTAGTCATTTTGGTGTTCATTCGGAACTTTCTTAAATATTGGCAAAAGTTATTCTAGACATTTTCAGAGCGCTAGAAATGAAAGAGTTCCATAAACGACTTCCCTAATTCTTAGAATAAAGGAAACGCTGAAATCAATTGTGTTGAAATTGCAAAAGTTATGAAGAAAAAAAAACGTGTTTTCTCTGTGTCTCTTAATTTCATTTGCTGTTTTCATAGTTTTCTCATTGGAGCGAGTTTACTTATGTGTCCAACGCGATAAGTTTCTAGCGCCTTGGAATTACCTGGTATTCTCAAGCTAATAGCCTCAAATATTCCCATACAATACGATTACTGTTTTTTTTTTAATTTTTACCGCTTCAATAGGCGGTTTTAATAAGAAAAATGCTTACTATTTGCGGTTTTAATAAGAAAAATGATTACTATTTGAGTCATTTTGTTGTTCACTCGGAACTTTGTTAAGACTTCGAGCATTAGCCGCATCATTTCCTGACTGTTGCTGTCAATACCGGTTCCGGCCTTAAAGCAAGGATTCCACGAAAGACGAAGACAAAAAGTCGTTTCTCCTCTCGTCGTTCGTCTCACAAGACTCACGCAAGTCAGTCCCCCCAGTTTTAACATTTAGATCATCAAGTTTTTGCTGCGAATCGCGAACATGACAACACTTCTTCAAGACAGAAGTTTACAGATCAAAGCTAATAGATTTGACGTTTCAATAAAGGTGCTCAAGCTCAAAAAGCGAACATTTTATACGATGAATCATTGATAGTTGAACATTTAATAATTCGAGAAACGCGTCTGGACATAATTCATTAATTGTAAACGTCTTCTAGGATGAGCACTTGAAGTATCGTCAATTTTCAGTCCCTTCCTTCTTAAAACAGCATTTCGATAGCTCGGAATCAAGTAGATCACTGCTAGAGGATCAATAAATGGAAATGTCGCCAAAGCGACGGTGACCACATTCATATTCCACCATTCAATGCTCAGTCCAATGATTGGAGCATACCAGGAGAAGACAGTTGGTAGAAAACTGGCAAAGATGGGAATGCACGTCTAAAAAAATTGCAATAAGGAAAGTTGTCTCAGCATTTTAGACAGCTCTTTGGTGAGAGCCGTGCTCCCATTTTCATGTGGGAAGCAATTGATATCTAGAAGTCATTCCTTGACTTGGTCTAGACAACTAACTGCGGTGGTATCATTGTGTTGGGAAATGTCACGGGTTTCTCAATGTGAATTCGGTGAACGCGATTCAATGATCAACTACGAGTACGTGATTTTAATAAAAGATGTTAGGCAAAAGGCTAGAACAAAACTACCCAACAAAAAGGAAGGACACACGCTAACCTGAATAATCAGCGTGAGAAACAGTTGTTTTTGAAGTCGGACGCTATTTTTGCTCAGATTTCCTGATTCTTGAATCACTGATATCTTATGTATAATCTGAAAAACGGAGAGTATGAATTCCAAATATTCAATAATTTCAAACCAATTAAAGTTACCTTGTAACCCAGCACAAAGTATACGGTCAAAGCATAAAAGGAGAGGATAGTCAAGAGAAATATGCCAACAAAACTGCGAAGTTTGATGTCATCACTGGCGCCCTGAAATTGTACTCCAGCAGCATATTTCCAGCACATTTCATAGTTCCTCCAAATGCACAAAGAATGGCTGAAATAAAAACTCACATAGTACATCGCTGACAACACTGGAAGACCGGTAGAATTTGCTCCAAAATCTTTCATAAGTCCATCTCGAATTAATTCACGAACTTCATCATTGCCGGCAAGACACGTTTGGCAGATCTGTGACAAGTGCTCACAGAGTTCGAAACGACAATGGGAAGCGAAACTAACCGCAAACCAGGAGGTGTAATGCGCCAGCAGTAAGATGAATGAAGCGATGATTCCAGTCGATTTGAAGAATAAAGGAAGCTTCTCCGGACTGGAATTTACGAATCTTGATTACCCTCAAAACACCGATATTCTGGATCTGCTCTACACTAAAACTATCAAAAAAAAAGAGCTGTGAGCCAATGAAAATTTGCAAGAACTCACTTAAAAAGAGCAATGTATCTGTATACAAAGTTAATAATTAAAAGAGCGTAGCTAATAGAAATGAATCCACATCGATTCGACATCAAGTATTGGGTGAGCTGCATATTTTCGAAAATTAGCCGATTGGTGAGAAAAATCACGAACCCATTCTTGTTTCCGGTGATAATCTGAATGGCGTTTATTTCCAGATAAAATTAATAGAAGAGCTGAGCAAATTGTCGACTCACAAATGGTGCCGTAATATCGGAAATCGAATAAAGAATGTCGAAGATCGCAAAAATGATCAGCAGATATTTGTAGCTTCCCATCTGAGATCTTGACTTTGTAAACACCAAATAAATGAAGATCGGGTTGATCATGAAACTGAGGGCTCCGAAGATTCGAGGAAGATTTTCATGATACCAACTGATATAGGTCATGTTTCAGGTGAGCTCACAGAAATGCTAATGAGCACAACGCAGAGCACAATATGTGACATAGCAGCTAAAGGGTGGGAAAATGTCTTTATTCTAGCGTTCTTTTGAAAAATGTGCTTCCGCTTTCAGTACAAAATATCAGACAAGTGACTCATATTGTAGTGTAATCTATCAGAAAGTGTTATTCTACTGCATATCTAGGCGACAATTGAATTGTGCAGACTTGGAGCTGTGTCGGGCTACAGCTCTCCTCAAGACGAAATATCCGCAGCGCTACATAAATTCTAGGTTAAAATGGAATGCTGAAATGATAATGCCTGAAACACTGATTTAAATTAGACTGATGAAAGAGTGCTCAATTGCACTGAAGTCTTCGTTTTCAGAACAAAAATTGGTAGTTTTGAAGCGAATTTTCGTGATAAAACTATAAATCTGTACGGAGTATTCGCACCAAAAAGTGTGTTAACCTAGAGAACAATGGATTCAGTCTTGTAGAAGTCTCTGAGCTAGAGTCTTGGGCACGACTTGGTCTAGACTTGTGGGAGACTTGTATTAGAGCCTACAAAGTTTGACCTTGACTTGTGGAAGAATTGTGCTAGACTTGTGAACCTTCAAAATTTGGCCTAGATTTGCGAGAGGTTTGTGCAAGGCATATGAACTTTTAAAGTTTGGTCTAGGTTTGTGAGAAACTTGCACTAGAATTGTGAACCATTAGAGTTTGGCCTAGGTTTGTGAGAGATTTGTACTAGAATTGTGAACCAACAAAACTTGGCCTAGGTTTGTGAAATATTTGTGCAAGGCATATGAACTTTTAAAGTTTGGTCTTGATTTGTGAAAAACCTGATACATTCTTTTGAGCCTTTAAATTTTGGCCGCCTAGACTTGTGAGAGACTTGTACTAGAATTGTGAGCCTTTAGAGTTTAGCCTAGGTTTGTGAGAGACTTGTACTAGAATTGTGAACCTTCAAAATTTGGCGTAGACTTGGGAAAACTTGCTCTGCTGTCGGAAAACAAAACAAATGAAATATTCTGGTAATTCATCTAGTTACCACGAAAAATTATGCATTTCGCAAGGAAAATTTCTCTGAACAAATACATTTTCAGCACTGAGAAATGATCAAACGTCATTCGCACATTAAAAATTTTGAATTCGTTTGTACCCGTTTGTTATTCTTCATACCCTTGAAAACTGATAACTATTAAAGAGAATTGCTTAAATAATAAATGAGAAAATAACATTCAATTGAGAGTTCTGCGCTTCATTGGTCTTAAAACTGAATTCCTTAAGGAAATAGCAGTTTCCAGCAGTGAAACAAGACGAAAAATATCAGGATGAGTCAAAATAATTGCAACACTTTCAAAAAAGCTTTCGAATCAAAACCGATTTGAGATCGTCTTCATTTCGAAATTCCTTTCCATCCAGGAAATGAGTCAGAGATAGGAACAAGTGATAATCAGTGGGGGCCATTTTTGGAGAGTACGGTGGATGGGGTAGCGTCGTAAATCCAGAATCCCCAGGTTTCAACCACTGACGTCCATGATGAAAGCTGACATAGAGTGTCAACTTGTCATAAATCAAATTGGAAAGCCATCGGCCCTTTTTCCGACAAAAGAGAAGCTGCAGTATCTGTTTTTGGGAGTCCGACAATACATGGGAGACCCAAATCGTCTGTTTTCAGGAGAATCGGAGATCATGGAGGGTCCGATTGTTGGTACTTTAAGAGTGTCCAACAGAGTAGGGCGGAATTGGATTTTGGGGAACTCGGAATCCGAAAAACGGAAAACGGAAAGAAAATGGATCACGGAATCTGAAATCCGGAAGAAGGAATGACAAAAACGACGGAATCTGGAATTCTGCCCTTATCTGCAGAGTAGGGCGGAATTGGATTATGGGAACTCGGAATCCGGAAAACGGAAAACGGAAAAAAATTCCTTCACGGAATCTGGAATCCGGAATACGGAATGTAAAAAACGGCGGAATGCGGAATGCGGAAAACGGAATTTTAACCATTAATAAGGGAATCAAATGATGTAAATGCGCTCTGTTCGCAAAAATTTTTGCGGGAGTTCAAAAAAGTATACTTTTCACAACAATTGAGAATAAAGTATTAAAACTCATAGTTGGGCGGAATTGGATTTTGGGAACTCGGAATCCGGAAAACGGAAAACGGAAAAAAAATTTTCACGGAATCTGGAATCCGAAAAACGGAATGACAAAAACGACGGAATCCGAAATGTGGAATGCGGAATGCGGAATTCCGCTTTTCTCTGGTGTCCAAGCTTGCTTGCAAGACACCTACTCGACTGGCGGGAGTCCTCTTTCACTATTACCAGTAGCTCGTCTTCATCAATGTCAGTTATGTGGAGCACCTTTGAATATGGAGCGTGGATGTGTGGAGATTATGTGGAGCACCTCCCTATTTCTGAATTTTTGAAACCAACGAGCTGTTGTTACATGATTAGCAATGCCAGCACCCATCAAATTATTGATCCGATCCGCAACTTGTCCCGCCGAAGAGCCAGACCGATGCTCATACAAAAATAGCTGCAGGCAGGTTTTCTTTCGCGATAGTTGAACTGGAGAGTTGTTGAAAGAAGCCATTGAAAGCCGCTGATAATTTGTGTGAAAATAGCCACTAACTGGCCCCTCATATAACCCCAACATGAATTACTCTAGAAGCTTCTCAAAGTTTCTAAAGAAAAAATAAAAAGTGGTACAATAATTTTGATTCAACCTGATATACATATATATATATATTCAAAATAAAAAATATTATTCTCAGAAAAATGAGGAATTTGGAAGATAGACCCGAATTCTTAAGGATCTTGCAGCATTTGCACTCGAGCTGTCATTGATGAGCTCTCTCTCTCTTTTGAATATCGCATTTCGATAGCTCGGAATCAAGTAGATCACTGCTAGAGGATCAATAAATGGAAATGTGGTCAAAGCGACGGTGACCACATGCATATTCCACCATTCAATGCTTAGTCCAAAGATTGGAGCATACCATGCAATCACCGTTGGAAGAAAACTGGCGAACACAGGGATGCATGTCTGGAAAAGAGGGATTTCGTTGCAATTTCAGAACACAATTCTCCCCTCCCTTTCTCTGGGAAACTCTCGATTTCTCTGAAACTTTCTCTCTATTCTGTAACTCGTTCTCTCATTCTTTCTCCCTCAGAAACCCTGTCTCTCCCTCTGATTCTCTCTCTCTCTCTCTCTCTCTCTCTCTCTCGCTCCTCACCTGAACTATGAGTGTCTGGAAAAGTTGCTTTTGTAGCCGAAGGCAATTTTTGCTAAGATTGTTTTCCGCTTGCATCAACCTTATTTTCCGCGTTATCTGAATAAACGGAACTTTATCAAAAATCTAATCGAAAAAAGGGAAACCTTCAATCCTAGAACCAAATAAACTGTCATTGCATAAACAGAAACGAGCGTCAGAAGGCCGATTCCCAGCCAGCCTCTGATTATTAGGTAATCACTGGCGTTCTGAATATTGAAATTATATCGAAGAACTTAGGAGAACATTTCTAAAATTCAGAAATTCAGAATGTCTACTGAAATTTTTGGAGCAAACCAATGAAGTACAATCTAGATTTTGATTCTTGAGTATTGAGCTAGAAATCATAATTCATAGCTTCATGCTGGGAAAAGTCTCACTGGGAAGTTTCCGCGAACTTCAGATTCGGTAAACATTTAGAATATTTCAAGAGAACAAGAAATATAAAACATTTCAGTAAATAACAACTTACGTAATAAATTGCAGCTAACATGGGCAGACTGCTGGAATTTACTCCAAAATCTCTGATAAATTCATCTTTAATAATTTCTCGTATTTCTTGATTTCCAGCAAGACATTGTTTACAAATCTGAAAAAGGCTTTATAGCATGGACAGTCTGCGCTTGTTGCTTTCGCAAATTCTGCCCTAAGCATGCGCCAGCGAAACAACCTCCGCGCGTCAGGAAGGAGGCACCCCAACTTTGCAAGGGATTTAGCAAAGCCTTGCACCAGCTTTACACAAGTTTGCACCAGTTTTGGGCTAGCTTTGCTCCAGGTTTGCGTCAGCTTTGAACAGCACTGCCGTCGTCAAAAAACAAAAAAAAACTTACAACCGCCCAAGAAGCACCATGAAGCAGCAGAAAAGTGATTGAAGTAATGATTCCGAGAGGTTGGAAAAACCGTGGAAGTTTCTCAGGACTGAAAATAAATGTCTCTGTAATGTTGATATGTAAATTGTTTGAGAAATTGCTTTATTATAGTATTTTATTTCAGTTAACTCTATGATCTAGACAAGAATCCACTTATTTCAGATTCCTCGAATTCCTTAAATCTGTATATACAGTCCAGAATGTTTGTGTTTTAATGGAGATTTCACTCCGATAGTGTGCAATCCAAACGGTTCCTTGCTCTCGAGAATATCTGAATGTTCGCATTGATATTTGCATGAATAAGGCTTTAACGAGTTAAGGAACCTTAATTTCTATTTGTAACGAACAGCCTCTTTTCAGATTCCAACAGCGGCTATGGAAAAGATGTATACGGTAGAGCACACGAATTCCTTTCCAATGAATTTTGGTGCATTTAACAAGAAAAACATTGGGCTTCGAGCCGGAACCAAAGTTTGCGGATGACTTCGGCTCCGACACTTTTTTTTGTTGCAAAGCTTAATTGTCTATACTTCTTATTATTCTCACGTAGAAAAATAAAAATAACGATGATGTTTGGCAATGTTTCAAAGAGCAGTGAGCGGAAATAAACGCGCATCTGCAAATTTTCGTGATAATGATCATAAACCAAGAAGGATGAGATTCTAAGTGGTTTTTCTCCGGAAAAAACGCCGGTGGCGCACATTTGTACTGGTTTTCAACAAGATATACAATTTTTCAATCGTTTTCTAACAATATCTTTAAGTTTGAAGAAATCTGCTCTCCGGCTTGAGCCCGGATCGCAATAATACAAAGAATAATGCGAAGTTCGTGGACTATAAAAAATGGAACACTTTGGGCCAACCAACGGCCTAATCCGTGGCCATCTGTTCTCAACAAAACTCAGAAAGTCTTACCCAAGACTTGTGCTAGACTTGTGCAGTTTTGCTGAGCTGTTTAACATCCCTGCTTAAGCTTCACTCTCTCCTGACGAAGCCGCAAAGTGTCTCCATTCTAGCCTCCTTTCAATTGGACGCTACAGCTTTATTTTACTTCCCCGTAAGTTAATTTTTAACTGAAAATGATACTGCGCTCCAAAAAAGCCGAGAAAACAAACAAAATGAATGAGGAAATGATTGAATAAAAATTGTTTTTATTGTAATTTTTCGCATTTACATATATGTAAATAAATACTCAAAAAAATGTGAATTTCTTCATTTTAGGAATTGAATAGATCACCGTAAATCACTACTTGCTTCCAATTTCATTTTGATTTTTATTAAGAAAAAAATAACAAAAATTTGATTGAACGAGCTGGCCGATGTTCCAGTTACAGCCACCGCAATCTCAATGTTCACTTATTGCTAGTAGAGCGGACTGAAACGGATTTCTAGACTGAATAATCTTCTGAAACATGAAGGATTCTAGAAGGATTTGTAATTCAAGCAGAAATTGACCGACGCATAACATGTTAAGAGTAAAAACCACCGATCGCAAATTTCGGACAGTTTTACAACTCTATTGAACAAATCGGCATTCAACTAGAGGTGATTGAGTCTCCGGGCCGTTTCCGCCGGCCCGGCTTCCTAATCTATTATCGCCGTAAAAAAATTTCCAACATTTTTTCGAGCCCGAGAAAATCGGGATTTGAATTTAGAGGCTCCGCACATTTCATCATCAGAGCGCATTTGCTATGCACGATATATTTTTTGAATTTTTATTTTTTCTTCTGAATTTTCAGAATTAAACTGGATTAAAAGAACGAAATCGTATTAATCGTGAATTTTTTTTACACGTTTCTTCGAATGTTTAAATATATCAATTTGCGTCATTTATTTTTTTTTTCGTTTCTTCTGATAAAAATATATCGCGCAAATGCGCTCTGATGATGATGAATAGGCGGAGCCTCTAAATTCAAATCCCGATTTTCGCGGGCTCGAAAAAATGTCGGAACTTTTTTACGGCGATAATATAAGAGAAATAAAAGAAAAACAAAAAATAAATCCAAAGGAAAATTATTATAATAAATCGATTATGGATTAAAGCATATAAAAGTGCTCAAGTTTACATTTTCCTGTTATACGCGGTTTAGACCGTTCGGAGTTTCTGATCAGCTCTTTCGTACGGAAAGAGACGTTTTTTCACTTTTCGCCCTATTCAGGAAGGAAAAATGCATGATCAATTGAAGGCAAGAGACCAGTAAACGGAATCCAATAAACCGTTTAGTAAAACTTACTGAAATAGAGCACAGTATCTGTATAGGAAATTAATAATGAGCAATGCATAACTGACAGAAATAAATGAGCATCGGGTGAACATCCATTGCTGCCCAACTTCGGGATTTTCAAAAAACGGTCCCTCCGTTAGAAAAACGATGAAACCGTACGTATTCCCAGTGATTCCCTTCAAAAAGTTGCATTTAAAACTAACTCAGAAGATTCTCTGAATGCGTCTATTGTAGTAATCACTTCTGTCAAACCTCAAAGCTTTAAATGGCGATGCTTCGCAGCTTTCTTTTTCATTTTACAATGGTTTTGCTTAAAATATCCGAACTTTTGATTTTACTCATTTTGGTTGCTTATAACCCTAATTTTCCTCAACATTTAAAAGAAAATATAGAACTAGAGCAAAAAAATGCAGAAAAGGAAAAAAGAGCTATAAATAGCTAGAATGCTTTCTGCAGGCTTTGCTTCAAAAGGTGATGACATTCTGGAAAACTTTCTGCTCTGCTGGACATAGAAGGATTTTGCGAGCTTCCACTTGTCCTAATACCCTCATTCCGAACTTTAAAACTCTCGAGCAACTCACAATTGGAGTCAAAATGTCGCAGACTGAGTAGAAAACATTGAAAATCGCGAAAACAATCAGCAGAATTTTGTAATTTCCCATTTGAGATCTTGACTTTGTGATCACCAAATAAATGAAAATTGGATTGATAATGAAGCTGAGCACTCCAAATATTCGAGGAACATTCTGATGAAACCAGTTGATGTAGATCATCTTTTTTAGTCGGAGCCGTTAATACCGTTATGAAAATAACCAACGACGAGAATTTCGAAATGACGAGAAATATGAGCAAATAAAGGGGTGGGGCTCTCAGAGAAAGAGAGCCCTTTTTCTCTGTAGGTCTTATGCGTTATGCATCTGCAAGTCCACGCTTCTTTAAAGACATTTGGAATCTTAAAATCATAGGTAGAGCGGAGCTATGATTATAAGGAGAGTGAGTGACGAAATAATTATTTCCATTGAAATGTTTTTGAGATATTTTGGGACATTTTCGTGAACTTGAATAACTCGTTTTCAAGAATTGGCTTCACACAATCATTCTCATATGGCTTATGATACTGAAGTCATTCATTGTGAGAGAATACACTGCTAATTTGGAAAATTGCCGTCTGTGGTGTCCCTCAGCTGCATTCAAAACCGCTAATAGCCACTAAAACGGAATGTGTGCAAGTTTCTTTCGAGTTTAGAAAAATATGAGTATGGTAATGGAATATAGGGTGAGCAATAAATATAGCGCCGCAATTTTTCTTAAGCTCCTGCGCTTGCTGAACGGTTTGTGTGGCACACAGTATTATCTAGAAAACATATTATCGGATCGCGAGTACGTGGTTTGTCGTATAGAGGCGGGGTTTGGGTCTCGTTAGGGGATAGCGCGTTTTAACGCTCCAATTTAAAAATTGTAAGGAATCGCACACACTGCGTTTGTGATTTCTTTTCGAAAATTGAAGCGAAATTTGACAATAAAAATTAATTTTAAAAAACATGATTTTCGAAGCAAAATATAAATAGAAAAAATTCCTAGATTCGCTTCAATTTTCGAAAAGAAATCACAAACGCAGTGTGTGCGATTCCTTACAATTTTTAAATTGGCGCGTTAAAACGCGCTATCCCCTAACGAGACCCAAACCGCGCCTCTATACGACAAACTACGTACTTGCGATCCGATAATATTTTAATTTAAAAAAAGGCGCTATGGTAGTTGGTGGGGGTTAATGGTTTTAGTCATTTTTGGAGCTTTTTTCTTGATTTTTTTCTGAAAATGTTATTAGATATACAGTAGCGGCCAATCAAATATCACCTTTTCGTTTTTCGGCTATAACTTTTTTCAGAGAATAGATAGAAACTCAAGGTCTTCTGTGAAAATGTGTCAAATTGAACCATAAATATGATCCAAGTCAATTTTTCTCGGTAAAGAAAATGTTTTCGGAAAATTTTGAAATTCTCGATTTTTCGGATTTTAGCTATTACTGGTTTATGGCAAGAACACATGGAAAACAGCAAAGAAAGAGACAAAAAAATTGTGAAAGTTAACTAGAAAGGATCAATATTTTGTTGCGAAGCCTCTAGCATCAATGACGGCTTGGCATCTTCTCGGCATCGACTGAATCAAGCTGCTCAAAGTAGACTGTGGAATCTTCGCCCATGCGTTTTCCAATTGAGCAAATTTTTCGTCGGCATTTCGAGCACGGATACCAGAAACACGTTTTTCGAACTCCTCCCACAAATGTTCAATGGGATTGAGGTCTGGACTTTGACTGGGTCACTCCATCACATTCACACGGTTGGTCGCAAACCAATTCTTAAAGAAATTATATGGTAGTTTGACTCACTTTGATGTGCTTGGAAGTGTGTTTTGGGTCATTATCTTGTTGAAACAAGTAACGAACTCTTGGGGAAGCACGAGCGAATGGGAGCATGACCTTTTCCAGGATTTGTTCGTACACAAATCTGTCCATTATGCCAGTGATTCGGTGAAGAGGTCCGAGTCAATGGTTGCTGAAACAGGACCACACCATTACGTTGCCTCCACCATGTTTGACAGTTGGTGTTGAGATTTTGGGTCAAATCTGGCCCCCACTGGTCGTCTGACATAAGAAATTCCATTGGAACCGAACAGCATGAACTTGCTCTCATCGCTCCATAATACTCGTTCCCATTGGTTATGAGTCCAGTGCAGATGAGCGCGTGCCCAGGCCACACGGGCTGCTCGATTACGGTCTGAAATGAATGGTTTCTTCACAGGCCTCCTACCAAACAGTCAGGCATCATTCAGACGACGTCTGATTGTTCTGACGCTTGCTACAGGCGATCCACGATGAGAAACTTGCTCGAGAACTTCAGCAGCAGTCAGCCTTGGGTTGGTTCTGGACGCCCGGACGATGTTTCTATCTGTCAGACGGTCCGTAACACGAATCCTCGAGTGTTTTCTTCTGATTGCTTGTCCGTTTTGCGTCTTCCAGCGTTTTAGAAATTTTGAAACAGTGCTACGACGGATATTGAACTTCTCGGCAAGCTGCTTCTGCGATGCCGAGAAGATGCCAAGTCGTCATTGATGCTAGATGCTTCGCAACAAAATATTGATCCTTTCTAGTTAACTTTTACAATTTTTTGTCTCTTTCCTTGCTGTTTTCCGTGTGTTCTTGCCATAAACCAGTATTATCAAAAATGCGAAAAATCGAGTATTTCAAATTTTTCCGAAAATATTCTTTTTATCAAGAAAAATTGATTCGGATCATATTTCTGGTTCAATTTTACACATTTTCACAAAAGACCTTGAGTTTCTATCTATTCTCCGAAAAAAGTTATAGCCAAAAAACGAAAAGGTGATATTTGATTGGCCGCTACTGTAAGTTATGATTAACTAATAAGCGAAAAAAAATCCTTAAAAAATCCAAAAAAATTGCAAAAATTGCTCATCGTTGAAGCGGGCCACGCGTGAAAAAAACAGCCTACAAATATTTTAACAATAGCAACAAATTATTCAATAATAAAGCAGTGAGAAATTGAACCTCGTGAAAATGATAATCACAAAAAACTTTATAAGGAAAAACGAAAAATCACTATTTATTTTTCCGAAAAAGAGGATCTAAATTATGTTCTAATCGAGCCGCGAAAAATTCTCGTATCATGATTGTTCATGCATTTGAAAAATTCTGATAATACGTATTCTTTCCATATTAACTCGAATTTTCATAGTTTCTTTTTATCTATGCTTTTAACAGGCTTTTCTGTGACTAAAACGTTTTATAATATTTCCGATCCAAATGAAAGTTTTCATAATTTAAACCGCCTTTTTTTTGCAAGTTCGGTAGGGCGCGTTTGCATTCTCCCAAATAGTGTCGGCTATTTACGTTAGCGTCATCGCACTCTTCCATTAGAGCTCTTTTTAGAGGGAACGTTAACTTTAACTATTTTTACTTTTTCATTTATCTTTGATTGAATTTCCTCTCTTAAAATGTTTTACTGTCTAGTCGCTTCAAACCGAATATTTCATTTGTATTTTTCGTTCATCTTTAATAACTAAAATTTTTATTTCAGGAATATGTCAAAAAAATTTCTCGTTAATGGCGTTGAGGTCTTCGTTGATGAGACGAAATTCGAAGATTTGCATAAGCACTTCCAAGAAAACGCTATCATTGACGACTTGGAAGGTTGGCAATCCAATGTATGATTCATTTTAATCTTTTTTAATGAATGCTAATAAGCTTTCTTAAAATGAAACTACGAGTTAACAAACACTTTTTTTTTTATTATTTTTGTTTTTCAGGGAGCTATGGAACGATACACTGCCACAACGTTTCTCGCTAAAGCTCGTCATTACTTATCACAATCGCCTCCGGATCACATTCAATCAGCTGAAAAGACTTGGTTCGCAGCCGTCTATGCAGTAAAGCAGCTGTTTTGTCTTGTGGAGGTATTATTTATCGCTTATTGGAGAATTTATCTGAAGATTTTAGGTGTTGATTTAAAGTCGCGTAATGCGTTAAAGTACTTTTACCGATTCGCCCTTAAACACTCCGAATTACCTGATGGTGTTTTCTGGAATTTGCTTGATTGTTGGACGAAAGCCGAAAAGTAAGTTGTTTAAGTTTATATGCTTTAATCCATAATCGATTTATTATAATAATTTTCCTTTGGATTTATTTTTTGTTATTCTTTTTTTTCTCTTATATTATCGCCGTAAAAAAGTTCCGTCATTTTTTCGAGCCCGCGAAAATCGGGATTTGAATTTAGAGGCTCCGCCCATTTCATCATCAGAGCGCATTTGCTATGCGCGATATATTTTTATCAGAAGAAACGAAAAAAAAAAATAAATGACGCAAATTGATATATTTAAACATTCGAAGAAACGTGTAAAAAAATTCACGATTAATACAATTTCGTTCTTTTAATCCAGTTTAATTCTGAAAATTCAGAAGAAAAAATAAAAATTCAAAAAATATATCGCCCATAGCAAATGCGATCTGATGATGAAATGGGCGGAGCCTCTAAATTCAAATCACGATTTTCGCGGGCTCGAAAAAATGTCGGAGCTTTTTTACGGCGATAATAACTCTATTAAATAAATTTAGGATGCACCAAGATGTATATGGCTTATCAAACTTCCGTCCCAGTGAGTATTTGCAAAGCATATCCGATGTTGAGGGCTTTGTGAACGAATTAGCGAAATTTGATCGTAAGAAACTTTGGGCTGAGTTCAATAAGATGTTCATTGTTGGAAGCGATCCAGATGTTACTGTCAAAAAGGAATCTCGTCGTATTTCTCTTGGTGGCTTCCGTTTTATGTCTGAGTATTCCGTTTTTGTTTAAATATATTACTTTGCTCTTTATAAATTATTTGTATTGGGAGCTTATTGAAAGTGGGCTAAATGGTCACTTCCACGTCCAGCCAAAAAATGTGACTTTTTGGAAAATGACTGATTTTAGATAAGCTTAGACACTTTTCTGATGAAAAAGAAGCGTTAAAATAGTCAAAAAGTGCAAAAAACGTTATTAGTTATTACACCATCTTTAATGCGGCACTATATTGATTCCCCACCGTGTACAGTATCTCGTCCGTTATTATAATACTGTACTCTTTTCAATATCGAAATACGGTTTTTATCCTGTTAAAGGAATACGGTAATTACTTGAATACTGTATTAAATCCATTATTGGAATACAGTGACATGTCCGTTGTTAGAATACGGATGTTTGAGAATAACATTGCGATACGGTATTTCTTTCATTATTGAAATACGACATCTTTTCTTTTTTTTGGAATACTGTAATTTATCCAATATCGAAATACAGTACCTCGTCCGTTATTTGTTTTTGAAATCGAGTAGTTATTTCATTATCGAAATACGGTAAATTTCAAGAAAAAGTAATACGGTACTTCGTACATTTTTCTATTTTTGAAATGCAGTATTTATTCAATTAATGGAGTACGGTACTATTATTGGGATACGGTAATTTGTTTGTTATATGAATACAGTATTGAATATTGAAAATATTGAAATTCTGTTTTTTTTAGTTATTGGAATACGGTAATTTATACAGTACTGAAATACAGTATCTCGTCTGTTATTGTATTACAGTATTCCTAACACTATTAAAAATTCGTGATGATCCATTGCTAGAAATTAAAAAATAATATAGCGATACGGTATTTTTTTTTAATTATTGAAATGCATTTTTCCTTTATTGGAATGAAGTACTTCAACTGCAGAACAGTACCCGGTGATAAGGTTTTGAAGGCAAAAAGTCGAGTCGTTTTTGTTCGTCATTCAGTTCGTCTTGCATTCGTCTTACGCAATAAAAAAGTCAACACACTGCGTCAGACGAATTCAATACGAAAACGAAGATGAGACAAGACGGCCGAAATTTTGCCCAAATGGAAACCTTATACCAATTATGCCACCCGGGTGCTAGTCGAGAAGCTAAAACACACCGTTCAACCGGAAGGAGCAAAGAGATCTAAATGTGCTACTGTTCAAGAGTATGAAAAACAAAGAATTACAGACATTGCTCTCTCCCAACCGAACCCAGCAATTGGAAAAATAAAGTTTTAAAGCAAATATTTTGTTCACAAAGATCAAAGTTGACGAGCAGGGGTTGAAAGAAATGCGAGAAGCATCTCAAGTTATTTTTGGCTAGTTGCCGTGAGCGGTTTCTGCGCTGCCGGATATCGCTATAATTTCCCGTTTTTCGCAACTCCCCCGGCAACTTGCTATTTTCGTTGCTATTATTCTGGCAGCATGGATGTTTCAGTAAAGCGTCTGAAATCAGAAGGCGTTCGGGATACTTTAACATTTATCTGAAAATGAACATAATTACAGAAGCCAGAATGAAAAGTTCAAGAAATGAGTTTTTTTTCAAGTTTCATCGTACTTTTCCCAGTTCCATGAATTGCAGAGCTGTAAACTGTAGTCACTTTTCTTCTTCGCAATATCGTATTTCGATAGCTTGGCACTAGACAAATGACTGCCAAAGGATCAATGAATGGGAAGGCTGCAAGGGCTACAGTAGCCACATTTGTGTTCCACCAGGATAGGTCAAACCCGAAAATCGGGGCATACCAAGAGAGCACTGTCGGTAGAAAACTGGCAAACATGGGAATGCAGGTCTGAACAATTAGATACGGTAAGAGCTAAGAGAGTTTGACCAAAATTTGTAATGCCCCAAAGTTCGCCTGAACTTGTGGAAAACGTGGTCAAGAATTGTGGCGTCTCTCAATTTTGGCCTAAAATTGTAGAAATCTTGGCCAAGATTTGTAGTGTCTCCAAAGTTTGGTTTAAACTTGTGGAAAACGTGGTGAAAGCAAAATTCGAAGAATACTTCATTTGAAGATTTCACTCAATATATCTTTGGAGCTCTTGAGCTATATTTGATCCTATGGTTCACACTACAAGCGGAAGACGCCTTTCAACTACATAAAAACTAAAAAATGGGAAAGCTTGCTGACAAGTAATTTTGGCGCCTTCAAATCCGTTTGAATTCTTATTATTTTGTGTCTAAAACTTTACAAAATACAGCTGGGAAAATGCTAAAAATCCCTTTTCGGAAATAAATGCATAAAATTCGAAAGCAATGCAGCAGGTCGAAAGAATTTAAAATTAAGCACCACTCAGTTTCAGCTGTTTCAGGCCTTTCTTCTACCAGCTGAAATTAATTGGCATATCTGATATTTTCAAGATTTAAAAGTTTATTCAACTCTAGAACTCAAAAGACTCTAACTCACCTGGATAATAAGTGTCAAAAACAACTTTCTCTGCATCCGAATGCTATTATTGCTCATGGTACTGCTCGCCTTCATTTCTCTGATTTTAAGCATTATCTGAAATATGTAAATGGACAATCTAAACCAATTTACGGAAAGCTCGCCTTGTATCCCAAAACAAAGTAAACGGTCATCGCATAAACTGAAACTATTGATAGAAGAAATATCCCCAGCCAACTTCGGAATCTAATTTCATCGCTGGCATTCTAAAAAGCAACTTTTACACTTTTAAATCTGAAATTTCTTGCAGATTCAGTTACCCAATAAAGTGCCGCGAGCATGGGCACATTTCTTGAATCCGCATGGTATTCCTCCATGAATTCATCACGAATGATTTCGCGCATCTCATCCGTTGCGGAGAGGCATTGCTTACAGATCTGTGACGTAAAACTATATTTTTGTGTCGTCGGATAATGTGTTAGCATTGCTCCGCTCTTATTTTATTGCTCATAATCTTTTAGGTCAATGTTCAGATGATGTTATCAAGAGTTTTAGTAAAATACAATGCTCCGCATAAAGATACGCCACCCTCAAAAGTGTCGAATAAATCAAGAATTATTTTGACTGAAAGTTAATTTGATACAACACTCATAATGTAACATACGTCGTGAATTTAACAACGAAAGAAACCTTAATATGAAAAAAAATACGATTTTGAATTTTTTTCTGCGCTCTCTTAAATACATATGATGATACGACACTCATCATTTTTACTTTTATTTTTTTATTTTTTAAAAATATTCACATTAAAACATAATTTTGTGTTATTTCATCAAAATTCATCTTCTGAACTCACCACAGACCATGAAGCACCATGAACAATTAGAAATATCGCGTAAATGAAAATTCCGAAAGGATGGAAGAAATTGTGATGTAACTCGGGACTAAAAAACAGAAATATCGGAAAAAGTTTCTGGAGAAACTCACTGGAAAAGAGCAATGTATCTGTAGACAAAATGAATGATGAGCAATCCATAGCTGAGTGAGATAAATCCACAACGATTGGCAATTCCATGCGCGCCGATTTCAGGATGATCAAAGAATGGACCTTCGGTAAGGAAAACGACGAATCCGTGAGAATTTCCAGTGACAGCCTAAAAATGAGCAATTTTGAAGAGCTTCATGCTCAAGATGTTTAGAGGTGTCCAGCTCGAGAAATTCCTTCGAAGAATCTTCAAACGTTGTTTTATTCCTCTTGCTTTTCTTTTAATGTTGACGGCATCTTTTTCCATGATTTTCAGCGTTTCAGATAGTTGTAAAAGTAGAGAAAATCAATGTTTTTTTTCTAGAAATTCATGATATCTCTTTCAATGACGGAATTTGGGCGAGGAGGTCTAAAATTCAAAAAAAAAAGATTAATAACCAAATTTCTTTAAAAAAAATAAGTTCGGAACATTTTCATTACTCCGAAATGATCATTCAGCACACCTTTTGTAGTTCGTATTATTCTTTTCGTAATACAAATGGAAATTTAATAATTTTTAAATCGAAAATCATTTTTTTAGTTTAGAAAAAACTTGGAAAATGTTACAGGTAGTTACAGCAAAGTTTCCACAAAATACCGATATTTAGAGCTCTTTGACGTAAATGCCTTGAAATATTATGAAACTTTAAGACTCCATGCAAAAATTCAATGATTTTAACTAGGGCTAAATAAGGCTGTTAGAGTTTTTCGATTCGGAATCTCTCGTTGTAGAAGAGATTCTGAATTTTTTCAGCCCGCAGACGCCTACGCATCCGCAACACTGACAGACTCCATTTGATTTTTGATTGTCAAATTATTCTAATAATCGCAGCGGTGTGCCAGACTTTCGTAATCAAGATCTGATTGAAAACTCGAAAACATTCATCTGAAGTCTGAACTGTGCAAACTTGAGCTGTGCCTCTGATTAGCAGTTCATACATCACATCACGTTTAATTCTAGACGATAACGAAGACGAGACGAGACGGTCTTATTTCGTCTTTCGTGGAAGCCTTACCAGTGGAGTCAGAACTTCATTGGTCGAATAAAACAAATCGAACACCGCGAAAGTCGCCAGCAAATATCGGTACTTCCCCATTTGACTTTTGGATTTTGTAAGTGCCAGATAGATGAATACAGGATTGATTAGGTAGCTGAACACTCCAAATATTCGAGGAGTATTTTGGTGGTACCAACTGATGTAAATCATTGTTTAGTCTCTATTGCAAGCTCTGTAATGATCTTTTTGAGTAGACAAATTGAAAAACTGAAAGAAAAAACTAATAAAATTTGAAATATTTGCTAGTTTTCCGTACTTTCACGACAAATACCAGTATGTAGTATGCAGTAAGATAATGAAAATGTATTTTTCTGTTTAACACGCCCAACTTTGATGATGTATAGATCATTAGGGAGCTCTTCAAATGTTATGAAAGGGATTGACTGAATTCTTCGCGTCTAAAATTACCGTAAAACCTCTAATAGATTTGCACCCCTAATTGATTTGCGCCCCTAATAGCATTGCCTCCCTAATTGTCTTGCCCATTCGTGATGACACAATCGGCGCCACTACAGATTTTTTTAAATCCAAGTTTGAGGTTTGAGAACTGTAAACCACCCATACGCCTTTCAATAGTGAAAAGAGAATAATCCAATTTAGATTTGTTATTTTTTTTCTTATTTCATCTTTTTTTTAATTTGTTCTTCTTCTTTTTGTTTGATTATATGAATTTTGAATTTTTAAATGTTTTTCTCTATCACGTACATATTTGACATCCAGATGAATACGTTGAAAAAATTGTTGATTTTTTCATCGATTATTAAAACATTTGGTTCCTCGACGGAGGTGTCATGGTCATAGATAATCTTTTTTCAACGATGAGACCACAGAGCATCTCCTTAAATCTATCATCGGAACCACTTTGTTAGGAAAAAGACTGTTAGTCTGGGATTCATATCGTTCATATCGTTACCACATTAACACGGACACCAAGAAAGTGATGTAAATCCTACGTGTTGATATGGCTGTGATTCCTGGAGGAACCACTAAATTCATTCAAGACGTAGACGTTGAATTTCTAGCATTCCAACAGAATTTCAATTATAGGCATCAAATGTGCAATAGTCTGTTTAAAAGTATGAGAGATGGATGATTCACGGAGTCAAGTCGCACACAGACTCAGGAAACATGCGTCCTCCTCCACAATGGAAATTTACCTACAATGGATTTTGGACTCTTGGAAACAGCTATCAGAATCTTTGATCAAAAAATCTTTCACCGGATGTGGGTTGAAGAATGCTATGGACCGATCAGAAGATTGCAATATTCATTGCTTCAAAGGCGAAGGCATAATACCAGAAGGTTTGGAACTGATGAAACGAAAAAGCGAAGAAGCTGTCCAGTCATTGTTTTTAGGTTCAGTTGTCGATCGCATTGGTGACATTGACTTACAAGGCGAAGAAAACGAAGAAAGCGAAGATTAAGACGAATTCGACATTGATATTATTTCATAATTTTTGTTTGCTTTTTGCTTCGATTTTTTGTTCAAAATTGTGTTGTTTTTTGATTGGAACTCTTGCCGTTTTCTTACTGAATGATTTGCCATTTCTGACTGAAACTTTTTTGAAAATCGTAATAAATTCTTATTGTTTTGAGAAGTCGACAGGAAAAAACAACGAGAAAAATAGCTTTTGAACAATAGTATTGCACCCCTTATTGATTTGCGCCCCTAATAGTATTGCCTCGCGGACTCCGCGAGATTTTCAGAAAAAAAACATTTTCAGAAAAAAAAATTGAAAAAAAGAAATGACCTCCAAAAATGACCAAAAACCATTGACTCCCCAACGAAGATAGCGGCGAAAAAAAAAGGTTTACGCTCAAATGCAGACTACACAATTTCTCTGCTTACCGTACACCTCGATAAAAAACGCCGGCGAAAGCCGCCGTCGGCGGCGACGGCTTTTTTCGGCTCCGCCGTTCGCCGGCGAAAAGCCGAAATTTTTCCGCCGTTTTTTCGCCGCCGCGCCGCCGGCTATTTTTTTTCCCAGCCTTGTCGCGGAGACAAGCTTGAACAATAGTATGCAACACTATTTGAGTTTTTACGGTATATTTCTGTACTTTACAACTTTTTTCTATTATATTTACATTCTCAGACAAGATTGTCATAGATCGAAGAATTTTATTTTTTCCAGCTCACCATATGCATTGAGCTATAATAGTTTTGATTGAGCCTGTAGGAGAATCTTGTCATTTACAAAAGTGTAGTTTCAGATTATCAGACGTGAAGATTTCAGAATACAATTTCAGAGCATTTCCATTTCTACAAACTGATTTACGCAACATCGAACTTAGGCCTTGACAACCAAAAATTCATTTTTATTACTGTACACGGTGAGGAATAAATAATAGGATGGGTTTCAAACGCCATAATTTTTGAAAAAAATGTGGAATCGATATGAAACTTGGAGAAAAGTTTACTCAAACATTACTAAAACAAACAAAATTAACAATTTTCGAATCTTCCTCCTTTTGCCTTCACCACAGCTCTCAATCTCATCGGGTAGGAGACGACAACGGCGCGCAGGTAGTTGAAGTCAAGATCGTCCCAGGCCTTCAGAAGCGTAATCTTCAGGGTACTCAAACTGGAGTAGTTTTTCGTGGAAACAAACGGCACAGCTTATTGGATTTAAACCCGGCAAAGAAGGAGGCCATTCTGAAGAAGTGATGAACTCGGGGAAATTGTCCTTGCACCACTGTTGTGCAGCTTTGGCCAGATGAGCTGGAGCTGAGTCCTGTTGGAAGATCCAAGAATTTACACTAAAGTGATTTCTGGCCCAGTGAAGAACACAAACCTCCTTGTCTTCTAGTGTCACAAGACGTTGGTAACGAGTCACAGTCCGATAAACCAGAGAATGATGCACTTTCAGCTTTTTAGCAATATCAGAACTGGACAATCACATTCTCTTGCAATCCTGGATCAGGATGTACGGAGACTATACGGAGATGCAGCCACCATTGACTGAAATTCGGAAAAAAAATAAGGAAAAACTTGAAAAACATAAGTAAAAAGTGTAATAAAAATAAATAAAAATCACTGTGTGCCGGGTGCGGTGTACCGGTGCCAGACCTGCCGGAAAATCTCATCCTATGATTTATTCCGCACCATGTACAGTCCTTGTCATGATTCAGAGATTGCATTTCTTGCGAGCTTAAGTTTGAGAATATGCAATTATTAAAAATCTGTGAGAAATAGTAAAACTAGCTTCTTCGTAATAGATATTCAGTTTGTTGTATCATTGTATTTTGTATCTTATTGTATCTTTGTATTTTGTATCTTATTAATATTTTTTCTCAGAAATTCTGAAGGAGAAAGAATTAGCAGTTTTCTTTATTGTATTTTCTTTAAAAGCCTTCTTCGAAATCGACTTTAGCGTTAATTTTTGCAAGACGGAGCATGCCCTCTACAATTGCTCAAGTGCAGCCAGTGGGAAGGCTTCGCGTATTCGGAAAAACCAAATAGTCCAAAAAAATTAATAATAAAGTTAAAAAGAAAGGAAATCGAAAATATGGAATATCTTTTTGAAAGTAAACTTTGACGTATAATATAACGCAAAATAAGGAAATCCTTACCTAGACACTTGTTAACGTCAATTTTTCGATTTCAGCCGATCTCGTAACAACAAGTTATAGAATTTATCGGTTCTCCTTTTAAAATTTTCCCTCAATTCATCCTATATTCTTATTGAAAAGGGTGCATTCAGTTCATTCCTTTGAAAGCATGTTGGGAGACGCCCCCCTACACACTATATTCAAAAATAACCTTCGACGCGTTCTCCGTCTCCGCGCCTCATCTCGATTAAAATGAAATCGGAAACACACTTATTATTTTGAATTTATTCTCATTAATTTTGGTAAATTGGAATCACAATCTTCTTTAAGGCGGGAAATGGAACAACAGAGAAACACACTTAAAACTTTAGAGAATCTCGTACATTTCCGATAGAAAACGATACTGGAAAGGTGAGAAACTGTCAAGGTGGTATGTGTTTCAGATTTTCAAGTGCAAACTAGAAAACGTCAAGGATGGCAAAGGTGAAAGAATAATAACAAAATATTTACATGTTTAAAAGAAATCTTGAGAAAAAAAAACGACTTTTCTAAAAGAAAAATTGATGGATAAGCATGAGTGAATACCTCGTAAATGCAGGCAACTCGCTAACGAAGAACAGGGGAAAATCCGATAAATACATTTAGAAAGCGTAAAATTATGGGGGCTCACTTCCCCACTTTTCGAGAAGCAATAAAAGAAATGGAAAGTGAGCCCCAAAACCTTTCCCATAAGTGGCAGCACAAAGATGCTCGAAAAAATAAGACAAAAAACAAGAACATGTAAATTTCAGATGTTAGCGGGGAGCAATAATAAAAAGAAACTAGCTGATAAAAAGGTAAATTTGAATTGGACGATAAAAAGTATGACAAGAACCGGGGGCAACATGAGAACAAGTACGGGGATACTGGGCAAGAACTACTGGAAACTTGATGCAAACCTAGATTATTAGACACGAAATGACGGCTTCTCATCGTCGGTTGGTATGCTTTTGTAGATTCTGGACAAAACTGGAGAAGAGTACGCTGGAGGCGGAGAATGACGATGTAGGCCATGATCCATTTCTGTATCCGAGGAATTTCCAGGATTATTCCGCTCAGAGTCGATGATGCAAACCTGAAATTCGAACGTCGGTATAGCGGATTCACAAGCATGTTGACCACGGCGACTAAACGGCTCAAGAAAATCTTGCAATTTATAAAATATAGGAAATTCTATCTG
The DNA here is from genome assembly GCA_003052745.1 of Caenorhabditis inopinata. Taxonomy (NCBI): domain Eukaryota; kingdom Metazoa; phylum Nematoda; class Chromadorea; order Rhabditida; family Rhabditidae; genus Caenorhabditis; species Caenorhabditis inopinata. The sequence goes on from AP018155.1 coordinate 3,865,088, forward strand.
TAAGCCTGCCTACATTTTATAAATTATTAAACAGTCAATCTTAAATTCTGAATTTCGCCTGAGTTCTCGTTCTTCAATTGGTTTTCAATGCTTCGTTTAACCTCACAGCAAAACGCAGTGAATAACTATTATTCGAAAAGTCATTCATCTTGATTACCCTCTTCACAGTATTCTAACAACGACAAAAATTTCACCGACACCACACTTCCGTTTCAATGGCGCCATGCGCTCAAAAATCGTTGAATGAAAGAAACGAAACATTTTGTAAAACCTTCTGAAATAACTTCAACTGTCTAAATGTAGCCACACGCAAAATGTAACCACACGTCTTCTTTTGAACTATTCGAACATGTGACAAAGAAAAAGAAGCGGAAATATTATCAATTAAAAAATACTTGTTTCTTAGTATCATTTCAGATAGCCACGACCACGGCTTTGTGAATATTATACCTTGAAAACTTGCGATCCTACGGCAGTAGACGATGAAGAGAGTGGAACTGTGGTTGGCAGAACAGTAATAGTCGGAAGCGTTCGGTTGGGTTTGGCGATAACGTGCAGATAGAAGAAAGCAGTAAAGAAGATTAGACCAACTATACACACTGAAACTGAAAATTTCCTTATAAAAGCTGGAATAGAACTGTTCAATCTTACACAGAACACAAATCGCTGAAATCATTCTGTACTGCAAGTCCTCCATTTCTTGCTCTTCCTTTTTAGTTTTTTTCACGTCAACTTCCAATATTCCTGTCTCGTCTTTTCTTCGAATTCCAGACGGCACTGTTGTCTCCTTCTCCACACATTTAGGATAATCACCAATCATGTGACAGGTAGAGCCCGGGGAACATTTCAGAGTGGAGCAATCCGTGTGGTTCCCGATTTCGCAGAACTTTCCAGTAAAACCGGACCGGCACTTGCACTGAATATTCTTGTCGTCCATAGATATGCATACTCCTCCTAAAACAAAACAAAATTTAAAGCTTGACTATTGTTTTATTCAAAATGTATTCTATCCTCGGAAATTATGATCAGATAAGATTGTAAACACCCTACAGCACTTTAAAACTCCTTATTTGCATATCAAAGGAAATATTCACCATTCTTGCAAATATGCTCCGCGGAACAACGAACACTGGTAAGCGGTGTTTTACATTGTGGTCCCAGAAAATCAAAAGGGCATTCGCATTTGTAACCGTTCGAAGATGTTGGATTAATAGAACAGACACCACCATTGTGGCACGGTTTCTGAAGTGAGCAGATATTGATGTCTGAAATGAAAAGTTGTCGGATACATGTTTTGTAATTTTTTAGCATGTTTTATTTTTAAAATATTAATATTTTATGAAATAATTGTCAACAATGTCAAAAAAACACAGTCCCACTTACCGATGTCACACCACTCGCCAATGAATCCATCTCTGCACTTGCAAGTGTTCGGAGTGTCATTCGCACAATCTCCATTGACACATCCGGGTCGTGGAAGACACTTCTCACATCGAGTCCCATTAAAGCCCTCGGCACACGAACACTGGTTAGGCGCTACGCATCTGCCACGTCCATTACACCCGCCAAGACAAATTGCTAAAAAAAAAAGACTAAACTTGTAACTGTATTTCAGTTTCAAACACTGGTTTTTAATTTTTATTGAAAATACTTTATCAATGAATAAACCGCTTAAATTTCCTTCAATAACGATCTAGTCCATGTCATCTACTTGACTCAACTTGTCAAACATATTTATCTGCTTTTGCAAGCTAGATGACCGAAAACAATTAGTTAATCTAGTGCAAACACGTGTACTTTCTACAATCATGACAAAACACTATACAGTCCAACACACACCTGCTCTTCTTTCACCCTCTAGCATATGTCACAGCTCTTTAAAAAGACTAGAGACAAAATGGCAATTTTCATTACACAAACCGCTGATCCCAAATTCAACATCACTTCTAAACTCTCCGATTCCAAAAACACATATTCTTTTATTACGGATCGGATTAGATCGAGGTTAATTGGTCGACTCTTTCCTTTTTCTCTTTTTTTTTCTTGCTAATTGGAAAACTAACTGAGTGCGCGTCTGTTGTCTTTTCGTCCGTCCGTTTTCTTACTACTCTCATCACATTAACCTTGTCCATCAAAATTGTGTGGTAGTGGTTCTGGAGAAGAGGTCCGAAAATGAATACATTTCTACTATGATTATTATTTTGAACTATATAAAGTTGCAATATATTTATATATCTTCAAAATAGGGAATATTCGCTTTCGTTTGGGTTAGAAGAACAATTCTCACGCATTTCAAAATTCATTCAATCATTTTTGATAGAATTACGCGCGAATGCGATGCTAGTAGAGAAGAGCTTCTTTTGGCGCCATTTCGCGCGCTCGTTTCTTTTGATCTCCGTGTGTTCAATCATCACAACTTGTCAATTGACCAGATGTGTGAAGAAATGAAAGAAAAGGGTGAAGGAGATGAAGGGGTTAATGGATCGGAACCAGAAAATAAGAGAGATTGGATGGCAGAAAAGAGCCGAAATATTTTTGGGAAAATTTTAAAGAGCCTAATTACTTCCTTAATAGAAGAACATTTTATATCATATTAGTCTTTAGCAAGATTAAAGCTCAGGACGCAGCTATTTGTTTGCAGTTACTTTGGGTACTTTTGTAATGCTAGAAGCAGAGAAATACAACAAAATTATAGAAGAGAAAATAAATAAAAACTCACGAATGGAGCACACTAGACCGGACCAACCAACGGAACATCGTCGTTCTCCTTTCAGTGAGCACTCCCAATGCTGCTCTCGACTGGGGACGCAGAAACGACCGCAACGTTTACCGTGATAGTTGCTGGAAAATAATTTATAAAAACTCGGGTAATTGAAAACCAAGTTATTTTTTTAAATATTTTCCTATATTGACTTTAAATGCTCACATGCTACAATGATTTCTCAGCTTAACAGTAACACTGAATCCGAGTGACGTTTTTATGACGATCGGAAAATCATCATTCCATTCTGTATCAGCAAGAGGTCGGTGGTGTTCGATAGCGATGATTTCTGAAAAGTTAAAAATTTTCAAAATGTTTATTCCTAGAGCCCTGGCAACTTATTTGATATGCACAAAAGGAACACCCCCAACCCCCAACCTCCTCGTGTTTTCTAGATAACACGGTTATTATCATCTAATGTCAAACAACGGCAGGAACGATGCACCTTCAAACAAGAAGACTAGTGAATTTGGTTTTATTAGCTCTTAACAAGTAGATGAATAGCGGAAAGTATCTTCCAAAACTCACCATTGGTAATTGGATCAGTAATTTTGAAATGCATATCAATTGTTTCTCTGGCTTGTCCATTGTATTTTCCGGTATCGAACCGGAGCGGTACTCCTCCCTGAACTTTCCTCGCTACTGATAATTCATCCGGTGCCGGACACTCAAAATTAGCACAAACAGTGGGCTCTAGGAGGATTGTTTTCGGAGAAGAAATAATAATTTCAATGCTTCCGGAAGCTTTGGTGGAGTAAACGATGAAAAAAAGCATGGTGAAGATGGCGGTAAGATGATGTGAGTTAACCATTGTACAGGAAGTTGTAGTAATAACGAGAGGTAGATCGAGATGGTGCGGGTGAAATAACCTGGAAAAGATAAATATTTTCAGAAAAAAGGTGGATTATAAATAACAGAACATGTCGCAGAGACTGTATTGAAATATGCTTAGCAATATGCAAGACTACAATATTAAAATCGGAGATATGAAGGTAAGGAATAAATTACGAGAGAAAGAATTTTTAAATTATTAATTGAGCAATTTTAGGAATCTCCGATACAATGATAAAAGAATACTATTGAAATTGTTAGACAATTTCTAATCAGCGATCCGGAAAGGTAGCAAACTGGAACGGATTGCAACGGCTTAATGAAAGTGATAGGAAAAAAACAATCAATTATACAGATTTTCTTAATTTAATCAAGAAGAACACTTCGAGTCGCGTATAACTAATTCCATGTCTCTTGCGCTGCCTCTTCGAAAGAGTGCAGACGAAAAGACGCAACACTCCGCCCACTAGAACCAGCCAGTCTGGACCGCTCACTCTATGAGTGATGGTGCAAGATAGAGAGACACAGATGAAGACAACGGAGGCGAACAGCTGCGGAAACCAAATCAGGAAAGTTTAATGAGCATTTCGATGAACTTTTCGAAGAAGGTACTGATTGAAACAAACAAAACTGAATCAATGTGCACCAGCCAATCCAGGCTAAATTTACGGGGAACATAGATTTTACCGATAGATAAGATATTTTTCGGCGACAATTCTAATCACGAACTTTGGAATTCACGAATTCACAATTCACTTCAAATATCCTAAAACATTTTTAATAAGAACCCGAAAACGTTACCAAGGTTATTGGGATCAACCAGAACGCAAATACTTTCACTATCATTTGTTTCATGTTACTTTTTATCGAAAAGCTTCCATTTGCCCCAGTCCACAAACAAAAGCATATTTGAAACAGGATTTCAAAGTCTTGACAATGCCCAGAGTTGACCATCATATTATATTAAATTTCCGATGATCATAAAGTGTGACGGACCAGTAGAGTATACTGACTAACAAAAGGAAAGAAGCCGCCAACACCTCCGATTTCTTAACTGTGTAATATACAATTTAGTGGGTTGCAAGTGAGCACACCGTTGCTCAAGATAAATAAACCAATCAAATTGTTTCCTTATTACATTGTTGGAGCATTTCGAATTGGAAATAATTAGACTCGTAGGAACTTGAATAGTATAACAGAATGACGTATGCACTACTCCATCCGCCATGATAAGAGGGATAAGTTTACAGCTAGTGTTCGGCATAATTAGGTGGCTGTTGCTTGGTCATCTGCTTTTAGAAGACACCGCCACCCTCCACCTTGCAACAGGATTCGGATGTTGAAGCTTACGCAATCTCATTATGCCTATGACACCCGTTGTCACTGGAGCAGAGAACAGGTATAATCGTGAAGAGACGGTCATTATTAATTACGCTAGAAATGGAGCAACAGAAAAATAAATACAAAGGAATTCGCCTGTGATCCTAGGTAAATGTACAATATTTCCATTTTTGCGGATGGAAAGTAGTAGTGTCGCCTTACAGAAGAAAAAACGCCGCCACCAAAATTCTTCAAAACAGGAAAACACCTGGAAACTAATAAATATTCAAATTCTCCTCCTCCTTCCTTCTTTATTTGTCAGTCGGCCTAACTTAGCGGCACAGTTCAAAGTAGGCATTCATCGTTTCGAAGAGAGTCATCGGAAGTATTTAGGTGAATGAGACAAATTGGTTCTAAAAGTACCGCCCATCTCGAAATTCGCCAAAATGGACGAACAATAAAGAGGTTTATCCGGGTAATACGGACGTTGGAGAACTAGAAATGGGTGAATAATTAGAATTTTTGCGTTTGAAACCATTTTCAGCGTTTTTCTTCAAGCATTGAAGCATTCCACACAAGCGCAGGCGCAGGTGTTCAACTACAACTTGCAAGAGATTTTTTTTCAAGTTCAAAAAAAATCCAAGCATTTGCCGAAAAACTGCCCAGAACAGGCAGCTGTTACGATGAAATTTTTTAGAAAATTCAATACGATTCGAAAATCCACAATAATTGACAATTATAAATGACACGTGTCAATGAGGGACATCTGCAGAAGGAAAAGACCACCTGCGCTAACTTGAATCGTATGAAATAGGAAATTGTGATGGGGAAGATGCGCTTGTTATTTTAGAAGATTAACTAGAATGGCCTACACATTTTAGATAAAGAGAAAATGTTTATGTCATTTAAAATTGAATATAAAAAAGCGTGAAAGAGAGGTAAAAACAGAAAAAACTATAGAAATACAGAAATGGAAATTCTTTTTTAAAATCTCACGATATACGACGTTTTCAAAAGTTTCACTTTGAGCATAATATATACAACTCAAATATCATTCATTCGACATTTGTGTTACATTCGAAACCGCTAGGCACGCCCTCTTCCATTTTCCCACGAGCCGCAACTGAAAATCTCGCCACCGGTGTGAAAAAAAAAGCATAGCAATAACTGTAGTTCGGCGAGACTTGCAATGTCTTAGCCATGAAGAACATATGTGGAACAGTAACGGGTTACTGTAAATATTATGAACTTTTAGACAAAATGAACATCTGTTGTTATTTGTAACATTTTAAATGTCAACATGCACATGTTTTACCACTTTCCAGAGTGTGAAAAGCAGTTCATGTTACGGGTCAACGAATGTTTTGAGGATATAATTGCAATATGTGGGATGTAAACATGTGCGCGGCGGTTTTTCATAATAATCTTGAACGCATTGGTTTTTTTGACAAAGAACAGTGCTCACATAAGGGAAAAAGGTCGTAAGTGAGAATCCATAATGACAGGAAAAATGATCAGTAATGCTTTATAAGAGGAATTGATATAGACGAACTGTTGATTTAAGGAGAAATTTAGGATAAACGGTCAGACGATCGAAATATTAGCTTGAACATGTAAAGGAAAACTTTAAAAAATTTAAATTTCTTAGTATTTCTGTGAAGGACAGATTTAATTTTAGCTTAAAAGGAGGAGGAAAATTTTATTTTAGGAAGAACCATTTAAGTAATGAAAACTTAAGAAAATGGTTAGCGGAATAGAAATAAAAATTAGGAAGGAAATATAAATATAGAGGAAGGAAAAACGATCTAAGAAATATTATACAGAATACAGTAACCGAAAGGAGCGCGTCAGTGTTACTACTATTGGTCTGGCAACGATTCAAGGTATAAACACACGCCTTTAAAAGTAAACGAAATTTAAAAATTAAATAGACAACTAAATTTTCCAAGTACCTATTTCGATTCGACAGCAACTCATAAAAAGCGGAAAAAGAGGCAGAAGAGTTTTCGAAACAGAAACCGAAATATAAAAATCAGGACCGGCGATAAAATAAAAACCCCATCGTCATCAAATCATCAAAACGTTTTGACAGATGCTCTTTGAGCCGATTCAAAAGTTGAGCATCTTCCGATTGAAACATGTGCACAACGGCGCCACGTTTCTCGACGACTAACAACAGATGTGAAAAGGAGTCAATATTGCCGCGATTATTGAAGAATTTGAAAAAAAAATAAAAGAAGGATAACGCGGAAAAATATTTCATATATGAAAAAAACTGAAGCTTCATTCTTTTTTTTTGTATCCACCCACGACATTTTGTGTTCTGTGACAGTGTGCAAGATGATTTGCATAAGAATACACCGAGACGGGCGGTGTGAAAGACAGGAAAAGATGCTTCCCAAAATATTTTTGATGGCACAAAAAAAATAACGCTGGAATGGCAGAAATAATTTGTTCAACAATTTCTAAAAAGAGGTTGTTCAAAAAAGAAGCACAGCAACTGGAAGATGGTTGATCGTTAAAAAAAACGAAAATGTACTTTTCCGATGCAGAATAAAAATAGCAGTTCTTCGTGGGATTAATTCCAATTGGTTTTTGTGGCAAAATGGCAAAAAAAAACTTTTAAAAACTCGTATCGGCTTGTACCATACTAATATTTGGCTTATTACTAATAAGTAACCTTGAAAATATATATAAAAATTGAAAATGAACATGGTTTTGGACCTCATTAATAACCTTTTGCGAATTTTTCAGGTCGTTGCACGCCCACACAATTTTACTTTCTATGCATGTTGTTTCGTAGAAAACCTCCATGATTAATATAATATAAAATTTGTGGAATTTTCGCCCAATTTTTACTATAAAAACTTGTGTCCGTATCAACGTTTAATATGCTAACGAGTTTTTCGGCTGTCACTTTGCAAAAAATTCGTTCATATAATTTAAAATTAGCGGAAAATCGAAGAATTTTAAATACCACTCGAGAAAATCACTGTTTTCCCTCGTTTTTATTTAATAAATGTAGAATTTTTCAGTGTAATCAGTGTTACAAAAGGAATTTGAAAGCAAATTTAGGAAACGAGTCGTTGGCACCCGAGAAACTATATTTCGTGCTATTTCAAGTGCGCTTTTTTCAAACTCATAGTCAAGAACTTGTTTTCCTTGGAAATAAACGAACACCTGCAAAAATATGACACAGATATTCAGCATAAATGACACGTTGTTTCATCGATTAAGCAAGTCAATGGGCCAGAAAAAACAGCCAAAATACATATCCTGCAGGTGTTCTTTTCTGCCAACTTTTTGTTCTTTCACCGACAAAATATTTCTATTATCGGCTAGAGAGATTTGAGACTTTAAGTGGACCCGAAAGTAGATCAAAAAGGATTTTATTGCGCGCCATCTCACAGAAAAGCTATTTCTCACGAAGGTGATCATCGGAAACTTCACGCTTTCATTACGAATTTCAGATTTCAGAGTTCAGCAGTGTTATACACGTGGTCTCCAAGAGCTTTGTGCTGAAGTGTTGGCATTTCAGTGCAAATGAAGACGATTTTTAATGAAGAATTCGTGCGAAACCCATAAAAACTGTCCAGGCTGTCCCAGTTGTCCCAGCTAAGCTGTCCCACTAAAACATTGTCAACTACAAAAAATTTGTTAGAACTGTGAAGATATTCTCAACGGTTTTAGCAAGGAATCTTTAAACGAGAAAATTTCCGATCGTTTCATGCCGTCTATGGAATAACACTGTTATTACTCAAATTAAAAATGTCTAACAGCCCAGCACGCTTTGAAGAGTACGTGACCCCTCATGATTCGATGGCTAACATGAGGTTTTGAGTAAGATATAGTAAGATATTCCGTCTTCCGGATTCCAGATTCCGCGAAAAAAATTTTTTTTCCGTTTTCCGCATTCCGGATTCCGCGATATGGCGTTTTTATTCCGTTTTAATTCTTTACTCTTAAATATTATCGCCGTAAAAAAGTTCCGACATTTTTTCGAGCCCGCGAAAATCGGGATTTGAATTTAGAGGCTACGCCCATTTCATCATCAGAGCGCATTTGCTTTGCGCGATATATTTTTTGAATTTTTACTTTTTTTTTCTGAATTTTTAGAATTAAACTGGATTAAAAGAACGAAATTGTATTAATCGTGAATTTTTTTACACGTTTCTTCGAATGTTTAAATATATCAATTTGCGTCATTTATTTTTTTTTCGTTTCTTTTGATAAAAATATATCGCGCATAGCAAATGCGCTCTGATGATGAAATGGGCGGAGCCTCTAAATTCAAATCCCGATTTTCGCGGGCTCTAAAAAATGTCGGAACTTTTTTACGGCGATAATAATTGCTGTGAAAAGTATACTTTTCTGAACTCCCGCAACAATTTTTGCGAACAGAGCGCATTTACATCATTTTTCCCTCATTAATTGTTAAAATTCAGTTTTCCGCATTCCGCATTCCGGATTCCGCCGTTTTTTACATTCCGTTTTCCGGATTCCGAGTTCCCAAAATCCAATTCCGCCCTACTCTGATGTATACCCACTAAGCCCCAGATTTGACGAAATGCTGGTAAAGCTCGTATTGTTACATTTCCATTTCATAAACACTGAGTAACCACAGAGTAAAATACGAAAAAACTTTGAAAAGTTTCCCATTCCTTTACTACAGTGCTCCACAGAAAGATACGCCATCCCTCTAAATTTCGAAAAAATCGGAAATAATTAATTATAGAAACTGTAACCCTCCTGAAGTCATCTAGAAGATAACTAAAACTGAAATTAGTTTTAGGTTGGCAACCGAAAATTGAAAGAAAACTGAAAAAATAATAAATAATCAATTTGCTCTTTCTCGTAGTCGAACCACTGCTTTTCAAAACTTATGACAGTGAAATTTAATAAAATAGAATAAAATTTAGTTTCAATGTAAAACTTTTAGATACAACTTTTAAAAATTAGAAGAATAAAGGATGTATCATTATGCAGATTGGAAAAGGCCAACAAAAAATGTAAAATTCTAATTTTTCTTTTTTGCTTGCTCATATTAAGTTCGTTTCTATTGTAAATTCCATTAATGTTGCTCAATTAGCGTTCAATATATTGTAGCGGATGAATTTTCAACACCAATCATTTATAAAATTTTCGAAATGTTTGTTGGTGGCGTATCTTTATGTGGAACACTCTACTTATGTACAAGAGCCTAATTTTTTTCAGCCAGTTTCTGAGAAAATGTGATTTCTACAATGTTTAGTAAATATAATTATACATCAGCACGTTTTTCATTCAAATTGTGGAAGTCTTCTTAAATTTTCTGCATCTTTAGGTGCGAGTGGATATGATCTCCAAGACTCGTATCATCCATATATGTATCTGTTACTGCGAGTTCAATCGCCGTGGTATAATCACGACTATCTGCAGAAAAATGTATTAATAGCCGTAAAGCAATGAGAAGTCTGTTTCAGAGCTACTGAAGCTTCTTTTCTGACGCTTTGTTCCCGAAGTGCGTTCCCGATTTTCTATTTTACACTGAATATGCCGAAAGGCAGCATTGTGCATATTTAGTTATTTGATAAAACTGAGCATTTAGTTTTTTTTTATTCCTCATCCGACCAGCAAAGCTATTTTCACGTAAATAAAAACGAACGCGCTAGGCTACGGCAGTTCTACTACGCATAAGAGTACACGTAGGGTGAATACTACACATGCCCGCGTGATCAAAACATTTATTATTTAAGAGACTGATCAGAGAGACCTGATCTTTTCTACTTTTGATTATCGTAATTATGATGAATATTAGAAGTCGTTTTCTTATAAATTTCTCTCGAAAAATTGTACAATTCCGAAGTTATAAAGTCGAAATTAATGAAGCAAAAATTCACAAAAAATTGGTAAAGTTTCGAACGGTCACTGGAAAACAAGTGGAGGTGAACGCTGTTTATGAGGTTTGTATTTGCCTGAGATTTTTTTTGCATATTTTTTTTTTAATTTGCTCAATTGATAGAAGATTTCAAATAATGTTGCCACAAAATCATAGATTATACATATGTACGTATATTTTTTCCGAGCGTTACCAAAAACTAAGACCTCCACGAAAGACGAAATAAGATCGCCTCGTCTCATCTCGTCTTCGTCATCGTCTAGAATTCGTCTGACGCAGAGATAGACATTGTGTTAATACACATGTATTTTAATTGACGACTCGTCACTTTCAGCATCAATTCATTCACCGTTTGTAGTGAGCTCACGCATTTCCGATCGACTAAAAAAACAAGCATGGCCTGTCGCCCATGCTTCACGTATCTTCCGTGATTAATGTTGTTTTGAAGAAAGCCATCAGCCGACACGGATCGGCACGCAGGCAATTTTTCTTTAAATTTATTAATTCAACAATATCGATTATCATTTCTAATGTTATAAAAAAATTAAGCCTAGCGAAAAATAAATTACAATTTTAACAAAATTGAAGAAAAAAGTTAAGAATTCAAAGAAATATTTCGAGTAAACATTATCAATCCGAATTCCGGAAATAATTTGTTTTCTTAAATTATTTTCTCAATAAACTTATTTTCAGGACTCTCATTCTTCCGGCTCCAGTGTGGGTACAGTGGTTGCATTTCATGGTTCTCCAGGATCACACAACGATTTTAAATACATTCGGCGGAGCATTGTTGATTCTGGAATCCGATTCATTGGCCTCAACTATCCAGGATTCAAGCAAACTGAAGGTAACGTATTTTTAAAAAATATATTATTTTCTGTCTCGAACAGGATACACGGATCAACAGCATGTTAACGAAGAGCGGCAAAGCTACACAAATGCATTTCTTAGGGATGAGGCTATCACCGGAAAAGTTATTTTCATGGCTCATAGTAGAGGATGTGAAAACGCGTTGATGACAGCTACTCAATTTCCGGCAAGTAAAACAGCAATGACATTTTCATTTATAAAATAACAATTAAAGGCTACGGGACTTGTGATGATAAATCCCACCGGCTTGCGACCTAACAAGATGATTAGGCCAATCAAAAAGCTTCAGAGGGTCGAGAAGGTTTATGATTGGCTTCCCAAATATGTTGCGGATGTGATGATGTATAAAAGTGAGCATAACAGTAATACTTTTTTGCGAATGATAATCAATTTATGCTTATACATAAGGCTAAGCAGCTAATTGGTTGCTCCCAACATTCTACCCCGTTTTAGTGGTAGAAACTTCCGACACGTCAAGGGCATTTAGGTGTTGCTGGTGTTAAAGGCAACTGTTGTTCATGGATTGCATAATTCCTAAATTGCTAGCTGAGCGTTTTCAAATAAAAAATTACGAAAAACTTATTTAAGCCTGAAACTTCAGAAAAATTTTAATAAAATATACTGTTTAATCGAATATATTTAAATTGAAACCGAAAATTGAAATATTAAAAATAGTGCGAAAAAAAAAGGTTGAAAACAGAACAGAGATTTTAAGAGCAGTCAAATAAAGGTCGAATGCCTTTCTGAAATAATTGTTGTTCTTGTTTAAACCAACCGTTACAACCCCCCCCCCCCAAAAAAAACTTCTAATGTGCCTTTAAGTTCTTTCGTCACCAGACGCCTACTTTTTCCTCTTCTTACAGGTCAGCCAAAACAATGTTGAACAGGATGTTGAAAATATTAGAAAAAGAGACTGTAACCTATTGATCAATTCTTTCAGCTTTTCAGCATAATAAAGTTGATTTTTTTGAAAGTTTTTAGTTTACCAAGTCATCGGTATGAAGGTACAAGACGGCGAAGAAGCAATCAACGCTTTGCGTTCAGTTACTCGGTGTAGTTTCGAAGCGACTCTTCCTTATATTCACAAGCTTCAGGAGCAAGATGTAGTCTTTACTGTATGTAGTTGCTAGTTTTAGTGCTTTTTCCAGACCAAGACGTTCATGATTTTTGCTGGAAACGACGACATTGTTGAGGAAGAAATTGTTTTTGAAGCGCTGAAGGAATACAAAAATTTGAAGCATTTCGTAAGATTTTTTAACAAAGTTGAAATGTTTTTCAACTGAAAGCTTTTAGGACTTTGAATCAGAGATTCTTCCTGAAGATTATGCCAAGATTTTAAACTCGTTTGATTCTGGAAAAGGAGCTTCTGTATTTGTGAAGAGCGATACCCATTATCAAAATAAGAAACGCGCTGATGTGGTTGCAGCAGTCGTCAAGAAAATATTTGGGCTCGACCATCTCACTAAAAGCAATTGTGAGAAAAAAGTTTGAAGCTTATTGTAAATTGTGAATTGAAATAAATAGATGTTTGCAAATAAATTTTGGAAAAGCTCGTAATCGGGAACAGACGAGAAGAGTTTATCCGTTGAAATTGAAATTCTTTATCCGTTGAAATCATATTTTTCATACATATATATTTGATATATTGGTATTCAACCAGTATATTGTTATATAGTTCTTTAGATGAAAATAGTTTTTCAATTGATTTCTTTAATGCTGTGTTCAAAGGGAAAAACGCCAAGAATAAACGAGAAGAAACAAGACGTAAAAAATTGAAATTGAGAATTTGCTTATTTTATTCGAGTACTGTAACATCAAAAGTGACATTGGAAGGAAATTCCCCACATTAGATTTGAAGGCTGATGCTACAGTATTCACAGGAAACTCGCAAAATAAAGCAAATGCATTTTGTATACAAAACTTTTTTGTGCGTGTTTTTGATGTCTGCCAATAAAATTGTTCTAAAAATTGCTAGTGTTATTCGAGTATGTCTAAAAAAATCCTCCAAAAATGGCTAAAAACCAATAGACCCCCACCCAAACTAAGATAGCGCCCCGAAGTAGTGGTAAGATTTTCCAGGTTAAGCAACTTTTTCGAGTCCCCTGTATTCCACTTTTACTGTTAGAATAAAGGATAGTTCCCCGTGACACGGCAATAGTAATAACGTTTAAGGTTCCCGAACATCTATAGCGATAGCGATCTATAGCAATATAGCGAACAATAGCGAGTTAGTAGATGTTCATAAAAACAATTTTTTTTCAAATGAATTAACTATATATGCTTTTGCTTACAATACATCTGCAATTTCAAATCGACTGCTCAAACTCTAGAAAACATGCAACAGGCACGCCAGTTTTTACATGGGTCGCACTGAAAAATTTCACACAACTTCCCTTAATATTTGCATAGTGAGTAAAAGATAAATTCTCCACAAAGCGCAGTTGCACAGGCCTCCTCTTTTTCACGTCACACATCCACCGCAAACTTCATTGAATTCCACGCATTCTATTGATTTTACATTTTATTTTTTGTAAGCAGTGTTAAAAATTTTGGAATTTATAAGCTGGTGTGCTGGATTGTTTTCTTCCTTAGCAAAAGTGTTAAAGTGGTCTTTCGCTTTTTATTATTTTTTATTGGAATAAAAACATGTCTTTTGAAGAATGGAAGAGAAGCAGAGGCAGAGAGTAAGTGAGGCTCAGCTGCAAAAGAAGACTATCAAATTTCAAACGGAAAATGAAAGATTGATAGAGTTGGAAGCAGTTTATGAGGTGAGAGAACAAGAACTTATATAGCAAAATCAAAAAAAAATAAAAGATTCCGAAGCTGGAGATTTTGAAGTATATGAAAGGAATCGTTTGGCGCTATGGTAATTTGGGTGAGGGGGCGTGTTACTCGCTTTTTGCCTATTTCGGCGATTTTTAGAGAACATCGATCTGTGAAAAAATGAGAAAAATGTTCTGAGAACATCCTTTGCATATTTAAAATGTTTATAAAAAAATGAAAAGCAACATTTTGTATTTTTTAAAATGAGATTTCGGACGGAACCGTTCGGGTTATTGTCGTCAAGTAATCTGCAACTTTGCGTGCTGTGATTATTTTAATTTTCGATTTATTTTCGAGGTACTCTTCAAAAATCCAATAATTTAATTAATTTTCGTTAATTTTCATCTCCTATAAAAGTGATAAATACAAAATTTTTAAAAATAATTTTTCGAAATTATGAAATACGAGTTCTCACCCCAACTACTATATAACCAAACGTAAAGCCAAGCTCTAGTTGCTAAGCCTCAAAACTTTACATATGAAATCTATAGTTTTCTATATAAAAATAAAACATACAGGATTCCCTCCCTTCTGGCTCTCCATTGGGTACTGTAGTGGGATTTCACGGATCACCTGGGTCCCACAACGATTTTAAGTATGTTCGCGACAAATTGGATGGAATGAATATCAGATTTATTGGAATAAACTATCCCGGATTTTCTCACACATATGGTGAATCTAGTTTCTCATTTTTACCAATAATTGCATGTTCTTCTAAAACAACTATCTTAATTTACGATAAAAGATTGTTTACTTTGTAAATATATGATAAGAATTTTCAATGTTTCTGTCGTTTATAGAGAATTATAATTTTCAGGTTACGAAGATCAAGAGCATTCCAATACAGAGCGTCAAAATTTCACTAATGCTCTTCTTGATGAGCTCAATATCGATGGAAATATCATATTTATCGGCCACAGTCGTGGATGTGAAAATGCTCTACAGACAGCTGTTGCGAGACCTGCTCACGGTCTTGTGCTTATCAATCCAACTGGTTTCAGACATCACAAAGGAATCCGACCCATTTACAGATTGGAATACCTGAACTCTCTATATAACATTCTCCCAACTTTCTTGGGAAACGCCATGATTATGGGAGGTGCGTTCAACCTTTATTTAGAAAATTTATATGAATTTTTTGATTATTTAATAAAAGCGGTTGACGCTATGGGGGGGGGGTGGCTGTCGTTTTACATGAAAGAAAACTGCAAGGTTGGGTTTTTAAAAAGGACGTCTTTCGTAAATAATTATTTTCCGCAATCACGGTACGCAAGGTTGCAAAAATAACATATTACTTAATGAAAATAATCCAAAAAAGTTCTGTCCGACATCTTGTTTCTAAAAAAGTTTGCTGTCAAATGTAACGTGTTTCTTTTCTGTTTTGTTTAAGAAAATTTCTAAAATGAAACGATGCTGTTCTGAAAAAAAAAACACCTCGAAATAGGCAAAAAACGAGTGCCAACCCTACCCCAGCCCACCTCCAACTATCTCTATAGTAAACGGTCCGTTTTCAGTCTATAAACTAATTGGATTCAAAGTTCAAAGTGGAGAAGAAGCAATATGTGCTTTGAGATCAGCGATGAACATGTCATTCGAAAAACAAATTGAGTATATTGAAAAATTAAACCTGCAAAATGTAAGTTTGACCAAAGGAAAACTTTAATCAACTAATATGAATAAAACTTTAGAATATAATGCTAAAAATGTGTTTTATTTAGTAACTGAACAACGATCCACTTACAAATCTGCATTACACTTTTAATTTACCGTTTTCGTAAAGAACCCTATGAAATTCACAATCCGTAAATGTCAACGGTAATCAAATTATAAAAACCTACTCATATAAATTGGCAACGTTTGAAAATTGGAAAATTCCAGACCAAGAAACTCATCATTTTCGCTGGGAATGATCATTTGGTTGAGGAGGAGATCGTTTTGGAAAAATTGGAAAAGCACGACGGACTTGAGCATTTTGTAAGCCTGTTTTTAGCTTATTGGAATAATTTCGTGAATACAACGGTAAAAATCTTTTTTTTTTAATATATAAGAGGTATGGCACATCAGTCCTATTAGTAACTTTCTGCTAAGTTATTCTGCTACTGTCACTGTTATTACCTTACTATTGCTTTTTTCAGAGATTCGACGATATTATTCCTGAAGAAGAGAAATCAAAAGTCATGGATTGTTTCTCCGGGGAGCAACGTGGCGCATCGGTGTTTGTGGCAAAAGACACACACTTTCAAAATAAATCTCAATCGGATCTAGTGGCTGAAGCTTGCAAAAAGATGTTGACAGCATGAATGTCTTGCGATTTTTACTTAAATTTCTATTTGGGATTGTCTTACCTCGGTGCATAATTTATTCAATTAAAATTAAATGATCATAGTTATTGGTTTTAAAACAAAAAAAAAGACATCCATCTGAAATTATAGTCCATCAACACTTGGACATACAAAAAATGCCGCAAGTGTTCTAAGAAGTCCTCAGAACGTGATTTCCTTTTCTTCCCCTGCGTCTCTGCGTCTCTGCGATTCCCCACAGTCGCTAACTTTTCTTTATCACCAGCCTGTCTCCACACTCGCATTTCTTGAACTCTCTCTTCCAATACTACATTCCTCTCATCCCGATCGTCACTATTTCTTACATTTCCATATTAAAAACACTAAATTGTTATTTTTTACGACCGGGTGGGATATTTGGTGTCACTGTTTTTACAGGTCCTTCTAAAGTTACGGAACAAATGGCAGTGTCAATTCTGTGCAGGGAATCGATTAAATTCTAGGGAGAGGATGCCTTTTTTGTCGAGTTGCAGAAATAACATGAAACTTGACTAAAAGAATCCAAAAATGATATATCCGATGTCTAATTTCTAAAAAATGTTACAGTCAAATTTAACGTGTTGACTTTCCATTTTGTTCATAAACATTGTTGAAAATGCACACGATGCAATTTGGAGAAAAAAACTGAAGGAAACCTCGAAATAATTTTTAAAAGACATTTATTTTCAGAACTTCGATGAGAGTATTTTCAAAAAAGGAAAAAGCTGAAAATCGTGAACTCGTTCAAAGGAAAACAACGTGATGAATAGCATAATAAATAAATTTAAAACGAAACTTGCAAATCCTGATTCACTAGAACCACTTTCTGCCTCTTTGAAGTTCCCGCCAAGTTGTCCATCGGTCACGCGTTCTAATCCTATTTGTTCAGGTGCACCCGTAGGCGTCAAGTTTATCTCTTTTTTTGTCGGCTATTCGATGGATCAACGCCTTCTCCCCATCTCGATGCATTTCGCACTGTTAGGGATCCTTTTCTTCGTTTCATTTTCGATTGTCATGGTGACCCCAGTGAATAGGTATACGGATTCTGGATTATGCCATATGATCTACTCGGTGATTTGATTTGCATACGCGGAGTGATGAGTACCATCGAGAGAGAGATTAGAAAATTACGTGGAAGGTAAGAGTGGTTGGGGAGGCCGGATTGGAATCCTATTCTTAGCTTGTAGACTGCCTGCGCATCTCCCTAGTGACTTTCCTGAAAATCGATAAATACTATTCTGTATTTTTTTGATGATAATTCCTTAGAGCAGCACCTTCCTTCTTGCCAAGATGATCTTTTTGAAGCTAGAATAGAAATAAGTATCTGAACACTTGTTTCCCGAAGAATTGTTAAATAATTCTGTTTTCAATGAGGCATTTTTGAGTAAATCCATGGGAATTAAAGTGAGATTTTAAGCTCGAATATCTGTAAAATAACTTGTGAAACGTACAGTATCACGCCAGAAGCTTAGCAGAAAGTGAGATTTCAGCTGAAAACGCATGCATTTACGATTGCGTAAATGCTGAGATTAATCCTTCTGAAGTTTTTTGTGTGGAGACTTTACACCTAAGACTTCTTTTTCGTAGTT
The DNA here is from genome assembly GCA_003052745.1 of Caenorhabditis inopinata. NCBI lineage: Eukaryota > Metazoa > Nematoda > Chromadorea > Rhabditida > Rhabditidae > Caenorhabditis > Caenorhabditis inopinata. The sequence goes on from AP018155.1 coordinate 3,883,478, forward strand.
GCTTAAAGAAGTGAGCACTACTAAAAAAAATGAGTATTCACTATAAAATAAAGTGAAAATGTTGTGTCCTCTTTCAGCTGAGCTGAGCAGTTTTGAGTAGCTTCGCCAGAGACTAGAAAAAAATGGCCAATAGTATAGAAATAGTTCTAGACGCTAAGATTTCAGTCATTCACTTTTATACAATTTTCATTTCTACTAGCTCATTTAGAGAATTGGAAACCTTAGCTTTTCAGCTGAAACATCATGCTTACTGCACGGTACTCTCGTAATGCAATACTTGGGGTTTCTGAACTGATTAGTTGTCTCTTTTATAGCAGTTTTTATGAGCAAAAGAGCCTCTTTCTAGCTTCAAAAAGATAAATATTACATTGACAGTACTCTAATGAAAGATTGAAAATCCCCAAATTGTAGAACTTGAAATTCTAAATAACCTGAAAACGTTTAGACTTGATTTTTGCAGATAACAACTTTCTATAGTCTGTGCAGTCTTCTACAGAAAAGGAGCACGCTATTGAAAATAAAAATGCACATTTCAGTATGAAGATGATTGTCTCCTCATTCGCTTCAAATTAGGGAGGCTATAACAGTGTTGGCTGAGACTTTAGATTAAAGCTGTGAGCTACAAAATTGTAGTTTTAAGTGTGAAGACTTCTCGCACAAAATTTCGGAGTTTTTCCGCTTCTGCTAACGCATTTTTACAATCTCAAAATTCGGGATCTTCAACTGTAACTCTCTATTTTGTGTGCGATATTGCAAGGTAATCAATAACATATTTTCAGACATTTTGATATTATCCTAAACTTCTTGCGGGTCGTTCCGCCATGTGAAGCTCTCAATTTACTTCTTCTTTATCTGTCTATATCAGTAATAACGCTCCATGGAGAAGCGCGAATGGCTCTAATTTTTGAAAAAAAAGACAAAAAAAAAGTTTTTCTGCAAATTTTCTAAAAGATTTTAAAGTGGGGGAAAAAACTGTCAAAGGCCTCTTTTTTCTTCTTTTTTTGTCTTTTATTTATCATTTCAGTGCTCTTATAAGGTCCTTCCCCTCTATTTTCAGTGTTCGATGTTGCGATTTCGATCCGCTACTCCTTCCTGCCTGCTAGACACATCCGCGCTCGATTCACTAGCGCCAGCTGCAATATTTGAAGCACGGTGGAAGGAAGAATGGGGGACAGATGCATATGCATTTCTCGTTTTTTTCGCCACTTTCTGTGAATATTTTTTAGGTTTCGTTGCGCTTTTCACGATTCACATCTGCATGACAGGTGGGTGGAACTTGAAAACCTACCGAGTTCTCCTTTGGCTAAAACTTATACAGTTCAATGCTTTTATGATTTATTTATGTCTAGACTGGTAAACAGGAAAAGGCACGAAATGATACATGAAATATTCAAAGAAAAATGCAAATGTAAAAGTTGATGAAGACGCCGGATGCAGGAATAGGAAGAAGGTGGGAACGATGGTGGGAGATCGGAATTTACTCGTAAACACTAAAAGTATTAGATAAAGCGATAGGAGAGGAAGTGAACAATGCAGATAACAAGACGAAAACAACTACAAGGATCAGGTATCACTCGTACAAAAATCACATGATAAGTGATTTCGGGTCTAGACATAGTGGCAAACTACTGGCGCGGGTGGTACACAGGAGTTTGGTGGGCGCGGCTTCTGTATTTCTGCGTAGAGACTACTCGATGTATTATAGCTTCTCGCACTTGGAGCGCTAGTGTATCTTTCTTCTTCGTCGGCTTTCTTTACACTATCCTCGATGGTGAACACCTTTTTCGGGAGTCCCCCCTCATAGGAAGCTTCTTGGCACACCAGCATCGACTTGGCCTCCGGCACCGGGTACGGTTCGGGAGCTTGTCCGCGAGCAAGAGCATGCTCCCTTCTTGGTTTCAGCTTGTAAGTGAAGCATCCGAGGATGGCACAAATGCATGCGAAAGTGCCGACAACGACGTACACTGCATACGAATATCCGGTGCTTTTGACGGTGATTTCAATTGTGGGAGACGTGGTGTAGAGGGAGATCTCGCAGAATTCGCCCATAAAGCCGACAGCGCAGGAACAGAAGGCTTTTGGTCCGTTCGGGAAGCACTTGGCACCTGGAAACGAAGAATTATATTTAAAGAATTCCGTCTTCCTTCATGAATGTATGTTTCTACTAAGTTTTTTTGAAAATTTTTCAAAAATTTTTATAAATTTTCAAAAAAAAAATGCCTTCAGAAGTTCGCATAGACGGTCTAAACAATTTGAGGCCTCTTCATTTTCAGCTCTACTTTATTTGCCCTTAGAATAACTAATCACTGTATTCTTTTCGAGAAACTAACCATTGAGACAAGCGTCTTTAACACTGCAGGCATCTGGTTTCCGCGCAGTGAGCTGAAACTGGGTGAAACCCGGAATTTCGCATCGATTGCCGGTGAATCCATTGGTGCACTCACAGATCAGCTGGCCAATGCTTTCTATTAAATGTCCGCCATCAAACTGAGCGGTGGCGTTGTGAATGTATGAGGATGCGCAGATTCCATTGTTTTCGCACATGCATTTTCGAGGGTCCACGGCTGAAAAACATGAATTTAAACTGAAATAGCTCATCAATCATTAAGTCAGCTATCGTGCCATCAAAACAGCGAAACATTTTTCAAAATGGTCTCCTTACTATGTTCGCAATGTGGTCCCATCCATCCGATGTCACAACGAAGACGTCCCATCGCATCGCAGCGTTTTCTAGCAGCCTTCGCCAAGTGTCCATTGCAAAAGTTCTCGCAGCGATTCCCAAAGTAGTGAGGAGCACAATCAATCTTCGTGGCCACGCTCAAAGAAATTCCAGAAGCCGTGGTAAACGTATCATTGAACCATGGCTGATTGGTTCCGGATAACTGGACCCGACGATAGATTCGATCTCCCAGAGGTTGTTTAGTGATCGACTGAATCAGTTGAATCGAGAAGTTGAAGACTGACGTGAAGGTGTCAAGAAGGATCAAATTGGTTTTAGGAGCATGTGGGAAGAGATTGAAGACCATCGGCAAAGGACGGGATTCGTCATGGGAGGTAGTGACGATTTCAAATCGAAGAGATACTCGCTGCGAGGCGACGAATTCTTGGTGGACTTCAATGCTACTCTGGATCAGAGGGCAACACGAGAGTAGGAGGAGGCCAAGCAGGAGCATTGCCTGAAACAAGAAGACTGTAACTAGAATGCTGGTGACCAGCAGACGGTAAGTTGAAGACTTAAGCAAACTATTAAAAAATTGAAAAAAAAAAGAATTGAAGAAACAAAAAATATGAAGCACTAAGACCCAGGGATATCAAAAGAAGAAATAAAGAAATCAAAAAAAAAATCGATTCTATTATCTAGTCCTTAAGTATGCGAGAGCCTGCAGGTTGCGGTAATCGGGTGTGAACCGGAAGGAAGTGTGTCCAATATGATGTGGTGACCGACACCTCCATCACCCGCCCACAGCAAGGGCGGGGCCTAAGCCAGGGATGGAAGGAGGGGTGCAATGGAACACCTGTTGCTTCTTTAGGGTCTCTGCTTGTAGTATACTGTCTAATAGTGCGTGGAAGACAAACTCTGTTTGCCGATTTTCAGCTCAAGTAACTTGTATCTTCAAAATTCGAATAAACACTTCTCGGAGGCTAAGTGGCGAAAAAATGCTAGAAAATAGATCAACCGTTTTGTCAGAGAGAAGTGAGAAGCCAAGTTAAAGTAGTGTACTGCGGTCTCAAGACGCTCGGAGTCTCCCCCCCCCCCACCTCCTGTTCAAAACCATTTCCCATCTTGTGTAGGTGCGATAAGGCTTTTGTGTGTGCGGACCAACATGTATAATCCAATACAGAGGCAACTCAAGACAAGGGAGCACCCTCACAAGCATGCGGTGAAGGTTGAGCTCCGAGCAGCTCTTGCAAAGCTTCTAGAATTCGGTGTCATATGTAGAGTAAAGTATGTACTGTTATCCTCATAATAGAAGAGCATATCATTGTTATCTAAAAGTTCAGAAGGAACAAACAAGACCAAGGGTCCCACCACGATCCTTCCAATTTGCGAGATTTCCGGGTTTAATGATTAACTATAACCTTCCTAGTTATGCTAATCGATTGAAACTAATCGGTTATGCTGAAATTACTGCGCGCTTTTATTAAAGGATTATGAGCAATTCTCCACAAACTAACCATAATGCATGGAAACTATGAGTCAAAATGAAACGAATCGCGGAATGAAATATGACTGTTTCGTCTTTGTCTTGAATTTGTCTGACGCGGAGATACACTTTTTGTTGGTGCATACATATGCACAACTTTTTTATTGCGTAAGACAAATGCAAGACGAGCTGAAAGACGACTTTTAGTCTTCGTCTTCCGTGGAAGCCTTAACAGTGGAAACTTAGACCTTTTCGAACAACGGCACGTCAATTAATCGACTAAAAATGAGAGAAAATGGGGAAATAGTCTTCAGCATGTATCTGCTAATGTTTCAGCCTTGTTTAAGACCCCCCGATCATAGATTCCCCGCAGAATTTCGTACAACGAGGCGGCGTATATTGGGTCCCTCACTCCAAGTACTTATGCATGCACATGGGTGGTTATAAAGGTATGAATAGGCGAAAACACAAAACAAGAGAGGATAAAGAAGCTCGTAAACGGACTTCCTGGAACCACTGTTCCGTCTTTCATGGCCCAGACTGCAGAAGAATAAGAATAAGAATAAGAAGAAAAGGAAGAAGACCTTTATGATAGCATTTGCATTTAATAAAGGAAATGGAAATTTCTAAGGAAGATGAAAAAGTTGTTTAAGAATTAAAAAAGCCTGGGCAAAGCCCAATTTTTGCTAGGGATTCAGACTGAAGCCGTCAGACCTTCGATCATCTTCCGGCCAAGATTCGCTTTATTTCCGCTACTTCAGAAAACGTTTAGCAAGCAGCTCTCACCCAGGATTGCTGGAAATTGTAAGAGCTTCAATTTTTATTCCATACTAGATCAAATCTGGCAAAAAAAGCATGATGGCCTATCTATTTCTGCCAAAAGATACCGAGGAAGGTAGGTGGACGCAATGCAAAGATGCGCCGGCTTTAGTGCGTATCCCGTTGCGAATCTGTTCAACGTCTGCCACAAATGTTGCAGGCGAATGCGGAAAACGGACTGCAAAAGGAAATGACGTCTAGCACGCGCTCAAGATGTGCTCACACCTTCGTTTTCCAGTCGGCATAGGTGTGAGTGAAGATATGAAATAGCTATGGAATGCACTCTTCGCCATCATCACTTTTTCGTCAGAATCGCTGGCGGAAGACATGGGTCTTTAAAAATTGCTCCATGCGTTTCAGACGTACGATCGGCTAAAATATATTAAAAACAACAGATGCGATGATGCGACCCGTCTCCGCAATGTTTTACAAAGAACGTCTGTCCAGACTTCCCGCTGAGGTCATCGCTTCAGATGTCTAACCGGAAGAAAAAAGGGATTAGGGTACATGATAGAGCAATAGCTATAGCTATTTCAATGGCAAAGGCGGTAAGACGGCCTCTCAAGAAGAACGGCAACATTGAATGAGCATAGTAGAAATGTTTGCTCTGGGGAAAATAGACTTTTTAGAAGGATTTTTAGAGTTAAACCACTAAGGCATCTCATCTGCACACTTCTTAAATTATCTGGAACAGAAGTGGTCAACAGGAAAACTGAGAAGAGGAATAAAAAATGAGTTCAGACGAAATTAAGCTGAAACGGAAACGAGCACCGTGAAGTTAACTGAACAGATTTCTAACTGAATTAGCTTAAAAACAATTTCTAGCAATAGACGGGATTACGCACGTCAAGACAAGTAATAATACAGGAAACATGCACAAATTGTATACAAACCCAGAGACAAACTTGCACAAATCTCGAAATAGTCATCCAGAACATTGGTTTATAGTTGTACACGGAAAAAACAGCGAATCGCTGATCATCAATGCTAATTAAGTTTATCCCACATTTTGCTGGAGTATTGCTCAGGTTTTACACAAAGTTTGCAAAGACTTTATGTAATACTCGTATGGCGTTCGTGCAGAATTTGACAAGAACTTCTGAGTTTAGATTATGAGTGAATTTATGTATGCTAAATTCTATAACAGGTAATCTGAAAAATTGAAGAAAAATTGTGCTCATTACACGTACCGGCCATAAAGGTATTATATTGTCGAAAAACCATAATATACACTTTTATGGCCGGTACGTGTATGTAGAATGAGCACCGGCAAGAAGAAGAGCATTACAGGAAAGGGAATTTTTAGGCAATTTAATCAAAAAGAGCTGAAAATGCACTTGGAGCAAAAAAGACTGTGGGCAGTAAAAATTGCAAAAGTTCAAAGAATTTCGTGTGGCGTTGAGCATTCAAAGAGCTAGTTACAGTGCCGGCCATTAAGGTATTATATTGTCGAAAAAACCATAATATAATACCTTTCTGGCCGGTACTGTAGTTATTAAAACTTCCGCTTCCGTAATCATCATTGAGTAATAGATGCTCTAAGCCTTATTGATCCGAAATCACATGCTGCACCTCGCTATAAGTTATGGTCCGTCTTAATGTGCTAGTGTCTATAACACCACGGTGATGACGTGCCAGTGAGCACGAATGGAAGACGGGAAAAGGGAAAACGGAAGGTACACTCAAAAAAGAGGCCTGACGAAAAGAATGAAGTATGCTGGGTATTCTGCAAAACTCCACAAGTCTAAGCCGAACTTTGAAGACTCTAGCACACGCCTAGGCCAAACTTTAAATGTTCACCAATCTAGCTCAATTCTCTCACAAGTCTAGGCCTATTAGAAAATGAAAGAAACAAAGAGAAGGGAGAGAGAAAGAAATTTAATGCATCAAACGATGATAAATATTCTATAGAATTACTCATTTCAGCGTCGGAGTCACTAAAAACCCTCTAAAAAAAGAGCGCGTCCAATTCCACGGTATTCCTAGCAAACGGGTGTCATAAACAACTATAATGATGCGAATAGTTGTCGAATTTCTATTGATTTTCAGCAGCTCAGCCAGCTGGTTCTAGACGATCGAGAATGATTGGAAAAATGTTGATGTCGCTTCGCTTCCTTTTGTTTAGTGTTTCTGCATTCTTGAGAAACGGGAGGCTCCTAGTGAGACGGTGGTACCTTCCGTTCTTCATTTCATTTTCAGAAACCAGCTGGCTGTCTTCCTAGATGTAAAATTCCTGACCCAGACTTCGAGTCCCCAAAAACTTTTTCAACGTCTAGACAGCTCTTTCTTGGAACATGTACTCCAAACATGCAACTTTTTGGCGTGGCTCTCCTCCCAGAGAGCAGATGTTGATGCTGCGCAAAGTTGTGCACACGTTTTCAAGAAGAAACCAAGGAAATCAACGAAGCATCGGTTTTGAAATCGGCCACAATGAACGGGATATGAAACGTATAAATTTCATTGCCATCTGCACTTCGCTCTTTTTAGCAACATTTATCATTTCTCCACCCACAAACACCGGCCACTTCTGTTTGTTTTATGAGGAATTGAAAGACATGTGTCCTTCACTTCAAGCAGAAGTAATCGCCCATATTGACACTTGTCAAAAGGTTTCAAAAGTCGGAAGGGGGGGGGGAGGGAGGTGGCTAAAATTCAGGAGCGAGATCATACATTTTTCAGCGAGGGGCTGATTATATCAGTCACGGCGTACAAGAATTCACGGAGTACTTGACCCTTGAAAACCTCAAGCTTCATCAAAAAGAGCAAAAAATAGCCCTCTTTAGTCCGTTTGCCCTTGCGAAACCGAAAAGAAGTGAAGCCTTCGTGAAATCGGATTCCAGTCCATGCAAGAACCTTGCAAGAAGAACAGTTTCCGAAAATTCTAATTTTCTTGTGCGTAACGGTCCTCCGTTCTGATTTGAAAGCTATTTATCTACAGTATCCAATAGAAAGCACGCTCAACAGAATGAGGTCGCCGGAGCTAGGAGGGCTGGAAATATAATCCGGGGAAGGTTACTGGAATACATTTCTATTCTAGCGGTAACCGCAAGGAACCGCAAACGACAGAGAAGTAAGTAGGACAGTGGGAGCACCTACTGATGGCTCCAAGGATCACTTCGAAGACTTGCTGGATGTAGTGGTGCAACGGCTTTCGCAGAAAATCTTGCTTCGGGAAAAGTATCAGACAATGGCGATGAACCTCTTCGTTTATCGGGATGAAGCAGCGCACTAACTGATTAGAAGAATCCCAGTGAATCTTCATGTGGATCTGGTAGGATGTGCACTGAATGCAGTTCAGTGATGGGCATAGCCGCTGCCAGCAAAGGACGAAGAGATTCGGTAAATGCTTAAAATCATTAAGCAAGACATAATACAATGACAGTACTCGAACCATCGAATGAATTGTTATAAAGCAGGTAGAGAGCGGGATTCATAGGATTCACGGTTTTCCGTGATCACTGTGATCTATGAAGTGTTAAAGCAACTATTCTGTGAATATGTGATTTACACTAGTATGTCTCAGAAAGCCTTTTTTCTTTTAATATTTTTCCCTCTGACAATTGAAAGAAAACATGTATTAAAAGTCAGCAAATAACACAAAATGTTCAAAAAAAATGCACCAAAATTGATGACGTCAAAGGCTAGGTATCCTGAATCCAAAAGATCTAAGAATACCTGCTCTCCGAAATCGGGGGGCCGCACACAATGTGGTGCTTTGAGGTCCGCTGGAAAATTTGAAACGGAAATAATTGAGGTGGGGTGGCAAAGAAGTGCGTAAGTGGGTGAGTGAAGGATTGAGTGTGGAGAAAGAGATGGTTGGGGGGGGGGGAGAGAGGCAAAGGTAGACGTACGAAAAGAATGGATTCAATGGAGCAGAGGAGCACAACTAAAGAAGCCTCTTTTCCACTTTTCCTATCCTTCTTGCTCATTCGAAAACCTTCATATTTATCAGAGTTTCCTTATATTTGATCAGTTTTTTCTTCATAATTGAAAAGAAAATTGAGAAAAAAAGCCAAAAAAAAGAGAAAACGAAAGAACGAAACGCGCGGAACAGTATGAACATGGCGTTAGCGATCCGGTAATTGTGAATTGAAGAACACCTGGTGACCAATTCTTAGGCACCGTTCGAAGCGAAAGGAGGGGGGGGGGGGTAGCACTCGCGCACAAAAATAAAAATGCACTTTTTATTGGAGGACAACGGCGGAATGGTGTAGAAGAGGAAGAAGGCAACGGTTTTACGATGGGATGATGCATTTTTCCGACAGATCGACGAGGAACGACGCCTACGTACGGGCAGTTAGTAGTTGTTATTATGAAGATGTGGAAAGGAAAACAAGTGACAGGTTTGGAGAACACAGGGAGGAAAGAATGCATCTGAATTGGAATTTGAATGTGGCCGCCGAGCTTCTATGAAAGTTCTCTGAAAACTTATAGGTTGCTGCCAAATATTTCCTTCGGAAAGTTCGAGAAAAGTAGGAAATCAGGCTGACGCTCTCCCTATTTCTAATTCAGATTTTACGGTATTTTCAGCATATCTTCGGGGTCGGAGCAATAAGGAAAAGCTGCGTAATAAAGCCTCTTATGCGAGGACGGTCATCCTGCGCAATCTCAGTCTCATAGACAGTCTGAATGGTACAATTTCTAGCATTGTAGTAGGAGCTGAAAGTTTCCAAGTTTTCAGCTTTTTCAACTGAAAAAATCAAATATTCATCTCATTTTGGGCATGAATGAATGAATGAATAATCAAAAAAAGAACCTTGTTAACTTCAGTTTGAGAGCCGCGGTGTACACCATTCGCAAATCATACTGTGCATTTTGATGGGCTGTCGAATAACTGCCGTGGGAAAATGCGGCAACGCGCTTTAGAACTCGGCAATTCGACTGCTTTTAAAACGGCAGCTGGTTACAACGAACACGGCAAGGTGCCGTACAAAAATATTTGCCTTGCTCTAACAATTAATAAACTAATTTTTTCAAGGTCCATTGCCGTTTTTCATTGATTTTTTTCAGTATACAGTCGATTTCTACTAATTGGAAGCATGCCCACAGGTTTTTCAGAGAGATTCAGCCAAATCTTCAATCTTCACATTTTGCGATTAAATTTGAATTAAACTGTATAAACACATGGTTTATTTTTTGACTAAACTTTCCAAAACTTCCCAAATTATGAAAAAAAATCCTTAAAACCCACATTTTCTCTGAGTAGTTTTCTCTTACCCAACTCCCCCCCCCGCCTCCGTACCATTCTGTTTATGCGGTTTTCGTAAATAATCCCGTAAGAAAGACAGCCACACAAGCTCATTTTCATATTGCCTAATTTGAAATAGAATTCAAAACCGTATACACCAACTCATTATCATCTCCTCAGTTTCCATTTGTCGTCGCCCACTTCCGTTTCCCTTCCCCAAGCGCCCCCCCCCCCGATCCCATATTTCATTCGTTATGTAATTAATCTTGAAATCAGCAGGAGACGTTGGCGGCCCCACGCCTTCTGTCCTTCCTGCCGTGTTCTAAATGCTATCCGGAAGATGATGTCCTGAAAATAAATGTTGCCAATCAGATTCATTGCGTCATGGATACAAAACATTCACCATCACCATCACCCCCCCCCCCCTTCCGCGACCTTCACCAATTAGGTATTCACGCTATAATTGGTGTCTACAAGAAGGGCTGTGGGCACGCACACAGTTCGATGGGTGGATGCATATGCAGGTGTTACGTTAAGCACGCAAAAAAGTATTGCACACAGTGTGTTGTTGCGTTGTGCAAAAGCAGGTGTGGCTCCTCTTGTGAAGTTCATTTTTCGAGAAATAAAAAGCAAAGGGGAACAACTATGGACGTGGTTGGCAGGTGGCAACCAATGGCGCCAGATGGCAAACATCTGGGGCGAGCAGAGGATGGTGCAGGTATCGGAGAACTTCGTTTTTTTTTCAACTGGTTACGAATTTACAAGTGTACAAGCTGAAGATTGAGTTACATTTTTATAGTGGTGCTACTGATAGATGAAGTGTTGTATGTAGTGAGTTGCTACCCAGGCAGTGAGCTTCTTTATTGAGAATAAGGAAGTCCAGAAAGATTTCAGAAAGCAAGTGCTAAAGTTTAAACTATAATAGCTTTTTTTTAAGAATCGGAATGAAATTAGTGGTAGTGGGAGTGCAGGGGTAGGGTTACAGTCCTGTCTTTCTTATTGAAGATTACAAGAGAAGCATAAGAAATCTAATAGAAAAATGCTTTGCCGAGCGTTTGAAAAAGCTACAGAATCTCTTCAAATTGATTTTAAAGTCGCTGGAGCTTCCGTCATGATTGATTGGCTTCCATTCATGAGCAAGAATATATAACGCCGAACAATGTAATACTACCGCCAAGGATTTTTCATAGACGACAATTGTGATACCTAGTAACAATTAAAGTACGTTTCTAGACAAACCACTTAAAGCAAATGATTGTTTTCAGTCCTAATAAAGCTGCCGGGCTTCCGAAATGGTCCGGAATCTGTCTGTCTGATTTCAGTTCAATGGATTCGCATTTTCACTTAAATTATAATGTGGAACGCTAGCCACGATTTTCAACATTTCCCCAAAAGCGCTTCTCAATTTGAATAAAGATATGCGCTCGGCCCGCGTGTGCAAGTTTCGGCCAGGATTGCTTGAAAACTCGGACGGTTCCGCAATGTTGGCAGCGAAATGTGGCTCCATTGGAAAATATGAGCTGCAGAAGTAGCAAATTACAGTGAAATTTGTGATAAAACGAATAACTATAAAACAAGTGGGCACCGACCTAAACCGCTCTTAAACAGCGAGGCCGACAGATTTCGGACCACTGGTACATATCAGCACGTCAGCTTTATTGACTTTATAAAGCAAAATTTAAAAAAAAATTACAAAAAATTCAAAAAGATTTACAATTTGCAACCATTTTCAAGTCGTAATTTGAGTTTTGAAGAATGTTATATGCTGGAGCCGTCTCTGATCAAGCTAGGTCTGGATTTCAAGAATAACGGGGTTCTTAAATTAGCTTTTAGCAAACATATTTTTGTAAGGAAAAATAGAGTTAGTCTGCAGAAAAAGCAATGAAAATCTGAATGAATTATTTTAGAGTTAACGCCGTCTGAAGCATAGCTTGTCTATAATTGAAGACTTCTATTTTAAAAAACTGTGCATTTTTACACAATATCAATCAGTTTTTAATAAAAAATAAGGTAATTTCCAAGAATCGCCCCCCACCCTACAACCGCCCCCCACCATCGATAATAGCCCCCCCAACCAACGTTATTCATTATCAAAATTGATGTGGGGGATAATTAATGTTGGGGGGCTTCTATACGAAGTCGATATCCAATATTAATCCCCCGCCAGTTGAAATGGGGGGTAATATTTGGATCCTAGGTAATCTACAATAATCAACCCCCAACAAACAGTACTAATCCCCCCACCGGAAGACCCAGGAATGATCCCCCCCTTCCAATATTCCCCCCCCCTCTTCCAATATTCCCCCCCCCCTTCCAATATTTCCATGAGATTCAGACGAAATGAAATGAAAATATGAAAATGAAACTAGTTCATGATGCCACGTAAAAATTAAGAAAAATTTTTTTTAATTATGAAACAAATTTTTACAATTGTGAACATTGTAAAAATTGGTGGAAAAAACTGACGTTATGGGAAGGGGTGGGGGGTCATTCCACAGTCTTCCACCGGGGGGTCACTCTTATATCAAGCGGGGGGGAATTATTGTATTATACCAAAAATAAATGTAAATTACACCAGAAGGAGCTCTGTAGCCGGAATGAAACGGTCCCAAAAGATTTCGTCGGCCACACCACTTTATGAATTCTATTTCAAAACTGCTCGGCCACTTATCAGCATTGTCGGAATTATTGGAACATACAGTGCCAGCCATAAAGGTTTTATATTGTCTTAAAACCATAATATAATACCTTTATGGCCGGTACTGTATATAGAATGAGCACCGACAAGAAGAATGCGGGATGGGGATTTTTAGGCAATGTAATCTGAAGCAGGTAGCTTATATGTCTGAAAGAGCTGGAAATGCATCTGGAGCAAGAAATACAGTATGCAGCGACACTGACTGTGTTTCGAATGGATACCATAATATAATACCTTTATAGCCGGTACTGTAGCTTTATAGAACTCGCTTAGATCTTCGATAGGCATCCCTTTTCAAATATTAAATATTTTTGAATAAAGCTATGTACCCGGCCATTGGTGGGCCGGATCGGCCCGGATTGAAAAACTCTCAACCGTGGCTTTGACAGTTTGGATAATTAAGCACCTATTACTGAAAAACAGCTTCCGGAAGAGAAAGTTCAAAAGCAGGAGCCGGATTCTATGAAAGCAATATTTTATTCAACAAAACCCTACTATCCAGCTAGTACGTACTCCTCGATAATTATGCAAGGACACAAAAAACGACGGTGACCAGCAGAAAGACTTGATTGAAATATGACTGGCCACCACCAGAACTATCGGGTGACTGACTGACTACCAGCCAATTTGCAATGGTTTCTTCGAGAAAACTATACAATTCAAACAGAAAGAAAAAAAACGAATGAGAAGAAGAAAAGAAAAGAAAAAGAAATATGTGATGAAAATGGAATGACCATGAAGAGGAAAACGAAGAAAAATGAATGGGATTAGTAACGGTTACATCCGCTTATTTTGAAAATATTTTGGCGGGGTTTCGATTGTATTTAGAATGTTGCAGACAGCTGTAACACAACTTCTTGCGCCAGCCATGCTTGGACGTCTAGCACATTGAAAATCTGAAGCTTATCACCGATGAGGAAGTGATTTACACCTGAAAAATGAAATTTACAAGTCTTGACCAATCTTATAACAACTGTAGGCCAATCTTTGTAATTGATTGTTTAGCGGTTGTGCCGATAGTTTTTTTTTCAACGTTTTGGAGCTATTTGCCCCTTACTTCATTCAAAGTGTGCAATGCAATAAAGAGCCAAATGTTGACCAAACTTGTTTCACTTTGGCTTTTCATCCACATATTTCGTACACTTATTTCGGAAAAAAGAAACATCATTTCACTCAAAAAAGAAAGAAAACTATGCTCTTCTGAGAAGGGGAGCAAAGCAGTGAGCACTACAGTTGAAACGATGTTAATGAATTCCGTCAGCAATGGAAATCCACTGAATTTGTTGAATCCGTCATCAAAACGTTTCAAAATTCAGAATTCAATTGACATTGTATGACAAATGTCAATTTTAAAGACAATTATGTATAAGCCGGTCCATCAAATACGCAACACCTTTCTATTATATTTACATTCATTTCATCAGATTACTAGTGCTGTACTGAAAGGAATTGCGATAAGGAGATGTTTCCAGGGTCCACGCGTGAGTACGTTTGCTTAAATTAGTGCCGCAAGCTTTCAGTCAAGCGCGCTTACTTCTAATTCGATATGAATGGAACGTGACAATGGGCAATACATATGTATTTCTTTAATTTATGAAAAGCATACTTCAACCTGCATATCTATTCTTCGTTCATTTGTTTGATGTTACAAGACATGATTTTTTTACTTTTCAGATATTGAGAGCAACCAATGCTCTTAAATGCTCTTAAATTTTAATACAACTTCATTTCTCTTAAGTTGATTCACAGTATGACGGCTCTACAAGTTAATGGGGTACATCTGGGTTCTTCCTGGGGCATATGGGCTAGGAATATACCTCATATTGATACAAACCACAGTGTACGTGGATCACCATGAATACTCCGTGAAGCACCAATATGAGTTGTGTCATCCATACAGCGTATCCATGAGTTCTGCCGTGTATGACAAAGAGTCAAACGCGGGTATCCAAAATGGGTAGACCATGGGGCATTCACTCTTGGAGCATCGTCGCAGAAACCTGAATGACTGGTGCACTGTGAGCGGCGATCTAGCCGTGCTGCCCAAGACCTATGTATATCAATGGCATCAGCTTCTTTGCAATAACAGATTTTTAGACTGGCAATTTGAAAATTTACAGCTCGAATAATGAAAGGCTCCAAATGTCATCGTCGCGAGAATATCAGAGGCAAGGTTTCGATTTTTGATTTAGTAAGTTGAATCCGAAAATCAAATATTGCTTAGCGTCTCAGAAAGGAGCCATTCACCTCACGGTTCACTCACTTTCTGTGTACATATTAAAATCGTCGTTAAAAATGCGCTTCACAATTATCTTAAAGTGCAAAACTCATGTTGCTCTACTGACTATAACTTTACCTCCTTCTAGGTACATCTTGTCATCACATTGTCTCCTCAATCCTCAATCCTTTGTGAAATGTTTTTTTTGTTTTGTTTTAAATATATTCACACGAAACTTCTTGAAAACAAAATCTTTCACTGAAAAGTTTTCATTGCGATGGTTGTCTAATTCTGATGAACTCCCGCTTTATAGCAAATGTATTCTAGAAGGACGCCTTCAACACTCACGATATCTACTCCAGAATAACCAGCGGAAAGTTCGCGACTATGCCGTGACTTCCACTGGCTTTCCTTTAGAAAGAATTGTAGTCGTTCTATTTTTCCTTTTGTTAGATGATGATTTATTAGAAGAATGTCAAAAATCAAAATAAAATTAAAATATAAAAAAAATATAAAGCATTTTTAAAGACAATATTATGCATTGTGTTTTCGGAGGCCCAACTTTTGATTCCCTCCTTTGATCGAGTTCTTGCTAACGCGACGTATAATTGTCCGTTAGCGAAAATCGGCTCGTCCAAAGCAAACCAATCCGATCGAAAGTTTGATCATGGTGGACTGGAAACTGTCGTCTTTGGAGTTACAAATGATTATTTCATTCTTGGAATCAAAACGTCTCCTCTTTTATTCTTTTAAATCCGAAATGAAGACTCGTCTGAGAAGGCGTTCTCCCAGTTCTCTAACTACCAACCTCGATCCATTGCACAATCCATTTCGAACGTCGAGGATTCTAAGAAGCACAATCAATGCTCCAACTTTGAGCTCCAAGTTGTGGGATGGAAATCTCGATGGAGTCATTTTGTGCGAAAATTCAGAAGGCGGAAGCATCAGAATGATTGTTTTGATTTTAAAGGCCCACGTTCTTTTGAGTTATTCAAAGAATAGTTCTACAGTATCCCTAAAGATATGGTTACGAAGCGCCCGAGTGTCCATGACTCCATCCCGCATATCAAAGTAGGAGGCCCACGTTCTTTTGAGTTATTCAAAGAAACGTCTTTGACAGAAACACAGACGGAAACACAAACGAAATTATTCGCTTAATAATGAGTAGATTACGACACAGAGCCATTTTCCTTCTCTCCATCGCATAAGCCGAGTCCCGACTGCTGGAAATGAAAGAATGTTTCATCAGCATTGGAAATCTCTGGAACTGAATAGTCATTCTAGCTCCACAAAATAGTCTTGAGAACCCTTACATGACTAAGATTTCGTCCTCTTCAGATTCGGTCAACTAACACTAGAAGATTTTCAGAAGCTTGTGGCTTTCCGTTAAAATATTCTGTTGAACACAGAATGATTTATTGTGTTGCCTTGTCAATTACTAATGAAAAACGCAGAAATCACGTACAATATATATATATATTTACATACATATACACCAGCGGAAAGTTCGCGGCTACGCCGCGACTTCCACTGGCTTCCACTGGCTTTCGTTTAGAAATAATTGTAGACGTTCTGCTTTTCCACTTGTTAGTAAAACAATTTATTAGCAGATCGTCAAAAACCAAATAAGATTTACATCCCGTGCCGTATCCCTAGTACCCTGCGACCTCTTAAATATATGAATGTGAAGCGCTCGGGTGGTCATGACTCCATCCCGAATATCAAAGTAAAAGACCCAGAGAACCTGTTCGGAAAATAAGATTGATCAAATCTCACTGCTCTTTTTAAGGCATCCATTTGGCGAAATTCCGGCCGTCTCGTCTCATTTTCGTCTTCGTATCATCTTCTTCGTCTGACGCACTTTGTTAACCACCTTTTTTATTGCATAAGACGAATGCAAGACGAACGAATACGACTTTTGGTCTTCGTCTGCCGTGAAAGCTTTAGCTCTTTTATCAACTTTTTTTACTGACGAACAAGATTTTAATGATTCCAACGAGTCATATTCCTGGCATTGGTTGCATTTTCCACTTTTTAGAAGCGCCACGAGCTCAAAAAGCTTGGCATCAACATTTCATTCGTTATAGTCAGTTGATTACACGGAATAATATTCCGCGAATAAAAAATTCAAGGACTAAGGCTTCCATTTGGGCGAAATTTCGGCCGCCTCGTTTCATTTTCGTCTTCGTATCGTCTTTTTCTTCGTCTTGAATTCGTCTGACGCAGTTTGTTGACAACCTTTTTTATTGCGTAAGACGAATGCAAGACGAACTGAAAGACGAAAAAAGACGACTTTTCGTAGAAGCCTAAGCTCTTTTATCAACTTTTTTTTACCGACGAACAAGATTCGTTATAGTCAGTTGATTACACAGAATAATATTCCACGAATAAAAAATTCAAGGACTAAGGGCCAGATGCTCTAGAGCTGGGCATCAGGTCTTCTAGATGTCCATCTCCGTGGAACTTCTGCTTAATTGGCCAACTCTTCGCAAATTTTTTGAACAGAGGGCGTTAATACAAGCGTGATCTTTATAGAGAGGAGCTGTTCCCCCTAACGAGCAGATTTCGTGTCCCAAATATTAATATACCCAAATATTATGAAGGTCTTGTCTCTTAAAGTTGGCGAGGAGTTTCAGAGCGCTCCACCCACTCCCCCTGGTTTAGGCACTTACAGGGCAAGTCACAGTACATGAATAATTGTGTAGACACCACTCCAGGAACCATAAAAGCAGTTATCCTCATGTAGAGAAAAACTGAAGGAACTCTCACAAAACTCAAAAACCAGATGCCAGAAGCTGCGGTAAATTGCACAAGCGCTTGGGCATCTGGCTCACTAGCTAGGAATCAAATTTCAGCTGCAAAAGAGTATCGAAGCTATTCAGCAATCTGGCATTTCCTTGACTTTTAGCCAAAACTTAGGATATTCATGGAATGCTGTCCGGCCCCGCCCGTACCTTAATTGCTTCTTTTCAGGAACTGACGGATAATATTATTACATAGAAGCAGACTTCATAGGCTTCATTCAACTTATAGTTGTGTTTGAGTTCACTTTTTTTATTTTATCCCTTTACATAAATACCACAGCGTTATAACAAGTTGTTCGTCTTATTTCATTTTCTGACGTTCGTTGCCCGATTTGTAATCAGAGAGTGTCTCCTTTTTGCTCTAATACATTTGATGTAACACAATTTCTTTCGTTCATTTTCTCATTTTCCTCTCCAATATGATTATTATAAATAAAACTTGTTTTAAAGAATCCTACAAACTCGATTTCGAAATTCAAGATTTCCAGTTGACTAGCTAGATTTAACTATTCCAATATGCCCTCCGACAAGGATCATTGTCATAATATGGAAGCGCTGGCAACTTCTACATTTCTCCGAACTGTCTTGGCATTCAATTTTTTTTTCTGCCTCATCGCCGTTCCGATGGTCCTCGCAGCGAGTTACAGTTTATGGAAAACGAACGTGGGAAAACTATTGCATGTTAATGTTATCATCATTTTTCAAGTGCATCTCTTCGGTTTCTTCATACACTGCTTCAGTAGGTAATTATAAAGATTGGCGCCGTGCCATATCATTCTGGAAGGGCGCTATGGTAGTTGAGGGAGGCAATGGTTTTTAGTCATTTTTGAAAATTTTTTTTTGGTTTTTTTTCTGAAAATGTTTGTTGCTATTGTTAAAATTTTTAAAAGTTGTTTTTTTCACGCGTGACGCTTACTCTTGGCACGAAAACTACGATTCCACTTTTTTTCACGCGTGGAGCGCTTCAACGATGAGCAATTTTTGCAATTTTTTTTGGATTTTTTTTCGCTTATTAGTTAATAATAACTTAGTTAATCATAGATATGAATAGGACCGCAGTTGATGCACTTCTCGACTTGAAGTAAGCCTAAGACTAAGCCTAAGCCTAAGCCTAAGCCTAAGTGTGACCTCAAAGAAAATTTATAGGATAATCATTACTTTGAGGTGCTGTGGCATTTCAAATATCATAATGAAGCAAAATTTTACGAGTTATGTGCCGGAATCGCCAAGAAATATCCAGTCACCTAGTCATTTTCTTTTTTGTACGTATTTTTGTTGTCTGCCAATAAATATGTTCTAAAAATTGCTAGTGTTATTCGAGTATATCTAATAACATTTTCAGAAAATCCAAAAATCCAAGAATAAAAAAAATAAAAATAAATAACTCCAAAAATGACTAAAAACCATTGACCCCCTCAACTACCATAGCGCCTCTGGAAGTTCTGGGTGCTGCACATTTTGGCACTAAACTTCCTGAGCAGCACTTTGGTTTTTCAGTTGAAAAGCACCAAGTTTGGATAATTGCCCAATAATTGATAATTTCAATCATTTTTGAGCAAATTCTACCAAGACAGAGCTTTGTAGCTTATTTTTATAGTTACCGTAGAAACTCAAACCGACTTGCATGCAATAGTATTGTTTGTAGAGCCTTTTTGAGAGCAATACTATTAGTGACGCAAGTCAATTAGGGGTGCAAGTCTATTAGAGGTTTTACGGTAACCACGTCTTTCTGCGAGAGTTGCCTACAGATTTATAGCTCTCTCTCGAGAGAGAGAACTCACTTTCAAATCAGCAAACGTTCTCAGAAAAACTAAAAACTCCACAAGTCTAAACAAACATTAAAGGTTCACAAATCTAGGCCAAGTTCACCACAAACCTAGCACAAGTTTATCACAATTTTTACCCAATACTTGCGGAGTTTTGCTGAGCTTCTTTTCAGTACAAACAGTCCTGTTGGTAGAGCTATATCACTAAAAAGGAACGAAATGTGGATAAAAAAGAAATAAAATGCATGAAAAGTTCGCTCCGCTGAACTAAATCAATAAAGAGACGAGAGGGCTGTGGCGCAAATGTCGGATACTCGATTTTCAGCAATTTATCGACTTTTCTTTTGTTAAACATCTGAAACCAAAGAAAAAACAGAAAAAATGAATTTGTTTCACAAGGAAACTCATTAAATTAACGACATTAAAGTAATTTTTAAAATATAAACGAGGAAGATGGCCGTGGTCGCCATGGCTAAGGCTTCCATTTGATGGAAATTTCGGTCGTCTCGCCTTCGTCTTCGTCTTGAATTCGTCTGACACAGTGTATTGAAAAATTTTTTATTGCGTAAGACGAATGCAAGACGAACTGAAAGACCAACAAAGATGACTGTTTGTCTTCGTCTTTCGTGGAAGTCTTAGCCATGGCGGCTACGTTTCTGACACGACAGCACGATATTTGATTTTCCAATCGATTTAGTAGAGTGGAGCAAGGTTGGCCTGCATTTTATATTCCTATTATATTATCGCCGTAAAAAAGTTCCGACATTTTTTCGAGCCCGCGAAAATCGGGATTTGAATTTAGAGGCTCCGCCCATTTCATCATCAGAGCGCATTTGCTATGCGCGATATATTTTTTGAATTTTTATTTTTTCTTCTGAATTTTCAGAATTAAACTGGATTAAAAGAACGAAATTGTATTAATCGTGAATTTTTTTACACGTTTCTTCGAATGTTTAAATATATCAATTTGCGTCATTTATTTTTTTTTCGTTTCTTCTGATAAAAATATATCGCGCATAGCAAATGCGCTCTGATGATGAAATGGGCAGAGCCTCTAAATTCAAATCCCGATTTTCGCGGGCTCGAAAAAATGTCGGAACTTTTTTACGGCGATAATATATCTTTCCTTCCAAATATCCCAGCTCCATCGTTTTCAGAATAATCCTTCATTCTCTCGACCTGTTCAGTTATGCACTGTTGGACTACTGCGACATGCCACCCAGCACACTTCGTTGTTTCGTTTTTCGAGTGCAATACGTATTTGGCATAAATCTGGTGGGCGCCACGACAGTACCCATGCTCATTGAAAGATGCATTGCCACATTCAAATCGTCCAGCTATGAAGGCACCGGCGTGTCGCTTGGAATAGCCATGGCAGCCATGCAGGTAACATTTATAGACGGAAGGCGTGTTGAAAAACGTGAAGACGAGGAAGAAGCTAACATAGAACTTTTAGATCACTATTTCAACCTTTGTCACATTCATTTCATTCCGACACTATTCGTTCGAGGAGCCGGTCACGAACTACTGTATTAGCATTAAAATGGGGAAAGTGGGCAGCCATGAAAAAATGGCGTTTGCGAGTCTTTTTGTTCAAATATTGGCGAGATTCTTATTTCATTGCTTGTTCAATATGAATAAGGTGAGTATGAAGATCTATTTTGTTTCATATTTCATTATTGGTTTATTAACAAAAGAGCTCCCAAGAGCTCCCAAGAGGCGTCTTCCAAGATCGAAACTTCCACGAGGACATTTTTTAAACAACATCTCCGAATCCGGAATTCCACTCTTCTCTGCAGAGCAGGGCGGAATTGGATTTTGTGAACTCGGAATCCGGAAAACGGAAAACGGAAAAAAACATTTTTCACGGAATCTGGAATCCGGAAGATGGAATGAAAAAAACGGCGGAATCCGGAAATCCACTCTTCTCTGCAGAGCAGGGCGGAATTGGATTTTGGGAACTCGGAATTTCAATGCGATTTTTACAAAATATTCTTATATTATTCATAGAAACTAACAACAGCCGACAGTTTCAGAACCGACCGTTTCAAAATGGGCAATTTCAAACCAGTCGTTTCATCACCTGGGCGTTTCAGGGCCGATTACGAAGCGTCCCATTTTGAAACAGTCGGTGGCGCCGAACAAAATCTGACAAACTAATTGGATCTTGGAAAACGAAAATCGATACCAAAGCTTCTGAAGAGGCATGGCCTTTTTGGATTAACAGTAATCCCACGTTTACTCGAGCCCATATCTAGAAGGATATTCAGGACATTCGCGCTAAGGCAGCGCTGTAAACAGCATTTGTTTTCAGTTGATTTCAGATTCAATTTTCCCTTCTCCGGAGGCGGCTGTCTGGCTTTCAAATGTTCGTAATGTAGTTAACAGGTTGTACTGACACTGTGAGAAATGCCGTTTCAAAATGAGCATTATTCGTGGAAAAACCTGAAATTTGGGTGCCCTTTTACAAAAGGGTTCATGGTATCGGTGACACCGCGAAGCGACCAGAGATTACGTTATTAGCGAAATAATGAAAATTCCTTCGGAAAATGAAAAACAACGCGCGCGCGCTTGTTATTCTTCATTTAGGGGGCGTGGCTTGCATTCTTAAAGTACACAATCACTTCTGATCGCAATTCAATATTCTGATAATTCTAGAAAATACACGATTGAATAGTTAAACAACGGCGTTGCAGAAGCTACGAATGAAGCAACAAACGTCTTCTCTATCCAATAGATATTCTTTGGAGCAAAATATGAAATCTGTGAGAACGCTAAAAACGTTCGCTGACTTGCAGTCGGCTTTCATGATTATCCATATAGTGTTCTTCATTTTTATTCTCCGGTGGGGTGCTAAAACGGATACGCCTACGTATATCGCATTGCTTGAATGTAGGTTGAACACAAGATTTTTGTAGGTGGCTCGGAGGAAGACTCTAGCGCTAGAATAAAGAAATGAGTGCTACATCGGTGGTTGGGTAATTCGGAAGAGGCAAGACACGCCCCTTTTTATTCTGAATCGAGATGCTACTCAATTCTTACTGAAATCATCCCGAGTCGAGCTTTGAGTCATCATATTCAAAGACTACTGTGATAAGATCGTAGCCTTCAATGAGCATTGCACAGTTTCCAGAATTAAAAGAGCAACTTTCAGTAAACTCTCCTTATGCGTTGTATGCAGTCGTTTCTATTATTTTGCTCTTGAAAAAGGAGCACATGAACAAAGTGCGGCTGAAGAAAACATTGGACGGTCATGTGAACGCCGATCAGAATGAGTACTTTAAGAAGTTCAAAAAAGACTTGTCTTGACGGTTTCTCGCCGTTTTGATTCTAAATGTTTTGGAATTTTGCGAATTATGTATAAATCGTTTCTTTATCAATGTCATGCTCATTTTAACAACAATTTTTGAGCTTCAGGTGTAGTCGGATTGCTCTGCTTAGTCGCGTTTTCACTCGATTTCGCCACACTTGCCGATGTGCTTCCAGAAGCTGCAGCGCCCGCTTTTTCATTTTTCGATGGGCCCGTTGATGACTTTCTCCTACGCCTTCTGGGTCTCAGGTCTCGAGCCCTGAAGTTTCCGCTGCTATTCTGCTCCTCCCATTTCTTCCGCTCTTCTGTCAGATCTCGATGACTCTTACGCCAAGTACGGATGAAGGCGAGAATGAACGTCGTTGACCAGAGCATTATGGGTGTGCCTGAAACATGGTATTCCGCCGCTAAAGCCGAGGAAATTCTTACCAATTAGGTAAAAGTAGAGAAAATCCTTTTCGTTCATATCAATTATGTGAAATTATCACATTTTTCAAGAACCACATCGTTTAATTGTTGAGGTCCACGTTCCACGTCACCTTGTCCTCCCTCCCCCCCCCCCCCTTCACGTGTAATTGATTTCTTTATGCCATTGATTTCATTCAGATTTATTGTCAGAAATATTTCGCAGCAAGACGAGAAATGATGCTTGCTAAAGGTAAGAGCTTTAAAAAATAAAGACAGCGCTCATTGTCATTTTCAGAACAAATCTCATTGGCGATTCTTTCTCTTCTTGTCACCTCCGTCTCGGCTGTCGTTGATTGCAACGGCACCGAACTGAGTGTTCGGAGCGATAGTGAAGTTGGATTGTTGACTGAAAAGAGTTGCACCCACGTCTTCGGAGACATTTACATCAGCAATTTGAGTGAGTTTTCTTGCGGACGTGCGGCTAGAGAAATCTAAATTTTCAGATGGCGGAAAGCGAATGCCGAGTTACTGGTCTATTGAAGAAATCTACGGATCTTTAATCATTACAAACACCACCGATTTGGGCGATTCTGTCAATCTTCAGAACGTTCGTATCATTCATGCTTTAAATGGTCCTGCTATTAAGTTGACGTACAATACGAATCTGAAGTTGGCTATTGGAGCGAGCCTTGGAGACGTTAAGTCAGAATTTGGCATTTTGTATTACTTTATTGGAAACTGGCCAGCTTTTATGAGTGAGGTAAGGAAGGAGAATCAATTATTGTTAAGACTAGTGTTGCATTGATGGAGAAAAAGCGTTGCCATTCTCGAATTTGTGAATTCCAAAAGGTCGATCAGTTATTGAGTTCCGTATATTCGGCGCTATCTTAGTTGGGGGGGGGGGTCCAATGGTTTTTAGTCATTTTTGGATTATTTTTGTTTCTGAAAATGTTATTAGACATACTCGAGTAACACTAGCAATTTTTACAACAATTTTATTGGCAGACAACAGAAATACGCGCAAAAAATGACTAAAAAGCAAATGACTAGGTGACCGGATATTTCTTGGCGAGTTCGGTCTATAAATCGTAAAATTTCGCTTCATCATGATATTTACAATGATATTTAGCCATAGTGCTATCCTTATTCAAATGTAATTTATCATTTTTACCAACTTTTAAAAAAATTTTATTTAAAAAAATGCAAAATCAGAAAAGCAAAAAAAGCTTACGTTGGAGCGGAACCAAACCACGACCCCCGGATTACCATCCCTCTCTCTTCCCCCCTCGACCACTGCTGCTTGATTATTGCAACTTGGAGAATGCATAGAAGAAAGAAGGGGAATGAAGGGGGCGAGTAAAGGGCGCGGGGCTCAGGATTTTCAGATCGAATAGAACGAACAAAATTCAGACGATAGTTTCACTGATCTTCAAAACATTTCAGAGTCAACAGTATACACTGAACAAGGCATCTCACAAGATGCGTCCCGTCGTTTTCACGGATATGCACTTTCTTACGAAACCATGTGACGAATTATACTATTATTTGTGGATAATCGTATTCACGTTTCTCAGCTTCGTCGTTTCTGCTGCACTTAGTGCGGTATCGTTCTATGGCAGACCTCTCAAAGAGAAGCCCTGTAAAATTACTGTTTCTGAGTAAATTATTGAGAAATTAAACAATTATTTTACACGAAGACGTACTGAAATTGACTCATAATGCTGCTGTTCTCTTTCCCTTTCTCTCGCTCTCTTGGGAACGAAGTCCCTTAATTCCACAGATACTTACTTAGTCGACTTAACTTAGTAATTTGGATGTCCGTGTATAATATGTCAAAAATCAGCTTCATATGTGAAAACTACCGCTTCGATAGACATTGTTTTCCGAAGTTTCAAAGACATCCCAGAATGTTCTAGAACAGCGGCGTAGCCGCTAACTTTCCACTGGTAAGAGCTAAGCGATGAATCACGATCAGAAAAACGATTTGAAGAGTAAAATCAAATCGCAGTTAGATCAGGATGGCAATCACCGAACACTTTCCGCCGAGAAAAAGCTTATTTGGAAGCTGCGCTGCGAAATTGACGTCCAATTGGCTGAAAAACCTCCGAAAGGAAGCTGCATCATCTGCGATCACCGATTGCGGACTGCGTATTTTCCGAAAACCGTAGTTAACGAATCACGAATCACAGTCCGATAAACCAGAGAATGAAGCACTTTCAGCTGTTTTGCAATCTCAGAATTGGACAATCCCATTCTCTTGCAATCCAGGATCGGGAGTCTATGCGGAGATGAAGCCATCATGGACTGAAATTCGGAAAAAAAAATTAAGGAAAAACTTGAAAAACAAAAGCAAAAAGATGTAATAAAAATAAATAAAAACAACTGTGTGCACCGGGCGCGGTGTACCGGCGCCAGACTTGGCGCCAGACTTGGCGCAAAATTTCATCCTATTATTTATACCGCACCGCTTGGAGCAATGCAATTAAATTAGCAAGCGATCTACAACAGCCCTAACTGAGAAACGTTCATATTTGGGTTATAGAAATTTCGGTTACAGTCTACAGTACCTATTCCTTGTGCTTCAAACTGTATTGGCAGTACAGACGAAAATAATGAATATCGACTGAATAGGATGCCTTCTCTTCATTATACCCTTCTTATAACAATTTCAGAATTTCAGCAGACTTAAGAAAACGTTGTTTCACGGCCATATTTAATTTTTATACAGCTTAAAACTACAAATTGTACAGTAAGCAATTATCGATTATGTACTCTCACAAAAACTCCACAAGTCTAGCACAAGGTTACGACAAGTTTCACCCTAGGCTTGTGGGTGACTTGTGGAATTTACTGACATCATCATCTTTTTCAAGCAAGGAAATTTCAGAATTTCAGATATAGCTTTGAATTTTCAAGGAATTCTGCCACCCTTGTATTATATCAATAATCGTCAGAAAATTTCAGATTTCTTTTAAATATGCTTTCATCTGGAATTGAGCCTTCTATACAATTTTGTTCTCTTGAATCTCAGGATTCTCGACTCAAATGGTGGCCAGTCCGTTTCTCAGTTTCACAGTTTCCCACCAACGCATCCCTCCCTCTCTTCACCAAAAACAATCGGCTTGGCGATTGGCAGAAGATAAGGGACGCCTTCATATTCGGAAGGGAGGCCACTTATCTCCATCGCACATACTGTGATTTATAAGGATTTATGACAGATCAAACGAAGGTGCCGAATCGAATCTGTTATCTCCGAGTATGAACTCCCGACTAACACCTTCATGTTCTCCGCTTCGCGTCTCGTATGTCCTCTCCTCTCTCTTTCTCTCTCCCATGTCTTCTTCAAAACGGGGGCGGAGTCTAGTTGCCTACTCTGGTCACCACGGCATAAACACTCGTGCTTAGTCTTCGGACCATTTTTGAGTGTGCGGAAATGAAGAAAGGTAAAAAACGATCGGAACCTAGCGTCTTCTTATCAAATATTCCCTATCACTACCACTATTTACTTGTCGCACTTTTCGCCGGCTCTGTGTACTGGAATACCTTGAATGCTGACTTCGTGTACGATGATAGGTAACATTTCGAATTGGTTCATGAATAAAAAATGGTTGAAAATAAAGAAAGCTGTGAAAAGATGAAAGTGAACTGAAATTTAAAAAATAAAGGTTTTTTTAATTCGAATATTTCGAAAGATCCTGTGAAAGAAAGCCGTTTACCAAATTTCGAAATTGCTGAAAGCATCATGAAGCTGGAATTGGAAAGGAGCCCGAAGTTTTCTACCTGCTCCACGTAGTTTGATACGTTGTTATGTGCATATTAAGTTCTACTACTCTACTAGTCCTCCAGAATCTCCTTGCACGTTTCTTCTCGTTTTCCTCCGGAAGATGAGGGCCATTTCGTATTCGCGTTTAGCGAGCTTGCATTTTTCTCTGTCTACAAGTTGTTTAAGCCCTTTAAGTCCCAGTGTTGAACAAGCACTTTGAGCACTACTTGACATTGCAAGTCATGTCGTAAAGCCCGCTAAACGACTGCTAAGAAGTGTTCGGTTTTTTAGACATTTCTTTGAATTTCGTTGTTTTAAGAGCTTGGAAGCATGTTTAAATTATCCAGAATAAATTTATCTTGAAGCATTGAATTTCTCCACAATGCTGAATAGACCAGCTTTTGTTCTACAGTAAGGAGGCTATCAGAATCGCACAGTTTTCAGGGAAGCTCCCTAGTTTTCTAGCATTACTTCTTGTGCTTCTACTTCTTCTACTTAGCTGCAAGCTTTTTCTCTTCCTCCCTTTAGTAGAGTATTCAGCATGGCTCCACCGTGCGGCCAGTAGTGGCTCGCCGCGGTGGAGAAAGAAATGGGAAATTGAGTTGAAGACAAGTCTTCCGATGAAGATGTCCACTCTTCCCTTCCTGCTCGTCTCATCGAAATGTTCGTCAAATTTCCATTCAATTCTTTCTCAATTTCGCCGCTCCGATTTCCATCTGCGTGAACATATCAATCAAAATGAGAAGAGTGCTGCATGCATCAATATTTGATGTTCGACAAAAACAGACGCTTAAACATCCAGAAATGCAAATTCAAAAGCGGCGGGGGGGGGGGAAGGTGATCTAATATTTATGTGGCTTATGGGCCGGAACCTGACATTGCCTGCTTCTTGTGAACCACCCCCCCCCCACCCGCCCCAGAGCAGCAATTTTCTTGTTTTATTACCAGAATGACTGGAGTGGGTGTGGCAGCGTCCCAACAAAAGGCTGTCAACACGAAGAAAATAGGAGCTCCAAGAAAAGTTCCAAGAAAAGCCGAGTGTGGAGAGTTTTTTGAGTCGTATGGAGGTGTATAGCAAATTTTGAAGACTTCAGAAGAGGTTCAGCGGAGTGCAATTGAAAAACTGTGGTCTTGAAGAAAAGAAAGCTGAAACAGTCTGTCCATAATTAAATGAGAGCAACAGCCAATTTCATTTTTCCAACGACACATTCCCTTCTCTGAATCAAATCCGTGGAATTGATTCCTTAAAAAGAAGAACGAAACTCTGCTAAATCTTGCCCCAAACTTGTGGTGAACTTGGCGTAGACTTTGGTCTAAACTTGAGAGAGATTTGTGCTAAATTTGGAATCTTTCAAAGTATATCCCAAACTTGTGGGGTTTTGCTGAATAACAAAACTATTCTTCATTACCCAACCAAACAATAAATAGTAACAAAGCGCTTCGCTTCAAGCTTTCCCAACGTGTGTACCTTTATAGAACTCACCAACTCACCTCATTTTTTTTGTTTTCAAGAAATGCTCACTCGCGAGTTTGACGAGCTCACCGGCTCACAGCTAATTCCAAAAAGAATTCGCAGAAAAAGTTCGCGAATTGTAGATCGCGGTGAGGTCTATGAATTTGAATGATACCAAAATCGAAATCAGTGTTTAGCCCGGATCTAGACACACCTGCCTTTTTGAAAGTTCAGCCTTCAAAACCTCCTGGAAAATTCGCATAGACTTTTTCCATTTTTCCAATGACTTTCAAAAGTTTCTTCATTCCAAAACAACTATAGCAAAACTAATCCAGTGCATTCCATATCTGCCATTGACATATTTATTTATTATTCAACAATTCGCGTCAATGTTTGCTCAAAGAAGTCATTGGTGCTCTCAGGGCTCTCACTAATTGGGTGGATTAGACCTTAGCCTAGGGGGGCTGGTGTGCATCTCTAATCCTGTATCCATTTTCACTCGCGCGCGCTCTCTCTCTCTCTCTCTCTCTCTTTCTCCACTCAACTGATCATAATTTTCCAAGAGAAAAATGTTTCCGAAATAATTAGAAATTCCGAAAAACAACGGAAGATAGAATACATTTATGAAGCCTACTGCTGTTTTTAGTGCATTGCTATAGTTTTGAGCACAAGAGTGTCTAAAATTCTGCGTATTTACTTTTTTGAGAACACACAAAAACATTAGGGAAGAAGAGAGAGCAGCGACATGGTTCTCAGATTTCACCACACTTTGAAGACACGCAAAACTTTTGGTTTTCGATAATTAGAAGCATAGTGTTCGACGGTTCAAAACGAGGGCGAAATTGCAACAAAAAGGGACCAAATTTGAGCAAAACTTGATAGCGTTTTGTCAACGCTTTGTACCTATTTGATATTCTGCCTGGAAAGCCGCTCATCCTCATTTCATCCACAATAAATAGGATGCGCTCCTGGAAAATTTAACCGAATTTCGCACAAGTTGAGTCAAAAAGATTCATCAAGTGTCTGGAAACAACCGCTAGAATTCTTGAGACTACACTGCAAAAATCATTTTAATTAACTCTTGCATAAAGAAAAAAAACGGATAGTTTTGAGATTTGGAAGGAAATTCCTTAAAGAATTAAGTTTTTGACACCAATTCAGAACCGCAGCATGTTAGAAAGGTTATCCTTGGAAGACAGCTTAGCAGGAATCCGGAAATGTATTGATTATTTGAACGGTTTTTTTCTTGTTTCCGAAATCAACCCCTTTAGCGTCTAAATAAACCTGAAGCCATCGTCGATGCTCCTAGAGCTCTCCTAGAGCTCAGAAGAACTTAGAGCTTTGAGAGCTCAAAAGCAACTCAAAAACAGACAAAAGAACACAACATTTTCAGGCCCGCTATCCTAAACAACGACGACGTTCTCGGTCGGACAACTTTGCGCTCTCTTGTCGCCGAAAACGACTTTTGGGGTAATCCGATCAGCTTGGAAGGATCCCATAAAAGCTATCGTCCATTGATCACCGTCTCGTTCCGTCTTCAATTTGCCGTTCATGGTTTGAAAGCTGACTTGTGAGTATGGGAAAAGACAAAAAAAAGATGTGTATATTGGGAAGGATTTGCGCAGGAAAGAACTAACAGATTGTGGTAATTGTTTTGGAAATTAAATTAAATTGGATAAATGTTATCTACAGAACTATCCTAAAGAGTGCGGACGGTGGAGGGATTGAGGGAGGGGAAGAGGGTGATGGCAGATTTACCGAGAAACCAGTTTCCCAGGTTCCCAATAATAAAAGAGAGGAAAAAAACGAAATAGTGGCTAATTATCCGTTTAGCGACGAAAATGTACTGAAGAGATGCGAAAAATACGATTTCAATGACGAAAACAGTACTGAGCGAAGGGAGGATTTTCAGCTACTTTCAGATAAAATGCGTGTGGAGCTGTGGGCCGTATGTGCTCCGCATTCTGTCCGTGAGACTCTTAATTCCGATGTTTTAGCTTGCATCATAGATAAATAAGATTGTTGTGATAGATCCCAGATGTTCAGTGTTAAACGCTGGCAGAAAATCGCGAAAAATTGACTTAATTGACCCGTTTTCGATATGAACTCGCGCATTATCTCAATGACACAATTAAGGCTTCCACGAAAGACGAAGACAAAAAGTCGTCTTCGTCTCGTCTTTCAGTTCATCATGCATTCGTCTTCCGCAATAAAAAAGTTGTCAAAACACTGCGTCAGACGAATTCAAGGCGAAGATGAGACGGGACGGCCGAAATTTCGCGCAAATGGAAGCCTTAGACACAATGATTCAGTGATTCGAATTCATATGGCATAGTAACTTTTGGTAGCTGACTCCTCATTTTGTCTGGAGTTTTTGAGGATTTATAGCAGAGAACGGCGGAATTCCGGATTCCGGATTCCTCCTTTTTTTCATTCCGTCTTCCGGATTCCAGATTCCGTGAAAAAAATTTATTTCCGTTTTCCGTTTTCCGAATTCCGAGTTCCCAAAATCCAATTCCGACCTACTCTGCAGAGAAGGGCGGAATTCCGGATTCCGCATTTCGGATTCTGCCGTTTTTTTTTCATTCCGTCTTCCGGATTCCAGATTCCATGAAAAAATTTTATTCCGTTTTCCGTTTTCCGGTTTCCGAGTTCCCAAAATCCAATTCCGCCCTACTCTGAATTATAGATAAAATTAGGTACCGTATTCGGACAGCACCCGTATTTCGTGCACGCGCATTTTACAAAATTCTTTTGTACATAAAATAAACGTTTCGAAGGTAATAGGAAAATAGAATGGTAACCGTAAAGTGTGATCATTGCGTGCGTCTTCAGTGGAAATCAATAGAAAATTCGGTGGGCCTTTAGGCGGCTACAGCACCTCAGGTGATATTCACATTGTCAAATATGCGGGTGTGGTCCGGGTCTTTCCCGTAGAGCATGGAATACGGACAATATATGAACTGCATACAGCGCGCACCCGTAAGACCCAAAACAACAGCAAACTGCCGAAACTTTAAACGAGCTCTCTATTGAGTCTGCATCGGCGCTGCAACGAATAAGTAAAGAAGGAGAGCGCACTTCCATTTTTCTAAACTCAGCATGTCGGCAAGCAGAATGACGATCAAAATGAAAGAAAAAGAAGGGGGGAGGTCACATAAAAGGTCATTACTTTTTTTACCATAAAAAATTGTTTTAATTTTTGCATGGAATGCACCCAGCGGGTTTACACGAATCTTAACCCTTTCTTTTATATCTGCCTGGAAAATTAGATCAAATTTTGATCTGAACTCGTTGTTTTGATTAGACTTGCTCCAGAACTTCGTTTTGCGTAATCATGTTCTGTCGCAACCAATCTGGTACTGCTCCAATACTCATTCTAAATCATTTCCACTGATTAAATTCTAGAAATTCGTATTTCCCGTGTCGTAAAACATTTTACCACCACCACCCCTCCCACTCGCTTCCAAAATTTTCTCACACACAAGTTGATTTCATAACGCGATTAAAGTGCTTTCTCCTCCGGGACTCTGTGCCGTAAATTGCTTTTCCTCTTTTCAATTTTCTTCAACATCCAGCTTGCAAACAGAGCTAGAGGAGGTGGTCTTCAGTTGTTTGGAAAAGCAGAAGTTCAATATAGGAATGATATAGTCATTTTATATTTTCATGATTTTTCTTTGTTCCTCTTTTCCTTTTCCTCCATGAGTGTTTGGACTTCAGATACCCAATTTCAGATAAGGAGGAGAATGCCTTAAGAGTATTGTCTTGCACTTCCGACTATCAGATTTCAGACAAGCACACATGATGCTTGTTTCCGAGAACAACATAGCAGCATGTTGAGCATCTTTGAAGATTATAAGCGAGAGATAGAAAGGTTACTTAACATTCGGTGCCGGGGGTAATTGTATTCACAACACGGAGGCACATTCTCGGCGTCACATGGGCCACAGAAAGAGACCTTCTTCATCTACTCAGAAATGCGAAATCTGTCTCCGTATACATAAGGGAGGGAAAGAAGGGAGCCTTTTAGAAGCAGAGGATGGAATTATGATGAGTATGCGTGTGTAGATAGCATTCAATGAGCAGGAAACCTCTTTAGGGTACTCCAGGGAATTGAATTTCTAAGGAGAAATTTACAGGAATTAGAAAAATTATATAGTTTCTTAGAGGGGGGAGGGATCGGTGGACAAAACAAATTAAATGTTGAAAGTATTATTCCAGTTGACAGACAAGTGGCGAGCCCGTAAAAAACAAAGGAAAAATGGAAAGCAGGCGAGAGTTGCAGCCTAGTAAAACGGTATCCGCCAGGCGCAAACTCGAAATTAAATAGATTTTCAACTGCGCTCAACTAGTTTATGCTTACTTGTCTTCTATTGCTACGACGTTGAGTGTCGTGGCCAATTATTTCTTTTTTGCATTAAAAAATAATAAAAATTTCTAGAAAAATTGCCTTAAATAGTATACTTTACACGTGGCTGAAATCGCTTTTATAGGCCGCAATTGTAAACCACTCGACAGCGGTAATAAGCCAAATGATAAAACAAAAAAGAATTTTAACCAAGCTCACTTTTAAATATTTTAAATTTTAAAGGAACATAGTACATTTGGTTAAAAGGTCTCGCAACGATACTTTCTATAATTTGGTGGTATTATTCGGTTCCTTTTTAATTTACTGTACTTCAATTTTCTCCGGTTTTTTCGAGAGACCATCTGACAAAGGCAAAAACAATCACTGATATTTTCAGATTTCACGGAGTTAACTTAATTATCCACGTCATAAATGCTTTGCTTGTGCTGAAATTGGCCAGACAACTGAAAATAGTGGATGATGGTAAGGCATATACTGAGCAAAAACGTTAACGTTAACGAAATTATCTAAGCAGCGTCGTACCTAAAAGCCACTGCCACTTCTAGAATATTTTTTTGCAAAAATAATATGTTTGATAAAAACAATTACAAAATTCCGAACCTCTCGCCGATCTAAATTTCACTGCCAATTTTGTAATCCGATCCGAAAAGGATCGACAGTTGCTTATCGCATTATGCACCATTAAGGACAAGGACAACAGAAAAGGCAGGAGGAGCGAAATATGATTCCTGTGCATCTGTCATAAGATTTTTAAACGGTTAAAGAGAATTGAGAGTAGAGGACAGTAAATTGTTAAAAAGAGAGATCCAATACATGAGGGCAATATAGATCAATAGATATGCTTGTTATTAAATTATGCTAAATTAATTTGCATCAAAATAAAAATGTCAACCTGAACTGATGAATAACCAAAAAAAAAGCTATCGAAAGAACTTTCAAAAAACGTTATAAAGCGAAAACTATTTTTTTTTATGTTTAATGTTATTCTTCTGGTTTCGAAAAGCACGTTCAGGTGTCTCTTTCTAATTTTATTCCTTAAAAGTGAATTTCAAAGATCTTTTTTTCAGAATAGAAAACATCTTCTTATAATTTTCTCAGTGTAGTTCGGAGTATTTTTATTTCAATTTACAACTGCCACAGATCATAATATTTTTCTATGATTTATTATTTCACTTTCCAGATCTTTCGCTCATTTCTGCTCTTCTCTTTTCCTGCCATCCAATAACTTCTGAAGCAGTGTGCTCCATTGTCGGGAGAGCTGATCTGTTATCCACCACATTTATTCTTCTGGCTATCACAACTCAAATCTCCAGCCCAAATTGCTATCGTACTGTTCTGTTAGCAGTTCTTGCAGTGGCATCAAAAGAAACTGGTGTTATTCTGCTCCCACTCATTGGAATATATAAATTTTTGTTCCAGGTAAGCCGTAAGAGGCAGGATAAGAACCTTGACGTGAAAGTTTGCTTGCTATTGAATGCTGGATAAAAGTACACCTTACTCCTGCAACCATTTGATTGATTTTCTTAGAATTCACATTTATTTTCGGAAATTATTCGAATGAAAACACATTAATATGAACGGAAGAGGAAGGATGGCCAAAAGGTCCTCTTTACCTCTTCTTGCACATTCGCGCATTCACAACAAATGAGGCGTCCTTAAAGGCCCTCTTGCATTTCTTGTTAGGCGGTATTCTGATGATGGGAAACGAAAAACTATTGTCTACAGTAACCTTGAAGGAATGATGTTCTTGTGAGAATGAGAAATGATTGGGATTGGCATGTAAGAGGGGAATCAAAAAGAGGTAGAACAATAGGATGGCGGAAAATGTGTTCCGGTTAGGCTGGTTTTTATTCGAGATGAAAACGGATGAAAAGGTTTTGCAGTGGAGGGTGGGAATCGTATCTTAAAACTCTATCAGAAAGGTATGCTGAACGAACATTTTTCCAGAGAACATACAATCTAATAGAGTTTCAGCAAGCATCAAAGTTTAAAAAAAATAAAAAATTTGCACTTCAAACGCCGCTTTGCTCTTCATAATTCATCAAAATTCGCAATTCTCAGTTCAGTATCTGTATAAACTGCACATAAAATAAAGTATGCCACAGAAGATCAAAAGAAAGAATTACAAATTGTCCATAACTATTTTCAATATCGCCCCTGCAAAATCAAACAAGCAGCGGTAGTTATAATAAACGTAAATGTCACGTCCCTTTAAATTTATTTTTTTTTCTGAAAATGTTATAGATTTATTTCTTCAAAATTCGATTCTTTTTCTTAAATTTCATTGGTCATATCCACGCAACTGTTAGTAATTTTTGTCTAAACTTGAATAATAATTTTGTTTCCTTTATAATATAAAAAATAGCAATCAAGCTTACAGAACACCTTTTCTAGAAATGTTGCCTTTGTTGCAGCTAAAAAGTCTACCTAATTTCTAAATAATTCCCATTGATAGTTATAAAAATGTCTAAAAACTGTGCATGCTATTGAAGGAGTACTAACAGCTGTTGGTGGTATAGTATTGCGGCTACATCTTATTGCAGGATTATAAACCTTTTTAATTTCAGAATGCAAACACCAAATGCTTTCGTCGCGACATAATCACCTACTTCCTGACCTTATCCATCATTTGCTATTTGCGATTGTTCATCAATAATTTCCAGAGTCCGAAGTTTTCGAAAAATGACAACCCTATTGCTTATGACCCTAACTTCTCAACCAGAACATTGACGTTCTTCTATCTGCCCATTTTTCATCTAAATCTGATCGTTTTCCCAAAAGCGTTGTCATTTGACTGGTCAATGGATGCCATTCCGAAAGTGGAGTCAATTTTAGATTCAAGAATAATTATGGCCATTATTTCCTATGTGGTTGGACTGAAAATTATGAAGCAGTTAGTGACATTTAATTTGGAAACGAGGAATTCAAGTAATTCGAATTTGACTGAATTTCATGAAAATCGAGCATTATTGTTTCTGCTTGCTCTATTCA
Source organism: Caenorhabditis inopinata (assembly GCA_003052745.1). NCBI lineage: Eukaryota > Metazoa > Nematoda > Chromadorea > Rhabditida > Rhabditidae > Caenorhabditis > Caenorhabditis inopinata. The sequence continues at coordinate 3,919,410 of AP018155.1, forward strand.
CGACACCTCACATTCTCTCTTCAAATATATTTGCTTATGTCGGTTTTGTGGCCGCAGAGAGGGTGCTCTACCAGAACACGGTTTCGTACTGTATTCTGCTGGTTTTTACGGTACACAAGTGTAGAAAAAGGTCATATTTTTTGTTAGCGTTCTAATTTTCTGAATAACCATATTTTCAGATTCTCTATCCCATATTCTATTTGGATGTCATTGTTTTTCATCGTTATTGCCTCGTTTTCCTACAAAACCATACAGCGTGTCGAAGACTGGAAGACAGAAGAATCCCTATTCAAGAGTGCTCTTGAAGTAAATCCGACGAAAGCCCATATGAATTTAGGATACGTCTATACGAGCCAGGGAAAATATGATTTGGCGAAACACCACTATAAACAGGCACTTAAGAGAAAAGGAAATTTAGCAGATGCCTGGTACAACCTGTAAGTTTTCTTGTAATATTTTGACAAGCTATTTCTGAATTTGAAGCAAAACAAACTGGCTCCAAGGTATATGTATCTGATAAATTGTTGCAGGGGAATCCTGACCAGTAAGTCTTCAAACTCCACCCACGAAGCCATTCTGTATTATCACAAGGCATTGCAAAGTAGATCCAACTTTGCCGCTGCTCATCTCAACCTTGCTCTTCTTCTCAATGACTTAAACCGTGACCAGCAAGCTTTTTCTCACCTTGATGAATGTTTGAGTGTCTCTGGAAAGAACCTTAAATCCTACCGTAACCACCAACGCATTCAGGCGACTTGTGCTTATAATAAAGGACTGCTTCTTCAGAAGAACAAAAAGTACCATGAGGCAATAGAAAATTTCAAGTTAGCTCTGAAACTCGGAGGGTCTCATTTCGAGCATACCTCCAGCGTGCTCAACTCAATTGGGATATCCTTCAATGAAATTGGTGATGAATCTTCAGCTGAAAAGTTTTATGACATGGCTATGTCTGAAAACCATGTAAACTCGTATCTGACTATGGCTCATATGAAAATTCGCCAGAATCGGAGTTTCGAAGTAGAAAACTTGTTTCGTAAGGTGATGGTGCTGGCGCCGGAATCAGTTACAGTGCTTCAAAATATTGCGCTTGCAGAATTTAATATGGTGATTTTTCTTCTTTTTTTTGGCCCTTGTTTCATAATTTCAATTATTTCAGCAAAATTACAACCGCTCTCTGCTATTCTACCGAAAGGCACTGCTCCTCGACCCATTCCACCTAGATTCTCTTCGTGGCATAGCAAATCTCTTCCAAGAAACTCAAGATTACAGCGAGTCAGAACATTACTATCGAAAAATCGTAGACTGTCAACCACATTCATATTCTGCACACGCTAATTATGGAGCAATACTTCACCTAAACCAGAAGTACGAACAGGCATTGAACGAATACAATTCTGCATTGGCTCTGAATCCAGCTGATATTGTGGCAAAAGAGAATCAGATGAAAGTTCTTCGAATTCTAAAGAGAAAAAATAATTTTTAGGTGTCTCATGTGTATCTATCAATTTCCATTTTATCCCAGTTTCCATCGGTGACTTATTTCATTACGAGTGTAATCTTTTAAATATGGGTAAAATGAACATATTTTTAAACAAGATTTTTTTTATTAGACAATTCATTTACTCTCTTAAACATTAAAAAAAAGTAAACGCGAAACAATTTTGCAATTTGAGATCAGAATACGAATGATAAACACATAGTACAATTAGGGAAACAAACGTTATGTTAGATTATACAATTCTTAAAATATTGGACTTATAATCCATTCAATTCATAGCGAAAACGATATTCTGGCGGTCCATAAGTAACACACCGTTGGCTGTGTACTGATCGAGACACTTCTGAAGAGCAACCTCGCTGATTCCTTTGCGTGCGCACCGTTGAATAGCGTTCGAGATGGCAATCGGTTCATTATTTGAGTGGTAGATCTCACGAAGCACAGAGAAGGCTGCGTCTACTGGAGCCATGCGTCTGCAAAGATAAGAATTGAGGATAAGTTCAAGTGTGATTAATCTAGCAACTTACTTCTCAATTCTAGTTTGTTCTGGCCTGAGAGAATCTTTAGCGAATTGCATCAAACGAAGAGCTTCTTCGACGTCGCTCTCATCAACTACTTTTGAAAGGCGGAGCTTAGCACGAGCCGTGGCCATTCTGATTATTCCAAGAATCATTCTTGGCGACACAAATGTTGGATCTGATGAAAATCTAGAATCTCTGCGCATTTCAACATATGCCTCAACAATTCTATCGCGGAGAGTTGGATCGACAGTAGGAGAATACGTCTTGCAGAGAGAAATATATTCGCGGAGGGTTTCCAATGAAATTAAGTCTTTCTTTTCGCGATTTGGATGGCACCCGTGCTGATGAACGTATGTAATATGTTCAGCCAAAATCTTGTCGTTCTCACGATCAGCTTTGTCCTGCATGAGGAGAATGAGATCAAAACGAGAGAGGAGAGCAGCCGGCAAATCAACGTTCTGTTCAATAGAGCGATTTGGATTATATCTTCCATATGCAGGGTTTGCAGCAGCGATTATAGCGGTACGGGCATTCAGGGTGGTCATAATTCCTGCCTTGGCAATGGAAATTGTTTGCTGTTCCATAACTTCGTGAATTGCGGTTCTGTCACCCTCCATCATCTTATCAAACTCGTCGATACAGCATATTCCACCATCAGCCAACACTAAGGCTCCTCCTTCGAGAGACATTTCTCCAGTAACTGGATCCTTCATTACAGCAGCTGTCAGTCCAACACCTGAAGAACCACGTCCAGTGGTGTACTGAGAACGTGGGGCCAATCGGTTGACATAACCGAGAAGTTGAGATTTGGCGACTCCGGGATCTCCCATCATGAGAACGTTTATGCAACCACGAATTTTCATTCCATTGGAAGTGTTATCGTTTCCTCCGACAAGAGCCAACAGAAGACATTTCTTGACGTCCACGAGACCGAAAATTTCTGGAGCGATAGAAGCAGCGAGAACCTCGTAATTATCTCCTTTGTGTCGAAGAACTTCGAGCTCAGCGGATTGAACTCCAGCAAACGATGGATTATCATCGAGGTTGTTGATATACTAAAAACGAAAGACTAAATTACTGAAATAATTTTAGAATGCAACAGAAGCACTATGCGTAAACTAAGCTGCATTCGTCTTCTCTTAAATGTAATTTTATATTTAAAAAAAACTGACATGAGCCTCCAAATAGGTATCGGCAACAAGTCCTCCAGTTGGTCGGAATCCGGATTGCATTATTGGCAGGAAAACACCAGACACGTGGACGATGTTTCCAGTGTTACACCGTCTAGTCATCTCTCCGTAAACGTAGACAGTCATTGTGCGTGGAATCGAACCAACAGGAACTTGCTCACTAAGCTCTTGAATTTTCAATTCTTGAAACTTTACAAATTTCGATCCACGTAGTTGAGGATGTAGCCTTCCATTAGCTTTAGCCTCAACGCATTCTTTGTTAGGGCAGTTGACGGGTGGAGTGTATTTCATTCCTTTTACAGGTTGATACACTTCAGCAGCACAAGTATCACAAGTGTATGTCATTACTTCAACACACGGCTTCACTTCGGAAGCACGAATAACTACTCCTTTCGTAGAGACCAAGTGTCCGATGTCTGTAGCCTTGATGTTACGCACACTTGTTTGAAGGGAAGTATCTTCGATAGTGAAATAAACTTCAAAGCGCTGGAGAAGCTGCGGAGGGTACTTTTTCCGCTCATCTTTAAGAGAGACTTCATCATTGGCGGCTCCTTCTGTTTTGTCCATGTGAAGACGTTGAAACATGAATGCGTCAAGAGCGTCAATAACTGGAGGTTGCTTATCTCCGAGATAATCTTGAATCATATCCGAAATTGTGTCTTTAAAGAGCACTTCATATCTGAAACAATAAAGAAATTTAAAAAGTTCTATACAATAGATTCTATACAATGAAACCTATGACTGATTTTTTCTTTCTTATTTCATCAAAGTACTATTATGGGGTTATTCATGATGCATTTTAATGCAAAAAATGCCACTTTAATCTTATTCACGATTGCATTTTAATACAAAAAAAGGCATTTTTGCATTAAAATGCTTTTCATGAATAACCCCATTAGAAACATTGTTATTTGTTCGTACTATTTAGTTTTTGCCACACGTGAGCATAAAAAACCGCTAAAATAGTTAGGTTCAAGAGAGACAGAGGATTAAAAAGAAAGTGCATCTTATGATAGTACGTACACACAAACCGAAGGGTATGCGTACTTCCACACGTGATTCTATTAGTTTTTACTGTATATGTAAAACTATGATTTTTGATAAAACCTTAATATTCTAATAACATTTTCAGAAAAATCGCGGTTGGAAATCTAATTGTCTCCCGTTTCATATTTTGAATAATAATTCTTATTGTTCGTGGCAGGTGTGTCGCTAATATCCCAAATTACTAATGTTTTATGTGCAATGATACAGAAAAAGAAGCTTAACAGTTGCAAAATTGGGAAAAGCCTGATCATGTGAATTTCATTTTTGGCCACCAAAACCTTTGTTCTGTCAGCATATGAGAAAAACAGCCGTGCTCTCTAGCTACATTCTAACTTTCATTAAAATGTAAAATTTTGTAAAATGCTACCTCTTAGTGTTGCTAGTAACGGCATCGGCAAGATCCAAGGCATCTGAAATATCCGAATCCTTGATATGGTCAATGTTAACTACGATAGCCTGTTTCTCACGGCGTGCAATTTCGAAGATCTGGTCGCGGTATAGAAAATTCTGAAAATGGTAAATTGTAAGTTTCAAAAATGTATTTTAGGAATCTACTTTTCCATCTCCATCCTCATTTTCAACATAGTATTCGTCGAGGAAATTACGAATTTTCGCTTTCTCAGACGCCCAGTCTGTATTGTAGGCTGCAGTTTTCATGGTGAGTGATTGTGAGTAGAAAGCTGAAAATCAAAAAAAATTGGAAACATTTAAAAACAAGAAATATTCAGAACAGGTACAAAAACTTCGCATAGACGACCTAAGATATGGAATGAGATCGAATACAACAGGTGGCAGCCATGTTCTTTCAAATTTCCCGCGTTTGCCTTTCATTTGAATAGATCGGTGCGAGACCCAAAAATGAAGAAAACTCCATGTGCCTTCAAAATATATTTCTCCCAACATGGACTGTTCTAATTTCTAATGTTTTTTCTCAAAATGATCTGGTTTTACTTTTCAATATTTGGAAATCAAACATTTAAAAAGATATGCTAGTATTTAAATGTAAAGGCTGTTTAAATTCTAATTTATTTCTCTTATATTACTTCAGTTTCCTGCCCTTTTGCTCTTCTCTATTTTTTCTAGCTAAATCCAATATTTGGAACAAAGTGCGAATTTTTTAGGACAATGGTTGCCTGGAGAGCCGCTGGACTAAACTACGTGCGTTTCTCGCAAATTGCTGCTGAAATCACTCGCAAGTGCACTAAAAAAGTCGGAGGAAAGTCGGTCACAAAGCCAGAACCGACTCTCCAGGTTTGAAGTTCTTCGAAATTGTATTTGTCGTCTAAACCTAAATAAATTAAGATCAATTTATGGGAGAACGGAAAGCAACAAAAGTAGGAAGATAAAAGTTCAAATAATTCCATTTGGATACATTCCCCGCCTTGGATCGTCATGTTTCTCTATCGCTTCCGATTGTTTCTAACTTTTAGTGGACATAAATTTTAACTTTTACTTTCGTTAAATTACTGTTTTTTTAACTTTCAAGTCAGCCCTATCTTTATGAATATTTTATAATGGATGCCGTTGGTTGTTTACGGGTGTATATTGCCAGCGTTTTTCAGGTTATGTACTCTCCCAAACGGGTTAAACTCAATTTAAAAACAGGAATAAGAAAACAACCGGATAAAGGAGAAAATGACGATAATCTCTATCCGCCGACAGCTCTTGCTAAAAACGGAATCAGTCCTTACTTCATCGGTAAACCTAGACGGAAACTTGTAAATAGCGAAAAACTGCCACCGCCTCCATTTACTCTGCGCCCACAACAGAACGAAGATGATATAGAAAGAATAGTAATAGATGAAGAAGACGAAGATATCATAAATATGACATTAGGTCCGAAGAAAGACGTACGGAAACTTCAAAATCGACCCTTTATCGGAGAAAAAAGTAGTCTGAAGCTAAGTGCAGTTGCAAAACCTAGAGATGAAAAGCTAAAAGAAGATCCTTTTACTATGCGTGGTTTCGATTTCGGAAGTGATGAAAAAGTTGTCAAAATCAGGGACAAAATCTGCGAAATTGTGGATCCAACAGGATCTAGAAGGTCTGATTCGAATTTCATTCGTCAGATGCATGAGAATACGCTGAAAGGCATCGAGGTGGCGTCAAACCCCCAATTCAAACAGAGAAGGTGCATTAAAACAGCTCTACTCGGAACAAATTTAGAACGTCATTTAAATTTCATGCCTTGCTCAATTTTGAATAACTGATACTGATATGATTTCTTTTTACTGCGCATTCTCATGATTCGGGATTCGGAAATATCATTTGTTTCATTTCGGAACATAAATGTAGACTTTAGACAACTTGTTTTTTTTCAGAGCTGCTACAAAAAATCGGGCTGCGATTCAAAACACATTGGGTACACTTTATCCATCTTTTGTCACTGCTAGTGGGCAAGATCCTCATAAAAGCAAGTTTCTCGTCCCGCTAGAACGTCAATCAAGCACACAATCTAATGGAAGCGCTGCTAGTATACCGCCAGTCAAAAGAACAATAGCACCAGATATTCCTAAACGGAATTCCAATCCACTAATTAGAAAGGCTATGGGGATGGACACGGATGGTGGTGGCAAAGACGAGAAGGTTGATGGATTGAGGTCAGAGCCAAGTTTAAAACACTTTGATGAACATATAATATCTTTAATCGAATCGGAAATTATGTCAGTTAACAATGAAATTGGATGGGCTGACGTTGCTGGCTTGGAAGGAGCAAAAAAAGCTTTGCGAGAAATCGTAGTGCTTCCTTTCAAGAGGCCGTGAGTGATTACCCGAAAGTTTGATGTCTATTCTGATTTTATGTTTTCCAGTGATGTCTTCACTGGGATTCGTGCTCCACCCAAAGGAGTCTTGCTTTTCGGTCCTCCAGGAACAGGGAAAACAATGATCGGACGTTGCGTAGCTTCCCAATGCCAAGCTACTTTTTTCAACATTTCTGCATCGTCCTTAACCTCTAAATGGGTAGGTGAAGGAGAGAAACTGGTTCGAGCTCTGTTTTCCGTTGCTCGTTTAAAACTGCCCAGTGTTATTTTTATCGATGAAATCGACTCTATTCTATGTGCTCGATCAGAATCGGAACATGAATCATCTCGGCGAATCAAGACAGAATTCCTGGTTCAGTTGGATGGCGTGAATACAGCACCTGATGAACGACTATTAGTACTAGGTGCAACGAATCGACCTCAAGAATTAGATGAAGCAGCTCGTCGCCGATTCCAAAAAAGGTTGTATATCGCACTACCTGAGCCAGATTCTCGCACTCTTATTGTTCAAAATTTACTGAAAGGCACACGCCACGATATCACGCCTCATAATTTGGAACGAATAAAACAATTGACTGATGGATATTCTGGAGCTGATATGAGACAGTTGTGCACTGAAGCAGCAATGGGACCAATCCGAGACGTCGGAGATGATATTGAGACTATTAATAAAGACGATGTAAGTCTGTTTTATACAATCGAAGTATCATAGTATTCTCTGAGATGTTTCTTTTCTTTAGCAATAATCAGATCGCTTACGGTGCGATTCGGCAACGAGTTTTTTTACTCAAAAACGAAAAAAACGAAAAACGGTTAAGATTTCGAAGGGAATAGTTCCTACATGCGTCGAAATTTTTAAAGGACTAAACTAAACTCGTACTGGCTTACACGCACGGTTTCGCACCAAGAACTTGGAATGTAAGAAACTTTTACATTTGGTCTCGTTAATTTTTAGTGAATAGGGCGGCCTGGAGGAGTGACATTAGAGCACAGAAGACGATAAAGAGGGAAAGTGAGCTCTTTCATTATAACCTTAAACAGAGTTCATACATCCAGGAGAATACGCCTGTGAAAAAAAGCTTCACAACGTTGTAAGACGCGTCTAATAACAGAAATGAGGACACAAGTATATTGGCAAGTAAGGAATTTGGTTGGTCAAATAGTATTCTCTGCTAAATTAATTTTACCCATTTGAATATAATTTGAGATTTTGTGGTCTTGGCAGGTACATAAGCTCTCAGTGAAGCCGGTCGTTTATGTTTCTAGGAAGAAGAAGTGTTGAACATATTCTAAGGAACTTTTAAATACGCTGTAAAAATGAATTATTCACTGCAATCATGGGAAAGCTGTCCACAGTCGAGCTGAAACACAAGTTTTTATTTTTATAAGATATTGTAAAAATGTTTGTTTAAATTACAGGGTGCGCCAAAAGTATGGTAACACATGTTTCGCGCAAGCTGGCGGGCGCGGGCGCACTTCTCGTGCACTGAATTTATTTTCAGCATGTCTTTATTACTATATTTCCATATTTTCAAGTCTCTATGTTTTTTTCACAAGTATGGTGGCTGTTTCTGCCCATCGAGGTACCATCGTCGAGATGGTCAAGAGGGAAATGGACCCAAGCAGCATCGGAAAAGCTCTTGGAATCTAACGCACAACGGCTTGAAGAACCATTAAACGTTTTGAGGAGTTGAACACACTCAAGAACCGTCCAAAAAGCGGAAGACCCCGCACTGCGATCACTCCGGAAAAAATCAAGGTCGTCAGAGAACGAATTCGTCGAATAGTGCAAAGCTCTCCTTGCTGGCACGCGCCAAATGAACATTTGAGTATTCTGTTCACTGCTAAGAAATTTTTCACTATCGAAGCCGAATTCAACCCCCAGAATCATAGAGTAGAGCACGCTCTACACGGTAGAGCCATCAACAGAGCTTCCCATCCACAGCAAGTAATGGTTTTTGGAGCCATTACTTCTGCCGCTCATTTTTGTGGATCCTGGAGTGAAAATCAACAAAAAATATTATTTGGAGGAAATTTTGAAGAAGCATGTGCTTCCATGGACAAAATCCCATTTTGGAAACCAGTATTGGACATTACAACAGGATTCTTCTCCGGCTCACAAAGCAAAGATCATCCAGGCCTGGTGTTCAGCCAATGTTCCGCGTTTCATAGCTAGTTCTAAATGGCCAGCCTCATCCCCAGATCTCAACCCGTTCGACTATTCGGTATGGGGAATTCTTCACTCGAGAGTCCAAGTACGTCCTCATCGCAATTTGGAGTCGTTGAAGAAAAGTTTGGAAGTGGAATGGGCCAAACTATCACCAGAATACCTCCGTGTCACGGTAGAAGCATTCCCGAAGAAACTCATGGATTTTGTGAGGAACAAAAGCAACCGCATCGAGCAACTTTGATAATATCATTATTAGAAAGTATTCAATAAACAATTGTTAAATTTTCATGTTGATACGGGTCGTTTTGCGAAAGTTACATCACTTTGAATGTGTTACCATACTTTTGGCGCACCCTGTACTTCATTTTCTTATTATATCGTTAATAGTCCACATTAGGAAGCAGGATATATTGTTTGGTAAATTTTTCACAAGCGTATTGCTCTCAAAATGATTAGCGATCATGGTTTGGTAGTCTATCGCTTCATCCGATTTTATATTTCCCCCGAATCTTTTCTCCACGAGTTCAACGAACTTCTCCAATATTTTCTTTCCGATACCAATTTTTTTAGAATCAGATTTCATAGATCTTAATGTTCATCACCATGACCCACGAATCGGCCGTGTCCGGAGCTATACTGGACAAAATCCTCAAACAATTTTTTAAACGTTTTCTTAGTGTGTTCGTCATTCGCTTTTAACACTGCTTTTCTTCTTTTTCTGCAATTCGAGTTAATTATTTTCCTTAATTCTCAGAAAAAAAAAACGAAATACATATAAATATGTGTTCAATACAAATCCGGAATACAGTTGTCCGCGAAGGCACACACTTTTCCGCTGAAATTTTCTAGGGAAAATAACAATTAATTAAAAGATAATAATTATTATAAATGTCGTGAAATCAATGAAAATAAACAGTTTAAGGAACTTGAACATTTTTCAAATTAATACAAAAAACGGCTAAATTGGTCCTTTACTTATTCACCTTCCATTTTCCATATTTTCGAGTCGGTTGAGCGATTAACGTTTTCTTAAAGTATATTTCCATGCCTAATATCGTTATATACCTGCTTCCATCTATCGATTAGCCGACTATTAAAAAACATTTTCTTTCATTCATTCTCATACGAGTCCCTACTGTCCGGCTACTCGTGCTTGATTGTTCTGTTATCGTGGCTTTCTTATGCCATCTCCCAATATTATAAAAATCCTCCTTAAAAACAAAATATATTTGTAAACCTTAAATTTCTCTCTTTTGCAGATACGAGCCGTTTCAGTCTCAGATTTTGCGGAGGCAGCTCGTGTTGTCCGTCCAACTGTTGATGAATCCCAGTTGAATGCTTATGCCGCTTGGGATCGCAAATTTGGTTGTCTACCTCCACCGTTTTCCAGATGAATTTTATTTCAATTAATTTTAATTAGAAACTGCTGTTAAATTCGTTTTCCTTCTCATAAATTCCACGAATTTTCGAACTTTTCTAAATGCTTGTAACTAAAAATGACATGTACTATACACGCATTCCGTTTTTATATATTTCGATCTCTATGTATTATCTATCCTTCAGAAGTTCTAATTATTTTATTTAAAAATTTTCAAATTAATATTTTTTTCCACTTTGCTGTTACGAGGCTCAAAACCTATTATTATCTACAAACGCTAGTATTTTAAATCTTCTTAACTCAACACCAGCTCTGTTATTCAGAAAAACCATGCCAATCCAGGAAATCAAGTCGGGAGAAGAGGTTGCATCGTTCATAAAGGATCCTTCCCCCGCCGTTCTTCATTTTTATGCCACGTGGGCTCCAAGTTGTGAGCAAGTAAATCAGCTTTTAGACGACGTGCTTGCCGAAGTCTCTCTTCCACTTAGAGCTGCCTATATTGATGCGGAAGCTCTTCCTGGAATTTCATTAAATTTTAAAGTAACTGCAGCGCCGACATTGATTTTTTTCAGTGTAAGTTTTTCAGGTGCAGAAAAATAATTTTATTTCAAATGTATTATTATCAGAACGGGAAAGAAGTTGACAGAATTGATGGATTCGTTCCGAAAGATATTCAATCCAAAGTTGTCCTTGTTGCCAGCCGTTCTCGTTCACAAAATTCGCCAGATTTTTCGGTACCCCCTCAGACGCCGTCTTTGACACCGGAACAGGAGAAAGAGGTGCTAAATGCTCGCCTGAAGCGTTTAATCAATACTAGCAGAGTCATGCTATTCATGAAGGGAGTACCGGCGGCGCCGCGTTGCGGTTTTTCTAAAACCATCTGCGAGTTATTGCTTAAAAATAACATTGATTATGAAGCCTTCGATATTTTATCCGACGATACAGTGCGGCAAGGTTTGAAGGAATACTCGAATTGGCCAACCTACCCACAACTCTATTTGGATGGCGAGCTGGTTGGAGGACTCGATGTAGTCAAGGAGGAATTCAATGATCCAGAGTTTATTGCGAATCTTCCCAAAAAAACGGACAGCGGAAATCCAGAATCACTCGAAACACGTCTAAAAAAACTTATTTCTTCGCATCGGCTGATGCTTTTCATGAAAGGAGATCGTGATACTCCGAAATGTGGATTTTCGAAAACGATTGTTCAATTATTGAACAAAGCACGTGCCGACTACCACACGTTTGACATCTTGGAGGACGAGGAAGTCAGACAGGGACTGAAGGTATGAGGCAATAAAGAAACTGAAGATTAAAGTAGTTTTCAGACATATTCCAACTGGCCGACATATCCTCAGCTTTATCTTGACGGAGAACTTATTGGAGGTCTCGATGTTGTCAAGGAAGAACTTTTGGATACGCATTTCCTCCGTCAAATTCCTAGAATCAGAAGCGATTGAATGCTTCCTTGTCTTTAAACTATTCTTTATTACTCCTTTCCCGCTGTTTATGATAAACCCATTGATTGCATTTCTATTTTTCTGAGGCAAGCCATTTTATTGTAAATACAGAACAATTCAAAGTTCCATTTTCCATTATCCCGAGTTTTAAACTACTCGATTCATTTATTTCGATCGTACAGAGCAACCGTCGCCAAAGCAGACGATAGAACAACGAACAAAAACCCGAACGTAGCTGCGATTGGCTTGAACACTGAAAAAAAATTTCCGAAGTAAATAGTCGTGAACTTTTGTGAACAACTAGCCATCTTCTAGACACTCGGTGGTCAGTAGAATCGAGTCGGTGAGGAATCTAGAATTCGGAAATCCTGCCAAGTACCACAAGTTGTACTGCTCCTAAAAAGTCGAAAAAGCATTTTCTATTATTTTTCTTTCGTCTACCAAATTCAACACTAAATTACTGTTCCCGAGAACAGCAAAAGTGGCATGATGTTTTGTAGTTGCATTTTCAAACTTATGTCCAATCCGCAGTTTGAGACCTACGTTCTTCAACACTACGATAGCTGGAAGAGATGATGCATTAATAATTTTAAGAGATGGGAATTTGATCGTGTTCGTCATATCTGAATTGTTAAAGATGACCAAGGATCCGATTATATGTTGGACATGTTTGTAGTACTGCGATGGAAATTCTGCATTCTCTGAAATTGAACGAATTCGACGATTTGGCTTATAAATCTTCTAAAATGTCGCACGCACTAGTATTTGAAATCACGATGTCGCCAATAACATGTGTACAAGGTTTCTTTTCGTTCATCTTGTCAGACAGTTCCTCGATATCCCTTGAAGAATACAAACTCAGGCGTTTTCCAGGGCATATTTTAAAAGAAACGACGACAATAAATAGGTAGGTTGGAAGAAGAACTTTCAGCACTGCAAATACATAGTTATTTGTGGCCGAGTGCTTGAATGTTACATCCAGACATAGTTAGCTTGACTGGTGAGACCTTCAACTTCTAAAAGAATGGAATTAAAGGATTAAAAACGGTAACTTGAAACATGGGCGTCACGTACAGGTAATAAGTGCTTTTTCGAGGCCGAGTTCACGTGAAAGGTTGCAGTCCGAAGCGAGTTTTGTTGTTTTCTTAATTTATAAAATTGTTGCCCGTTAAATAATTCGTGTTACAGCCTATTTTTTACAAGAAAATTCAACAGGAAACGAAAATTATTAATATCGGGACATAAAAAGCTCAAAAAATATAAATTTAGTTTAAGATATTGCGCGCTCGGATGAGTTTGCCTTCGGGAGATTTTAGAAAAAATTGACTTTTTTAATGCGAAATATGCAAGAAGTGGTTATAGAAATTAATTTTCAACACTTCCAAGATCAAACAAAGCCAATTTTCAGGATATTCGGGAAAACTCATATAATTTGTTAATACTTTTTTGAAATGCGCTAAATTTAATCCTGATTGAACATGTTTTAATGATTGTCTTTGACATTTAAAATTTGTTAAATTTGTTCAAACTGCTCGAGAGAAAATAGTGAAAGCTGAGGTGTTTTCTCAAATACATATGTATATGAAGCAGCTGACGTCTTCCTTGATTTCAATGGAGCACTAGTCAGAGACTCAGAGGCACTCTTAATTAAGGCTTCCACGAAAGGCGAAACATATCGGTCGTCTTTCATGGAATCCTTTCGTCTCGTCTTCGTTCGTCTTACGTCGTCAATTAAAATACTTGTGTTCCAACACAATGTCTATCTCTGCGTCAGACGAATTCTAGACGATGACGAAGACGAGACCAAGCGATCTTATTCCGTCTTTCGTGGAAGCCTTACTCTTAATGTTAAAGAAACCGGAAAGTGCGCCAGAAGAAGTTGTGTGCTAAATGTCGAGAATATCGAGACCTGTAATTCTCGGAATCTCGATATACATATTTTGAGCATAGAGCTCTCGATAATGCACATTTGTCGCATTGTTCTTCATTGCAGACTATTAAGAATACGGTTAGTGTGATTATTTTATTTGGTAATTTAATGAAAACAATTTTATTTTTCATTAAAGTTATTATCCGGAGATAAAACACACAATGAAGATACAAAGACTAAAAATGCAAATATACAGAAAAATAATTGTTGAATCACAGATCAATTCTCATAAGCCAAGCATATTTGGCCATCCTGCTCAACTCGGCAGTAAATGTTAGAAGAAATAAGATATGAAAAATCAAATTGACTGCAAATAATATCAAAATTATAGCCAAACTCCTTCTTGGCTCCTTGTGAAATTTTGAGCTTGGAAATGGACACGTTTGGAGACATCGCCTGAAGATTAATAGAGATTGTACGAGCCGCCGTTTAAAAATTGCTCAATGGCATTTGATGAAATGCTTTGAAATGTTGATAAAGCCTAAAAATGTTGAAAGAAGGACGGAAGTATGGAAATTCTTGCAGCTGCTGTGTAAGGGACCGCCTCCTTAAAAATGGAGCATGTGGGCAGCCGACGAGAAGCGCTCTTAAACAGTCGGATGAGGCTGTTTTACTTTTGACTTTGAAGATAGTTATGGCCTTGTTCCGCCCAGGGTCAAAATGCACTCTCTGGATTCATTCCAGAATTGGGAATTTTATAAATTCAGAAACGGCCCGTCATTCTATCTAAAGAGTGGCCATTTTTTATAGAGCTAATTTGCTTGCAGATATTGATTAATCTTGAGCCTTCTTTAACACAAAGAGCTCTTTGTTTTTGGCGGCTTTTGTCTCCCACCTCTTCCATAATCTCCCGAAGACGAATGCTGGAGCACTTTTCTGGTTGCTCAGTTTTTGCACGTTGAGCCCTTCGAATGCCATTTACATTCATTGATTTGTAAGCTTGCAAGGTAGACTCAAAATTAGAGAGCGCATTCTGAAAATTCTACATTTTCCACTTAACACGTCTCTTAGAAAAGACAACAAATTACTACGTCCAAATCGAGATCATTTTTCTCCGGTGTCGTAGTTTTGCTCTTCTGAATCACAGTGTCGATGGATTCCGCTCCTGTTTCTGAGGAAAACGAATATTAGGGTTAAAGCGCTATCAAGGAGTTTGCTCAACCTTTGGCCGAAGCCACCTCTATCGGTGCGTTTTGTATAGAATTTCGAGAAGTCGAATAAGTAGAAGAAGAAGAGGAAGACGAGGGCGCATTGTAGCTGCCTGAAATTCTCCTAAAAATCCAATTTTCCCCGTTATCAACTGACTGGTAATTGATGGCGGTAGCTGATAGGAGCTCTGAAATTGTGTTTGTATAGGAATCGGTTCCGGTACAGAATAATAAGATTGCTGAAGCATTGGTGGTGGAGGTGGACGGTAAGCAATTGGTGACACATATTGCGGCTGATAGGCTTGGAACGGACGATTGAAACAAGGGGAGGGCTGGAAATGGAGCAATTTTTGTTGAAAAATCAGTTAATTTCATCAATGCCTGCCAAACCTTAAAAAAAAACTATGACTTTCGAATTCCGGTTAGTTTAATTATAATTTGCCATCATTTTTTTTAATTTTCCGAGTGGGCTGAACTTGAAGTGCTGGCCAAGAACCCGATAATCAGGGATCTCGGCCACCATTCATTCTTTACAGTGATCTTGCGGCCGGAATTAGAAAAAAAACAATATTTTAAATAATTTCAGTCTTATGAATTCGCTGTTTTACTTTTCGGATTCCGCACAGAGCAACACTTACACATTTCAGATTTCGGCGCTATCTTAGTTGGGGGGGGGGGCATTGATTTTTTGTCATTTTTGGAGGATTTTGCAAATTTTTTTCTGAAAATGTTTGTTGTTATTGTTAAAATATAAGCAAGTTTTTTATTTCACGCGGGGCGCTTTTTTGTTGTCTGTCAATAAAATTGTTCTAAAATTGCTAGTGTTATTCGAGTATGTCTAATAACATTTTCAGAAAAAAAAATTTGCAAAAACCTGAAAAAAAATGACAAAAAAATCATTGCCCCCCCCCCAACTAAGATAGCGCCCAGATTTCTGAGTTCTGATACAGCTTAATTCAAGGAAGGACTTTCCTGAAACTCTCGATAACAAGAAAAGTCTCAGATTCAAAAGTTGCACCTCTTCCAATCCTCACTCACCGGACAATAGCTCCTGGGTGGCGGTAAAGGAGCTGCGCAGCTACACTGTTGTGGCCTGCATCCACAACCTCCGCCAGCATTGAAAAACAAGCAATTCACTCCAAGTGCAGTCGTGGATAATATCAATAAATGCAGAAGCATGGTGTGAAGAGAACTGCCGGAGAATTGCGCAACAAGCCCAGCAAAGAATGCAAGATTTACTTACAGGCCAGGAGTAGTGAAAGCAGGCGGAAGTGGCGATGCGCGCGAAAATGATACCGAACCTGCACCTAAACCACAGAAATAGTTCGAAGTGTCAATAGCGCTCTTCCGGTAATTACTGTAGTTGCGTTGAAGGGATTCAGCGCTGAATGAGGAGAGAAAGTGGGATGATACGGCAAAATGGAGAGACACAAAGAAATAGAGGAAAGCTTGAAATGCTACTACTGCCAACGATGGCAACAGCAAAAAGCAGCCGAAAGAGGTTAAAAGATTAATTGGTAGTGCTGAGAGAAACTTGAAATGAAGCTAACCATTTTTCAAGCGTACTCAGTTATTTTCAGGGAATGTAGCCGCTTGAAAGGTGGAATTATGGGAAGGATGGAGGAGACAAAACTTGGCTGAAAACCAGAGAAGGGCGGAATTCCGGATTCCGCCGTTTTTTTCATTCCGTCTTCCGGATTCCAGATTCTGTGAAAAAAAATGTTTTTTCCGTTTTCCGCATTCCGGATTCCGCGATATGGCGTTTTTATCAGAGAAGAGCGGAATTCCGGATTCCGCATTCCGGATTCCGCCGTTTTTTTTCATTCCGTCTTCCGGATTCCAGATTCCGTGAAAAAAATTTTTCCGTTTTCCATTTTCGGATTCCGAGTTCCCTAAATCCAATTCCGCCCTACTCTGCTGAAAACAGAAAAACTCGTCGGAAGCTTTGGAGAAAACTCACTATCTTTTTGGAAATACCACTTCGATAAATAGAAAAAATGGTAAAGCGGGCATAATTGATTTGGTAAAACCTATTTTGAACTGTTTGGGTATTTATATGGCTCATAACGCGCTAATACACGTAAACCGTTTGTGAAAATGTTCTGTTTCTAAACTGGAATTGCCCATCTGATGTCTCAAAAGCAGACTGGAAAGCCTTAAATGATTGTAACTGAACTTGAAATCCCTAAAATTCCAAATTCAATTAAAATTTTCTATGTTTTCTACGGCCCAAAAGTATGGAGATTTCCTTGCGAGAGCTCTTGGCGCTCTGCCAAGTTAGATTTCCGAAAATAATTTCGAATATCGACCCCTTATTTTCAGGCTGTTTTCTTTTTATGCCGCGTTCAAAGTTGATTTCCAGAAGAAATTTCCTGGAAAAACGCTGTCCAAAACAGCCATTTTTTTCCAGATTCTCCGGAAACTGTCGCAACGAGTGTTACCGTAGTTTGTCTCTTCCCTTCGAGACCACCGACCGTCGCACGATTTACGGCTCTTTTTTAACGCAATTTTTTTAAAATATTTTTTAACTTTTTTTCGCTATTTTCGGCTATATTTTTCTGAATATTTCTCCTCAAATTATGAATTCTGACGGAGAAATCATTGAAGATCTCGAAAACATTCGTGAGTAGATTGTAACACTCGTTGCGACAGTTTCCGTAAAATCTGGAAAAAAAATGGCAGCTTTGGACAGCGTTTTTCCAGAAAATTGACTTTTGGATTATACTAGATTTTAAGTTTTGAGAATCATAGAAACTTAAGAAGTAAAGCATAATATATTTGCAAATTAAAAAATTTTGATTTAATGAACTCGCTAAATCAGCTTTTAAATATAAATATAATCAAATTCGAAAAGGATTTAATGAGAATGAGATATTTGGTGCAAAAGTTTGATTTCACATTTAGCAGAAAACAAAACCACCGTAGTGCTCTTCGGTAAACTCGACCAGCGCTATAAATTCTATTGTAATACCATCCAAATTGAGTGCCACAGTTCATGCAAAGATTTTTGAGTCATTTTTCAACTTACATATGAAAAATCGATTAATCAGTTCTCGTTTGCCGCCAAAGTCAAATGTGTAAGGAAGCCTGGACGAGATAGGGCCGCCGACGTTCAGTATTTAAGATATGCCATTCTAGACAGAAGGCTGGTCGGGATAACACTCACGGTACAACGTCAAAAAGGACTTCATCGAGAAGATATTAGATGTCTATCAAACGTTAGAGCCCACAACAATTCACAAAGGGAAAACAGAAAAAAAACGTGTGGGCTGGATGGATCTGCAGAATCTGCAGAAACGACAATAGATGGCTTAGGCTGATTCTAGAATGAATGCCAAGAGATGGAAAACGGTCCCGGGGACAATGAAAGTGAGAGTACCGGATTCTCTGAGAAAAAAGGATCAATCCGACATGGAAACCACTTCATTACCTTTTGGATCACCATCGCAATAGACCGGAAAGTCTTGTGAGCTGGATTCCGCGCTACAGTAATTATCAGAGAACGGCGGAATTCCGGATTCTGGATTCCGCCTTATTTTTTCATTCCGTCTAGATTCCGTGAAAAAAATATTTTTTTCCGTTTTCCGTTTTCCGGATTCCGAGTTCCCAAAATCCAATTCCGCTATACTCTGGTAATTATAATAGTAAGTCAGATGTTTCGAGTGATTCATTCTAAAAGTACCATAAATGCTCTGCTTCCGCGCAGATAAGGCGTATGCTCGTCATGCAACGTCCGTTTTTCCTCATTGAGTAATCGCCTTTCTCGGCTTCATCCCTAAAGCTAAGGCTTTCACAAAAGACGATGACCGTCTCGTTTCGTCTTCGTCTTCGTCTTGAATTTGTCTTACTTGTGTAAGTCTTGCGTTTATACTTGCATTTATTGCTTAAGACGAATGCAAGACGAACGCAGACGAGTCGAAAGACGAAGTTTTGTCTTCGTCTTTCGTTGAAGCCTTGCCTAAAGCGCTTTTCACAGGCGTATTCTTCTGGTTCTACGCACCATGCATATCATTACATACATAACAAAATCGTGCCATTTCCAGTCTTTTTTGCCCTATCCGCTCCTTTGTCACTCTTGCCGATGCCTGTATTTTCTGAAAATTGTCGGAAAAGATGTTAAATGTATTATCCATCCGCGAGGACGTGGCGCTGTTTGGGTTTCGTTAGGGGATACCGCGTTTTAACGCGCTAATTTAAAAAATGTAAGAAAGCGCACACACTGCGTTTGTGATTTCTTTTCGAAAATTGAAGCGAATATTGGAATTTTTTCTATATTTTGCTTCGAAAATCATGTTTTTTAATTAATTTTTAATGTCAAATTTCTTTAACTGTTTATTTAACTGAATAAATCACAAACGCAGTGTGTGCGCTTTCTTACAATTTTTAAATTAGCGCGTTAAAACGCGCTATCCCCTAACGAGACCCAAACAGCGCCTTTAAACGAAAAATCACGTCTTCGCGGATGAATAATAGCTTTGTTAAGAGGCTGATCATTATTTAAATATAATAAAATGCCGGCCGGCAGCTTCATATTTATTTTGGAGAAACAATTAATACTGGCTTCACAGCTCCCATTTTTCCGAAGCAGCACGTGACCACCTTTCTCGATTTGGCATCAAACTTAAATAGGATGAACGGAAGGCATAGGGTCATCTGAAATAAGCGTGTTCATTTTCAAAACTGCCTTCTGCAACTTACGAAATCAGATGAGAAGCCAAGTAGAACCGTAGAGTAATCGTAATCGTCTATGGATATAAAATGGAAATAATTATTGGCCGCAACGATAACACTCCAGAGCATTATACCCATGTAAATAATGCTGTAGTAAATTGTTATTTTCGTTAGGATTCTGCCAACTGCCTTATTGGCCTCAGAATAGTCTGAAATACATGCGACAGTTTGGATAAATCCTTTTTTTTTTCGACGAACTTTGCACTTTTTTGGGAATAACGCAGGAAGATGCTAATCCCAAGATGAGTAAAATGAGAAAATAAAGAATGGAGCAAGCGGCTGTTATGGTCATCGTTTTCTTAAGTTCATCGAGATTGGTGGCGATGATTAGAACTCCGTCCGGTCCAAGGTAAGCTTCCTCGTTTGGCCCGGGAAACAGGAACACAAGGAAGACGCTCGTACCAATCAACGTTGCAAAATAATGCAAACAATATTTCGACCAAAACTGGAAGAAACTGCAAGTCTCCAAATAAATATAGGTTCACCCGCATTTTTTAAATTATCTCGTTTTAGGTTAAGTTAAAAAAAGGTTTCGCTATTGAAAAACCTTCGCATTTTGAACATATTTTGATGCGCATAAGTGAACTCTAGAGACAATTTTTTTTTAATTTCCCATATTTGAAAAAAAAAAGTTATATAGAAAATTTCCAAAAAACGATAGGTTCACCTTTATTTTTTCTTACGTTTTCCTGTCTTCAAATATTTTCTTTGTTATAAACAGTTGCTGACAACGTGTTTGATTGTTTTATAGCCATGGACAGAGGGCAACTGCTGGTAGATTACGAGCAAGCAGTCATCGACGCAAATTCTGCCCTCGGAATGTCGAACAGGCAAATTGCGGCTGTTGGCAACAGATCTCTCACCGTCGTCAACAATTACCTTCAGGATCCGCTTCCTTGTGGCACGAAGACAGAGATAAGCGACATATAATCCGAAAAGCGTCGAACGCAGTCACTTCTAAGTGACTACGCTTCAGATTTCTTAAGATCTTTCAAAGCTTTATCATAATTTTTCATGTACTATATTTTTAAAAGTTTTTAAAAGAGCGAATCTACTATAATTTGATGGTGCTGGATTGAAGACGCAGTATGCTAAAAATTAGTGATATCGAATCAATGAAAAGCGCTCGGAAACTTCCTGCTCATAACTTATATTTCCTTGATCGCTACATTCTCATGTTCAAATTTACTTTTCTAGACTTGTGAAGAATCTCTGAAAACTCTTCTCACATTCTCGGCTTTTATCGGAAAAAATATCAGCGACAATCTCTGCAGACTCGTTGAATAAACGGAGAGGAACTGTAGGTGCATGAAGAAGAAAGTGCCACGCTTCGCAAATGAAATAGAACCGGGAAGAGAGCTCTCTATTACTGTTAAAAGTTGTGCACTTTTTTCATAAATTTGTGCACGGAACGAGACCCAAGTGTTCAGATAACAACAAATATTCTGGAAATGAAAACATTGCTATCTCTTTGGAAATAAGACATACAATTAGTAAATCGAACTGTAAAAACCTGTAGAAAGAAGTTGTGAAGAGACCGCAAAATGAGAATCTCACGAATAAAAGCATCATTATTAGGAGACAAGGTAATCCGTAGAATAATTGAAAAATAGTAAAAATGGCTGTGCGGCTTTCGTAAATAGCCTTAACTGGTATAGTATGAAGAGTGGACATTTATTGATTTATATATTGGGAAAGAGGATACTCGACTTTTGTAATGAAGACTTCAGTGAATGAAATTTTAAGAAAAAAATAGGCAGTGCGGTGCAAAATTTTCAGTCACCATTGAAATTTGATAGTCCCCAAGGAATCTGTCGCCCAGACAATATGAACATTATCAGCACGCTACAATATATAAAATTAATTATCAATAATTCAAGAGTGCGAAGATTGCAATTAGAAAAATTCAAGACTTTTAAAGGATTTTACCTCTTTCTCTGATCAAAAGAGCAAAGAAAGGCTTAAACACTGGAATGAAAAAACGTCGAATTTGGTAAAAGACATATAAAGCGCATGTGAATATGATATTATATAATACTTATCTAGTTGCTTGGTGGATCTGTTATTCGTTTATGTTCGCGCTGATCACAGCTAACCATTTCTTTTTGATATATTAGGTTGAGAATGTCTTGTAGAGTACTGATAGAAGACAGATAGTCCTATAATTCTCCAAATTTTCTCCGTCTCCTTTTTTGAAGATCAGAGTAATGTTAGAGTTTTTCCATTTCAATGGAACTTTTCCGCCTTCTAAATACTTTGAGAATCGTCGTGCGATCTGGCTGATGACATTATCATGACAGCTCTTGAGGAAGTCTGCTGTGATTTTGTCATCGCCTGCTGCCTTCCCGTTTGCGAATGAATTGAGGCCAGTTCGAACTTCTTCTGGGAGGAACGGTGGTGTTGATGGAGGTATTTCCGTTCTGATGTGGGAGAAAAGAAGTTCTTGCTGAATAGTTTCGAGTAGAACTTCTGGATCTTCTCTTCCATCTTTGTCCTAGAAGTGATTCTTTCGCCGCTCGCTGGAGACTTGAGGGGTGGTATTTCAGATTTGTATTCTGTAATGTCTCTCGCAACTTTCTTAAGACTCTTTCGTTGATTAACGGCATTAAGTAGGCAGTTACTGGAAAACTCTTCGTGTTTCTTTGGCTGCTCTTCGGTATTCTTGAAACATGATTTTGCGTTTTGCGATTTCTACTAACTTTACTGCAGTTTGCCTGTTTGTCGCCTGGTTTTAAGACCAAAGGCATACATTATTTCAAAGCCTGCATAAATTTAACTAGCCGAATTCCTATACCTACATGTAATAGTTTGCGCCAAGCGCGCAATGCTGACGTATTTTCTGACTCTGTGACTGGTAGCCGGCGGTAAAATAAGTTCCGTTGAATGTTGCGCGCGTTGCTGTTTTTCAGAGGTTTATCCTATTTTTATGCTTGACTAATTGATTGCTTGATGGCTTTTGTGCCCAATTTGTCCAATTTCTTAAAAAAATAATAATAAGTAAGCCCGTGCCTTCCACTATACTGTCACTGTTATTTCAATTTAATTATTATGATAGTAGGTTTTAATTAATCATGTTGGACGCGCGAGTTTCTCTTAATTTTATACTCATCACTGTATCATAAATTCGTGATTTTTACAGATTATAACAATTCCAAAGACACCAAAGAAAAAGGCCCTAATGCAGGGGAAAGACATATTTTCCTTGGTGCACAACGGGTATGTACTATCTGCAACGCCATCCTCGAAGAGATACATTAAGTCACCACCAACGGCAGGAGTGGATGCAAGAGATGGTGCGCCGAAAACATTCGTACCATCTCTTACATCTACTCCAGCCATTCCGCCTACTGTTGAGGTGCATCTTCTGGACGTATCATCCACAATTTCATCAATAATCGTGAGTCCGCACCCAGTTTCTGATGAGGATCTGATGCCTTCTCCTCGATCCTCAAAAGCCATTTCGGCAGTACGTCGCCCCTCTTCTAGATCCGCCGAACCTAGGATCGAAGAATTGAGATCTCAGCCGCGTCATCGGGTTCGTTATTCTTTCTTAGTTTCACATGGATATCTCATTTTCAGCATTTTAAATTGGCCACGTTGACGGAAACTCCACGCTGGGCAAAACCGACACAATCTTGGCTCAATAGAAACACCGCGACGAATAAATGAAACCCCTAAGCACATCACATCACTTGTCGATAATGTAGTAAAGCGGGTCGTAAAATTCAATTGCTTAACAATTACCCAAGCCTGCCCTTACCCAAATTACCCAACCTCTCACCTACCAGTCTTCCTTATTATTTCTTCACTTTTATTCTGTGATATTAGTTTAAATGAATAATACATATTATTAGGAATGATATAATTTATTTAGGAGTTGTTGCGATCCCGACAGATTCGCCCGAGACAGTTCTCATCGGTACAAGAGTGTAGGAACTCATTCGAATGGCCATTTCCCTCTCAATTTTTTTGTTAAAAATCGAAAGCATTGGCATTGAAGCTCTGTTCGGGGAGAACTGATCACATAGAGCGCTAAATTCACTGGCAGCTCCACGAAAACCTTCTGTTCACCCAGTTTCTGAGCTGGTTGCGTAAATACGAGGTAGATGCATTTATTTAAATAATAAAAGATAACCATATAGCGAATTGCAGCAATTTCGAACATTTATAAAAAATGCAGTTTTTATCCCGGTCCAGTGACATTTATTTGAGTAAGCAACAAGTTTCATATTGTATTCGCAGCGAGTTAAAAGTCGTGTTCATCAAAATTAAAATAATGCGCTCAAAGTAAGGAGTAAGGAAAGGAAGTAAGTAAGGATTTTTTTTGAAAAAACTGAAAATGTGAGCTTTCGTTGCTTTTTGCTCCAAGCCCCGTTTTTAACTGATTTATATAGATTTTATAGGAATAATCTTAATTTTGGGTCATCCCAAGATAATGCCCGCAACTTCCAATTTATAGCGCTCACTCTCTCAGAACCGTTCGGAAACTTTCTAGCATTTCAAGAAATTTAATTGAATAAAGCAGCTTCATAATTACAGATAATAAATACAAAGCACAGAAGTTCGGGTTTCAAACAAAACAGAACGTACACAAAACCAGCGAGTAACAATTAGCTGGAATACATTTTTTCCATCGCGCTGGCCCAATCCCGGTCCGGGCTTGGAGCCCAACCATACCATTTTTCAAGTTCATTATTTTTACACGATCCACGTCGCAAATTGTGTATCGCATTGCGTTTTATGAAATTAGCTCACAAATTCGGGTAGATTATGGTAATCTCGTTGGACACTAAGGTAAGCAGGCGCTAGGCGATGTGACCGTGATGTTTCAGCTTTACCGTCTCTAAGAGAAACGTGATACTACAGAGCCGAGGCAATTGAGCTTCACAAGCTTACTTTTTTGCTTTGGAAAATGAAGATTTCTCAAGACCAAGGGCATGCTCGCGCACTCACGCACGAATAATTGTTTTCCTATTAAAATAGACCGAAATATGCAAAAATTTATCATTTCGAACCACTTTTCGTCATTGCCAGCAAGTGTCTTCCCTTGGTAGCTGATGGGGTCATGGAAAAGTCCTGACATGCATTATTTCAATGTCTGCATGAATTTAGCAAGCCGAATTCCTATACCTACATGTCACAGTTTGCGCCAAGCGCGCAATGCTGACGTGCTTTCCGATATTGTGACTGGTAGTCGGCGCGAAAAACAAATTGTACTATAAGTCAAGGCTAGGAATTCGCCGGCGTTTAGCCGTTCTCGCGGGCAGCCGAAAAAAGCCGGCGAAAAACGGCTGGCAGCCGTCGCCGGCTTTTTTCGGCTGGCATTTTTTATTCATCGAAATGAGTAACATTACGAATAGTGAAGGGGAACCGAACCCACACCTTCAGATTCCCATTCCCTCTCTTCCCACCTGAGCCACCACTGCTTGTACTACACAGTTTATTTGCTCACCGTACACCGCGAAAAAAAAAAGCCGGCGAAAGCCGCCGTCGGCGGCGACGGCTTCTTTCGGCTCCGCCGTCCGCCGGCGAAAAGCCGAAATTTTTCCGCCGCCGCGCCGCCGGCTTTTTTTTCCCAGCCTTGCTATAAGTAAAAACAATAACAGAATCGTTTTTACTAAGTTTTATACAGTTCCGTTGTATGCTGCGCGCGTAGCTGTATTGGAAAGGTTTATCCAATTTTTATGCTTCATTAGTTAATTGCTTAATGCTTTTGCTCCCAATTTGCAATTAATTTGTTCAATTTCTTTTTAAAAATGCGAATATGCGATAAATTGGGCGAATTAACTAAAATTAAAAAAATACAGTGAATTGACAAAAGTTTTCTTACTATTAATGATAAAATAAAATATGTAAAAATAACAAAACAATAAATATTACTTGAAAAAAAGTTCATGTAGATATGTAAGCCCGTGCCTTCCACTATACTGTCCCAGTTATTTCAATTTAGTTTTTATGATAGTAGATTTTAATTAATCATGTTGGACGCGCGAGTTTCTCTTAATTTTATACTCATCACTGTATCATAAACTCATAATTTGTTACAGATGATAACAATACCAAAGACACCAAAGAAAAAGGCCCTAATGCAGGGGAAAACCATATTCAACCCTGTGCACAACGGGTATGCAACGCCATACTCGAAGAGATCACCACCACCGACGCCGAAAACATCTACTCCAGCCGTTCCCCCTACTGTTGAGGTGCATCTTCTGGACGTATCATCCACAATTTCATCAATACTCGCGAGTCCGCACCCAGTTTCTGATCTGGATCTGATGCCTTCTCCTCGATCCTCAAAAGCCATTTCGACAGTACGTCGCCCCTCTTCTAAATCCGCCGAACCAAGGATAGCCGGAAAATTAAGATCTCAACCGCGTCATCGGGTTCGTTATTCTTTTTTAGTTTCACATGGATATCTCATTTTCAGCATTTTAAATTGGCCACGTTGACGGAAACTCCACGCTGGGCAAAACCGACACAATCTTGGCTCCATAGAATCGCCGCGACGAATAAACGAAACACCTAAGCACATCACATTACTTGTCGGTAATGTAGTAAAGCGGTTCGTAAAATTCAATTACATAACAATTACCGAAGCCTGCCCTTACCCAAATTACCCAACCTCTCACTGACCAGTCTTCCTTATTATTCCTTCACTTTTATTGTGTGCTATTAGTTTAAATAAATGATATTATTAGGAATGATATAATTTACTTAGGAGTTAATGCGATCCCGACAGATTCGCCCGAGACAGTTCTCATCGGTACAAGAGTGTAGGAACTCATTCAACTTGCCATTTCCCTATCAATTTTTTTTTGTTAAAAAACAAAAGCATTGGCATTGAAAACCCGGGTGCCTAGTTGAGTATTACCAATGCTGAGATGATAAACTGTTCTGTGAATTCATCCTTCCACGTAGCAAAAGTCAGAACCTTTTATGCTGCATGCAACGTCCAAAACAGTGTGATAATCGATATTCAACTCTGTTCGTGGAGAACTGATCGCATAGAGCACAAAAGTCACTGGCAGCTGCACGAAAGCCCTTTGTTCACCCAGTCTCTGAATAGGTTGCGTGATTGCGGGATAGACACGTTTATTTAAATTTATTTAAGTAATGAAAGATAACGGCATAGCAAGCTATCGATCAAAAAGATAACGAAACGAATATCTTGTTAATCAACTTAAGTTTAAAAAGGATGTAATTTACTCAACTGGACCTGCGCTCCCATTGAGAAAACCAACGAACTATGTATCCTATGTCAAGACTTTCATATGGGTGTTTAGAGGAGTGTAATTATCAATCGTTCTGAAAAGGAATAATTATAGGAAATTTTCGAGCTCACAGATGCTCACGACATCAGGAGAGCCAAGGCTCGTTTCAACATGACGAAGTTCCAATATTTTCTGTACTCTTGAAAATTGGTTTTATAGTTCACATACTAATTTGATGTTTTTATTGCCATCTCTTGATGTTGACGGACCACTCAGATTTCTGCATTTTTTTTATTTCGTGAGAAGTATGCCGAAAATATGCGACGAGATGGAAAAAAAAAGATTTCAAATTGGTTACTCATTAAATGCTACATTCAATTTAACTATTAAAAAAATATTCGTGCCCAATGCTCTTACTTTTACTGCTATTAATCCAAATTCCAGCAATCTTGAACATTTCTAATGTGGTTATTCATGATGCATTTTTATGCAAAAAATGCCACTTTAATCTTATTCACGATTGCATTTTAATTCAAAAAAATGCATCGTAGTTCAGTGCTATTTTCATTCAAAATGCAAGGTGATGTCGGATATCGTCACCGAGAACGTCTGTGCGCCTTTAATTTATTTTTGGCTTTCAAATAAATAATTTTACTATTTTCTCACCATTGCCATAGTAATTTTACGCCTTTTCGCCTCCTCATCGTTCATTTTTGGCTGTAAAATATTATTTTTATCAAATTAATTTAAATTTTTTTCGAAAATGTGAATTTTTCGCACAATAGGAGTTCATCTCCAAAAAAATGAGGGCCTCGTAAATCGACAAATTAAAGGCGCATAGACTTTCTCGGTGACGATATCCGACACCACCTTGCATTTTGAATGAAAGTAGCACTGAACTACGATGCATTTTTTTGAATTAAAATGCAATCGTGAATAAGATTAAAGTGGCATTTTCTGCATAAAAATGCATCATGAATAACCCCATAAAAAATGCAGTTTTTCACTCGGACTAGTGGCATTTATTGCGTAAATAACAAATTTCATAATGCATTCGCTGCGAGTAAAAGTAAAATAATGCGCCCAAAGTGCCGAGAAATTCTCCTTGTAAGGCGAATTCTGGCATTCGCCCGGCCAGAAATCCAGGCAAGCACTGAAAGCCTTAAATTTATGAATTCTGCCTTATTCTTTTGAAAAGTACTGTTAAGTTGTTTGCAATCCTACCTTAAAACGTGATTCCACGATGAGGTACTTCACTTAAAAAGCTTAAAAAGGCAATGCCTTACTCATCTTAATGTGACGTGCCGCAACTACATAATATAGAGACGAAAAACAGTAGGATTCATGATTCAAATTTGCATTGACTAAAAAACAATGGTTTCGCCGCGAAAGTACCGTCGATTTACGGATGGTTGCGCTTGTCGAAATTATCAAAAATTCCTTCTACATATTACACTCGTTTCTTATCGTTTTCTATTGCATACCTGTACATTTCTCGGAAATGTTTTTTTTAATAAAATGGAAGTTACTATAATTCGTTTTAATTTATAAATTTACGATAGAATACATCGAACTAGAATTCGTGGCGAAACCATCATTTTTTAACTAGAGCAAATTTCAATCATCATTCCGACTGCTTGGCGTCTCTATAATATAATCACATGCCAAACGTTTAGATACCAAACGAAGATCCGTCCCTCGAATATGTATTCAACAGCTTTCCAAGATTGTCCTCTTTGATTGTTCACTACAGGAATGCCGTCACTGTCAATGCGCCAGTTTGTCCAATTACCGATAAGTGTAGTGCCCTTCTTTGAATAGATAATAACAGTTTCGGAAATTATATGCTAGCACTACCCCATGTGTATCTTCGTGATATTAAGCAAAAATCTCTTCATTTTTTGACCTCATCTGCTTGTTCATTACACAAATGAAAGAGAACCGCAATATAGGCCCGCCCACTCCTCGGAAAAAAATCAGCTTAAGAAACGTGGGACATAAAAGAGGAACGACTGATTTCTTTCTCGAAAAAATTCGGGTAACTTTTTGTTATTAATAGAAAATCCGAAAATAATAAATAATTCGAAATTATCAAATTTGAAACATTCAGTTGCATGCTTTAACAAATGAAATAATTATTCATAAGTTTCTTCGTCTTCGTCGCCTACACACAATTTCTTCATAGTAAAAATTGTTAGTATTCCTTCCATTTGTCAGATTACATTCCTGGGTTAGCCTCATAGGAGGAGATTTGATCATGTTCTTTCGGTATTTCTTTGATGTATTTTGCGTTGTAGGCAATTAATTTGAGTTCTTGAAATAGACTGTTTTGAACTGAAAATGTGAGCTTTCGTTGCTTTTTGCTCCAAGCCCTGTTTTTAACTGATTTATATAGATTTTATAGGGATAATCTTAATTTTGGGTCATCCCAAGATAATGCCCGCAGCTTCCAATTTATAGCGCTGACTCTCTCAGAACCGTTCGGAAACTTTCTAGCGTTTCAAGAAGTTTAATAGAATAAAACACCTTCATAATCACAGACAATAAATACAAAGCACAGAAGTTCGGGTTTCAAACAAAACAGAACGTACACAAAACCCGCGAGTAACAATTAGCTGGAATACATTTTTCCATCGCGCTGGCCCAATCCCGGTCCGGGCTTGGAGCCCAACCATACCATTTTTCAAGTTCATTATTTTTACACGATCCACGTCGCAAATTGTGTATCACATTGCATTTTATGAAATTAGCTCACAAATTCGGGTAGATTATGGTAATCTCGTTGGACACTAAGGTAGGCAGGCGCTAGGCGATGTGACCGTGATGTTTCAGCTTTACCGTGTCTATGAGAAACGTGATATTACAGAGCCGAGGCAAAAAATATATCATTTTGAACCACTTTTCGTCATTGCCAGGGTCTTCCCTTGGTTGCTTATGGGGTCATGGAAAAGTCCTCATCTTTAAATCAGGTCGACTTTAGAAGTGTTGTAGGTGTATAATTTTTGTTTTTGAATAATCTAACCTTGAATTATTGTTACGGATTTTACGGATCAATTAGTTAACCGACGTTCATTTTTTATTCAGCAGATAGACCCAGAAAGAGAGAAGGAGAGACTGAAGGATCCAGCCAGAAATTTCTTGGTAATATGTGAAATTGAAAAGATAGGATTCCAAATAACTACTCGATTTTCACGCCAATTTCACTAACTCTCATTTATAGGATGTTTCGCTAGTCAAGAAGATGAGATTGAGAAGATCGATGAGAATGCATGAGAACCTTGCTAATGGCGAGCATCGAAAACGCGCAAAACAGGGTATAGGGTCCATCAAGGTGCGATGGGATTGAGCAGCTTCTGAGGAACCTTCAATTGCTGGGGAAGAGGTCCAGTCGTAAAATGTTGAGACCATTGTTAATTCCTGACTCGGAATTTTGAATGTATAGGAATTTGGTAATCATTGTTTCATACAAACTAAGAAAGAGAAGTACGCTTTGCAGTTGTAGTTTAATTTAATGAGTGGCGGATCACATTGCCAACGCTTTCTGTCTATTATGATGAAACATGATATTATAGCCTTTTAAAACTGCCCTTTTTTAACTCAAAAATTTGTGTCATTGTTCGCGTTGTATGGTTTGTGGTTAGGAATCAGCGAAATCAACGAATACAATGTTCAAAACTTAATGCAGTGTAATTCAAAATCCATTAAAAAATTTAAGAAAAACTCAAAAATATGGATCAAAAATCGAGAAAAATTAATTCCGTAAATTCACACTAAAGGCGAATTGATTTATAAATGTTAGAAAATACCGCTTCAAAAACATAGAGGACTGCCTCGCAAATAATGACAAAAAAGTGGTTAAAATGCATTTTTCGACCTATCCTGAATAGGGGAAAATCGATTTAAAAAGCACAAATGCGTAAGAATATGATTAGAATAGGTCTATAAGCAAATGTCTTTTCATTCACTTTTCTTAATCTTTGAATCATGCAAAACAATGTTTTTTCTTTATGTTAGAACTTAAGATCACTTAAATAATAATAATTATATTGTGAGAGTTCGCTGTGATCCGCGGCGCCCACGAATAAGCGATTAACGGATCTACAAGGAAACTAGGTAAATAAGCATGTTTACGGTGAGCTTACGACCATGGCTTTGGCTCAATAAACTTTCGAAATTCCTTTAAAAAGACACACTATTGACAGCCTTGTGACCGAATAGTATCAGATTTCCGTAAAACACCGATTAGTGGACACGGCCATACTATCGCGGACCCTCCTACTTTACGATTCCAGGCGAGAATCTGATAAACTATCGAATTTTTCTTCCTATCCCGTAAAGCACACTGAGATCTACAATTCGCGAGTTTGATCGAGTATTAAAAAACACTGAACTTGAAGAAAGGTATGATGAAGCGCGTGGTGTTCCCGCCTAAAAATTTCAGTACCAAAAAACACAAAATAATACAAAACTGAAGACGCCCCAAGAACTCTACCGGTAACAGTTATCACATTCAATAATTTTCAAGGATATGTTAGAAGCCGGCATCAGCCATTTGTTGAGCCATATTATCGTCGAATTCGATTTTTTGTTCAGGTTCTGGTTCCTTTTCAAATTTCTGAAGTGGTGGGAGTAGGCGACGTGGCAGGTTGTTAAGCATTGTGTTTTCGAGGACCTGAAAAAGGTTGATTCTGTTGTTTTGACGAAGATAGCGAAATTGAAGTCAGAGTCCTCAAGAGAGAAACACATGTCTAGTATTTCGTTTTTGCAGGTGATAGATTTATAATAATGATGCATCCAGAATTACTGCAAACCACGGAAGCGTTGATTAATAGCATTGTCAAAATTGGTCAGTATTATAATCTGTAGTATATTTGCGAAAAGCTGTGCTTGGCTTGCGAGTTGGAGGCAGGGCGAGACATGCTCACTTCTTTTTTTTCTTTTAAATTGTTTAAACGCCGCTAGTTGGAAAATGAACATGAGCGTGTCTCGCCGCTCCTATAATACACAAACAGCGACGTTTCCATTTTTTTAACGTTTACAACTTTTCCATTTCTCTACCCTACATGTACCCAATATTTTTCATATTTCACCTTTGAATAAACCCCTTTATTACACAAGGGAGTCGTGCAGACGCATAGCAGAGAGGCCTGCTCTCCAGGAGACGCTGGCGGTCCGGTAGCATGTCTCCTTTGCCTGAGGGGTGGTGCCAAATCAGTAAAGTCAACGTTTTGACACATGCTGGCTCCTGGCATCATCATCAGGTACTGGTAGATTGGAGTGCTCGTAGGAGTACAGAATTTGCGAACGATAGAGCGACCGTATTGGTACATCACTGCCATTGAACAAGACGTTGAGTTCTCGCAGATTGTTTTCTGGAAAAACGTATTGATTTTATGTTTAAGAAATTAGCCATTTAATTCTGCGCAATTGGAAGAAAAAACGATAAATTCGGTAATATCGTTAAAATGAAAATCGGCCAGTTTTGGGGAAAATTTGATTTATTCGTTTTCAACCACAATGCACACAATAATCATCCGCTCGAGCCGGGGACCTGCCTTAGACGGGATGAGTCGGACAGTTCGAATTTGTGCGAAATCATTTGAAAATGAACGCTGCCGTAAGCGGTGTTTGCGTTTATTATGCCTTTGAACGGGTTCAATTTGAAAATGTAAATATCTATTTCCTTTGAATTTTAAGCATATGTTCGGAGTTTTTGGATGGTTTTATCATGTGTTGTACTAATGTACGGTCCGACTCCAAAAAATGTGTAATATCCGAAATAATTTTAATGCAAAAAATAAATGCATTTTCGTGCTTTTCATGAATAACCCCATTAATTAGCCGGGCTGATTTCGCCAGCTCGGCTACTTTATCGATTATATCTCAACGCTGAATCAACTATATCTACTGTATTGTTGAAACAGTGGAAAAAAACTTTGCAGAACTTATTTTATTTTCAATTTACGCTCTTTTTCAGTGATTATTTTTTATTTTGAAGGCAATCACAGATCCAAATCGGCTATCATAGCAAGCCTGGCCTGTCCAACTTCTCTCAGTACAGGTGAGACGCCACTCAGAAAGTATGAACTAACCACTCACCCTATCAATACAAGGTCCAGTTCTTGTGTGTTCCGTATTGCACGTGTAGCATTCAAATGCATGACCGAGTTGAAGAATCGTAACCACCAAAAGCAGCAAATCTTTCAACATATTTCGTATTTCTGAGAATAGTGAACATTATCCTTTTGTAGATTATTGTCGTAATTGGTGGTCAGGTGACTGGAGGCGAGACAGTCAGACGAACAAACCTCATTACGGCTACTCAAGAAAACCGGAGAATCAGATTGAAAATTGGGAAAAAGGGATCCGGTTTTACAAATTTCAATAAGTAATTAGGAAAGGAAGGCAGAACGTTGATCATACAAATATGATCTTGAAATCTTAGAAAAAAAATGAAATAAATTAAAGAAAATGTAAATCGGAAATTTTTAATTACGTTCATAGTGGTTGAATTAGAATCTACACCAGAAGGTATTTACAACATAAAAAAAAGATTTCAAAAATACTGCTTCTACGCTAAAATTATACCAAAATGGTAAATTAGTAAATTAGTATAAGGCCCCCCGTTAGATTTTTGTGAATAAATAAAAGTTCTCAGTTTTTTTTCAGAAGTTTACTTCTGTTCAAAATTTCTGATAAAATTCCAATGGTGCGACCATTAATCAAAGAGGTGGCCATCAATTCCTTCTTCTTTTTTCCTTTTTTAATAAATTTTGCTTCATTAAAAAGAGGAAGAGAAGCGAATTGATTGCCACACTTTCTTTCTATTCATGATCACGGAAGCGAGGCATCTTTTAAAAGTTTCTATTTAACGATATTCTCTTAATTTCTAACGCACTTTGGAAAGTGAAAAATGAACGAATTCGCAACGCGCCTGTCAGTTTCGAGCCTGCAGATTACCTCGGAAATCGGAAAATAGGTGAGCGCTGTTCTCGCGCGCGTCACATGCGCAACACATTTTCTGATTGAGGAAATGCTGCTTCCTGAACCAGAGAAAGTTGCATCCCAAACATGAACTACAAATTACCTGGGAAATTATTCTGGATTATTCGGTAAAGAAGAACACACACCTAAACCAAGAAAAGTATTTTTCAAGTGCACAGTAAATTCATTTTTTTAAATAAACTTTT
The DNA here is from genome assembly GCA_003052745.1 of Caenorhabditis inopinata. Taxonomy (NCBI): domain Eukaryota; kingdom Metazoa; phylum Nematoda; class Chromadorea; order Rhabditida; family Rhabditidae; genus Caenorhabditis; species Caenorhabditis inopinata. The sequence goes on from AP018155.1 coordinate 3,953,649, forward strand.
CAAAATGTAAAAGAAGCTTTTGAACTAAAGTAGGATTGATATCTACTTTTTCACTAAACTCCAGAATAATTTGTCAAAGAATGGTTATCAGAGAATCCAGGAATGTTTGTTATCTTCCCATGAGGATTGCAAACAGACACAAAACATGAAAGCATCTAATTGACTACTCCATCCCATCACACCAATAAATGATGAATTGGGTGGTATAACTGTCAAACGGGCTTTTTGTATTTGTATGCCCTCCTGGAGTGGAAGAGAAGGACAAGCGATTTGCAATGGGAGAAAAGCAGAAAACCAGGGAAAAGAAGCTGATGAGAAAATGAGAAAAAGTAAAGAGATGGACAATATGGAGATGAGGCGAGGGGATGGAGATCGGCTGGTTTCCAACATAAACGGATTCTGAATTATGCTTTTTCAGAAGTAGAAGAGGATAGATCATTATCGAGAACGGGTAGCATGTCTTTTTCAATCGACATACTACTTAGTAAGTTTGCACGATTAAAACGGTTTTATCCGAAAGTGTAATGTCATATTGGAAGATGACGAACATGGAACGTTTTAGATAAAGATTCTATGAATATGCTACATGTTTTTAAAAATGCAACTTGTTTTCAGCGCTTACATGACTGGAGCTCTTGGTGTCACTTTCCGTCGTTGCGCTACGCGAACTATAACGTCGCAGAGAACACGATCAATTGTTTCTACAGGCTTTATCCATTTCAAGAACTTGTAATGTATTTTAATATAGACATTTTCAAATAGGCATTGAAATCAAATTGCATTTTTCCCATCATAATGCCCGCATTAATTACTTCCATAAAATTAAAAGTGGATAAACAATTAAATTTTATAACATACTTCAAACACTTGTCAGCCCGACTAATGAATATACCTTCTTTTCCGTCGTGAACTTTCTGTTTCATTTATTTTCTTTTGCTAGAATTCTCGTATTCGACGTGCCCATGTATCATAATGATAAGAATTTCACTGCTGAAAAGAGACCAAAGCAGAAACGAAGAGTGTACCAATTTAATACTAATAGTTTAGCCTTTTACTTCCTTTTCTTTAGAAGTGCCGTAATTTTTCTTTTTATTTGGTTGGCAGAAAAACGAACCAACACTTGACACGGTTCTAAGTAGAACTGAAGAACGAAAATTCAGATATTTATAATAGCAATTTAGAAAAATCTAGTATAATGGAATACATGATGGAAGCAGAAAATAAACAACCTGTGATATCCCGAAGGAGAGATGGGTGAAATGGGAAGCGACCGAAATGGAAAACGACCCAGTTTTGATAAGATGCGTGTTCGACTTAGAAAAACTGGATTAAAGTTCAAGATGTATTGCCGATAAAGCTAAAATGTATAAACTTTAAAAAATGTGAATTGCAGAACAATATAAAAATAGCGAGCTTTCAAGAATAAACCACCCTATCTAGTAACTTGTATAAAAAAGAAACTGATGTAAAACTATGAAAAATTATGACTCTTATTTAGATGAAGTAGGAATAGATGGCACTTCAAACGGGACGTACATGTCGTTGGTTTGTTGAGTGACACGAATGAATGTGGCACGCTTAGCCAACTCTTTCAAGTGTTTAGCACCAGTGTATGTGCAAGCAGAACGAATTCCTCCTAGAATGTCTTGTACTGTTCCATTGACATCTCCTCTATATGGAATAGTGACAGTCTTTCCTTCAGAAGCACGGTACTCGGCTACAGACCCGTGATGTTTCTTCATGGCAGTATCCGAACTCATTCCATAGAAAAGTTTGTAACGCTGAAAATAAATTAACTTGAAATTGTTTCAAATTTATTTATGCATAGTTACAGCGGAACAGACCAACCCTCGATCAAACTATTCACATGGATGTCGAAATCAACAATTTCATGTTTATACTTTTTAGCAAAAGGCGAAAATGGTAAAGCCGTAGTTTATCAAATTTTTTGTATAATTGAAGATATTCTTATTTATTAGAAAAATCAGAAATTTTGGCGTTTTGAGATAATAAAATAGTCTGAGATAGAGCAAAATATTTTAAAGAATAGTACAAGATAAGTTAATTACGAAGATCACAGAGATAATTGTTTTGAATTAAATGGTGTATTATTTCGGGTATTATAAAACGATTGTTTTTGTCGCACTAAAATAAAGGATATATATATATATATATATATATATATGAAATAAGTAATTTTCTTGGAAGTTTCTTTTTACATAACATTTTTTCAAAGCGAGAAAATGACATTTCGCAAGTATTTAGTTTATGAGGCATTATATCATATTTATTAGGTCTCACCTTTCCGTTCTGCTCGATGAGATCTCCTCCACTCTGATCGTGTCCAGCGAAAAGACCTCCAATCATGACGAAATCGGCGCCAGCTCCAAAAGCCTTGGCGACATCTCCAGGATTGCTGCAACCCCCGTCACTCATAACGTGACCATTTAGTCCGTGTGCAGCATCGGCACATTCCAAAACTGCACTGAGTTGTGGATATCCAACTCCGGCCTTCTTGCGAGTGGTACAAACAGATCCTGGCCCAATTCCAACCTTCACGATATCGGCTCCAGAGAGAATTAACTCTTCCACCATTTCTCCGGTGACAACGTTTCCGGCCATAATGCTGTGTTGTGGGTAAGCTTCACGGATACGTCGAATGAAGTCAACGAACGACTCCGAATAACCATTTGCAACATCGAGACAAATAAATTTGAGTTGGGGAACCTCCTTAATAACCTGGTTGAGCTTGCTCCAGTCGTTATCGGAAATTCCAGAAGAGATGGCCAGATTGTTAAAGCTGTTAGTGGTGGCAGAGGCAGCGAAAGCCTTCCATTCTTCAACCTGAAAAAAATGTTTGATCAAAACGATAGCGAGATATTTTTAGAAGGGAATTTTATAAAACCCACTCGAAATATTGGGAAACATTATCAAGCTTACCGAATAATGTTTGTGAATAGTGGTGAAGATATTATGAGTATTGAGTGCTTTGGCCATTTCAAAAGTTCCAACAGTGTCCATGTTAGAAGCAACTACAGGCACTCCGGTATAAGTGGCCTTCGAATTGCGGAAAACGTATTCTCTATCTAATTCGACATCAGCACGACTTTTGAGAGTCGAACGCTTCGGACGCAGAAGCACGTCCTTGAAATCGAGCTTCGGCTCATATTCTATTCGAGGCATGATTGAGTTTGAAACCAATTTATCTGAAAATATATTGCTATAAGTAATGAATTAGGCATAGAGGAAATTAAGCGAAATCAATTGTGGTCTTTGTCGAAGAAATTGTCAAGAAGAAGGAATACTTTCTATAAGAATTAAACAATCCACGAAAAAAAACAGAATGGCACTTTTTTCGTTTATGACGAAACTCATTTACGGGGATCAGTAAGTATTCTGTCATAAATATATCATAATCTAGTGATTATCATAAAAATCACTACATACATAGACGTTCCGGGAGCATCATTCGCCATGCAAGGATTACGCCTTCAATTATTTCTACATTTCCTTGATTGTACTATGTTGTTTTTTCATATAAAAGCTCATGGAGAAACAAATTCTGATGGATAAAAAGAAAATGAAATAACTGCCACTATTAAGTGTACACTACGCGTATGCAAGAAGGGAAAAGGCGTTTTTACAAAGAAATATACTTGGGAATAGTGTGTCGTATCGATTTTGGAATTGATCGATTGAATCGAATTGGATTGACAATTTTTGAATCGATTCAATCGATTCAACTTGATTCGAATCGCGACTGAATCAAATCGATTCGATTTTATAATTGAATTGAACCGAATCAATTCGATTGTTGCCGTGTTGATCGAATCATATCGAATCAGCAAAAATAATGAAAACGCGCTCTACCGAACAAAGCCTTTGGTGGCGGCTTAAAATCGCACAATCTGATGAAAGCGATAAAAAATACAATTTCAAACCGCCACCGAAAGCATTGATCGGTAGAGCGCATTTGCACTATTATTGTTGATTCGATTTTATCGAATCGAGAATTTAATTGAATCGAATCGATTCATTCACGACATCGAATCGATTAAAATCGATTTGCCCGTTCAACAAATCGAATCAAAATTGATCGATTGTTGAATTGACACGACGCACTACTTGGGAAGCCCGTGCACCACCGCATTTATAATTAAAAAAAAACCAAGTTTCGTAAAAAATGAAGATATCTTAATATAATATTGTGGAACTTCCAATGTTATTGTTTTAGCTTTGACCCGAGATTACACTGGTACACTGGCACTTCGGTGAAGCAAAATATTTGTTAGATTAAATATATAAATGTTATATAAAAATGGAATCTACTTATTATTAAGCGAATAGTTCTGTCTGTCCAAGACGTTTCTTTGAATAACTCAAAAGATCGTGGGTCTTTTACTTTGATATTCGGGATGGAGTCATGACCACCCGAGCGCTTCGAAACCATATATTTAAGAGGTCGCAGGGTACTAGGGATACGGGACGGGATGTAAATTTTATTTGGTTTTTGACGTTCTGCTAATAAATTGTTTTACTAATAAGAGAAAAACAGAACGACTACAAATATTTCTTAACGAAAGCCAGTGGAAGTCAGTGGAAGTCGCGGCGTAGCCGCGAACTTTCCGCTGGTAAATATCATAACAGAATAAAATAGAATAAAAATAAGATAGATGCAGCTAGGTTCCTACGCTCACATGTCTCACTCAAGACCACCACCACAACTGTCCTTCCCTTCCATCCTCCGCACGAGGACGACCGTATGTGCTGCTCCGCCCATACGCTCCGGGCTCCACCCTACATCCCCCTTTTCCATTAGTTGAGTGGCCTCGCTCGACATTGATCCATTGGCTTTAATTGACTTGGATTAGGATTCTAGTGTATCGTTGTCTTGACTGAACCATTTCATTGACTTGAAATTGAACCATGTCGGTGATTTAACTTGAAAATACGAGTGGTGACGTTGAATCAATTTCCGTGATTGCATTTGGGGTTAGGGGCTTTGAGAATTGTGTGTGCTGGAGGACTTCGAGGATTTTGGTTGGGTTAGCTTCTCTCAGTTTCAACGATGAGATAGAATTACATAAAGTCATGAAAATAGAGACAAAAATTAATAATGTAGGAAAAAAATTGTGTTGTTGGGTGAGTGAGTGCAAGTGAACAAGATAAGAAAATGATAGGAAATGACAGGTGATACAAGACGGAGTTCGACCGAGGGTCTGAGACATCTCTGAACTACCTACTGAGTGCGTCCACACAGCATACTCTTTAATGTTCCGTAGGTTCGCTTGGTTATGCCCCTGGCTTACAGTAATAAACGTACCGTACCTAAACTAACAGCTATCATTTGACCTCTCTTCATCTTGAACATTCCTATGGATTTTTTAGATTTACAACATCTTTTGTACCTACAAAGAATCTTCTCGATATCGGCTTAACGCAACAGGTGTCATTACCAAAATGTACATAACATTGTTGACCCTTGTCTCAGATTTTCCGACGTCTGCTCTCACAAAAGAAGACTGTTCGAGATCGACTTGACGCAACAGTTGTGAACAACCAGATTGCGTTATCGTTGACCCTTCTCTTAGGATTTTGCGTCATCAGTCTGTCTTGTGAAAAGAAAACGGTCGTTTTTTCTTTTCTGGTTGGTTGTACCGGGTCGGTCCGTTAGGTCGTTCGTATCCATTCAAAATTGTGCGAGTGCAAAAGGTGCAAAATAGTAAGTAATACCGCGTTAGAGACTACACATACACAAAAAAAAACCGTATTCGAGCAGTTGATGCTGCCAAAATCTATATAAAACCATCGTTGATTTTCATCGTCGAAAATTTTTGAAGACACGAAACATGCGATTTGTATGTTCATACAAATAGCAGGTTTACATTGGTTACCATTAAGTGTATTGTTCACAAGCTGTGAAAAATCTAAAAGTTTTGTCGACAAATTTTAATAAAACTACAACAGACAAAGAAAACGGATACTAAATGATAAGCAGCGGCGGTAGGCCTACCTAATGTCTAAAACCATCCAACGTTCCCCGAACTCTCATGGCGTATAGCATATACGTTTATCCACTACTCTCGAAGAGTTCCATGAAGTCCAAACAAACAAAAATAATACTAATAACCTATGCTCTAGGGCGAGTTTTAATTGAACATAGGATTTTCGACGGGTGTTCCTGATTCCCTAACTCACACTTTCTCGGGGCAGAAAAAAAAGGCTTAAATATTCGAGATACAATAAATGTAAGTGTAAGATGACACATTGAAATTAAAATGCATTTTTAGCATTATAATGGATGAAAATTTATAACATAATGATATACGCTTATAAACCCGACAAATAAATACACCTTTTTTCACGTCGTGAACTTTCTGTTTCATTTATTTTCTTTTGCTAGAATTCTCGTATTCGACGTGCCCATGTATCATAATGATAAGAACTTCACTGCTGAAAAGAGAACGAAGCATAAACGAAGAGACTCGCGAAGAAGAGTGTACCAATTTAATACTATTAGTTTATCGCCTTTTACTTCCTTTTCTTTAGAAGTGCCGTATTTGTTCTCTTTTGTGGGTTGACAGAAGAACGAAGAATCAACGCTTGACACAGTTCTAGGTAGAACTGAAGAATGAAAATTTAGATATTCTTAATTGCAATTTCGAAAAATCTACTTATTATTAAGCGAATAGTTCTGTCTGTCCGTGACTCTGTCCAAGACGTTTTATTGAATAACTCAAAAGATCGTGGGTCTTTTACTTTGATTTTCGGGATGGAGTCATGACCACCCGAGCGCTTCGAAACCATATACTTAAGAGGTCGCAGGGTACTAGGGATACTGTAGAACCGTACACCCAAATTGTACAAAACTGTCTCAAAATCGATAAAAAAAGCCAAAATTTTGCTGATATATCAGTTGACGTGTCCGTATATCACATGCAAAAAATCAGCTTGATATGTGCAAAACTACAATTTTTATGGACATTGTTTTCCAACGTTTTTTGAACATCACTATCTACTTATTATTAAGCGAATAGTTCTGTCTGTATGTGACTCTGTCCAAGACGTTTCTTTGAATAACTCAAAAGATCGTGAGTCTTTTACTTTGATTTTCGGGATGGAGTCATGACCACCCGAGCGCTTCACAGTCATATATTTAGGAGGTTGTAGGGTAGTTGGGATACGGCACGGGATGTAAATCTTATTTGGTTTTTGACGATCTGCTAATAAATTGTTTTACTAACAAGTGGAAAAGCAGAACGCCTACAATTATTTCTAAACGAAAGCCAGTGGAAGCCAGTGGAATATAATGGAATACAAGACGGAAGCAGAAAATAAACAACTTTAGCTATCCAGAAGGAGAGACGGGTGAAATGGGAAGCTACCGAAATGGAATAAGACCCAGCTTTGATAAGATGCGTGTTCGATTTGGAATAACTGGATTAAAATTCAATATGCATTGCCGATAAAGCTAAAATATATAAACTTTAAAAAATGTGAATTGCAGAACAATATAAAAAATAGCGAGCTTTCAAAAAAAAAAAAACCAACCCTATCTAGGAACTTGTACAAAAAAGAAACCGATGTAAAACTATGAAAAATTATGACTCTTATTTAGATGGAGTAGGAATAGATGGCACTTCAAATGGGACGTACATGTCGTTGGTTTGTTGAGTGACACGAATGAATGTGGCACGCTTAGCCAACTCTTTCAAGTGTTTAGCACCAGTGTATGTGCAAGCAGAACGAATTCCTCCTAGAATGTCTTGTACTGTTCCATTGACATCTCCTCTATATGGAATAGTGACAGTCTTTCCTTCAGAAGCACGGTACTCGGCTACAGACCCGTGATGTTTCTTCATGGCAGTATCCGAACTCATTCCATAGAAAAGTTTGTAACGCTGAAAATAAATTAACTTGAAATTGTTTCAAATTTATTTATGCATAGTTATAGCGGAAGAGACCAACCGTCTATCAAACTATCTACATGGATGTCAAAATTAACAATTTCATTTTTCATGGAAGTTTCTTTTTACATAAATTTTTTTCAAAGCGAGAAAAGGCCATTTCTCAAGTATTTAGTTTATGAGGCATTTTATCATATTTATTAGGTCTCACCTTTCCGTTCTGCTCGATGAGATCTCCTCCACTCTGATCGTGTCCAGCGAAAAGACCTCCAATCATGACGAAATCGGCGCCAGCTCCAAAAGCCTTGGCGACATCTCCAGGATTGCTGCAACCCCCGTCACTCATTACGTGACCATTTAGTCCGTGTGCAGCATCGGCACATTCCAAAACTGCACTGAGTTGTGGATATCCAACTCCGGCCTTCTTGCGAGTGGTACAAACAGATCCTGGCCCAATTCCAACCTTCACGATATCGGCTCCAGAGAGAATTAACTCTTCGACCATTTCTCCGGTGACAACGTTTCCGGCCATAATGCTGTGTTGTGGGTAAGCTTCCCGGACACGTCGAATGAAATCAACGAACGACTCCGAATAACCATTTGCAACATCGAGACAAATAAATTTGAGTTGGGGAACCTCCTTAATAACCTGGTTGAGCTTGCTCCAGTCGTTATCGGAAATTCCAGAAGAGATGGCCAGATTGTTAAAGCTGTTAGGGGTAGCAGAGGCAGCGAAAGCCTTCCATTCTTCAACCTGAAAAAAATGTTTGATCAAAACGATAGCGAGATATTTTTAGAAAGGAATTTTATAAAGCCCACTCGAAATATTGGGAAGCATTATCAAGCTTACCGAATAATGTTTGTGAATAGTGGTGAAGATATTATGAGCATTGAGTGCTTTGGCCATTTCAAACGTTCCAACAGTGTCCATGTTAGAAGCAACTACAGGCACTCCGGTATAAGTGGCCTTCGAATTGCGGAAAACGTATTCTCTATCTAATTCGACATCAGCACGACTTTTGAGAGTCGAACGCTTCGGACGCAGAAGCACGTCCTTGAAATCGAGCTTCGGCTCGTACTCTATTCGAGGCATGCTTGAGTTCGATTACCTTGAAAGGTTGCAAATTTGAAAGGAAAAAATGGGGAAGGGATATAAAGCTGTAAATTCAAAGCCATAAACAAAAGAGTCAGAACGGGGTGGAAGATATAGCTGTTATAATTGAGCATTGATAATTAAAACAACAATTTACGTTAAAAGTAAATTAAAGCAATTTATCTGAAAATTTACTCATAAGTAATGAGGTAATCATAGAGAAAATAAAAAAAATCAATTGGGGTTCTTTGTCGGAAAAATTGTAATGAAGAATGAATACTGCCAATGAGAATTAAAAAATAAGGAAAAAACTCACGAAAAAAAACAAGAATGGTACATTTTTCATTTCGTTAATGAAGGCAAGAACAGATTTATGAGGATCAGTAAATCTTCTATCGTGTGATTTTCAAAAACATCACCTTCCGGCGCATCACTTCCATGCAAGGGTAAGCGATAACGTCTTCACTTATTTCTACATTTCATGACACTCTCAATAGCACTATGAGGTTGTTTCTTCATATAAACGGTTATGGAGAAACACATTTTGATGGATAAAAAGCAAATGAAATAACTCTATTCTATTTCTGTTATTTTTGAGTGAAAAAGTTCAGGCATACGAAAAGTTTAATTTCATCTCCTCCGCAAAAGAAATTGCTGACGCGTTTCAAAATTTTGGCGCGTTTGATAAGGGTGTGACATTGAGGTTTTCGGCCTCCAAGGTACCCTCTTAATTAAAAATTTAGCAATTCACTGTGTTATTTGTAGTACAAATAAATTTTATCAATAGAGATATCGCATAAGCCTAGCGTGTACAGCGTCGACCAGATTAATCATGGGAAATACGATCTCAGTTATTGTAAATTTGTAAATTCAACCATTATTATGTATACGCTACGCGTATACAGGAGGGAAAAATGCGCTTTTAGAAATTTGTAAAGTACTTGGGAAGCCCAGGAACCACTGCATTTATAATTAAAAACCAAGTTAATACTTTTATAAACTAAACCTGAAGGCTATTGATAATACTTTCAGGAAATGGACAACTAGAAGATGTTCATAAAAATAATTATACAGGATTTCGTGTATTAGGAATATCCGAACAAAAATTTTAGGACCGTTACAATAAGGTACAATAAGGTGAGAAAGTACAGCGTTTGAAAAGACGCAGACGAGTAACGAGACTCCGCTATTTCAGGTGTATCTTGTTTAACGAGTTTTCAATATTATTATTATTCCATTTTCCGTTGGAAATAGCAACAAATTTTTCTAATTTTCGTGGAACTTATCTTTCAGAAGTTTCGAAAAATGGAACGGGCTGACATTGAGCCAGTCGTTGTAAATCTTATAGAAGATGTAAGTATCTTGAAATTTAAATGCATGTAAAATAGCTCCCGGAGTGAGTTATTTCTTATTTAAACAATTTATAATGCTGCTTGCAGTTTAATGTTTTCTTTATCCCAGGGAAAGCAGAGTATAGCTAGTTTTTTTTAAACTTCAATAATTTTTGACATGAATATTTTGAACAATTTAATGGCTTCACGTTTTAAAACTGAATTGAAGTTTTAATGCCTTTCAACGCTAGTCTAAGAAATGTTCTAATTTTGGTGCAAAATTTCAAACATTCAAAAAATTCAAAAGTGCCCTAGTTTTATAAGCTACGTTTTAGCTACTGTCATGTGGCCCGGCGGGTTGCTACTTAATTATCGGCGAAGCCCGATGTGTCTCGTTAACTATTATAAAACCGAGTCCGTTTTGGTCCGTAACAGTTTTGGCTGCTCTAATATAGAAATAGTATAGAATTATGTTCTTTTCCGAATCTCGTGCTCAATTTTTCAGGAAGACTTAACCCATGAAGCACCAGAAGACCCTGTAGCCAACAAAAGTGTAATTAACCTTGATGATAGCGAAGCTCCAGCTAATGAAAGCGCTGACAATGAGGACACTGGAAATGGAGAAGAAAACGGCGAAAAGAACGGCGAGAGAAATGTTGGAGAAGAAGGTGAACCACTTGTAGAAGAAGAAGATAATCCATTCGCCGACGATGAAGACTCTGACGAAGAAGGTGGCGGTGTTCAAGTTACAATCCGGAAAATGGAACAGGCGGAGGTTAATTTCAATCAATTAAAAATAAAGTGTACTCGATTCCAATGAAATTATATTTTAGAAGCCTGCAGCCAGACAAGGAAAATTGGACTTGGATTCAACTGCAATGATAAGCGAAAAGCCAATTTATGATTTAGATCTTGCCCAAATGGAGGATCGTCCATGGCGAAAACCTGGAGCAGATATCACAGACTATTTCAACTACGGATTTACCGAAGAAACCTGGAACTTGTACTGTGAACGTCAGAAAAAATTAAGAGCCGAGTTTTCTGGAAATCAAAAAGCTGCCAATGAAGCATTATTCTCTTCTATTAAAATAAGTAACCCTTTGGCGAATCCGGTTATAAACCAATGTAAGTTTATAAAAAGGTTGCTGCCGCTACTCACTCAATAGTTGAGACGTTTCGGTTGCATAACTAAAATGATGCAATATTTTCAAAAAAATTTGTAGAAGAAAAACGATTGAAAAACGTGTAAGCTGAAACATTTTTTTACGTGTTAAAAAGAAAATAAAATTCCATCGTGGTACAGTGTGAGTATTAATGACGGCATAGTCAAACCACTGATGGTCTTAATGGCGCAAACTGTACGACGATTTTTGTCTCTGTTAATTCAAATCGTGCCCGTGTATTCTTGATTATTGTATTCTTGACTAGTGGATTCTTTATTAACTCTAGAATAAAACTAGATAAACATAACAAGAGTACATGCACATCCGAATTAACTGTTCTTATGAAGTAACGGCCAATCGACTTTCGGTTTTCAGTTAATCTGACAGTGTGCCGTTTGAGTGCACCTTGTCGGAAATAATTTGTCGACTACACATAAACAGTGACACATGGGCAGTTTCAGTTAATAGTTGTTTATTTTTAAATCAAAAATTTGACGTAATTGGTCTGATGGACCAATTACGTCCTGGATAAGGTCCTTAGTGCCTCTGATATCCCTCGCTCTCTTCAACGATGGGTAACATATTGCTTGAAAATGAGAGGGTGCTAGATAAGCTACAGGGTTTGACGATCCACACGGTAATGTTTGGCTTCCCGAAATTAAAAATTTTAACAGCAAAACGACTGCTTTATTTTTTCATGAAATATGCTCTTAATCCTTTTATCCTTGTATAGCGCGCGTTCTCAGGTAATTTTTGGCATATGTGCCAAAAATTACCTGAGTTGACATGAAGTTAAACGGAGCTATAGCTAAACAGAAGTCAACCATACATATGATGTACGTTTGTTAAAGATATCATGACAAACATTTTTGGACTAGAGAACGTTTTTGATATTGTGGAATACCATTAAACTGGCTATTTTCACCTGAATAGGTCAAGGAAGAAATTTTTTTGTCCGGTATAGTAAGTTTATAAATCATTAATAAACGTATAAAACAGATATTTAGAAATATATTTAAAATGGACCAGCAGATAAATTTATAAACATTTTACAGCTTCTAGTGTTATTAAAGTTCTTACCGATAATGGTGGCCGGTTCAAACAATCGGCATATCACCAACCGGCTCCTACTCCATCTACTTCTACTATTCAAAATGAACAAGTGATAAGGACAGTGATATCAGGAAACAACCAATCTGCACCATCTCTCATGGACTTCACTAGACCACCGCCTGGAATGTCAATGCCACCGATGGGAATGGCTACACCAATTCCAACAATTGCACCTACTACTGTTGCAGGTAAGATAATAATGAAATTCGAACAATATTTTAACCAAATAGATCCCATACTTGAAGATGCTCCTCCGGGTGTAGACAGTACTTCTGATCTTCCGCCAGGCGTGGAGTCTGCACAAGTAACAACTGCACCACCGCATCTCGCAGGTGGCCTTGATCTAAATCTTGGCCTTCCACCTCTTGGGTTTAATCCGAACTTGCCTCCTCCTGGGATGCCTCCAATGTCACTAATGTCAACGAATCTTCCTCCTCCAGGATTCAGTATGCCTCCTCCACAGTTTCAACAGCACTCAAGAGCTGGATTCGGACCAGGACCAGTTGGAGGAGCGGCACCTCGAAGTCTTTTGGGACAAGGAACGTTCTCAACTGTCAGTGATGATGATGATGAAAGGAGAGCATCGAGAAGAAAACGATCTCGATCGAGAAGTCCTCACAGAGACAGAGATAGGGATAGAGATCATCGAAGAGACAGAGATTCGAAACGTCGGAGCGATCGAGACTCTGATCGGAGAAGAAGAGACAGAAGTCGAAGTACTTCTGGTGATCGACGCCGAAGACGAGACGATAGAGAACGGGAAAAGAGGAGAGAGCGACGTGATGACGATGACCGTAAGAAGAGAAGCCGTCGTGATGAAGATGAAGAAAGTAGTGGAAGAAAAGAAAGAAGAGAAAAGAGAGCGAGCTCAAGATCTCGAGTACAAGAAGACGAGGAAGCTGATGCGGGTCCTGTCGAAGTAATTGAAGAATCTCCTATAGTGGAATAAGCTTGCTTTCTAAATTTTTTGTGTTACTTTACCTCTATCGTTACACTCCGTTAATTTCTATTTATTTTTTTTTCTTATGAAATACGTAATCTTTCTTCGAAATCTGTTGAAATTAGAATCCCCTCATTCCGTTGCAAAACTGAGATAAAACAATAACTAGAAATAGAAATAAGGGCTAATAGTTTATTTTGTACTTTACTATTTATTCTATGGATATCCGCGTTAGACAATGTTAATAATCTAAAAAAATGACATGATGAGGTGAATAAGATAAACAGTTATAGATATAGGACAGATATAGAACAATATAGACACATAAGTGATAATTATCGCATATTTGGGTGCTAGGATAAGAATATGAGCAATTTTAGTGAGTGTTCATCAATTTGAGAATTATTTTTCTGCCTTCAAAAGTTCCCAATATGATCTTGTGCGGCTCCTGGTCTCTCGCTTTCAGTTTTTTTTGAGCTCCTCGGGCTTTCATCAGTTTTCTGCGATTTTTCCGCGGACGATTCGATTTACTTCTGCTTTTTTTGCTCACGTTGACGCAATCATCTTCAGAGTCAGATAGCACAATCAGATTATTCTGAAAAAATAACCAAAATGTTATGTGAGAAGAGCTTTAATTACATGAGCAGTTAAAGAATTGGTTCCCGCTGGGTTTAGTTCAGGCGTTACAGCAGTGTTAAATGTAAAAGACGCCGGCGAATCGACGTTTTTAAGGATTTTAGAAATTGAGTGAAGCTGCAAAATGAATTAGTATAATATGCAGTTGAAAACAAGTTACCACTGGTTCAGATTCATGAAGTTGATTTCCAACGTTAATAGAGTTATTGAAGGATGCGGAAGCGGTGGAAGGAGTGCTTGTCAATGATGACATACACGAAGAGGACGAGTTGTGGCTCTGCTGAAAAGCGGAAGAAAACGTACTCTATACAATTGGGAATATTTTTCAAACCTGTGGGCTTTGCACACAACATCCTGCAAATTCGGTAGGATGTAAAGTGCATCCATAAGCTGTTGCATAGAATGTGGGAATCATTTGCTGGAACTGAAAAATAACATTTTTAATGCATTTTGACAATTCTTAATGAATTCACCAGTGTAGTGTGGCAGTGCATTTTGGTAGACGCAGCGATGTTTCCACTGAAAGTTGAAGCTGGTTTTGCGAATATGCTAAAACGATAGCGCGAGATCAAAAATGAAGGCAATTAAATGAAGGCCTTATTTACTTACAGCAGTGTTGCAAAACTCATTGTTTCGCGCTATTAATTGAAGAGGTCCTAGCACAAAATGAGATTTTGAGAGTTGCGCCTTTGAATACAACCGTATAAAACTCCAACTCGTCGTTTCGTTTCGGTGTCACCGTATTTGGTTTCGTAACCACCATTTTGGCGAAACAGTTGCGAAACGGCGCGGCTAGTTTATTCCTTCCGATGCCTTCCCCGTTTCATCGTTAGAATTCGCTAAGAATTGAAATCTCCATTCGTTTTTTTTAAATTTTAAAACAAACGTTTAAACGGGTTTTGGCTGATTCCCGAATTAGTTATTGTTTTATTATTCAATATTTGTAAATTAATTAAAAATAATTAAAAACATAGTTGCCGCCGAAATAAGTAACAGAAAAAAAAACAGAAAGTGAGGGGCTAATTGCTAAAAATTTGTCGGATTTTTTAGTGGTTACTTTCGATGTAGCTAAGGACGTATGTTTGATGAGGTCAGATGGAATAAAACAACAATGCGTGTATGCACAATTTTTCTCACTTCAGATCCATTCCTTCCTCCTTATCATCTTGGTTTAAATGTGGTTTGCGGCTGTCACTTATTTCATTAGTTGTAACAGCTGGCAACGCTGCCTGCAAGCTATAAAATTGATAGTCTAAATTGGAAAAATATTTACTTCGTCAACTAGAATATCCGGCATATATAGTTCTGCACGTAGAAGCATTGAAGGAGGTGCGGATGAGCTCCGTTTCTGAAATAATAATCAGAAACGTCTCAATCCAAATCTGGCTCACATTAACTATCGGATCCTGAATTCCTTCCTTTTGTTGGATAATCTTTTCAAAATCTTTCAAATGCAATTCAATTCTTCTAATAATTTCCTCTATTCTCTTAATGTCTGCCTTACATTCTTTTGCACAAACTCCACAATTCTCTATCGACTTTTCGAAATACTCCTGTAGCTGTTTCTTCAATTCTATGTTTTCCTTCACAAGCTCTTCGTTCTTCATATTTTCATTGATGTATAATTTTTCCATTAAGACAATGATGTTGTCGCGGATATTAAAAGCATCCTCGACAGCCTTCTGTAAGAGAAATCTTGGAAAAAAGTAAGGAGAAAGAGGGTGTATTACCGGATGCACCATTCTGATAACTTCAACGAGCATGTCCACACTCGGCTCCATGACCGCAAGGATGCGCCCAAAATCTTCTAGCTTTTTAGAAAAAGGCATAGCTCTGAAATTTATAGTTTGATTTAACAAAAAACTTTCTGGCTGGAAAAATGGAATCAGATATAGCAATTCGAAAATCACCGTGAAAGTGAGCGTATTATGAAGTCGGAAACTAGAAGGAAGAATCGGAGACCTTTTCAAGATGAACGTGGCGCAATTATTCAGTGCTGTGCTGAAAATTCGATAAAGTGAACCAAATTTGAACGGAAAAAAGAAAACTGCCAACAGAAGTCCCAATATATCGAGAAAATCAACAGATTACTTCCTGGACTGCCATCGCAGAGGAATGTGAGTCATGGCTAGATGTGATCCGCGCCCGCACAGGCGAATAAGAGTTTGAGTAAGTATCCTATGTAAGCAAGCAAGTAATGTGGCGCATTTATTTAGAGCTGTGCTGCAAATTCGATGAAGTGAACCTGATTTTAGTGAAAAAAAATCAACAAACACGATATATATTAGTTTTTTCTAAAGTAATCTGAATCAGAATAGCATTGAACATAATCATCACTTTCAGAAATTCATGAACACGAAGCCAGCCCTGCGCGCGGAATGACCGTTGTCTTTTCCAATAATTCCTGCATCTCCATCATAGAAATTGGAAATTGCGGCTCCAAAATAGCTGAAAGTTCGAGCAGACGTAAAACACCATTCTAATTGGCTGAAATGCGAAAGGATACAGGTGATTTACCGGAGAGGCATTCTACATACATACAAAGTGTTTTAGTAAGAAATCATAAATTCCAAACTTATTAATATTAATGCAATTTGTTTCGAGTGAACTAAATAATATTAGCTGTTTCAATATTGCCCGATTTATTTTACCTTATCCATTTATGCGATTTTTTAAAATTCGATTTCAGAGTTTTACGAGCTCATTATAGAAACTTAAAAAAAAATGCTTTTTAATATTAATTTCGCATTGAAATTCATTTACCGCATTAAATAACATTCTTTCAATACGAAAAAATGCGTAGGCTTCACTTTGAAAAGACTTTTGCCCTCTTTAGATATATTCGAGGCGGAGGAGTCAGTAGAGCTGTCTACAAGTCTGCGTGATAATTTTTAATTTCTACTATAATATATGGTCCGCGTATGATCGTATTTCATCCGTAGCGAGGCATCGTGAGCGACGTACGTTTTGGACCACGCGCGGTTCCTCAGTGCTGTGCTAGACGCGTTCGATCGAACGGCCGAATTCAGACCGTAAGTATTTAAACTTGCCAGTGTTTGAAATCGAGCAAGTTGTGGTCAAGAGCGTTGTCTGTAGAGATGTTACCTTATGATACGGCCTGAGTTTAGTCAGTCATCGCTTCTGCAATAATTCAAGGTTAAAACGGACTTTTCTTTTGAAAACTTGAAGATATCTCTCGAAAATGATTCTTTCTCCAGAAACACTTGATTTTCTTTGAAATTCGATAGCGTAAAGAGCTAAAAAATTCATAAAAATGCAACAAAAACGAACAGAAAATACCGATTAGCAACTGAAGTTAAAAATGACAAGTAGAATTGATTGGGAAAATGATAAGGGAGACAGTTTTTCATGCCCAAAAAAAAAAGAGATCACAAGGAGACGGTCATGATATTATTATCTGAAATGCTTTAGCCTCAACTGAAATGATGTGGGGCGAAAGCAAGAGATCACGTAAACCAACTGGAGAGGAGCTAGCCGATCTGAAAACAAAACTATTCCGACTTCTAAGAGAGATCACATGTTGTTAAAATTGATGTTAAGTTTAAATGTTCGGTTGAAAATATCTACATTTGTGATTGTGCAAATGAGTTTGTAGAGGCTTAAATATTCTGAAATCTTTTGTGTGAACTCTTAACACCTGAACTTTTCATATCGGTAGCTATCTTTCTGATGCTCCTGTGAGCATTTTTTTCTGATTCTCTGTCGAACGGATATGATCTTTTGAGGGGTGATCGCGGCGCGTTTGTTTCCTTTACCAATACGATCAGCAGAAGCTTCAAGCTCTTTGAAAAAACTTTTCAGCGGCGATAAATTCATTGCATAATATAAGGTTCAAAGTGTACTTGACGGTAGTAATCGGATTGCTATTTTTTCGACGGCTGCTTCCCGAAAACTCTCTTGAATTGTCAGAATAATGATTACTTATTGTGTGTGTGACGAGATGTCTCCCCGCAGTTTGCAAACACTGACGTCAAAGACCATTTAATTTGACATTTCTCTAAAGTGTATCAAACCTTCTTGCGCCGAGTAATGCATTGAATTTTTTCATTTTTGAGTAACAGTTTGCTGAAAACACCGCCAATGGGATGCACGCCATAGTGTCAAAATTTGTCTGATTATTCCAAGGTTAGAAAATGATTTTCAAGTTGACCTCTTCACTGTGTGACTTCTCCCCACATGATGCAAGTTAGGTCACATTATTTGGCTGAAGCATCACCGAACACTATAAATGAAAAAAAAAATAAAAATTGATCTATTACTAAAAATTTAATAAATATGGACACAGGAAATGCGTCATTACTCGCCCATATGATGTGAAACTTGATTACCGGTAATTCTGGATCATTTTGAACAGGTATACATAGCTCTCACAAACGAACTCACTCTGAAATCACCGAAAGTTTTCAGCACACATAGTTTTCTGGAGACCGTAAAGAAAGGTTGTGAACTGCAAAATAGTTTTGAAAAAATCCAACGATTCAAGGTTTTGGTTTCTTTTGCAAATGGGAACCATGGGAAATGGAAAAAAAGATTTCACACATTTCTGATTTGCACTTCTATAAACCCATTTGCAAAATCTCATATTAATCATTTTGCACTAAAAATGTTTGCTTTACATATCACACATATATCACTGTACGGGAAGTTAAATTACCGAATTCTAAATGGAGTTACATGAAATTTCCTTTTTTGAAGTATCGTTGGCTTTTTCACAAAAACTGCTTCATCTCTAAAAGCAGTGATCATGATTGATTCGGGCATATGCAAACTACACCTGGCTGGTAGAGACTTTGATAAAAATTTAAATTACCAAAGAATTACTCAGGAAATTTTTGGCACATGTGCCCAAAATTACCTGAGTAGTCTCTTTCTCCATTTATAATTGCAATCCCGACAGGCACGGGCCATACTTTTCTTCAAATTCAAAAAATAGGTTTGAGGTTATCAAAAGTTATTAGATATTGGTGAGTTCTATGAAGTTGAACACCAACGATATTTAACATACGATCGATTAGGCAGTTGGCTTGGCGAAATCGGTACGCCTACTTAATAATGGCTTCTGGTCTGATGGCATATTTGATCATTTTTGCGATTTTTTAAGAGCAACAACTTTCAGCAACAACTAGAGGAAATATGCTTTCAAGAAAAACTGAAACACACCTTATCTATCTACAGCTCTCCGCAAACTCCCACCCGGCACTAGACCACTCCTCATCCGTGTCCCAGTTGATGTCTAAAATTTGAAATGTAATGGATAATGGAAATTGCCAAAGCGCGCTTCAGAAAAGTGGCTATCAGAGTAGGGCGGAATTGGATTTTGGGAGCTCGGTATCCGGAATACGGAAAACGGAAAAAAAATTCTTTCACGGAATCTGGAATCCGGAAAACGGAAAAAAAAATTTTTTTGCACGTAATCTGAAATGCGGAATACGGAAAAAATAATTTTTAATACGGAATGTAAAAAACGGCGGAATCCGGAATGCGGAATGCGGAAAACGGAATTACGCCCTTCTCTGGTGGCTGTCTTCGCTACGGGTTACTGTAGTCAAATGATGTAAATGCGCTCGCTCTGTTCGCAAAAATTTTTGCGGGAGTTCAAAAAAGTATACTTTTCGCAACAATTGAAAATAAAGCATTAAAACTCATAGTTGGGCGGAATTGGATTTTGGGAACTCGGAATCCGGAAAACGGGAAAAAAATTTTTTCACGGAATCCGGAAAACGGAAAACGGAAAAAAAATTTTTTTCACGGAATCTGGAATCCGGAAAACGGAATGAAAAAAAAACGGCAAAATCCAGAATACGGAATCCGGAATCCGGAATTCCGCCCTTCTGTGGTGGCTATCTTCGCTACGGGTTACTGCTTTCAGTCCTTCGAAAACTTGAAACTATTTACCTTGAGCTTCCAATATTCCCGAGTCCTGGTCACATTTCTTGTCATGGTCGTCCAACTTATCTTTCATTTCCAGCTTTTCTTGTTGCCTATTCGGCACATTAAAAAACTCGGCTGCATCTATTCCAACGGAGCACTTGAGTAGGCGGAAAGGAACAAAACGCTTAATTGCCTTAACCAGTTTCCTAACACAGCAGATGAGGTAGCACATCATCACGAACCGGTGGCCACCTGAAACAGACTTATATCAAATTGCGGCACTTGAGAGGGGAAAACATCGAAGAGCAGGAGAGAAACCGTTCACATAAAACCATTATGAGAGGCAGGAGGGCAGAGTTAGGAAAGTTTGGATGCTAAAAAAAGCAGGTGATGAATGTACTATTGTGCTTTTTCATGAAAAGAATGAGTCTAATAAAAAAATGGGAAAGGACAAAGACTAACAATGGAGTCTGAGAAAATTGAGAAAAAATTATAAAAAATTAGATTTGCCATTTGGAACATTCCGACAAAACTGGTTCTGCAGTATTCAAATAAAATTCTGGGTAAAAGCACCCTTCAGTTTTATATAAATGTTTAAACTTAGACCCATTGAGCAATTTGAAATCAATTCAGAACTTTTATATAGTCCTGCCGGAATTCCTATGGAGCTTACTGCAGAATTCTTTTTTCCGCAGGACTTTGATGGTTATCATCAATTCATACAGAAAACGGTGCTCGCTCCCATTTTTGTTCCATGCACAACTGCATTTTTTATTCGATTTCTTCGGGATTCACCGGTTGGGTGAGCTGGGCTCGAGGCGCACACCCAGAATGCGAGCCAAGCCGAAACATTCTTAAAATTCTGTCCATGGACCTCCTACTTCATTATATTCGTCTGGCGAGAATCTGATGAACCGTCAAAGAATTCAGATCTGAAAATTGCGAGATTGAGTCGGTAAATTTTTTATATTCTGACAGGGGCGCCTGCGGATCGACGCCACATATGTACAACTATGATAATGATAGATAGACAAGAGGAAAAGAGGCACATATATTGGCATAAAAATGGAAATCCTGCAATTTCCAAAAGCACTCCAAAGGCAAATCTGTAATCCAAAATAGTCGTTGCGTCCTTTTATAAATGCTCATTAAACCGCTTTAAAAGATAAAAAGGCTGAAGAATTATAAGAGCAAGTTCAAGAAGAAGATCTCTTAATCTGTCATCACCGCTTAGAACTTTCTCCATATCTTTCTAGACTTTTAGGTGGCTTTCTGACAATTGACCAGGGGGGGGCATTTTGGAAGAACAGTAAAAACCGTTTATTCAGTTTCATACAGCTGAAATACAACTGGAAGACACTGAAATTCTTAGCTGAGCCAGTTTGTTTTTCAATTGTTTCTATCAGTTGGCGGGCGAGGTGCGGCGAGTTTTTTCAATGGTATAAACGACTAGAAGCAAAAATGGGGGGATGGGGGGGGGGGGAAGAAACTTGCGCAATAGCGAAACTTGGAGCTGCAGACGGTGGTGCTCTAAATGAATTTCATAAGCATTTGACTAGAATTACATTTTGTATACCAGCTCTATTCTTACAAAATTGATTAAGATAGACGGAAAAATAATTTTTGCTCTGAATTACACTAATAATAGATGAAACTGGGATATTTCCCTTTGGGAATTGTTCTGATCCCCCGCATTTCTTTCTTAGTACTCACTAGGCAATATGAGCTTTAATAATGTAAAACCAGGGTTCTAGAAAATGTGTAGTGATGGCGCATTTCTAGATGAAGCACCTTGCAGTATGAAAAGTGAATTCACAATGTTTCTTATTCTACCCTAGCAGCCACCATCCGAACATGACTTCGTAGACCTCATGGAGATTGCCGAATTTTTCAAATATTCTTGAACATTTTAAAGAAAGCTACACTCCGGCTCGAGGTGAGTCTGGCTCGGCTCCCCACATAGTCAGATAGGGAGAAATTCCTGTTATCGCAACTGCACTTCATTGGGCGGCCTTGCTCTTTTCTTGCTCTCTCTCTCTCTCTCTTTATTCGATTTTTATGGACGTTGACACCAGATGATTTGCCACCAGACAAATCGTTTTTCTTTTACATTTTCCCGCTGTCCCATCGCTCACATTTTGGATGATTTGTTTACAAGCTGCGTTTGTGCGCAACAGACGCCCTGTAACTGTAGTTTTGGCTTGGATTGATGGTTGAAAGTCGAACGACATAGTAACAGATTACGATATACAAAAAGGAATGTGCCCATTGAAAACGCCAAACTTTGCGATTATGTAAAAGAGCTAGTAGAAGCTGGAGCGTTCTGAAAATTGCTGAGTGAAAACATTACACCAAGACCCACATTTTTGTAATTGATACCTTTTTTCTACAGTCTCTAATAAGAGTGAAACCATGAGCATTTCAGTTCGAGTGCCATCGTGTGACAGTAGTAATAGTAGTAAGTTGTCAGCTCCAAAAATGCTGGTTCAGGTGTGAAAATTTCAAAGAGAATTTTAATCTCTTAAAAGAGAACCGTTCCCACCAACTGATAATCTCCTTTCTGAGCATTTAACTGCAAGGTACTGTAGACTTTCCAGTTGAAAATCATGAATCAGAGAATCAGAGGCCACTCTGGAAAAAATCGTGAATTAGACCGCTCTCTAAATTCATTGGAATCCTTGCTATCATACTTGAGAAATGCGACTAAACTCACAGAATTGTGTTCAAATATCTCTGGAAAATCGATGTAGTCCCATGTGATAAAGCATTTTGCCTTTCCCTTTTACACGCGCCACCTGAAAATCTTTAAGTAAATCGCTATACAAGAATATCTTCTGAAACGCACTTCTAAAACCACGCACTTACGGGCAGAGAAATTGGGTAGAAAATGAATTAAAATGTATGTTTTTCCTTACATTTCTCAATTTTCTCCAAGAAGCGCTCTTTCAGCTCCTCCCGCAGAATCCATCTTCATCGATTCCCAGGAGAACATTTCTATGCTCACTTCAAAGAGTCTAAGCTCTAAGGCAGACGCTCAGAAATGAACTTTAGCCAAGTATACACGCAGTGCTACATAAAGCAGATGAAAAATTAATGAGCAGAAGGGTGAAAATGCACATAAAAATGATTAAAAAGCAAAAATTCTCGAATTGAAATGGTGAGATTAAAAAGTTTAAAAAAATTAAAAATTAGACGAGTTGTTGCCATTGAGCATTAGAAAATCACCTTCGCAGTTAGGAGAATAAATCATTTTAAGAATCTTGTTTTTTCTTTTTCAGCTTGTATGATAAACTGTAAATATGAGACAGTCTGTCACAGATGCCCAGAAACATTAGCTTACTGTTATTTTTGTAAATATGTAGTAGATTCCGCCCATTCTCTGCTCTTCCAAATTGAAAAGAAATGCTCAGAAATTTGGTATTTTATAACAAATTGCAAATGTAAATCTATTTAACTGACCAGTGTTAGACCACAAGCCTTTTAGCAGAGGAGCTCGAACTCGAGCCGATAAATTTCGAGCCGCCGCCTCCATGTCTGATATCCTCGACTCGGCTACTTCATCGATCTTATTTTAAACTGTCTGCGTTCATAGTTTTGGGACGAAGCTTAACAGGCCTCACCGAGACCCTCAACTTGCACCACATTCCTCAAGCACTACATAATTTTCATTTAGCAGAAGGTGATGCGCCTGGCACAGATCGGCCCTACCCGGATTCCAAGCCTGGTATGACTGGTAAGACTGACCGGCACTAGCCGACCTTCTCTCTAATCGATAGCCAAAAGAACTAAAGTTTGAGACCAAGCTGTATTCTAAGATAGGCGAAACATAGGTTTGGGAGATGACGGAGTCGAATTAGGGGGGTCGGACAAAGCTTTTTGGCCTGTAGTACGGATAATTAAATGTGATACTGCATGTCTCTTCAAACCTAACTATCTTCCCATTCTGAACAGAATATCACAAGACTAAGGAGGGAGGATCAGAAATGCTCTGCGAATTTTGTGAGTCTACTTGAGTAGTAATCAAATGTGTGAAATTCTAGGCAAATAGGCGAAGGAAACACTCATTTTTTTGCAGTTACAGTACTGGCCATAAAGCTATTATATTATGGGTTTTCGACCAGAACTACCTGAAACGTCGATCAATATTCCTGAAACTTTCAGGAAGGTTGTAGTGCTAGCTGACCCGGTAGCACAAAAATTATGACGCAATTTAGAAAAAATGCTCCGCAATGCACACCTTATTTCGTAATCACCATTTTTTTCAATTTTTTTCGAATATTGTTTCTGTCGAATTATTCTGTGATTAAATCTTTTTAAGTAATGCAAGCGGGGAAGTATTATAGTAATCTTGACGTTAGAGTTCAAACTGCAATTCTCGCTGGCCGAGCACCAGGCCGTACCCAAGTACAGATGAGATATGGTCAAACAACTATGATATAATATCTTTATGGCCAGTACAGTAGTTTCAATTAAAAAGTAAATAAAATGTATTATAGTAATAATAAAACCGCGTACTTTTCATTTCTCCCTTTATCTCACTGTCAGATAGATTCAGCTGAGAACGCTGTGCGTTGAGAGAAAAGATTGAGTAACGCAGCCAATGTCAGAGAGGGAGACGCCCTAATCATTCAGGTGTAAAAAAGAACTGTCAAACACTTTGCAAAATCTGAGGTTCAGAAAAAAAGACGTCTCTCTTATGTAACTGTTCGAAATACGAATTGTCTGAAAGGAAAAGATCTTAATCTTGACATACCACCTCTTCCTTTTGAATTGTCTCTCCCACTTTCGACTGGTTTCACATGTTCCCACCAAAATCCTAAAAATTAATTGCTTTCTGTTGATTTCAGAAAATGATAATGAAAAGGCTTTACTAGTGGCTGACTTCGAAGCGGTTAGAGTGGTCTGGCCCGATATTCTCCCATTTTAGTGCTAACATTAAAGTTTCAGATTACCTATATGAATTGATGCTGGAAAATGATTCGGGCAACTCATTATCGTTCGTTTCCTGTCGTCCATTTGGAAATTTGGAAAAATTTGGATTGGAAATTTGGATTTGGAAAAATTTGGAACTGGAAAAAGATTTGGAAAAAAGACGTTTGGAAAATTGGAAAAATTTGGAAAATCATTTGGAAAAAGACGGCCCAAGTGGACTTGGGCCGTTTTCAAACTATTCATTGAGATCATCAGTTACTAATCTTGCTGAGAAAGTAACCATTTTAGCTAGTGTTCCATCTTTATTGAACATTTTCAGAAGAGCCCCGAGAAGCCCGGCTGACACCCTGATGAGCACGCTGCCAGGAAACTTGAATAAACCTGGAATCTGATGGATATTAACGAAGTTTTCGAACTGTGGATATTTAGAACGGGGCCTTTGGTCTCCATGGAGTTGATGTACAGTACTGGCCATAAAGAATATCCGCAGGCTTTTTTTTGGGATAACTACGTTGAAAACAGATATTTTGCTGTGAAAATTCTACTGTAGCTGCGGAACACCCTCACGGCAACTTGCAGAAAATGAAATTGCATCATTGCAGAAGTTTTTCATTTATTCTTCAATTTTTTTTCGTTTTTTCCATTTTTGAGTGTTTTTATTTATTTTCAGTTTTTGATTCAGAAGACTTGTAAATCAGCAAGTATGATTCTTTATTTTTTCTAGAAATGATTAGACATATGGAAAAGAAATCGCTCACTGTAGACTTACGAGAAGCCATCATTGTCGGCAGGAAACAGGAAACAGGAAACAGTTCTCAAATTTTGGATTTTTTCCAAAACTATCTATATTTATAAGTTACAATCCACTGAATATGTTATTCTGGCCAGTTTTAACACTGCCAAAAAATGTAGACCGATCGGAGCAGTGCCAGCGAAGTTATCCCAAAAAAAGCCCGCGGACATTCTTTATGGCCAGTACTGTACAAAGGTGGGCGTGAGGGTGTGGAAGCGGGAAGCTGTTAAGTGCTTCATTCTACAGGGTGGCAGCCATGTAGTGTTACACAACTTTGCGTGGATTCTGGCGCATGAGCACAAGTCACTACTGTATGAATTTTATTTTTTATTAATTATTACATATTTATTACTATGTTTTTCAATTTTCTGGTTGCAACTTCCATTTTTAAGGTAAGGACGGCTGCTTCACCCCATCGTGGTTCTACAGGGTGGCAGCCATGTACTGTTACGCAACTTTGCGTGGATTCTGGCGCATGAGCACAAGTCGCTACTGTATCAATTTTATTTTTTATTAATTATTACATATTAATTATTATGTTTTTCAATTTTCTGGTCGCAACTTCCATTTTTAAGGTAATGGCGGCTGCTTCACCCCATCGTGGTTCTATTATTAAAATGATGCAGCAGGGTGTGTCGAATTCGGAGATCGCTAAACGGCTGAACGTCAACCGAATGCTTGTCCATCGGACTGTCACTCGCTTCCACCGTCTTCGTACACTTGATGACCGTCCAAGATCGGGTCATCCTGTCACTTTGACGACGCCAAAAGCATTCGGGAAAGAATCCGAAGAAATCCGGAGCGAAGCATGAGGAAGCTTGCTAAAGACTTCAAAATGAGCCGATATTCTATGGGAATCATTGTCAAAGAGAAGCTGAAGATGACTTCGTACCGTATGCAACACGGCGCATTCCTCACCGAGAAAAACAAAGCTCTCCGAATGCAAAAAGCACAAAAACTTCTTCACGGCACGCATTCAGGCACGCACCTCTCGACACTGTTCGCAGACGAGAAATTTTTCACCGTTGAAGCAAATAAAAATGGCCAAAACCATCGGGTTATTGCAAAAGACTTTTAAACTGCCTGTAAGAATAGAAAAATTCTCAATAAGACATCTCATCCGTCTTCAGTCATGGTTTTTGGTGCAATGTGCTCCGATGGCAAAACCCCGTTGATTTTTGTTGATTTGGGAGCCAAGGTGAACCAAACCTACTACAGAAAACACATTTTAGAGACTGCAGTTCTTCCGTGGTCCAAATCGCATTACGGAAACCGACCCTGGTGCTTCCAACAAGACGGCGCACCGGCTCATCGCGCCAAGGCCACTCAGCAGTGGTGCAAAAACAATTTTCCTGAGTTCATCTCCTCGTCAGAATGGCCAGCGTCGTCACCCGACCTGAATCCTATGGACTACGCCGTTTGGGGATATTTGACCCAGAAGGTTTCCACCAAAAACTACGCTAATTTGAGCGCTCTGAAGGTCGCACTTGTGAAAGCCTGGGACGAAATGGATGCCAACTACCTGCGTGCCGTGGTGGACGCTTACCCGAAGAGATTGAGAGCGGTGGTGCAGGCCAAAGGAGGGCGATTTGAAAACTATCGTTAAAACTTGTTTTTGTATCATTTCAATAAACTTCTGTCCAATTTTGGTGAAAATTGAACTTGTTTGAAGACATTTATAACGTTTAAAGCGTGTAACCGTATTTGGATGCCACCCTGTATTATTAAACTGATGCAGCAGGGTGTGTCGAATTCGGAGATCGCTAAGGGGTTGAACGTCACCCGAATGCTTGTTCATCGGACTGTCACTCGCTTCCACCGTCTTCGTACACCTGATGACCATCCAAGATCGGGTCGTCCTGTCACTTTGACGACGCCAAAAGCATTCGGGAAAGAATCCGAAGAAATCCGGAGCGAAGCATGAGGAAGCATGCTAAAGACTTCGAAAAGTGCCGATATTCTATGGGAATCATTGTCAAAGAGAAGCTGAAGATGACTCCGTATCGTATGCAAAATAGCGCATTCCTGATCGAGAAAATCAAAGCTCTCCGAATGCAAAAAGCACGAAAGCTTCTTCAAGGCACGCGCTCAGGCACTCTGTTCGCATACGAGAAATGTTTCACCGTTGAAGCTAATAAGAATGGCCAAAACCATCGGGTTATTGCAAAAGACTTTCAAACTGCCTGTAAGAACGGAAAAATTCTCAATAAGACATCTCATCCGTCTTCAGTCATCGTTTTTGGTGGAATTTGCTCCGATGGCAAAACCCCGCTGATTTTTGTTGATTTGGGAGCCAAGGTGAACCAAACCTACTACAGAAAACACATTTTAGAGGCTGCAGTTCTTCCGTGGTCCAAATCGCATTACGGAAACCGACCCTGGTGCTTCCAACAAGACGGCGCACCGGCTCATCGCGCCAAGGCCACTCAGCAGTGGTGCAAGAACAATTTTCCTGAGTTCATCTCCTCGTCAGAATGACCAGCGTCGTCACCCGACCTGAATCCTATGAACTACGCCGTTTGGGGATATTTGACCCAGAAGATTTCCACCAAAAACTACGCTAGTTTGAGCGCTCTGAAGGTCGCACTTGTGAAAGCCTGGGATGAAATGGATGCCAACTACCTGCGTGCTGTGGTGGACGCTTACCCGAAGAGATTGAGAGCGGTGGTGAAGGCCAAAGGAGGGCGATTTGAAAACTATTGTTAAAACTTGTTTTTGTATCATTTCAATAAACTTTTGTCCAATTCTGGTGAAAATTGAACTTGTTTGAAGACATTTATAACGTTTCAAGCGTGTAACGGTATTTGGATGCCACCCTGTAAATTCACAACGAGAAATTATCATAAATAAATTGAGTTTTATCCGAAAACTATTTTAAAAATACTACCTCAAATAGAATTTTGTGTCTTCACAGGCTCTAAAATAATGTTTTAATTGCCCCACACCACGCTTTTTTATAAGATTAATTTACAAACTTTAAAGCTAATTTAGAAGCCAGTTGGCCATAAAATAGAAAAGAAGAAGGGAAAATGACTGTAACAGTAACCGGGAGACCTCTGGAAGAGGTGGGGGAGGGGTGGGCCATTCGTGTTCCAATTCTCGTCTTGCCGTTTCAATAGATGCCGTTTCGCATCCTGCCGGTAGTTTGAAAAAAACACATTTTTATCTTTTATTTTATATATTTATGGACGCCACATAAGATATTAAAAAAGGGGTTTCCTCCTGGAAATGATGAAGTTTAAGATTGTGCAAATGAGCTAGAAATAGTTGGAATGCTCTCAAAGTTTTTATGTGAAATCTTCGAAGCTAAAACTAAATTTTTTAAAATTAAAACTCTTTTTTTAGATTCTGTAAAGATTACTATGGATTAACGAAGAAAGGGATACTGAAAATGTGAATTTCAGTAAAAAATAAAACTAAAAACCAAAGGAAAAACGCAATTTTCAGTGTGAAGCTTTAACATAAAAGTTGTCAGAATAGGCCCATCTCTGCTAGCTCATTTACAAAATCTGAAACTTCGGCATTTCTAACTGAAAATGACCATCGAAGGGAGAGAGGTCGACTACGATTCTTCTGTTCCAACATCGTTCTTGGAACAATTCTTTTAGGAAAATTGATTTTTCTCACCTATTTTTTTTAGTAAATTTCATAAAATGTTCATTAAAAAACGGTTCCCGTTTGGAAAAATGCGATTCAAACCTACTTGTTCGCAGTGGTCATTCACCGGCCCCCTTGTCTCTTCTCCTTTGATGGTTCTTTGCAACGGCGTTGTGGTCGCTCAGGATTTCTAGAAAAATTTATTTGAATTCATGAAGACTTGGTAAAAAAAGATACAACAAACATAAGCGTTAGAAAGAATAAGAGAGGTTCAGAATGGTGGGCGGCGGTGAATAGAAAACGTCAAAACGAACAAGTTAGCCGTAGGAATGACTGGAACTCGAAAGGTTTGTAAATTTGAAAATGAGTAAAAGTGAAAAAGAAAGACAAGATGAGTCTAGTCGTGAAAAAAACGTAAAACAATTGAAAAAAAAAATGGAAAACGAAAGACATGAAGACCCAGTTGATTTCCAGGGTTTGTATCAGAACGGAGTTGTACAGATTTCTGAAAGCGAACAATTTTCAAATGGAGAGCTTTAAATTTTAAATTTCTTCTTATTTCTTACTTTTGAAAACCACTTATAGTCAGAAATGAGCATAATATAAAAGCAGGAACAGCCTTAGTGATCTTAGAAATGTATGAATGTCTCCGACCTGCTTGTGCCTGTATTCTGTGCAAATTTTGATATAAAACTAAACTATAAATGACTATAATCATGTATTTCTCACCACATCGCTTCCAACACAAAGTGCATCTCAGCGAACACAACGATGTGTGCCACCAGACGGATGAGTTGGTATCTGCAATGAACAGAATGAGTATCGAAGTTACAGCGAGTGATTTCTGCAAATGAAAAAAGAGCACAAAGGAACAGGCCAGGCTCGCTCGTTTCTTTGTGCTCCACTGTTGCACATGGTCCATGTTTAGAAGCAAATCTCACGGTTCCAGCACTGCCGTCATGTCATTGTTCGCCAAAAATTGTCCAAGCCTTTGGTAAAGTGCTACGTTCCCAAACAGGGCGGCGACCAACCCCATGTAAAACATGACGCGGAGGATATGATTCTGAAATGACAATATTATCGAAATGAACATTGTGGCTTTCCAGATCCTTAAAATATGGTAAGCTGCTACGGTGCTCCCCCCAGAAAACACTCACCACGACTGCCCGCCAGTGTGCTCGTCGTTGCCGCATAACATCCATAGTGAAACGATAAGTGAAAAGAAAAATCTGAAAATATGTTTAATTGAGCAAAGCTGTGTTCTTAATAACATGCAATCTGGCATTTCTAGAATACAAAAGTATAATCGAAAATGCAGTGTTTATTGATTGGAGAGAGCTTCGGAAAAGATATCCTCATATTATAAGAGAACACGAGATGGGGTCGAATAAAAGGAATGATCATTCGCTTATCTCAACAGTGGAGCAAGCTAATTAATTAATCAATTAATTCAAATTAATTCTGAAAATACAGAATGAATTCCAAAAAAAGAAATCATATTACTGAAATTGTGTGCACTTTTATTCTTAAGAAGCGCCAAAAAAGCAGTATTGATTTAGCTGAATTTTATTAATTTCACATTAGAGAAATAGGTTAGAAAAAACAACATCTGAATTGGTGACTATCCGCGAGGCAATGGGCCGTTGTCTAAACGTAGATCAAAAAGGTTTTAGTGGGAAAACAATGATTCAGTAAACAAGTCACATTTTGATTCACATTTGGACCGCGGGCCATATTCTCTAGAGTCCTTGCACCTTGCGATTTTGAGTGATCAGATGACTTTGCAGTGAGCCAGATCATCTGAAGGGGGGGGGATCTTCCGACAGGTCATTTTTTGTCTAGAAGAATTCATTCTTGAATCGAATTATAGTTTTCTTTAAAAATGAACTTAGATGAAAGAATGAAATCTGTAATTCTATGCAAAAATGAAAGAAAACTAATACAGGAATGGATTCCACGAGGCCAAAGACGACGTGTGGGAAGACCTCCTAACGGAAGGAAATCTGATTATATCGACGAAATCTACATACTGATTACTTCCTAAACCACCATCTCCAATGATCGCAAAGCATGGTTAGCTATGCCGATGCCGGCGGATGACGGAGCAACTAAGTAACTAACAAGTAAGTAAGTAAACGCGCATATCAGTGGTGTTCCTCGATTCAGAGTCCATTTTGTAACTATTTAATCAAAAAATCAAAAAATCAAAAAATCAATCGATATAATGGATTAATTATATCACATTACCAAAAAAGTGAAATGAATAGAGAGCAACTCTCGGAGCAAAAGCTTTCAGCATTTCAGCTTATCGAATGGAATTGAACTTGTGAGAGCAACACTATTCAGGCTATTATCAATTCCCGAGATGATTAGAGGTATATTTCTGAATCTAGTAAGGATGTGCTATCTTATAAAATATAAAATGTACTATGATGCCAATGAGAAGTACCAGTACCGTCATTATGCAATCTTGAACTACAGAGCCGAGAAGGAGCCGAGGAGGCTCTATCATTTTGAAAAGCTTTTTTTTGCGCAATCAGTAACGTAGGTGGGGGGGGGGATTCGATTGTATACGTTTATTATGAATATCAGAAATAAAGAAAAACCCTAAAATAAAACTGTAATGGGCTTCTCCAGATTCTCTAGAATTATGACGGTGAGAATTGGTTTTCAAGGAACCCGAATTGACAAGAAAACTTGTTCAATTCGCCGCTAATATTTGAAATCAGAAATCTAAAACAGAGAGGTGACACGACAAAGAGCAATAGGATGGATCTATGAATATTTCTTTATACAACTAAGCTCCTATCCAAATTTGCCAGAATGATCCAAAATTCAGATTGAAAACTAACCTTCTCACGTGTAACTGAACTTCGTAGCGTTCCGGGTAGGCTCTGTATCCAATTCGAAGGTACTGCTCCGGACGGGCTGTTGCTACGTCTCCGACGATTGGAGGCAATTCAAAGGTTCTGCTCCCGACGGGTTGATTTGTCTAATGAGGCTACGTCTCCGACTATTGGAGGCAATAGTGCTTTTTGACTACGCTGAATCCTTCAAAAGAGCCGATGTGGTATTGCTCTGAAACTGAAAACGAAGCTACATAATTGATGTGATTTATTATATAATCAGTACCTCACATCACTTGACCGATTGGTGGATCCTCCCATACTCGATAGCCTGAACCGCGAGCTCTCATAAGGAGTCGAGTTGCGTTCCTTCAGATATTTCACCACCGAATAGACGATGTGAGTTGGCGAAAAAGAAATTGTAATACCCAGACAACGATTTTATTGAGGACACGAATCGAAAAAAGTTGTTAACTAGATATAGGCAGACTTTGGAAAGTTCACAATTGACACCAAAAACTTATTCTAAACTTTACGGCGGTTGGGTTATCATTGTCATGTTATGCGCAAACCTCTGACAAGTGTTACATGAAAACTGCACAAACATTGTGCAAAATATGCACAAAGTACTAGCAATACTTGAGCAATACTCATATACATCAACTTCCTGTTGGCAAAAATAAATTGTTACATAAGTTTTGATCAAGCTTTATTCCGACTTGGCGCCAATTTTATGTGCACCACGTTTGCGCAGATTTTGTGTAGCACTTCCATGACAGTTGCGCAAAACTTGGCGAGAACACACAACAAGATAAGCACATAATGCAAAAGGATCCACGAGTTCAATTGAGCACATGGTTCATGGCACGTTCAACACTTTCCCCGTTTATATGCATTCTTTGGCGAACGATCCCGTAGAACCGCTGAAGAAAACTAAAAGTTTGAGTACCTTCTACATACATCTAATAAGTCACAATGCGGGCCTGAACTGGATCACTGAAAACTTCTATTAAATTGAAAATTACTTTTCAAATAATCGTGAAAACCCGTAGGTAAGTAGAAGAAGAAGAAGAAGCTGTTAGGAAGCAGAGAAAACATATTCCGGAGGAATCTCGTCGGGGCCCTGCCACCATGATCCAAGCGAAACTCCCCGAAATTTCAAATTAATATTGTTAATTGAGAAGAGTTTTGAGCAGAGCTAAGGGGGAGGGGGGCTGGGGGGTGAATACGGCAACGGCATTCGGAATCAGAAGGATAGGAATTCAAATCTAACAGTCATCTAATAGAAGACGTGCTTTCTCGACATTCCTATTGAGATTTGAGAATTTTGTGCGTGTCTATTGAAGGTTTCATAATAAACATGGCACATTGCTTCTTTCGAAAATTTGAAGAATGAAGGAAAGCTGTGCTCCGAGAGCAGTCCATCTCAGTTTCAAACAATACCCCTTTCCAAAAGAACTCATCCTATTATCCGGACGTGAGCCAATGTTTAAAGGCGCAACGAATTAACTGTTTGGGTCTCGTTAGGGGAGAAAGCGCACACACTGTCCGCTATTTCGTTGCGCCTTTAAACATTGGCTCACATCCTCGCGGATGGCTAATAACTAATAAAGGTTCTAAAAAGCAGAAAAGCAACATAAATATAGCTTAACAATGGTTGACTAGTCTAGTTAACTAATCACCATCAGAAGACCAAGTTCAAAGCACCTGGAGCCATCTGATTTCAATCGGCTCGTCGAGCATTGTCTCGTTGCTCATGGCTATCTCCTTCAGTTTCTCCCGAATCTCTTGGTTCTAAAGTAATGCGACGTTTAGGCGTGCTCCACGGTATTTCTTACTGTAATTGAGTTCTTGGTAGTGGAGCCAGCCATCGAAAGCTGTATAAAGCTGCTGAAAATGCAGCTGAAAATAATTCTTTCGAACGATAAAAATTCTAAACTGTCAAAGAAGATATATAGCAACACCGGTATACGGTATATTTTTAGAGAATCGTTCTAAAAAACTCTACCCACTAATAATGCTTTTATTGAAAGTTGATGAACAAGAAACATTAAAAAAGGGTAAAGCAGTGAAAATGCAGTTGTGACCATGACAGGCACGTCAAAACACCATACTCGTGATAGCTACAAGTATGTACTACAGTTCTCCACATAATCATACGCCACCATAAAAATTTTTCTTGATAAATTCAAAAATGGGAGGTGACCAAGAATTCATAAACTCTGAACCTTTGATTGACTTTGAAAAAGGAAAAAAATGATGAAGCAGCGAGATTTGGTTATATTATTGATCGAGCTCGTCAAATCGCTGTGTCACATGCTCGAAATCAAGAGCGAGCCGAGCTTATAGGTTTTCTCAGATGCTTTGATGTCTTTGATGTATTTCTGATGTAACTAACGCAAATGGTAGCTAAATTGTTTGTTAAAAATCATCCTCAGTTAACCTTTTTCCCTTTTTTCTAATTTTTGATTACATGGCGTATCATTATGTGGAGTACTGTGTGTAATAAAACAAAACAACAACAACAACAAAATATGATTGGAATAACAAACAAAATTGATGTGCAAACAAAAAAAAACGCAAAAAGAACCTCGGCTGCATAATTATTTCATATATAGAAACCTGAAATGATTTGACCAGTGATGTTTGAATTGAGGCATTCATAAATGATCCCAAAATTTTTAAAGTATGACTACATTCACTTGAAGTATAGTTTGATACAGCACAGAAAGCTTTCTATTTTAGGGATTAACAAAAAATCTGTAACACTTTTTAACTGCCACTTTGTCAGAAGTTTTTCTTGTGAATTTCGAATTTATGTAAAGGGTGGAGCATAATTATAGCGCCGCTACTTTGCGTAAGCTCTGGCGCAAGCGAAACGCTTTTTGTAGCGCACAGTATTATTTTCTTAATTAATTATTTTGTTTTAACTATTCTTGAAAATTTCAGCCAATTATATTGAAAGCCAATTTCCCCAACTTCCCCAACAATTCAAACGCCTCATACCTCCGTGCCGTCATTGACTCCTACCCAAAGAGACTTCGAGCAGTCATCAAAGCGAAGGGAGGGAGATTCGAAAACTGTTAATGCTATATTTTTGGTTATGTTTTAATAAGCATTTTGGTTGATTTTCAGAAAAAAATCTTTCGATCTGAAGTTTTTACACCGTCTGGAATGCGGCGCTATATTTATGCCCCACCCTGTACACATCGGAATCGCTTCAGGGTATCAAAGCTTTTAATTGAATTTCAGCCAAAAAAAGGGAGCATAGAGGAAAAAAGAGCACGAATATCTCATTTTTCTGATGTACACGTAGTTTCTAGAAGCGAAACCTGTCTCGAAAAAAAAGCCAACTAACTGGAAAATGTCTGAAAATCGGTTTACGGACGATTCTGTTATTTCTCCTCACGGGAATATTTTCGACCGTAATCGGAAACTGTACCGACATCTATTCCTTCTGAAAATGAGTTTATTGGCGGCAGAGCAATAAGAGCCACACATGCTTTCTAACCTTTCTGACCGGCTCCGCTTCACATTTGGAAGCCAGCAAATAGCTCACCATGGGTGACATCACAGTCACGGGACGAGTCTCAGTGGTGGATGACACACCATTTTTATCTTCCACGATAACGATTTTCTTGGTCGAGCTCTCCTGAATAGCTACATATTTTACAGGAAAGTATCTCTGTTTGCTTCCTAGCTCATGTTGTTCAAGCCAGCAGACAGCAACTCACCGATGAAAAGTATTTCTCCGAAGGATCAGACGAGTCCGTCGTTGAGGAAACTGTCATTCTTGCTAAAAATTTCAGGTTTAGAAGATATGAGCTCAGAATAGAAGAAACCCACGAAACCATAAGAGTAAAGATAGTTTGTTCTAGAAATCAAATAACAAAATGTCTGGAAATGAATAGAGCTATTCACCAAAACAGAAAACTAAAAAAAAAAGCTTAAAAACTCGGTAGAAAAGAGTTTATTTATTTAAGCAAAATGCAAAAATAAGCACTTAAAAATTGAAAATTTGGTGAAAATGCTCATTGAGGGATTGTTTTAACAAATCTATTTTCAGCATTTTTACAGATTTTTTTTACAGTTTCCAGCTGTTTGCAATTTTCGTTAACATTGAACAAGGTTATACGCTTTTGTGACTGAAAAATGTGATCTTTTAAGTGATACCAATTCAAGTGGATTCACTGACCCACCTAACAACAAATCAGAGAGAGAGAGAGAGGGAGAGAGAGAGAGATTTGGATGCTGCGCGCGCATCAAGCAAAGAACGACGGAAGATGGACAAAGCTGATACAGGAATGGATTTCTCGAGACAATAAACGACCTCTCGGACAAAATGGATTGACTAAATACCCTAAGTAAGAAATAAGAAATTGTGGCGAACAAGGAGGACTGAAAAAAACGCTTTTTTAAGCCACCGAACTAACTTTGATAGCCATTCAAGGCAATTCAAGCTTCCGGATGTGAAGGCATTCACTGAGGAATGGAGTAAGAACGCTAAGATGGCGGTAAATTTCGGTTGGAGACCTACAAGAGCAACTTTTCTTCAAAAAAAATTATTATCACAACTGGACAATGAGCAAGTGAGGAAGTTTCTCGAATTTGCTGGTAGTGGAGCTGACATAAGGAAAAGACTTAAACGGGAATTTATGGAGTAAGAGCGATGAAAGCCAAGGATGGCTGAAAAATTCTTGATTAAAGGTTTTCTATAAAAAAATTTTTTTAATAGGGAAGACAAATGCAAGTCGTGGTTAGTGATGTCCTTTAGACAGATCGGGGTCCTGTTTGGTGTTTTGGTGTCGGAGGTGCTGCCCTGGTCCAATTTCCACTTCGTAGACAGCGATTGGACTTTTCAGCAGGATGAAGCGCCGGCCCACACCGCGAAACTTCATTCCGAAAGATCAATGGCTCGCTTCCAGCCCGGACTTGAACCCGATGGGTTTCGCTGTTTGGGGATATTTGACCCAACAAGTGTCCACGAAAAATTATCCAAATTTGGGAGCCCTGAAGACCGCCTTGACAGCTGCATGGGACAATTTAGACGCCTCATACATCCGTGCCGTTATCGACTCCTACCCGAAGAGACTTCGAGAGGTCATCAAAGCGAAGGGAGGAAGATTCGAAAATTGTTAATGCTGTATTTTTTGTTATGTTTTAATAAACATTTTGGTTGATTTTCAGAGAAAAATCTTTCGATTTGAAGTTTTTACACCGTCTTGAATGCGGCGCTATATTTATGGCGCATTCTGTACAAGAGCAACTTTTCTTCAAAAAAAAATCTTTGCTGACAGAGGAGCTGACATAAGGAAAAGGCTTAAACGGAAAATTATGGAGTAAGTGCGATGAAAGCCAAGGATGGCTTAAAAATTCTTAATTACAGGTTTTCTATAAAAATTTTTTTAAATAGGGAAGACAAATATAAGCCGTGGTTAGTGATGTCTTTTAGACAGATTGGGTCCGATTTGGTGTAATAGTTGCTGGGCTGGCGAAGAGACTTCCTACCGTTCTACACAGCTTGATAAAGCTCACTGTAACTACGCAACGACACTCCACCGAACGGGTCGCTTCCTTTTTTGCTAAAGAAAGCCAGAGGTTTTTTTCTTGGAAATGTTTCAAAAGTTTTTGTTTCAAATACCACATTTCTGAATGTCAGAATATATCTACCAGGTGGTTCTCGATAACTTAAATTTTAGGAATAAGGCGATTACAGTGTCTGACTTATGCATAACACGGAGTGCGGATATGCCAAGAAATGAGCATTAATGTAGGGCTAACTTTAATACGAGAAGATTCTGCTCTGGCTAAGCTGACAACATATATCCGTAACTAGGGAAAAAATAGACAAGGCACTCGCATATGCGCCTTTGATTCTACGTTTTTTTGGCACTTAATAATACCTAATACAGTGAACAATAGCGATGGTGAATGGTGGGCTATGATGGTACGTACATTCCCAAACACATACATCCACCCCCAGAAATCACCAAATCCATAAACACATCGTCACACCGATACACACATCGACACATTCATAGACACACATCGACACCCATTGTCGCACATCCACGCACCCAGACACAACAAGCACACATAAAAATCATTGTGATGGACCGGCATCTTTGTCAGAGAGTCAAATTCAGCTCAAACTTCGGTAAAAAGAAGATCACCTTGATACATACGAAAAAAGTCATCACATAATGTTATATCTCGGCCCATTTTAATATTTTGCGCATTCACCAAACACACACACACACACACACACACACACACACACACACACACACACACACACACACACACACACACACACACACACACACACACACACACAGAAAACAGGATAGGTAGTTACTTACAGCACTGGCCAAAAAGGTATTCGCAAACAGTTTTTCGAGCATAACTTTTCTGAAATTTCCGGGATCGATCTGAGATTTTAAGACAAAAAAATTGATTCAACACAATTTTCGAAAATTTGACTATTCTTGTTGTTGAATCAATTTCTTTTACCGTTTTAAAAATTGCCTTAAAATCTCAGATCGATCCGGGAAGTTTCAGAAAAGTTATGCTCGAAAAACTGTTTGCGAATACCTTTTTGGCCAGTACTGTATGTATTATCTAATATAATATAATATAATATGTAATATAATATATTAATATAAGGCTAACTACAATTCCAGACATGAAGGAATATTTAAATTTAGTAAAGAAACAAACTACCATTAAAATATAACAAAAATTAAGAACAATAATAATGGAGCAAGTCAATTATCATACAAAAATAGGAGAAAGAGAAGTATGACTCACTACAAAAGAAGAAATTCAGCTCACCTTCATTTGTATGAGCCCGTTGCAAACGTTGCGAGGCACTTAAGACGAGAAGAAAGTGGGCGGAGCTGCCGACCACCCAGAATGGGAGGAGCCCGCACAGATGGCTACGATCTTCAATGCACTTGTGTGAGTGACAATAAAGACATAAAAAAGTGAGCGTGAGCTTTACGTGAGTAGTTTTGTGAGCGGTGAACGCAGATAACACTCCGTGTGTGCATAATCAAAACGATAAATTGGAAAAAAAAACGTTTAAAGATTATGAATGTGCTAAACGTTCAGAGATTCCGACCTAGAAAAAAGCTATTTCAGAACTGACACCACGAGCCAGCTCAAGAATAACACGTCTGCTATAGGTACTGTCTTAAAAAAGGATTTCAGACAGGTACAGTAAGATGCAGATAACGAAACGGAAAAAAAAAACTGGAATTCGTGGAGAACTGATGTGGCGTTGTTCGACAGAATACACTGAAAAAAGGATACAGAAATTTTCAGGTTTACATTCTTTACGGCATTGTAGTTTGTGATCTGAACGCAATTGAAATACTGTGCATTGCACAGAAACTAGAAAGGTCTAAATGTGAGGTCTGAGGGCGGAATTGGATTTTGGGAAAACGGAAAACGGAAAACGGAAAAAAAATGTTATCACGGAATCCGGAAAACGGAAAACGGAAAAAAATTTTTTTCACGGAATCTGGAATCCGGAAAAGAGAATGAAAAAAACGGCGGAATCCGGACTTCCGCCTTTCTCTGCTTGCCACCCGACCCGGGTCGGCTTGGGTTGTACTGTAACTTTTGAAAAAGAATCAATAAATTGATCGGGCCGACAAAATCGGGCTGGATTCCGTCTGTCCTGTTGTTTCAGCGCTTTCTCAAGAGTTTCCAGTGTCTAATTGGCCTAGTTGTATTAGCCGGTTTAGCCGGACGTTCATCACTTTAATACGAGAAGATTCTCCTCTGGCTAAGCTGGCAACATATATCCGTAACTCGGGAAAAAATAGACAAGGCACTCGCATATGCGCCTTTGATTCTACGTTTTTTTGGCACTTAATAATACCTAATACAGTGAACAATAGCGATGGTGAATGGTGGGCTATGATGGTACGTACATTCCCAAACACATACATCCACCCCCAGAAATCACCAAATCCATAAACACATCGTCACACCGATACACACATCGACAGATTCATAGACACACATCGACACCCATTGTCGCACATCCACGCACCCAGACACAACAAGCACACATAAAAATCATTGTGATGGACCGGCATCTCTGTCAGAGAGTCAAATGCAGCTCAAACTTCGGTAAAAAGAAGATCACCTTGATACATACGAAAAAAGTCATCACATAATGTTATATCTCGGCCCATTTTAATATTTTGCGCATTCACCAAACACACACACACACACACACACACACACACACACACACACACACACACACACACACACACACACACAAAACAGGATAGGTAGTTACTTACAGCACTGGCCAAATAGGTATTCGCAAACAGTTTTTCGAGCATAACTTTTCTGAAATTTCCCGGATCGATCTGAGATTTTAAGACAAAAAAATTGATTCAACAACGATTTTCGAAAATTTGACTATTCTTGTTGTTGAATCAATTTCTTTTACCGTTTTAAATATTGCCTTAAAATCTCAGATCGATCCGGGAAGTTTCAGAAAAGTTATGCTCGAAATACTGTTTGCGAATACCTTTTTGGCCAGTACTGTATGTATTATCTAATATAATATAATATAATATATAATATAATATATTAATATAAGGCTAACTACAATTCCAGACATGAAGGAATATTTGAATTTAGTAAATAAACAAACTAGCATTATACAAGAATTAGGAAAAATAATAATGGAGCAAGTCAATTATCATACAAAAATAGGAGAAAGAGAAGTATGACTCACTACAAAAGAAGAAATTCAGCTCACCTTCATTTGTATGAGTCCGTAGCAAACGTTGCGAGGCACTTAAGACGAGAAGAAAGTGGGCGGAGCTGCCGACCACCCAGAATGGGAGGAGCCCGCACAGATGGCTACGATCTTCAATGCACTTGTGTGAGAGACAATAAAGAAATAAAAAAGTGAGCGTGAGATTTACGTGAATAGTTTTGTGAGCGGTGAGCGCAGATAACACTCCGTGTGTGCATAATCAAAACGATTAATTGAAGATGACTCAACGCAAAACGATTTGGAGCAAAAAAAAAACGCTTAAAAATTATGAATGTGCTAAACTTTCAGAGATTCCGACCTAGAAAAAAGCTATTTCAGAACTGACACCACGAGCCAGCTGAAAAATAACACGTCTGCTATAGGTACTGTCTTAAAAAAAGGATTTCAGACAGGTACAGTAAGATGCAGATAACGAAACGGAAAAAAACTGGAATTCGTGGAGAACTGATGTGGCGTTGTTCGACAGAATACACTGAAAAAAGGATACAGAAATTTTCAGGTTTTCATTCTTACGGATTTAATAATTTACGGCATTGTACAGTGCGGTCAATAGCTATACGACCTCCCTATATTTTGGGCGTACAGAAAAAACTGGAAGAGATATCAAAAAACGGTCAACGCCATTCGATTCACAATCAAAAATAACCCCAAGAGACAAAGTTTTATATTTTTATCATTTTTCTTGACCGCGTACCATCCGAAAAACCAATATGCAAGCCGTCAATATCTATACGACCACCTCCCTTTTTTTGGGTGAAATCGAGGCTTTTGGAGAAGGAAATCCTTCTGAACTTTTCGAATGACATTTTTCTGTTCTCCTTTGCTGTTTTTACTCAAGTTTATTATGTTCTAATTGTTTTAGTGATGTAACTGTCTTCGGAATATGAGCCTACTTATGCTCACACCATTTGAAAAACAAGATTCATATTTATTCCGAAATTCAAGAATACGACAGCGAACTATTTTATAAATGAGGAAATCAGTAGCTGGTCTCTTCTCACCCTTTTTAATGACTTCGCTGACCCGATTCGGCATACTCGCGACGAGATTTTGGAGCTCCACGCTTGTTACACGATCCCATTCCTCTTGCACGGTGTCCATGAGCTCTTGGACGCTATTGAACTGACGTCCATTCTTGTAGACTCGACGTGCCAAGATACTCTAAAGGTTCTCAATAGGGTTGAGATCTGGACTGCATGTTGGCCACTTCATATCCTTGATCCCTTTGGCTGCGAGCCACGCAAGTGTGGAGTTGCTCTTGTGAATTGGCGCATTGTCTTGTTGGAACGTGTGTGAGCGACGGCGGTTTCTGAAGAAAGGGACAATCGCTTTCTGAAGGGTCTTCTGGTAAGAATCAGAAGTTTCGCGAGTTGTGATAAACTGTAGATTCAGTTTCTTCCCATCACAAAACGCTCCCGATATCATAAGAGACCCTCCTCCAAAGTTGCGACGCGAGAACATTTTTGGATCTTTTCGAAGGTCTATCCAGTAGCTTCTGTAGCCATCTGGGCCATCCAAATCCAGCATCCCAGTTTTTGCCAATCCTGCGAGCCATTTCACGACTCCGAGCTGTTGCATGACATCCAATTGAGCTTGCTGAACAAGCGTGAGATAGCGATCTCTTGCCATGATCCAAGCCAGAATGAATGACTGATTTGTCAGCTTATCTTCAAGCTATATTTTTCGCGCTTCTGAGAGCAATATCTGCACTTCTAACTCTAGACACGGTCTTACTGTGACAGGACACAGCTCAATAACTTTCTAGATCTTGAGCACCCGGGAAAACCGACTTAAAATTGTTTTAAAGTTTTCAAATGAAAAATCAAAACAATTAGAACATAATAAACTTGAGTAAAAACAGCAAAGAAGAACAGAAAAATGTCATTCGAAGAGTTCAGAAGGGTTTCCTTCTCCAAAAGCCTCGATTTCACCCAAAAAAGGGAGGTGGTCGTATAGATATTGACGGCTTGCATATTGGTTTTTCGGATGGTACGCGGTCAAGAAAAATGATAAAAATATAAAACTTTGTCTCTTGGGGTTATTTTTGATTGTGAATCGAATGGCGTTGACCGTTTTCTGATATCTCTTCCAGTTTTTTCTGTACGCCCAAAATATAGGGGGGTCGTATAGCTATTGACCGCACTGTAGTTTGTGATATGAACGCAATTGAAATACTGTGCATTGCACAGAAACTAGAAAGTTGCAAATGTGAGGTCTGAGAGCGGAATTGGATATTGGGAACTCGGAATCCGGAATCCGGAAAACGGAAAAAAAATTTTTTCACGGAATCTGGAATCCGGAATACGGAAAAAACATTTTTTCACGGAATCTGGAATCCGGAAAAGAGAATGAAAAAAAACGGCGGAATCCGGACTTCCGCCCTTCTCTGCTTGCCACCCGACCCGAGTCGGCTTGGGTTGTACTGTAACTTTTGAAAAAGAATCAATATATTGATCGGGCCGACAAAATCGGGCTGGATTCCGTCTGTCCTGTTGTTTCAGCGCTTTCTCAAGAGTTTCCAGTGTCTAATTGGTCTAGTTGTATTAGCCGGTTTAGCCGGACGTTCATCACTTTAATACGAGAAGATTCTCCTCTGGCTAAGCTGACAACATATATCCGTAACTCGGGAAAAAATAGACAAGGCACTCGCATATGCGCCTTTGATTCTACGTTTTTTTGGCACTTAATAATACCTAATACAGTGAACAATAGCGATGGTGAATGGTGGGCTATGATGGTACGTACATTCCCAAACACATACATCCACCCCCAGAAATCACCAAATCCATAAACACATCGTCACACCGATACACACATCGACACATTCATAGACACACATCGACACCCATAGTCGCACATCCACGCACCCAGACACAACAAGCACA
Organism: Caenorhabditis inopinata; assembly: GCA_003052745.1. Taxonomy (NCBI): domain Eukaryota; kingdom Metazoa; phylum Nematoda; class Chromadorea; order Rhabditida; family Rhabditidae; genus Caenorhabditis; species Caenorhabditis inopinata. Next base: position 3,997,586 of record AP018155.1, read on the forward strand.
CATAAAAATCATTGTGATGGACCGGCATCTCTGTCAGAGAGTCAAATTCAGCTCAAACTTCGGTAAAAAGAAGATCACCTTGATACATACGAAAAAAGTCATCACATAATGTTATATCTCGGCCCATTTTAATATTTTGCGCATTCACCAAACACACACACACACACACATACACACACACACACACACACACACACACACACACACACACACACACACACACACACACACACACACACACACACACACACACACACACACACACACAAAACAGGATAGGTAGTTACTTACAGTACTGGCCAAAAAGGTATTCGCAAACAGTATTTCGAGCATAACTTTTCTGAAATTTCCGGGATCTATCTGAGATTTTAAGACAAAAAATTGATTCAACAACAATTTTCGAAAATTTGACTATTCTTGTTGTTGAATCAATTTCGTTTACCGTTTTAAATATTGCCTAAAAATCTCAGATCGATCCGGGAAGTTTCAGAAAAGTTATGCTCGACAAACTGTTTGCAAATACCTTTTTGGCCAGTACTGTATGTATTATCTTGGTATCTCCTTGGTCTCCAAAAAAATATGGATCGTGTTTCAAAAGAAGATCAAATGTGTCTTGAAGCGATTTCTTCTGCTAATACCTTTTTGATCCATAGTTTCGCGATCAGATACTCCTATTTCGATGGCATTACGAAAATCTTCCAATGATCAGAAAACATGGGATTTGTAAAAAAGCAGAACAAACGAAGCAGTGGTCAAGTGAGCAGAAAACTGTGCTCATGAATATTTATTAGTACAGGCATCTTACACGCACATCTAAGCGTGTTCGCCATAATGTGATAGAGAAACAATATGTCAGAAATTGAGCGGACGGCACACGGAGACACAGAGGGCCGCCGCCGCCGCCGTCATTGAATACGGCAAGAGGAGAGGAGCGATGTGCCCTGTAGTGGTGAGTGCTACAGTGGACATGGGAGTGATCGCTTGCAGAATATCAAAATTATAAGAATTGGGCCCAAAATGAGAGCAAAGAAAATCGTTGAAAGCGAAGAGCACAGAAGCACAGAGCATTAAAAAACTGTATTCTAAAGCTGCAACAATTGGAGCATTCCTGAGCAACCCAAATACAAAGAGCTTCTCAAAACTCATAATTAGCGATATATAGCGTAATTTCCAATATTTCAGAGTCTAAGAGCACCTGTGTCAGCATAAAGCAAAATCAAGAATCACAACCTTGCTTAAACTAATTCAGAAATTGCACAATCTTTGGATGGTGCCGGATTCCCTCACATAAAAAAAGAGAGCGCGACAAATAGAGGAGAGTAATGGGCAGCAAATGTGTCGACGCCACGCCACCGACCCCGCAATAAAAGGGGAGGAGCTTGAAGAGAAGTCGATGAGTGTTTCTGTGCCCATTTGCTTAACACAGGCATTCGGATGTGAGCGTTTTTGAGTGTCGATGAGTGGAACTACCAAACTGTCAATACAGGAGGTGCATTGCGAAATGCATCTGAAGGTGTTAAAGAAGCCGCAGAAAATGAAAACGGCGCTGAATCATCAGTTTTGTTTAAAAATACTTAAGAAACCTTCGAGTCATTTTACACGCTATAACTATTGTGCAACATTTTTGAAAGTTGTAGAAAAGTCATCAGAAATTTAGCGTCGAAAAGTTTACTTTTGGCCCATGTTCAAATAATTAAAAAATTGAAAAAAAAGGAATTGAAATTGACGCAAAGTTCAACTAAGCAACATATTTTTTTGCGAAAATGCGAAACACTATAAACTCAACGTCTTCCATTGAAATAAATATCGCCCTTGACAAGTCCCGCCGAGCTTATGGGTAATCGACATGAATACTCCACGATATGTCTACAATAGTGCACATCCAGGCATATTGTAACTGAGATTTTTTGAGACTTTTTGAGATACAATCATTTCAATGCGTTGCAATATTTAAAAACCACCCTGTAGTTACTTAGTTGATCCGTCATTCGCCTGTGTCGTCATAGCTAACCATGCCTTGCGATCTTGGGTGATGGTGGTTTAGGAAGTAATGTAATCAGTCGATTTCGTCGATATATTCAGACTTTTCGTAGGCGGTCTTCCGACACGTCGTTTTTGGCCTCGTGGAATTCATTCCTGTATTAGTTTTCATTTTTGCATAGAATTACAGAATTACATTCTTTCACCTATGTTGGTTTTTCAAAAAAAAACTATAATTCGATTCAAGAATGAATTTTTCTAGACGAAAAATGGCCTGTCGGAAGGCCCCCCCCCTTCAAATGATCAAAGAGCCCGCGTTAGATCTGGAGTAAGGGTAAGAAGAACTGTAGCCAGATTGCAGTTCGAATGGTCGCATTTGTAAGCGACAGGGAGAGACTGACAGATGCGCAGAAAGTGTTACTGCAGCTTGTTATCGATTGAAAGGAGGATGAATTGGTAGAGACGAAATGACTGTCAAAGCTAACTTGAAGTTGGGGCTTCGAGGGAAAATGAAGGACCAGGCTGGCTTATTGGCTTATTGCATATAGTACCTTGATTCAGTAGAAGTAGTGGAAACATCGACGTATTATTCACAAGAGCTCCCTTACTTCCGACAGTGCTAAAAAAGATTCGATGGCTGTAAAAAGACGACGCTTTAACAACAGAGAGCTGTGTAGTGTAACCTACACTATGTAAACTGTTACTAATGAAGAAGAATAGTAACAGATGCAGAAATCGACGAGGAGAAAATCTGAAGAAGCATACTATGAAGGACGGACCTTGCACGTGAGTAGGTGACTGCTTATCTCTGAGTATCTGTCCGTATTGGTTGACTTATACATCTGTACAGTCTGCGCATGCAGTGAGCTTTAAACAGAAGCAATATTACGTTAACAAGTTAGAGAAAAAGACTCTTCTGAAGCCGAATAATAAGAAAAACAGTGTAAATCTGTTACGGAAAGACTGGCAAAAGGTTCAGAAACCGATGTTAACTAGAAGATTTCTGGAAGTGTTTTGCTGGAAATTGAGAGCTTCTAATTTCAGAAAAGAAAAGTAAAGAAATGGCTCATGAGGGACTCTAGAAGCGCGACTTGTTGGGATAATACCTACAAATCAACGCCAATAAGCCATTGACATCCGCTGAGAAAAACCATAACACAGTACGGGACAGGCAAACAATCATGGTACCAATCACAGAAGGGCGGAATTCAGGATTCCGCCGTTTTTTCATTCCGTCTTCCAGATTCCAGATTCCGTGAAAAATTTTTTTTTCAGTTTTCCGTTTTCCGGATTCCGAGTTCCCAAAATCCAATTCCGCCCTACTCGGGTACCAATTGTCGCAATCATTTCAAAATCAAAGATACATATCAAAAAGCTTTCAGAACTTCTTAACGTCTTGTGGCGGCTCCAAACAGTTCAGAGGGCACTTGATTAAATTATCAGAAAAACTGGCAAAAGATTCAGAAACCACAGTTGAATATGGAAATCGGAGATTTCTGGAAATGTCAGACTTAATGGATTAGCACTGATTACAAGAATCATGAATATTGCAGTGTCAATTAAGAGGGAGCTCATGGGAGAATCTAGAAGCGCGAATCACCCTAGCGTAGAAGCAAACCATGGCAGCTCATGACTGGAATGGCTGGTGCTAACACAACGTGTGCGAATGAAAACAACTATTTAGATCAGCAACTCCAAATGATTCAAAGTTGCTAAAAAGAAAACAAAAATGCAGGCATCGAAACAACAGCTACAAACTAATAATTATCTAAAAGATCAACTTAGCAACAGCTCAGAAAAAAAATAAACATTTAGAAGTGGATAATGCAAGACTTCTAGGAATCTGCGATCAATTGAGAATTTCTATTTTCAGAAAAAAAAAGTAAAGAAAAGGCTACGCGGATTAGCACTAATTACAAGTTTCAAGAATATCAAAGTTGTAATTAAAAGAGAGCTCCAGGAGGGGGGGGGGGGGAGTGGGAGGCAAAAGTTTGTGCGTGATCTATGGAATGGCATTCAGCTTGCGAAGTTTCCAGGAGTGTCTCTCATCTAGAATATTTCAGACATCATAAGAGATTTGACTGCTTTAGATTCAACTCCTACCAAATTTTCAGTGTAAGAATGAATCAATAATTTAAGGAACCATCAAAATTCTGGATTTCCGATTCAGGCGGGTTTCAGAATAAAGAACATGACGAAGAAATGCTGATGAAAAATGCAGTGTAATGCATTTTTTCGCTATATAGCTTGAGCTTGCGTAACACCTTATTATATGTACCTGACACTAGCACCGAACTTGATAATTATTTCAGCGTTACGTGCAAATTGAAACGAGAAAATGAAAAATTCAAAGAAGCAGTGGGGAACATAGAAAAATGAAGGCAGCGACATGTGCTTTAAACGGTTACTTCTAATACGAAGCTAGTCCCTCACACTCCGAACATCTCTAACCTATCCCACCAACGCAGCGACCCTTTATAGAATAAAGAACAACCCAAAAGATTCCAAGGATTCAGTAGGTAGGAGATGGAGATCTAATTCAGAAACTGGTTTGGGAAGAAGCGGGATTATTCCATTCGATAAGCTGAAATGCTTATCTAGGAAGCTTTTGCTCCGAGAGTTGCTCTCTATTCATTTCACTCTTTTGATAATGTGATATAATTGATCCATTATATCGATTGATTTTTTGATTAAATAGTTACAAAATGGACTCTGAATCGAGGAACACCACAGATTGGCGCTTTCACTTACTTACTTAGTTAATTATTATATTTAGTTGATCCGTCATTCGCCTGTGATCTTGGGCGATGGTGGTCCATGAAGTAGTTAGTCGATTTAAGCGAGTCGGCCCATCTTACTGTCGTCCAACAGGTGGTTTTTGGTCTCGAGGAATCCATTCAATACCGGGTGTTTAGCTGCAGGAATCTCACCCATGCGACTTTTAAATTGGTGAGATTCCTGCCATTGATTTGTACTCCAGGAGTCCAGGAGTATAAGCGTAGTCGTCATCGTGTCCTTTCAGAATGTTCATGAAAATTGCGCGAGCTCTAGAGAAGCTTAGAAGATATTTGGTGATATAGGATCATCTTGGCGGACACTTCTTGTGATGGGTACCTCATATTTTCTGTGGAATGGCGTCAAGGTGGTTGTGAAGTTAGCGTAGCATTCTTTGAGCAGGTTTGTTTAAGCTATTGAGAACTTGTTCCATCCGCAAACCAAATTCAATACACTTCGATCACGGAAGAAAACAGAAATCCAAAAATCTTCGCGTTTGTTTATTTCTATCTTTTTGCACACTTAGAGCGGGGACAAATGATATTGGCTAGATGAAGATGGAAGTTTTAACTTGTTTCACTTCAAAAGATAATGTGAAAATCACAAATTTCCAGAGTTCGTTTCAGTCTTCATAAGACGGCTATAGGGATAGGGAACTGTGAAAATGTTCAGAAAACGAAAGTTGATTGCATCACTGTCACCCTGATTGGAAGGTAATGTGAACGCAAATTCAACAGGCGGCGCCCTCCCACACAAACGGAAGAAATCAGGGTGTGAGGTTTTGCGTAATGTATTGCGCAAAGAAGCCGCAGATGTGAACGACGACTGTTCAATGAAACGATTACCCTTGCATTATTCATTGATAGAAGATCGCTTGGGATTCATGCAAATTGATATCAGTGAATGAGCCGTGGGAACAAAAAAAAGTGAATATGTGGCCATTTATTTGCAAAACAATTTGATATATATATATTTTTTTTTGTTTGGAAAGGCGGATTGATGGGGGTATGTGAAATCGGAACAAAAAGAGAATAGAACTCGTAGGAAATCAGAACACAATGGATATAAAACTGTTAAAAAAGAAAACTGTATTTAAGTGGAACTCGTAGGGAATTAGAGCTGTTTTAAAGTAAAACCGCATGGAAGCGGGACTGTGTGGAATTGGAACTATGCTCAATGGAGCGCGTTTGCTTTACCAAGAGTATTTTTAGTTGATTTATCGCTGAGAAAAGTAAAAACTTTACAAAATTGTTGTTTTTTTCATATTTTTGTTCAATTTTGAAGTCTAATCACCGATTACTATTCAATTTTGCTATTTTTTTTACTTTTTTCTCTGTGTTTCAAAGGTGATTTGATCTTGAAATTGACTTTGAAAAGATATTATATTTTATGTTTCTAGGAAAAGCACATTGCAATTTTTCATCAGATTAATACAAAAAATACATTAAACGATAGAATAAAACAATAGAAGATAATCAAAAGATATTAAAAAGATTAACAATATATTCGAGGTTTAGCCGCGACTACAATCGCATCCAAATACGGAATGCCAGTTAGTGGAATAGACGGTGGAGCTGGATTGTTCTGGAGGCACTAGATGACTCGCTCGTCTTTCAGGATATTTTGGAACGTGCGAGATTTGTTGACCTAAAAATTCTACAAATTCAACTAAAAATTGAGAAAAAAAGTAAAACAAATAGCAAAATTGAATAGTAATCGGTGATTAGACTTCAAAATTGAACAAAATTTTGAAAAAAGATTTTGTGAAGTTTTTACTTTTCTCAGCGATAAATCAACTAAAAAATACTCTGGGTAAAGCAAACGCGCTCCATTGAGCATAGTTCCAATTCCATACAGTTCCGCTTCCATGCGGTTTTACTTTAAAACAGCTCTAATTCCCTACGAGTTCCAATTCAATACAGTTTTCTTTTTTAACAGTTTTATTTCCATTGTGTTCTGATTTCCTACGAGTTCTATTCTCTTTTTGTTCCGATTTCACATACCCCTAGATTGATGAATTGCAGCAAAATATGAATGAAAAATGACAATTACGAAATCTATATAAAGCTAGCCTAGAAGATTCTTAAGCAGAGCATCACGAAACACAGCACGAAGAAAAAGTTGTGAATTTCCGAATTACAAGATCTTTAAGCAACATGAGAAGGGAACACGACAAAGCGTTCCGTTAATAGAGACATTTTAAAGACATCAAATACTGGAAAAGGATTGGACGAGCCAAGTAAATAGAGCATTTCTTGAATTATGAAGCTAGCAGAATATTTTACAAATCAAATAACGCATGCCGCCTGAATTAATTCACTTTGAAAAAAGAAAAAAAAACATTTTATTTAGTTTCATTCATTTAATTAAGATGGTTTTGCATTAAAATCGAGGAAAACATTTTTTCATTTTATTTTCCATCAATTTATTAAAAGTCCTTCCATTTTTTACGTAGCAAAACAGATGAGAAAGTTGATATTTTATGAATTTCCTTTGGAAAATCTTCCTTATTTTGAAAAGGCAAGAAATGCATTCAAATTGGCCGAAAACAAGAAGAGGATTCCAATTCGAAATTAGGTAGAACGCCTGCTGCGAAAATGGCAAAACGCACAAGAAGACGAAGTGCCCTTTTGCTTCCCCATCTCGTTCAACGTGTGCACCAAAAAAAAAGAAGCGAACGAGTTGCTCTTTCGCTTTCTCATTTTCTTTTTATTCATCCGACTATTCAGTTAAATGAACGCTTCTACTACCAGCATCGGAGCAGTGAGGAATGCCCTCTTATGAAAAATTATTCATGGATTTTGCTCTATTTCTTATTTTGAAAGCCTTCAGAATCTATTTTAATCGCCAACATCTCATTTGGAAATGCAGGAAGACCCCTTCGGAAATTTTTTTTTAATTCTTTGAAAAATTTGTAAGCCCGAGTTCAGTATTTATCGAATTCCGCTTTAAAGCCGCCAGCTCCTTGTTGCCAAATGAGCATAATTGAAGCTCAAACCGAGTCTTACCTTGAGCTTTTTTTTTTGCGAAAGCGGTGGAAACAAACACGGACAAATTCTCAAACGCCACTGAACAAAGTTCTAGCAATTCGGATTCGATATCTAGAAGCACTTTAACGTTGATCTGTACTCAAATGCTCATTTTATTCGATTTCCAGGCAATTTTCCAAAAAATCGTGTGGATTCAACTACTTTCAGTACTTTTAAATAGCTGTTTTGCTTTTATTTCTTCTTTTTTTGCAGTTTTTTCTTCAATTTCTGCGTGGATTCTTCAACAATTGACTATCTTTCACCTTTTTTGTAGTTATATGTAGACTTCTTATACCCGTTCACGTTTTAGAGATCTGTACAGGGTGCGGCATAAATAATAGGATGGGTTTAAAACGTCATAACTTTTGCAAAAAAAGTGGAATCGATATGATACTTGGGCAAAAGTTTACTTTAAAAATATAAAAACAAACAAATTTAACACTTTTTCGAATCTTTCTCCTTTCGCCTTCACCACAGCTCTCAATCTCTTCGGGTAGGACGCAGGTAGTTGACGTCAAGATCGTCATAGGCCTTCAGAAGCGCAATCTTCAGCGCACCTAAACTGGAGTAGTTTCCTCAAACGGGCGGCCCAATGGATTCAAATCCGGAGAAGAAACAGTCCATTCTGCAGAAGCGATGAACTCGGAGAAATTGTCCTTGCACCACTGTTGTGTTGCTTTGGTGCGATGAGCTGGAGCTGAGTCCTGTTGGAAGATCGAAGAATTTACACATTTCTTTTAGGGTCCCAAGACGTTGGTAATGATCCACAGTCCAATAGACCAGAGAATGAAGCACTTTCAGTTTTTTCGCAATCGCAGAATTGGGCAATCCCATTCTTTGCCCAATTCCATTCTCTTGCAATCCAGGATCGGGATGTACGGAGTCTACACGATGATGCAGTCACCATTGACTGAAATTCGAAAAAAATTAAGGAAAAACTTGAAAAAAAGAACAGCAAGGTGTAATAAAAATAAATAAAAAATGACTGTATACGCCGGGCGTGGTGTCTGACTTGCCGCAAAATCTCATCCTATTATTTATGCCGCACACTGTATACATATTTCAGATACATTTATAATTAAATTTGGGAAAGAAAAAAAACATTTAATTTAAGATCCGTATTTCACGTCACTATTCAGATGATATATAATTGAGAATTTAGTTGGGGGAGAGGGGTGATAAGAGTATAATACCATAAGGAGCAAGAATTTCTGAGAGCAAAGTGAGTGGCAAAAGCCACCGAGTTGACATTCTTTGGAATTTGTTCCAAATTAATAGCCACGGAGCAACTAAACGAAAGTCTAGCAATTCGGATTCAATGTCTAGAATTGGTCATGCATGAGCATTGTACAGCTGGTAATAAAATAGTGAAGACTGTCTACATATGAGCAGTTTTCATTAAAATTTATTACTCAAATGGCTATCAAATATTAATTTAACCTCTGCATTTTGTGAACAGAGCATAGTAATCTTCCGACTCGTAAGCTTGATTGAATAAAAAAGTTTCGAAGAGAGTCTGAAAAAAAGGCCCGTTTACTATGACGTAACATGAAGAGATCTCAATCATTTTGATGTTTTGAATATTTAGTTTTTCACATAAATTTTCGAAACATTTGAAAAGTTTCAAAAATTCAGAAATTGCAGGCTTCATTCCAAAGAAACCAGTGACGCGTTCATCAAGAATAACATATAATTTGCACATTTCCAGGTAAAATGCCAATAGAAAATAGTTCAAAATATGATAGGAGCAAGGTTTTCATTCTGTCGAAACTGTGCATCTGACAGCGACGAGTATATGCAGTCCTCCAAGTAAACATAGGTTCACCGACGGTTTTTGAATTATCTCGTTTTCAGCAAAGTTAAAAAAAAGTTTTGCCACTGAAAAAAGTTGCGTACATTTTAATATAAATGAGTGAAATTCAGAAAAAAATGTTTTCCAAATTCCAAAAAAAGATAGGTTCACCAAAATTTTGAATCAAAATGTATTTAAATGCGACCTTTTTTTCAACGTCAAAACCTTTCTTTAACTTAACCTGTACTGTGATAATGCAAAAAATCTAGGTGAATCTATGTTTATTTGGAGGACTGTACGTACGTGTCAAAACGGTTTGTCACGGTTACCAAAGTAATGCATTTATACTGAAAATCATCTGAAATCGTATTTATAAATGAACAATTAGTGATCCATTTGAGTTTTCTGGCTTCTGTATTCACTACTTTTCATAAAAGTCTTAAGAGGCATCGACAGTTCATCGCTGGCAGTCTTGATTGAACATGATCCTTTCAGAATCTCCTTTGATTCTTTTAAATTTTAGTCACAACGCTCCTGGATGTTAGCCTGAAGCACTTGAAACAAATCAGAAAATAAGTCGATGCTCCCATATATGTCGAGCATTCATTGCTACGATGGTGGTGCTGTTACTGATGATCACCGGATGTTTGGTGGAATGTTTGGTGACAACCTTGCAATTTCAGAATGCCAGAATTTCAGAATAAACAAAACTTCATGCACTACTATTATATAAAACACTTGTTAGACCTGCATTGAAACAGGGAAGAGTTGTAAGCAATCCAATAGGAAATCTAGATATTATAACTGTAAAATCTGTACAAAATTCGTTCACTGGAGGGCTGTATAATAGACAAAAAAGCAGATATTAAAAGACTAATGACTCGGAATATAAAACGGAGGAGGAACGCAACAAACTTAACGTCACGCTCACACAGTTTAAATTTTTCAGATGCCAATGGCACCTTTATTCCGATGATCTGGAATTTCTCTCATCTACAGATTCTAGAATTCCCTAGATGAGAGAGACTCCAAGAGACTTCGTGAGCTGAATCTCATTCCGTAGATCACGCAAACTTCTGTCACCCATGAGCTCCCTCTTAATGACATAGCCTGCAGAATTCATGATACTTTTGATCGGCGCTAATACAATTAGCCATTTCTTTACTTTTCTTTTCTGAAAATAGAAGCTCTCCATTGATGGTAGCTTGTTTCCAGCAAAACACTTCCAGAAATCTCCAATTTAACATCGGCTTCTGAACCTTTTGCCAGTTTTTCCGTAACAGATTACACTTTTTTTCTTATTATTCGGCTTCAGAAGAGTCCTTTTCTCTAACTTGTTAGTGTAATATTGCTTCTGTTTAAAGCTCACTGCATGCGTGTACCGCCGAAGAACAGATGTATAAGTCAACCAATACGGACAGATACTCAGAGATAAGCAGTCACCTACTCACGTGCAAGGTCCGACCTTCATCGTATGCTTCTTCAGCTTTTCTCCTCGTCGATTGCTCCATCTGTTATTATTCTTTTTTATTAATAACAGTTCAAATAGTGTAGGTTACACTACACAGCTCTCTGTTGTTAAAGCGTCGTCTTTTTACAGCCATCGAATCCTTTTTAGCACTGTCACTCACTCATAAAGGCATTCGGAAGTAAGGGAGCCGATTTCAAGCATCAACTAGTGGATAATTCATCGATGCTTCAATTATTTCATACTTCATATTTCGATACTTCAGGAATCAAGGTACTATATGCACTAAGCCAATAAGCTAGCTTGGTTCTTCATTTTCCCTCGAAGCACCAACTTCAAGCTAGCTTTGACTTTCATTTCGTCTCTACCAATTCATCCTCCTTTCAATCGATAACAAGCTGCAGTAACACTTTCTGCGCATCTGTCAGTCTCTCCCTGTCGCTTACAAATGCGACCATTCGAACTGCAATATAGCTACAGTTCTTCTTGCCCTCAACTCGAGGTCTAACGCGGGCCATCATATACATGTTCACTGACTATGAGAGGAATACCTAGCGTGGACCCACATGCTTCTCCATGCGTCTGCCATAATGCGCCTGGATGTGCATCATTTTACACAGGTCGTGCAGTTCTCGTATCAGTTTGGCGGGGCTTGTCCAGGGCGACAAATCTACTCATCCTTTTTTTAATGGAAGAATTTAGAGTATTTCAAATCGCTGAAATGATCATAATCCCTAACTATAAGAATAATTATGATTCCTCCCCAATGACTCTTTATTATTTAAATCATAAACGTAACCCAAAAATTTTAATATGATTTCTTGAAATACTTGTTAATTATCCATGGATTCTAGAGTTGTTTGATAATCACAAAGTGAAATATTACCACCATGGCGAAGTTGTTGAGCTGTCCTCGTCCGTTGTATAGAAAGGGGCTGCAATTATTTCGCTTTTAAAATTGCACAATCAAGCGGTTCAATCTAAAATGGAAGCTCTAATAAGATATTTCAATTCGAATTGTGCCTCAGTCAATCCTTCAAAATGCAGAAAATTCGGAATTTCCTGTTAAATGAGCAGAAAAAATAGAATACTCACTCTCGTACGTGAAATCCGTTGAGTATTGGTCCGAAGTAGCGCCTGAAATAGTGAGGAGACGTTTCATTAAAGAGATAACTTACTGAATTGTTATACATTATTTGGCGTACACATATGTATTGCCCCCGGCCACAATACATACAATGCTGGCCATAAAGGTATTAATAATATGTTTTTTTTTCGAGATTACTTGGCTCACAGGTGAACTGCGGTCATGAAATTTTTTTGCACGTTTTTGAAGGTAAATCACGTTAACTGAAACTCAAAACCTCGAAAAAACTGATTATTAATACCTTTTTGGCCAGCACTGTACGCTGTCACCTTTCCCATTTTGGGGAATTCAGATATACATAACGTCTATATTCTCTTTCCGAGATCCACTTTGGTTCTCCACATACACATTCTTCACCATTTTATCGAGGCCCACATTTCGAAAGATATCAAAACTACAATATTGACTATCAGAATTCGGAAATGGGAAACGGTATTCGAGAGTTTCTTCTACAACAGCAGGAGGCTCAAACTTCCCATTTCTACGAAATATTAGTAACGCAACAAAAACCGTATTTATTCCGTAATGAAAAGAATTGGAAAAGTAATGCCAACCCGAAGATAATGCCGATGAATTCGCTCAAAAGACGAATCCCTGCGTTCACTTATGATATTAAACATAGGGTAGCGTTTGATGCGTAGCGAATCTGAACAGTTCCAGCACGACCAAATCTTGCCACAATCACCAACAGAGATCAAGTTCACCAAGACCATCAAAATACTCCAGAAGCTGTTCAATGAGGTAAAATGCATCAATCGTGTTCGCTACGAACAATTGACAGCTAGGTTTGAGGGTAGAAGCCAGATGACGAAGGACCAAACACAATGTCTTATCTGGGCTGGCTCAATCTTCGGACCCTCATAATTTGATATGAAATCCAATCCAAAGATCACGCAGTTCACGACATCGCAATGAAAGCTGGCTCGGACTTCAAGAGTGCTACTATTTTCAAAGCCAACGTGGTAAGCTATAAAACTAATCGAAGCCGATTTTCATAGAAGGACAAAGAGCAGCCTGAGCAACTTTTCGAAAACCCAAAAAATGCTTTCAGCTGCTCAAAATTCCTTTGAAATATAATAGATTAAAAAGAAACAACTATGATGGACTGAAAACATAATGCGAATAGCTGATGAATGAAGAAAGCAAGTGAGTCAAGAATCGATTCCCCGAGACGAAGCACCAACTATCGGATATCCCATCATGACATGGTCGAACAGCTTACAAAAAGCTATTTTTTTTATACGAAGAGAAAACAGGAATATCCACTTCATGATGACTGTCTATGGTCGCAGAGTAGGCTCACAGCCATAAAACGAGTGGGAAATCTGTGTCCACAAAGTGAGCGAAGAACAGATCGATTAAGCCAATAAGTAAATACGTATACTGTGTTAAATGAGCTGAGAAAATAAAACAAAAAACTAACTTGTCTCCCAAGTACTGCCTTCCGTGGTTTCCGCGGTACCTGAAATAGTGAAGAAAGTTATAGTAAAAACAAAAAAAAACAATATTTCCATGGACTACCATCGCCCAGGGCGGCAGAACCTTGTTAGCTGTGAACAGTGTTCACAGAGGTGGATGACGGATCGATTAAGAAAGTAACTAACTATGTAAGTACGTATACCGTGTTAAATGAGCTGAGAAAGTTAAAGAAAAAAACTCACTTTCATACGTTGTCTCCGCTGTGATGTCCGTGGTACCTGAAATATTAAAGAAATTTATAGTAAAAATAAAAAGATTTTACTATATTCCGTTGGATAGCCAGTTGATGCAGTCTCGCTAGTTGTATAATCAAAAGGAGGAGTTGTTGACTCAACAGTTATTGCTGAAAATTGAATAAGATTCCAGCTTACTATGGATTATAGCTGCAAGGAAAATATTGTATCTCATTTCCGTCCAGCGAGCGGCGAGAGATTCACTTCTAGGACAAAGATGGAGTTGGAGATCCAGAAGTTCTACTCAAAATTATTCAGCAGCAACTTCTCTTCTCCAAAATCAACCAATATTTCCATGGACTACCAACGCCCAGGGCGGCAGAACCTTGTTAGTGTTCACAGAGGTGAATCGATTAAGTAAGTAACTAACTATGTAAGTACGTATACCGTGTTAAATGAGCTGAGAAAACTAAAGAAAAAAGCTCACTTCCATATGTCTCCGATGTGATGTCCGTGGTACCTGAAATAGTAAAGAAATTTATAGTAAAAATTAAAAAAAATTTACTATATTCCGTTGGATAGCCAGTTGATGCAGGCTCGCTAGTTGTATAATCAAAAGGAGGAGTTGTTGTCCCAGCAGTTGTCGCTGAAAATTGAATAAGATTCCAGCTTACTATGGATTATAGCTGCAAGGAAAATATTGTATCTCATTTCCGTCCAGCGAGCGGCGAGAGATTCACTTCTAGGACAAAGATGGAGTTGGAGATCCAGAAGTTCTACTCAAAATTATTCAGCAGCAACTTCTCTTCTCCAACATCAACCAATATTTCCATGGACTACCATCGCCCAGGACGGCAGAACCTTGTTAGCTGTGAACAGTGTTCACAGAGGTGGATGACGGATCGATTAAGTAAGTAACTAACTATGTAAGTACATACGTATACCCTGTTAAACGAGCTGAGAAAGTTAAAGAAAAAAACTGACTTTCATACGTTGTCTCCGTGGTACCTGAAATAGTAAAGAAATTTATAGTAAAAATAAAAAAGAATTTACTATATTCCGTTGGATAGCCAGTTGATGCAGACTCGCTAGTTGTATAATCAAAAGGAGGAGTTGTTGTCCCAACAGTTGTCGCTGAAAATAAAGGAATAGTTGAAAGAAACAATGGCAAAAAGAGATTCACATGGCACAATTGTTGGATCATAGCTGCAAGCAAAATATAGTATATTATTTCCGTTTTGAGCTCTCCATTTCCCATTGATAACACTTTCAGCGACGTAATTATCGCTTCTGGGGAAATTCGGGTCAAAGTTACTCCAATACATAGGAGTCCCGTCATCCCACTGGAATCTAGAGCTTGATGAGGCGCGACTCAGTCCGATCCAGAAAATAGCATTATTATCTCCAGTTGCTGTGCGGACGTAGGCTTAATACAACTAGAATTCATCGAATTATTGAATTGAGAACTTACAAGCCAAAAAATTTGTCTGAGTAGTAGTTGGCACGATTGCGAGATTTGTAGAACGCCTATGGCAGAAATTCTGAGCATCTTGGAAACTGAGTTGCTGCGTTGAAATGGAGTAACACCTAAATATTTAGTTCTTAAGAAATCAAGCGATAATAAGAAATGACGTACAAATTTAAAATTTGGTATTCACTTGGATTGCACTGACAGCTCACAAAGCCTACCAGTGCGGCGAAAAGGAGAATAGAGAGTAGGCTTGACGTCATCTGAAACTGAGATTATGAAGTGCTGCCTGCTCTTGCAGATTTTATGGTTAAAGACAAGGTTCAAAGGGAGTGCTATCAGAATTTGCAATACAAGAATTGAAAAAAGTAAAAACTGTAATAAACAGCAAAAGAAGAGGTATTGATGTGCATTATGAATTTTGTGAGCACTCCTCTCATTTTATATATTTTTCCATTTTCTCAAGTGATTTTTACGCCTTTTTTATGAGATTGCTTAGTCTCAATTTTATTTTCATAATGTCAACACTATAAATCATTTTTTGGCTTATCAGTGAAAACTGAGAACTATGTATGCATAAGAACTGTTCAAATGAGCCTTTAAAACAAAATTTTTAAACACCGGACAGAATAAAAATGGCACCACTGACAATCAATATCTAATTTTTTTTTCACGGCATCCTGCCCAATTTTCTTAATGGGACTTGCGGTCACTGTTATTCCGAGTGCTACCCCCATTCGAAGTACACCAAGACGGATGACTTCAGAACAGAAATACATGCACTTCTATTTCAGTTTTTAATGCATTGATATTCATAATTTGAATTTAAACTTAACCTGTTCTTATCAAGACGGTAACCCGTTTTTCATAGAAAATATACTGACATTTTCAGAAAATCAATAAAAACCGCTATGCGTCTCAATTATTATAATTTCTCCTGTTGGCATTATTATCTTCAGTACAATATTGAATAAAAGAAAATAAAATATGTCCGTGAGCTGTCTTTTTAGAGAACAGCAAATGCAGCGTGGACTAGAATGGAAAATGTTGCTGATTAAGCCATCAATGCTTTATCATAATGGAATTAAGAGGCCTATTTTCTTTCTGTGACGAATTTTGTGCTGTTTCCATCAATCGTGAACACTTCCAGCTTGATTCTCTGCATTTTCAGACGACAGTAACTGTAAAATTCCGAAGAAAACTTAAATGCTTTACAGAATAATCGATTATAGAACGGGGCAGGAAAGGAAATTGCAGACCGCTATAAAGTAAGGAACATTAAACATTCAAAACTCAGCTATATATATATATATATACATAGAGTCAATTCATATTCCGGATTTAAGAAGTAAGTTATTCAGCTGTCAAAATAGAAACGATGAATGTATAATAAATGTGATTCGCATTCGATCTCTTTCATTTTCAGCTGATTAAACAGAAAAAAAAGTTTTCATTAAATAAATTTTGCAATATAAACATCTGGAAGCCAAAATAATGGAGTTTGTGAACCTGACATAGATTTTATGAAAACCACTTCTAAAATCCAGAGTCTGGAAATGATTTTCATTTTTTTTGCTAAATTTCAGATGCAATGCAACGATATTCCCTCCATTTCTTTCATCTGACCAGTTGTGCTGCATCGTGAAACAATTTTCAAGAACCCAGGAATCCGAGAATTTTCGGCCTTATTCGAAACACTGCTCAACAAGTTTTTCCGAGAAACTTTAATTTATTTGATGCGTGGTTTTAATTGAACGACGATGGAACGTTCAAATCCCCGCTCAACAGTAATCCTAAAGGAACACCCTGCACATCAAAAGCACACTGTCCTTAGTCCTTTGAACTTCGAAAAATTGAAGGAGCGTTGTGTGTTATCATTTCAATTTTTTTGCTTTCATTTATCAAAATTTTAATTAAAACTGTCTGACAGAAGAATCAAGGAGGAATAAAATCTTGTTTTCGCAATAAGCGATCGAGTCGAAGTTTGCAAAATTCAAGAAAGGGTCTGTCAGAAGAAAAGAAAGCGTCATCCAGCGCTGTGCCGGCAAAATTTCGCAATTCAAGATGGTTTGAATTTTTATATTTTTTAATGATATTTTGGCTCTAAATTCTCGATTTACAGGCAAATACAAATATGCCGAATCAACCAATGTCTAAAAGTTGCCTGGATTCAAGATGAAGGAAGAAAAAAAACGTACTTCGTCATTCCGGAATATGAATTAATTTGATTTCCGAGTCAATGATCCTTACCTTATAGCGGTCTGCAAATTCCTTTTCTGGCACCGTTCCAGTACTTGAATCGTTTATTCTGAAAAACAGTTCAGTTTTCTTCGAAATTCCACAGTTACTGGCTTCTTAAAATGCAGACAATGAAGCTGGAAACAGTCACGATTGATGGAAACAGCACAAAACTCGTCACTTCATGAAATAGGAACGAATACCTTATCATTCTGATATCATTCTGAAGCAGCACAAAATTCGTCACAGGAACGAAATAAGCCTCTTAATTCCATTTTGATAAAGAATTCATGGCATAATCAGCAACATTTTCCATTCTAGTCAACGCTGCATTTGCTGTTCTTCAAAAGACAGCTCACGGACATATTTTTATTCAATATTGTATTAAAGATACTAATGCCAACAGGAGAAATTATAATAATTGAAACGCATAGCGCATTTTATTGATTTTCTGAAAATGTCAGTATATTTTCTATGAAAAACGGGTTACCGTCTTGATAAGAACAGGTTAAGTTTAAATTCAAATTATGAATATCAATGCATTAAAAACTGAAATAGAAGTGCATGTATTTCTGTTCTGAAGTCATCCGTCTTGGTTTACTTGGAATGGGGGTAGCACTCCTTCAGTGACCGCAAGTCCCATTAAGAAAATTCGGCAGGATGCCGTGAAAAAAAATTAGATATTGATTGTCAGCGGTGCCATTTTTAATCTGC
Organism: Caenorhabditis inopinata; assembly: GCA_003052745.1. Taxonomy (NCBI): domain Eukaryota; kingdom Metazoa; phylum Nematoda; class Chromadorea; order Rhabditida; family Rhabditidae; genus Caenorhabditis; species Caenorhabditis inopinata. The sequence goes on from AP018155.1 coordinate 4,015,849, forward strand.
CCGCTGTTTAAAAATTTTGTTTTAAAGGCTCATTTGAACAGTTCTTATACATAGTTCTAGGTTTTCATTGATAAGCCAAGAAAACGATTAAAAAAACGCCATAAAATAGTGTTGACATTATGAAAATAAAATTGGGACTAAGCAATCTCATAAAAAAGGCGTAAAAATCACTTGAGAATATAAAAATATATATAAAATAAAAAGAGTGCTCACAAAATTCATAATGCACATCAATCCATGAAGAATTATCACGTACTTCCACAACCACATTAAAGTTATTATTAAACATTACGTTATCAGAGTGGGTTAACTAAACAGTTCTGAAACACAGTATTTCATTGACTGATGAACTGCGTACCTGGATGTTTTAGACTGGACAGCGTCTAGCGTTAATCTGTTTATATATATATATATATATATTTTTTTTTAGGAGATATATAAAACGCTCTGCGATGTGTAATTTGCAAGGTTGATCAAACAAACATTTTGAGAGGGAACAAAGCTATAAAAGGGCGTGTGGTCGGCTAGGATTATGTATATATCCGCGGACATTCTCACTTACTTAATCGATCCGTTATTTGCTTGGGTAGGCGCGGATCACGGCTAGCCACCTTGCGATTTTTTGGTGAATGTGATCCATGAAATAATCAGTTGATTTCCTCGATATATTGAGACTTCCTTTTTCAGTGAGTTGGGCCATCTGACGTGTCGTTTTTGATCTCGAGGAATCGATTCTTGTATCAGTTTTGTCCATCTCCCGTCGGATCTTCGCAGTTATATTTATGCCCCAAAAATATCCAAAATGATGTTTGATTCTGAAAATGACAATTTTCGTTTCTAGAAAAAAAAGTAGATTTAGTAGTTAGCAGAATGATTGTAGATTCACTAGACTGAGTTTTCTGCCATATGAAATATGAAGGCGGAGAGGGGGACTTTGGATAATTCTGGCACAATCTCTAAGCAAAGAGATGGCAAGTGGGAGCACTTCAGATTCCAAAACTGTGAATTTCCAGTCCCTTTCTGTCTCTAGCATTGGATAATTGTGAAAAATATCAAAAAGGAAAGAACAAAAAAGATTTTAAAAACCGTATGGCAGATGGCCAAGAAATTTTTTTTTCATTCTGGTAACAGCGTTCCCAAAACGGAAAAACATTGAAACGAAACACGACGGCGGGTGACAGGTGTTACACAATATGGTTGCACAGTGCGGCCTTGAAAGGTCACCCGAAGTTACAACAGAAGTTTGGAAGTTCCATGGGAAACAGCCGAAGGAAAAGAGGAAGCAACGAGATTTCTGTGAACCCCACCGCCTTAGAGACATTCTGAAAAAGTGCTGCGGAAGATGAAAATCCTCTCCTAAAATAATTTATTTGATAGCATTTCTTGGAGAACATTTAAAAAGTGACAACCAAAGACAAAACCAACAATGTACAACGAGAAAGCAAAAATACGTTAAAAGAAGTAAGGCTTCCACGAAAGACGAAGTAAGACCGTCGCGTCTCGTCTTCGTCATCGTCTAGAATTCGTCTGACGCAGAGATGGACATTGCGTTGGTACACATGTACTTTAATTGACGACATAAGACGAACACAAGACGAACTGAAAGCCGAACGAAGACGAGGCGAAATGATTCCACGAAATACCACCGACTCGTTTCGTCTTTCATGGAAGCCTTAAACAGAAGAAACCGAAGAAAACGGTGTAGAAGTGAACTGAAACGGGATTGAATGCGGTAGATCTGCATTCCGGGTGAATGCGGGCTGCACCCTGGCCGGCAAATCATTTTCGAAAGAAAGGTTGCAAGTGGTCGCAAATTGAAGATCTCTGAGAGACCCGGACTGACGAACACCCATTACTTAGCGGATTCGGAAAGCTGCTTTCATTATAATACGGGTAGAGATTAGTGTGTCGTGTCGATTCAAAAATCGATCAATTTTGATTCGATTTGTTGAACGGACAAATCGAATTGAATCAATTCGATTCGATTCGATTCGATTTTGAATCGATTTAGTTCGATTCGATTCGATAAAATCGAATCAACCAAAATAGTGCAAATGCGCTCTATCGATCAATGCCTTCGGCGGCGGTTTGAAATCGTATTTTCCTTTGAAAAATGCAATTTACTAAAAAACAGTTTGAAAATATGATTTTAAACCGCCGCCGAAGGCATTGATCGGTAGAGCGCCTTTGCACTATTTTTGTTGATTCGATTTTATCGAATTGAATCGAACTGAATCGAATTGAATCGAATTGAATCGAATTGAATCGAATTGAATCGAACTGAATCGAATGGAATCGAATTGAATCGAATTGAATCGAATCGAATCGATTCCAATTCGAATAACATCGAATCGATTCCAATTCGAATAATATCGAATCGATTCAATTATAAAATGGAATCGAATTGAATCGAATTGAATCGAATCGAATCGATTCCAATTCGAATAACATCGAATCGATTCCAATTCGAATAATATCGAATCGATTCAATTATAAAATGGAATCGATTCGATTTTTATTCAATCGCGATTCGAATCATGTTGAATCGATTGAATCGATTCAAAAATTGTCGATTTAATTCGATTCAATCGATCAATTCCAAAATCGACACGACACACTAGTAGAGATCTACAATCCACGATCTTTCCTGACAAGCACTGTTCCAATTGAAAGAAAATTATACACCGTCCGTTTCGGCACGAATGAAATTATTGATTGAGGTGATTTGCAAGATTGGATGTGGCACTGGGAAATTAAGAAAAACGAAGAAAACAGGAAAACAGGTTTTGGAAGGTGGCACCGAAAACGAGCAATCACTTCCTGTCGCGACGATTCTTCTCCGTTTCCGGCTTCTTGCCTTGAATGCCTCCGTTTTGTCGGGATCTATCTGAAAATAATTAGACTTAAATAAATTTTGGCAACAACAGATCCTCCCATTCTTCGGATTCGTCATTTTTTCTCATTTTCCAATTCAAAAATGCATTTTTTTTTCCTACAGCTCATTTACTTTTCCATTACTCATCGTCACCTTGTCCGCCATGATTCCTTCTCCTCTGGTAGTCCCTAGTCTTGATCCAAGAATCGGCGTCTTGTGATGCCTTCTGTCTCCCCGACTCGCGTCCTCTCACATCTCTGCCATCCCGTCGTCGAGCCGGCAAGTAAGAGCTGCCTGTAAAACTGTTTGGAAACGAATCATATTTAGATGAATACGCAACGTACGCCGTTGATTCCGCTCATGTTTTCGTTGATATGGCTGAAATCGGGAGCCTGAAAAAATATTGGGACAATTTTTTTTTTCAGATAACCAGCCAAACAAAGTGTTACCACAAATCTCACCAGTTACTAGTCGAATGGCCAAGCGATTTTCGCTGAGCTCTTCGCATAGTGCTTTCTGATTGCTCCCCCCTTCCTTGCTCGACTTTTCCTCGTGACTGTCAATTGGCTCGGTCTTGACTTTCACTCCAATGCACTCTCGCTTGATGGAAACCTTTTGCTGCTCATTATGCTTCCTCCAGTTTTCTTCTCTAGGCGGTTCTGGCCTGGGGAGATATTTCAGAATATATTCAGCCTGGCTGATGATGTTGGTAGCGGCGTACACATAGTAAGACGCTGGAAGCTCATGGAACACAAAGTCAGCGCTCGTTCGCTTTGAATGCTGCTCTTCCAATATGTTTGTCTTTTTCATTTCGAGCCAGGCAATGGCTTCGTCGATCCCTGGTAGATTGCTGACATCAAACATCTTGACGTGCTCCTCACCATCGTAGAGTCTCACTGTGTCTTCTTTATATTCAGTCCCTTTCATTTTTATTTCCTTTTTCATTTCTTTTTCGACCTTCTCTTCAGAGTTGCTAGTTGTGTTGTCACCGTCCTTCACTGCAACATACGTCATTCCCCAAGCTCCGCCCTCTCTACTCGGTCATTGGTGCGGGAGGTGTAGCACTCACAAAAGCTCACACCCAAAACCGCCCGCCACAAAAAGCGGAGAGAATAGAAAATGCGGCGTGATGAAAAGAGGAGAAGGAAAAAAAAGCGCTGATAGTGAGTAATACGATAATAATTTTCATCGGACTTTTATTTTTGGGAAAATTCAAAAATTTAGAATCAAATACCTCTAATAGTAAAGTGAACTCATTTTCCGATCAAGATAAACCCTCTAATAGAAAGGAATACCCTCTAATCCTTCAGAAACTCTTAAAGAATGCAAAAAGACGATAAAGGCTTATTGAATTGGCTTCCGGAACATCTTTCTTAAAGTGTCGGTGTTCTGCAAATTGGTCAGACTGAGTACGTTTATCTGATCTAAAGCCAGAAGAAAAAGTCGCTTCTGTGCGGAGTTCTTACGGGTAACTTCTTGAATGGGAACCAAAACTGACACCGCTGAGCTGCTGAGCCAATCATTCGAGTCAAGGAGATAGGCGGAGATCAATTTGAATCATAGTACCTTACAAATCGACCTTTTTCAATTGGAACTCACAGATCCCGGTGAACATGTTAAAAACAGACGTAAATAATCAGCGCTGTAATGAACAGGAAGCGCTGCTTGGGTGTCAAATTTCTTCCAAACTTTGACCAAAGGATGATCAATTTTTTAAAGGAAACAAGATAATATCGATGAAGATGTAAAAAAATGAGTACGAAAAGTGTTAAAAATATTTGATATCTTGAAGATATCAAATATTTTTAACACTTTTCGTACTCATTGTTTCACATCTTCATCGCCCCCCCCCCCCTCCCCATTTCATCGACAACAAAATGCAGCGCTTTATAGATGACCAGATTTCGACAAAAGTTGGTTAACTTTAGCTGTTCGTGAACGTTTTGCACCGCTTTGACACTTTGACGGCTTGTCTTTGTCTGTGATGAAGGCAATGCTCCATAATTTCGAACTTTAACAAATAGTTTCAAGAAATGCTTTAAAATATGTTCAAACTACTGTACTGGCCATAAAGAATGCGCGCGGGTGTTTTTTTGGGATAAAATCGCTGAAAACTGATATTTTGTCGTGAAAATTCTACTGTAGCTGTGGAACACCCTCACGACAACTTGCAGAAAATGAAATTGCATCATTGCAAAAGTTTTAAATTAAAAAAACTTCTTTTTTTTTCGATTTTTCGATTTTTGAATATTTCTATTTATCACGATTTTCTCAAATGTTGGATTTTTTCCAAAACTATCTATATTTACGAGCTGCAACTTACTGAATACGCTACTCAGGTCATTTTTAACACTGCGAAGAAAATTTAGATCGATCGGAGCAGTTTCAGCAAAGTTATCCCAAAAAAAAAAGCCCGCGCGCATTCTTTATGGCCAGTATTGTGCTCTTAAATTGCTTCTGAAAAGGTCGAAGTTACGGAAATTTATAATTTTGAAGTAGATTTTGAAATCAGAAATCATAAACATCGTAAATCAGCATCACTCTTCTATCAATTACGATCAAACGAATTGGAGTTTTAACAAATTGAATTTCGAAATCGTATGATGAATCACTAGTCCGCAAACACCGCTTGATAAATGCACTCGTGACTCATGAGCTATAATATAAAACTAGGTCAATCCAATTTTGAACTCACACGTCTCCTTGATTGTCTCATGTATTACGCCATCGGGGTTTTCACATGGGAGTTCGTGTCCTGCCGGAGTTGAGTTATTCTCAACTTGTTCATGGACTGCTGTGCACAAATCACAGTCATTTGGAAGTGCTCGAGATGAGTGTGTCTTTAAATTAAACTTACCCATCTGCTCTTGCTTTTTATCCATTTGATAATTTGTTTCCTTTGTGGACTTTGCTTTTTTGAGCAACAATTTGCTCTTTCTATCGCTCTTTCAGTAGTCGCTCTGAAGGCTTGTGAAAGTTAGGTTAAGAAAATCGAAAATAAAGAAAGATGAAAAAAGAAAGTTGGAAACTGTACTAGAACAATTGTTCCGTTACTACGAGTAAGGTGGGGGGGGGCTAGCGAAAAATAGAAGAAATATGGGCGCGAGACGACGATATAAATGCAAATCAGCAAAAAAAAACACGGGCGGTGGGAATCACTGTCTTTTTTGCATTTTTGGCCAAGAGAACCCCATCCGACAACCTCGCCTACAATGAATGTGAATATCATTTCAGAGATTTCAGACAGGAACCAAATGGGAAAATTTCTCATAAATTTGCGACTGTTAGAACAGAAATGCATCACTCAGCTTTGACTCATCACTTCCTTTCACTTAAACCGTTAGGAAATCTGAAAATCAGAAATTTGAAATTCATTTTTCAATGGGTAAAGGAGGGCAAGGAAAAGTGGAATAGAGGAGCGTCTAGCTCTAAAAGTTCACCGAAATTCAGTTGCTCGAGGTTCGATTCGATTTATAGAAACAGCTTCAGTGAGGCAACGGCTATTATTTCTGAATTCTAGAATTCCAGAATTTCTAGACGTTTCCGGAGCAATTTCTCGCTTTCATTCCGTCCTGAGCCGTTCAACAGAACTTTGTGAACTCTTTCTTTAAAGGCACTGGTCTAACTTTAACGAGATAACTATATTGAGCATCGCAGACACAAATGTGGATGAGTCGTAAAGACCATCATGACAAAATGTGATACTTATCCGATGAAGGAGTGTGACCCCCCTCCTTCCCGCCACACACCACACCTGCTCCTTTCGCTTGCTCCCTTGCTGCCCATGTGTTGATGCTCCCATTCACAAGGGTGGGGGGAGGGGGGGGGGTTGTATTGTGCTATGTGGAGACAGAGTTGGTAAACATTGTTGGATGTAGCGATCTTCGAATATATAAGATTTTTCATAAACTGTGCACTTGAAGCTTCAAAATCTGCATTACCAAAAGTGCCTTAAAAGCCTCTACAACAAACAACCGTTGTGTGGGCAAAACATGGGCAAAACATGCACAATATTCTCCGGAAACCTGGAAACCTGGATCAGCAAGTGACCTCAAAGCTCTGTGCAAAACAGTAGCGCAGAGTCATTGGCGAATGCTCATTCTTCTACACGCTATGCAAAAACTGCACAAGTCTACAACAAGTCTCTCACAATTCTAGGCCAAACGTTGAAGGATCGCAAATCTTAGCCAAGTTTTCCACAGTTTTAGGCCACAACTTGTGGGAGATTTGTGTTGAACTTGTGGAGTTTTGCTGAGATGAGTGAAGATGAACAATTGAAGAGCGTAACTTGGGCAAAGTTGGGGCAAACGATAGCCCAAGGTACGTTGAGATGTCAAACACACGTAGATCATCGTCTAATGATCAATGGTCTAATCAATCTCCTTGGCAGGCTACTAAACTCACGAAATGAGCTACATAACCAGACCGTCAAGTTTCCATAGAAAAAAAACTTTAAAAAAACTCAACTTGAAAAATGTGTCACTCAATATTGAATTTCCGAAGTAATTTTGTATGCACACTCCAATTTTCAAGCCTTCGAGTCTTGCTCTGGCATCCGAGCGCAGTACAAGGCTTAAATCTTGACTTGGCTCAATGAACCTCGCTAATGGTAGTTTGCGCGTGTTGTATTAGGTTGTAACATAAGAAACCGCGGTTTGATCCAAAAACAAAATTTATTATAAAAACAAAATTACAAAACTTTAATCCAAAAGGTATTCGCCATTATTAACGGCTATTTGTCGCCAACGTCCACACAAAGAATGGATGCCCTTCTCGAAGAACTCGGCCGGCTGCGACTTGAATAAGTTAGACACCCAAATTTGGACCTCGTCGCGGTTTTTGAACTTTTTCTCGGCCAGAGAGTGCTGCATCAACCGGAACAGATGGTAGTCGGATGGCGCCAGGTCAGGGCTGTATGGCGGGTGAGGCAGGACTTCCCAGCCCAATTCCTCGATTTTCCGTGCAGTGATCTTTGCAACATGCGGCCGGGCGTTGTCGTGAAGAAATTTTGTTGACGCCGTATCCACACCTTGACGTCGCAGCGCTTGATCCACACGGTCCAATTGATGTTGATAGAGGTCCGCCGTAACTGTTTGACCCGAATCCAGAACTTCAAAATACACAAGACCTTTGCTGTTCCACCAAACACAAAGTATCACCTTTTTTCCGTGGATGTCCGGTTTTGGAGTCGGCTTTGGGGCCTCAGCGGGGTCCAACCACTGCCGTTTTCTTGTTGTGTTGTCGTAGCAGATCCACTTTTCATCTGACGTAACAATGGAGTCGAAAAAACCGCCAGTTTTTGCACGACGAGTGAGAATTCCGGCCATTGTCACTCGGGTCGCCTTGTTTGCATTGCTCAACTGGTGTGGCACCCACTTTCCGCACCTGTTCGTCTTGCCGATTTTATGCAAATGACGCTCAATTGTCATGTGAGAGCAGCCAAACTGTTCTGCAAGCTCTCGAGTTGTTTGGCACGGATCCGACTCTATTGCTTCCTTCAACAGGTCATTGTCGACGACTTTAGCTCGATGTCCATGTTCATGATCCTCCAAGCTTTCGTCACCACTTCGGAATCGTTTAAACCACTCCTGGCATTGACGTTCAGACAGGGCTTCCTCGCCAAATACTTTAAAGAGCGCACGATGAGATTCAGCAGCCGATTTGCCGTGCTTAAAGTCGTACCACATGCAAACTCGCATTCGAAATTTTTGATCAGACATTTTCTAAACACTTTTTCTTGTGGAAAAATAAAGTAAACATAGACAAATTATATATCAAACGATGCGCAATAAAACGCTCTTTCTAATAGACAAAACCGCATTCAAAAATATTTAATTACAAAAAGAATATGGATGAACTAAGACAACCGCGGCTTCTTATGTTACAACCTAATATAATATTGGCTTACTTACTTGGATACTTGGACGCCCGGTAGTAGGCTGGGGATGTTCTCAGCGCCGGGCACATCGGGTCTTTTATCATTTGTTTCGGTCCTCTGCGGCTTGGGACCAGTTGCCGACGGAAGTATTGAATGTGCATCGGACTATCTTGTTGCGGGACGGCCCAATATTCTTTTAACGTTCCTTGAACACCAGAAGGCGATTCGGTTTGTCCATCTATCGTCTTGTCATTTGTACGACGTGGTCTGCCCATCGATACTCCAGATGCGATTTTATCTCGTACAATTCAAAGAAGTTCGAACTTATGAATGACTGTGACTTGAACCTCAAATTTACAGAGAGTATTTGCGTAATCCACAGAAAATTCTGCTAAAAATTTCAGCAAGCTTCCGCAGAAAAAGTCCTTGAATCACCGAAAATGTAAATATTTTAGAAAGATGCTGAATATTTTCTCATTACATGGATCACTGACAATAATGAAAATAATCTGGAGAACTTTCAGATCAATTTTGCTTATTTTAATCACAGCAGATTTCAAGTTCATGAGTTTTTCGAAATTAGATCAAGGAAAAGCAAATATAATTATTTAACAGTTTTATTATTCTATTAAAAAATGAAAAAAAAGCAAATTGAAATGCTTGTCGGTCGATCGATATTTGAACAGGCCAAATGTGAAGTTATGTCATGAGAACTGCAATAAGTCTGATCATTAAAAATCAATACCGAAAAAAAAATCGATTTTTAAACTATAACCTTCCTCGGTCCATGTTTGGCCCTCTCCAACTCCAAGACCGCGTCTTGCATTTCGGCGGACCAATCGAGGGAATCGAGCGTCTTTCTGCAATTTTCAGATAATGAATGACATTGAAATAATTTCAGCTCAGCTCTTATTTTCCCGTTTTACCATGATCCTTTTTTCCTTTTTCTTTGGAGCTGCTTTCCCGCTCTCCTTTCCCTTTGCTTGTTTCACTTTCTTCTTCTCCGCGATCGTTACTTCCTCGGGCACATCGCTGATTGGGTCCTTGTACCCCAAGTGATCTTCCACTTCCTTCTTCGCCTGAATCAGCTCCTGATAACTGGTGATTTCGCGCTCCTTAACCAAGAAGTCCAGGTGACGGAGGAAGTCAAGGCGTGGAGCATCGCGTAGTTGCTCGGCGCGGCTCTGGTGCATTGAGTTAGGCGAAACACCTAAAGCAAAGTAATACAGCCTATTCAGTTTGGAAAAATACTCAATAAAGTTGGTGCGCCGACCCGACAAAATCGGTTTCAAATTTTCTAATCCGCCGCCAATTAGGGCTAAATCTAACTCTTTTCTCGACTAAAAACACCGAAACCTTCACTATGCAAGTTTTTTTGAGTTATTTCGCAATTCAAGAAAGTTTCGTCCGATCTTCGTCCGCCGGAACACTAGGACGGTGGCAGACGATTAAATTGTTTTGCTACAACTTGAAAACTCGGAATGGATCTTGTGCCCCTGTACTAAAGATAATAGGTCTCCAGAAAAATTGTACAGAATTAAAAGAAAATAAGAGAAAGGAGAAATTCGAAACCTTCAACTCGCCAACGCCATTTTTGCTCTACGAACTGTAAGAGTTGCACACCGTGCAATGAAGCGATGCGTCCATGTGCCTGTTAAGAGAACTCACCAATTCGAGTAGCACAGTGAAAAGCCATTGCCCCTTACAGCGTCGGCTTCACCTTAATCGATACATTTTCCATGGGCTAACGAAAAGAGAGTCAGCTTTGCGACAAAGGAACTAGAAAGCTCACTTAGACGAACTAGCTGACGGAAACACCTTCTTTTATTCAGTAAAAGAGAGCGGTGAATGTGAAAAACAATGCATAACCATATTGGAGCACAACTGTTCTGGATGCTCACCTTTCCCTCTGGAAACGACACACGGAAAATGGAAAAACACGCAAAGGAAATGATATTTCTTTTGTTTCGCCTTTTTTTTTCTCAAAAGTTGCAAATAATCAATGACAATGAGGCCAATGGGTGACCACACGCGTGTCCTTGCCAGACGGGAGGTGTTTATTTTTCAGTAATTCTTTGGAGGGGAAAGAGTGAATGAGTGAAACTAATGGGTGACACATTGCAGCTGTGTGGAGGCTCGGCGAATTTCTCGACAGTGTTAGGCATGATGTGTTGAGATCATTGATTGCCCCCCGCGAGTTGGCCAATCGACGGCTGAGAATGCAACTCGCTTCTTGGAAGCAAGGGTTCGTATGAGACGGGAACTGTCTTCTCGGCCCATAGGATGCTAATGAGTGTGTAGAAGGGAGGCGAGTGTGGGGCCTCGAAATTTTCAAAAATTTTGGAAAAAGTAGATTCAATCAAAGGTACACTTTAATTCAAGCTTGAAAGCTTCACTGAAAATGTCTGAAATTTTTAAATTTCACATTTTGGCGCAGGACTTGAACGTTTCTTTCTCAGGATTTCTAGCCTGTTAATTTCCCGCAGATTAACCTCTAGAATGGTGATTGGAAACTGTTGGACGCAGACCGGCTTGTAAAATTCTTCATCATGGAATCTGTGTCTCGTACAAGCCCCACAAGTGATCAAGTGATACATCTTCCAGTATTTTATAAGGGAAGCAGTGAATGAGAATAATGAAACAAGTGGACAATTCCTCAAACAGCCGGGCGGGCAGGCTTCGGGCCGCCAAAGTTGTCGATTCTGTCGTTTCATTGGCCCTGTTTCATAACAGTTTGTCTAATCTATTCTCTGCTCATAGAAATTTAGAAAAATTCCCAGAGATCTACAATTTTTCCATATTTTCGGTGCATAACTTCAATTTTGAAATATTGTACTCGTGGTGTGCCCGCTTCCGCCCAGATCTCATGTCTGTTTCCAGAACTCACAACTAGATAATCGGTTAAGGATTTTAGATTTTATGTAAGAATCTCCGGCACAACCACATGGAAACTGTATTTGCGTACCTTTCCTCAATGCTGAAATAACGAATAATACTACTAAATTCCGGGCATAAATTTGAATATTAACAGGGGAAGGAATACTGAAAAGGAAGCTGCCTCTCACCCCCCCCCCTCGTGGCGCTATTTAGAAGATAGCAGTTTTTGCAGCTTTTCTCCTTGTACGCCGTGATCTCCTGCTTCATTCAAGACGAAATGTGTTGCGGAAAACACAAAATGTGGCTCCAATTAACTGAAATGAATATCATTTATTTTCAGAATGTTTCTGAAATGACCAAATCATAATAAATTAAATCTTTGCTCAGCCTTTGCCGGCTCATTCCTCGGCATAACGATGTAATTAAGACGATGTCGCCGGAAAGCTGAAAGCTTATAATCGTATGAACGCCCACTTCTGATTAAGTTTCTGAGTATAGTTAACACACATTCGTACAAAAGCTGGCAAGAAAGTATTCAGCGAATGTCGAGTGAACTAAGTCTTCCATTTGAGCGAAATTTCGGTAGTCTCGTCTCATCTTCGTCTTGAATTCGTCTGAGGCAGTGTGTTGACAGCTTTTTATTGCGTAAGAAGAATGCAAGACATTCACTGAAAGATGAACGAAGATGTCTTAGAGTGAAGAAGAGGGTATTAAAAGGACACAGGTTAACTTAAATATTTTTCAATAATATTCATATATACGAGTATCAGGAATTAATACAAAATTGTTAGATTCTCATTCAATATTTGGAAAAAAAACGTCGGAAGGTCGGCAAACGGAAGATCCGCATATATCCGCACAAGCAGCTAAGGTGCCGTTTGTTACAGGTAATTTTTGAACACCTCTCATGTGCTTATCAGAAAAAAACGCTTTGCTTGATCTAGAAATTTCGAATTGAACATTGGACAACACTTCTTCAACAAGATGCCAGCAGAATCAGAGTGAATCATCATGAGTGAAGAAAAAAATTTCAAAAATAAACATTTTTCATCGGACATGCCAAGCAACCACTTTCATACTGCAAAGAAGAACATTTGGTTTGAGCTGAAACTCTGTGAAATGTCTGAAAATTGCTGCTATAAACGATTTTCTTTAGAAAACGAAATGACTGCGCAAACATTCTCTATGGATTCATTCAAAACAAATGAACATCTGATCATTCTGCGAAAACCTCTTCTCGCGTTTCCCACGGAGCCCTGCGGAGCTTCCTCATTATAGGATCCCCAAATATAATATTTCTTCATTTCTTGGAGAATGCTCAAGCGTTCAGCTCGTAGTCCTAATTTCTATTATCACAGCTGCACTTCATCGAGCTGTCTTCTTGCTCTTTTGTAATATACGACAACTCACAAGTAAGACGGTTTTATGGACGTTGACACCAGATGATCAGTCACCAGACAAATCGTTCTTCTTTGACACTTTCCCGCTCTCCCATAACTCAAATTTTGGATCATTTGTTTACAAGCTGCTATTGTGCGCAACAGACGCGCTCTTTACCATCTTACCATCTCTTTACCACTGTTCGGCATTGGTTTTTTTCGTCAGGGGTCTCTAAATTTCATGAGGAAAAATGTCGAGTCTGAATTAGAGGTTTCAGTTCTGATTTCCAATGCAGAATATTACGATATTCAAAAAGGAGAGAATGTATCCCTTGGAAATGCTTAGCTTTGAGATTAGTAATAATTGGAATTCTATAAAAATCATTACACACCTAAACGTACATTTTTGTAGTTGACGGCTTCTTTTTACACTTTCAGACATGACAACAATAGCTCAATGAAAATAAAACTGATGAAATATACTAAAAGCAACCACCTACTGAGCCCCCATCACACTTCGCAAAACATCTTCTCGCCAGGACTGGAACAAGTTTTCAGTCAAGTTTTCAGTCAGTTTCCTTGGCCGACGAAAATCCAATACTTTTGCGATTCGAGACGACATCATTATTGTCGCAAAAGACCCGAAGACTGTCAGTAAAATGGTTCAAGAAATGGTAAAATAAGGGTGGAAAAACTAGGACTTCATTTTAAGACTAACCAAAAAAACGTTTTGCGAAACATATTCGCTTCAGATCAACCCCGTCTCCATTAACATTGGAGTAACCAAAACGGGTATCGAAGACATCAAAGATCTCGATGAACTACAATGCTTGAAGTTTTGCAAAAGCACTAGTAGCAGGTCTCAATATACCGATGTAATCGACTGACTACTTAATGGGTTAATGGGCCACCATCGCCTAGGATCGCAGCGCATAGTTAGTTGTGATCCGCGCCAATGCAGGCGGATGACGGATCGACTAAGTAACTAAGTACGGAACAACGACAAAAAGATCATCATCTAGAAGACATCAGACGTCTATCAAGCGTGACGTACTACGATTCATAAAGAGAAGACAACTAAGAAGGGCAAGACATTTGATGAGCTGAAAGACCTTAGATGGTCCAAGTTGATGCAATACATGATACCAAGAGATGAAAAAAGACCTGTTCAAAGGCCGCCAATGAGATGGTCGGATTCTTTCCGAAAAGACGTATCAATAAGGTCTGGAGATCACACCTTCCCCAAACAACGATCACCAAACGACGTGAGCGAAGACCGGGTCGGCTAAGCCGCTATGTATGTAAGAAAAACGCGTATTCCACCACAAGTCGAGTGAAGTCTTTGGTGTCTTTACTTCCCTGATTTCAGACGAGAACTTTCAGAACATTTCAACTTCTAATAGCCTCTTTGCTGCTTACATAATCTGAAATTCACAGCGTTTTCCACTGATAAATCTTTTTTTTTCAGATCTCGCGCGTTTCTGTAAATTGTTGCTAAATATCATTAAGATTCTACTAGAATTATTCAGCTAAAACATATGTTTGTACATTAATTTTGAAACGCGATAAAAAAAACAGCGGGTGACTCATGGAAGAATAGAAATTAGAAGGAGGAAAAAACCGTAAAAACGGGTGAAATCAATGAAGGAGATGGAAAAAAATGAGAAAAATGGGGTTAGTCGGAATGAAGAAACTGGGTAGTCAAAGTCTGATAAAGCTGCACAGCTAAAGGGAAAAAGACATCGAAACACTGCTCGGCACGCCTATTTTATTTTGCTCTTCTTGTTCTTCTTAGTTCTTTTCGCAGTGACAATTTTCACCAATTGAATATCTGAAAGAAGTAAGTGTTTTTTGCTTTAACTATAAATTTCAGCTCGTCTTCCCCACCATCATCTTCATCCTCCTCTTTGTAGGATACAGTAGACCTTGAGGCTCTTCGCGGATAGGCTCGAACTTCATTTCTATTTGCACAGATTCGATCCGCGTACTTGTGCACCGCCTTTCTCTTTTGCGCTAACAGCATCTGCCAGTATTCTGGAAATATTCTTTTAAAAAAATGCGAATCGTATCGTGTAAAAGCAAACGATATTCCACCTCCGTACTTTCGTGGATTCGAAAATACTGTTTTTTTGCTTCGAAATCTTTTTTTCTTCACCAATAAATTGAAAACTTTCGGGAAAAGAAATTTTTATTAAGCGAAAGTGAGATATTAATACGCTTCAGATTTATCTTCCTATGTTTTCAGATTTCCTTCTTTATTGTAAAAATTTTGAAAAATAAATGAAATGGAATCTATATTTTTGAAAAAAGTTGATAAGCTCTGTGAATACTGAGCGATTGCGAAGCTGCTGCGAAGATGCTTTGCACCGCTTAGCAACTCAGCAAGGATTATATTGAGAGCCATTTTAAAATTTCGGTATAGATTGAATGGTTGTTATCTTCTTGATTTTGTTTGCCATTTAGCCAACTCTAGGATACTTTAGGAGTGATGTGATACCACGAGTCTGGACAGCGGCCAATTTTCAAGAGTGCCATAGCTTAGCTGTTTCAGATTTGAGCCGCGCGATCAATATTACAATGCTTTGTTTGCCTCATCATTTTGGTTTTCTTACAACTAAATAATCAATAAATTGGCGCCCCGACAAAATCGATCTTAAATCTTCTACCCCGCCGCCTACTAGGCCCACATTTGAATTTTTTTTTTGATTAAATACACCTAGAATTTCGATTTCAAATAATGAATATCGTAAAAAAAAAACGGAAAAAAACATTAATTTTTTTGAGCAAACAATTCTATTTGAGAGAAAAAATGTAATAATGCAATCGCGCTCTATAGAACAAGCTGTTCGAATCTGTGTTCCAACAAGCATTCAAATAGCAGTTTAAGCAATCTGAAACTGTATATTTAAAATGTTGTAATTTTTTTATTCTCCATTTTAATAACTAACCAAACATGTACTAATTGTGTGTCTAAAAACAGGCAAAGCGACTTTTAGCCAAACAATAATACGAATTTCGAATAAAACGTAAGAATCGAAACATGCTCGCAAGAAAATGATATAGTTTGTGTACTGTTTGCTTTTCTTAACTATATATAGTCTTCGGTGGCTTTAAAGTTTTTTAAATATCTTATATTTTTGAAGTGCTCAAAAATCTAAACACTGCAGTTCACTAATAAATAATAATGCACATCCGTAAGCTTAAATTCTTGAAAGAGCTATCAAGATTCAAAGATTATATTTAGAGAAATTCCTTTAAAGTATCTGAAAATTTTCAGCCGATTTTTGAACTTCTCCCGCATTTATACACCTATTAAACTGGCTCTCACTGGTTGTACTCTTCGCCTCACTCCTTCTTGTCCATGGCACGGTAGCCTTCACTGCCTCTTCGTTCAGCTGGACCTGCGCCTGAATCCACTTCATCTGGTGGGGAGGCTGTTCTGCTGAAAAATAGCTAGATGAGAAGTTAGTTATACATTAATTTTTCAGTGGCCAAACGATATTTGATTAACTATTTCAATGAAAAAAAATGAAAAAAATTATACCTTGAAATTTGAAAGCAAAAATTATTTTAATATTCCGAAATAAAAAAACAGTCTTAAAAATAAACACTTACAGATAAAACTGTCGAGCTCCTGAATCTCTGCGTTCAATTTCTCAATGACGTCTTTGTAAAGGCGAACTCCTGGAGTTGGAGCGGAATCGGATAAGGTAGGCCCATCGTATCTATAGCCATGCTCCACTGCAGCAGAGTCGAGCAGCTCAGTTTTTACTTTCGATAAATCGAAAGCGGAATTGTTGTTCATTCTTAGTGTCGAATGGTATACGATGTGCTGCACGAGGCTGGCTGATAGAGAACGCGAGCAGAGTGCGTGTGGGCGGAGTGTGATTCTTTTCCCCTTTTTTTTCGTTGTTGTATGCATTTTACGCAAAAATGAAACATGTTCGAAATTGGAGGTAATAGAAAAATATTTATTAATGTCAATCTGAGGGCTCAGAAATGGGTCGCTCGAGAAAAAAGAATTGCACAATTCGAATTTCGTAGAAGAGTTATGAAAATGAGAGAGAGGGAGGATTTAGAAATTATTAAACGGAATATATCTTTTTAAAAATAATTTTTAAGAAGACTGCTTGAATACGAAACACGTGGTTCCGTTCTTCTCCGTTTCGCAGTACAGCTCTGTGTTCACAATGTAGGAGAAGGTTCCTTTTGAGCAGACAACGTCGACATGCCCTCCGATGGCGTCGGTGGCCGCTGATTGGATCTGACGTTTGGCGACAGCGGTGCTTTCGTTGATGTTCTAAAAAACGTCAGATTATTTAATTCATTGTGAAATAAATAAGAACGTTTAGAAATTCGCGAAAATAGACCGCTACTAGCGAAGCTCCTGCTGCGTTTATTGGGATTTCATTCCATCTGGCCCACGAATTGTTTGAGTGGTATCTATCAGAACTCTTATGGTATTTTCAATATAAACTAGAAACAATAAGCTGCCATGCTTCCAGAAGTATTAAAAGCATCAGAAGCTCCAATTTTAGGAACGCCTAAATGACTAAAAATTAAAACGGGGCACAAAAATGTGTTTAAAGAAAGGTGAGTGTTTGTCACTATTGTATGCCAAAAATTATGCAAATGCTATAGTTTTTTAAGTGAAATCTTCTTGGAATTTAGTTTTAGCTTTGTGGCTTTAGCGAGAAATCTCCGAATTTGCAAATTCCTATTTATCGTTTTGAGCTGCGAGACTAAAAGGTCCTAGAAGGATGCGAACTTACAGCAAGGATGATAGCCTTCAGATCCTCCGAGTTACATTTTGGATCAAATACGTCTTCCTCCCTCTTGACGCGAGCAACATATCCTTCTGTCTGATCAACTCCAGTGTCTTCCGTCATAGTATTCGGAATGTGTCTTTTATGTGGAGCAACGTATGCTGCTTGTGGGGGAGAAACGATTGGTTGTGGCTGAGGTGCGATGAAGGGAGCTGGTTGAGCCGCGTACGCAGATCCGTACGATACTGGAACAGATGGTAGTGCTGAAATTTTTAACCATTTTACGGTATAAGATGTTAATTGTTTTTAATGTTTGATTTTACAGAACTCCATACAAACACTACATGGAAGAAATATTCTTACGCTGGTAGATGGGTGGTTGTGGGTATGCTCCTCCAGCAGTGTAGATTGGGGCCGCCCTAGCGTATCCACCTCCTCCACCACATGGAGCTGGTGGAGGTGGTGGTGGGCACGCTGGTGGAGCTGAACATCCACAAGATGCACCGCCACCAAAGAAGAAGGCCTGAAATAAAATGAAATAAGGATTTTATCACGGAAATTGAGTTATTTTGTTTCATAACTATTTCAAGATTATATATTTTTTGTCAATTTGTGTGAGAAGTGATGGGAAAGTTAGAAAAAAAGAGCAGCGAGTTTTTGAGAAATTACATGAGACAATGACAGACTCTGGCGCCTATGCTCTCAGCCTTAGTTATTACTATGCTTATTATAATGGTTTAAAATAATTATTGATAAATCAAAATTAAAAATTGAACCCGCAAAAGCACTCGTTTGCAGGAAACTGCTGAAGGATGAGAAAAAGAAAATAACTGTTGAATCCATGAAGAATAGGAAAAACAGAATCGGAAATAAGTCTGATCGTTCAATAAGAAGCAGTCTCAAAGAAACTTCTCGTCCAGCCTAAGCGATGGAATTTTGAGAAATTTGGCGGAAATTGGAAATTTAATAGCTTCATTCGTTTCTATGAGTAATTGAGCTATAATTTATCAAGACTGCCGCATCAAGAAAATTGTCAAATCGCAGATGCTACGCCGACTCCAATCTCTGCAGCGGAATCATTGTTTAGTATTTTAGCTTGGATTGCGCACCCACTCATTGCCTATTTCGGATCTAACCCCGAAGAATATCTCAGATGGGATTTTTGGTCCAAAAAGTTCCTAGAAGACCTAGAAAAAAAATCAAATTTTCAGGATTTTTAGTTTGCTATTAGACGTTGGTATGCTCAACAATTTTCAGAACATTTATATTTTACCAGCGGTTCTGCATAGTCAGTGCCGACGGCTGCTTAACTTCTTTAGCAATATTTATCACAAATTTCACGTACCTGGGTGGTAACCAAACCAAAAGCTATTAACAAGGCAGTTCTCATGATCATCTTGTGGCAAAATGAAATCTAACTGATGGATATATCCAATTTATAGCAGAGGTGTATTATATCCCTTCTCGGTATCCCAACCGCCCGCCTTGTTGCGACGTCTTCCGAAAAACGGGTTCCTCATGCTGTCCACGAAGCAAGCATCAGATGGTAGAAAAAGACGTGGAAAGGGGAGAAAAGACGGGATCTGCCGTCTATTCTGCGCGAGAAGACGAAAGAAGCTGATGGAAGCCATTGAACACAGTCGAGAAGTAGGGTGGGGGAAATAGCGAGCGTTGGCTAGTTGGC
The DNA here is from genome assembly GCA_003052745.1 of Caenorhabditis inopinata. Lineage (NCBI taxonomy): Eukaryota > Metazoa > Nematoda > Chromadorea > Rhabditida > Rhabditidae > Caenorhabditis > Caenorhabditis inopinata. The sequence continues at coordinate 4,035,308 of AP018155.1, forward strand.
ATCAGTGTCACACCTGGATGGGAACCAACTGGATGGGAACAAGGAACTTGGATTAGTTCTTATCCAATATTAATTAAGGTTTTATCTATATAATTTCCAATCTAAACGTTCGTTCTTTTTTTTTTTGAAAAACTTCATTATCGCACGAATTCCCGATCCATCCGACGAATCGGATTGGATGGATATTGCGTAAGGCTTTTTGGCGCTGCCATGCAGTTTTGGGTATTACGCCGGCGGAAAAACTGGTGAGATAACGAGATTGCGCTCGGTAATAATGATATAACGGCATCACGAGATGAAAACTATCTGGAGATAATGCTTTTTTTCGGATTAAAATTATTAATAAAAATATACTCAGTTGCCTTTCGGAATGTGAACCGTACAGATTTTCTAAATATTTTTTTTTGCAGCTCAATCAGATATTTTTTGAGGCATGCTGCATTAAAATATTGCCTTTTGCTGGATTTTCAGTCACTAGTCTAATTTATTGCAATTTGCTTATGGCATAATAAGTTGCCGTAAAGTTTTTTACTTTTAATTTTTTATTTTAGAGTCGTTAAACATGTATGAAACTGGTTTGAAACTCGATGTTAAAGATGTGATGTGCTTTCGTTTTTCATCTTGGAATCATTACATAAAAAATATTCTTCAGTTCAGAAAAAGGGTAAAATTGGATAATTTACCTCAAACTCTTGCAAAGCTTAGATAAAACAATCAAAAGCGCAAGGTTCTTATCATTTTCTTATACGTAACGATCAGAAACTGCCAAAGTAGAAAGAACATAAAAAACCGTATAACGGAGGAAAACTTCAAGCTGCCAGCGAAAAATGACCAACCCAAATATCTTCCTCTTTTCATTTATTTCTTCCTCCTCATCATTTTTATATTTCAGATGCTGCATTCATAGTTATGCACATAGCGTTATAATTTCTTAGAAATTTATATAAATTGCAGTAAAATTGAAAGAATTATGAAAAAAACACCTGAAGTTTTCGAACATTCCGCTTTTCGCTCTTTGATGACTTGCCGATTTCTCTTCAGGTTTCTCGTAGACGCTTTATCGAATTCAGGAGTGGCATTCAGGAGTCTTTGGAATACAGTCAACATGTAGAGCACGACGACAAGGGGTAGCCGCTGACAAAATGAAATTTATTATAGAACATATTTTCTTGATAAAAACGAACCAATACTTATTAGGAAACAAATTATGTAGCTTAGCAAGCTGTATGCGCCAAGCTTAACGCAAAGTTGCGTAACACTGTTGCTTATCAATACAGTCCTACAAATAAACATAGGTTCACCTCCATTTTTGGAATTATCTCGTTTTAGGTTCAGTCTAAAAAAGGTTTTGCCATTGAAAAAAAATTGCATTTCGAATAAACTTTCATATACAGAAGTGAACTTCAGAAAAAAGCTTGAAAAAAAATGCCTGTATTTATTTGAAAAACATATTGAAAATATTCCAAAAAAAGATAGGCTCATCCTGAAAAAAGGAGAAAAATCAGCATTAACCAGGGCTGTTCAAACGGCCGACCAGCCGCTCTTACAGCCAGCCGCGAGAAGGTCAACCGTTCTGTTTTACTAAGAAACTAAGGTTCTATGGAAAAATAAATTTTTAGAGCCGTATTCAAAAAAATAAGATAATTCAAGGAATTTCTAATAAAAACGACATAAAAAACCGAGAATCGTCGTTAAATCTGATGCAAAGTGGGCAAATGAGGAAAAAAACGCAATATTTTACGCGCAAACTCTAGCCGGTCTAGTGTCCGGCTTTTTAGCAATAACGCGCGTTTGCAAAAGCCGCGGCGAGGCCGACCAAATGCTAAAAATATTCCAAAAAAAATAGGTTCACTTCTATTTTTTCTTATTTTTTCCTGTTTTTTCAAATATTTCAAATATGTTTTCTTTGTAATAAAAATCTGCTGACAACGTGTTTGATTGTTTTATAGCCATGGACAGAGGAATAGACAAAATATCAGAGATAAGCGAAATATTCTCCGAAAAGCGTCGATTGCTGTCACTTCCTGTGTCAAGATGAAGAGTTATTTGGACTAAAACATTTCCATTGAACAAGTGAGACTTGTCCTGAAAAAGAAAAAGTTCATTAAGCACAAGAAGATGAAAAAGTCACCGTTTCTATCCGCCGTACATCGAAAAAAAACGCCTTGCGTTTGGCAGAAAGAACGCACGAGCCGACTGGAGAAAGGTGAGAATTACTGATAAGGAAAAGTGTCCTAAACAAGATTTAAAACTCCATGTAATCTTTTCTGATGAAAATATGCTCAATTGCGACGGACCAGGCAGATAATTCTCATGATTTGCGCAAACAGCCACTTCGGTTTTCCCGCCGGATCCGATCCGCGATCCGCGTCGTGGATTCATCGTGAGCCTTTGCTCTCTAAGCCCATTGTAGAGCAAATGTGCGTTTTTTTTTTCGAAGAAACAAGGATTGTAAGAAACCTGAGGTCAGAAGCAAAAGAATCGAATTGTTTAAATGACAATTTTATATGGAAACGGCAGTTTATAAACTGAAGTATATAAGCAGAACATTTTATAAAATGAAGAGATTGTGCAAAATTTATTTTTAATGTTTTCTATGTTGGAATAGGCGGATTGGTTGAAGAGCACGGCGCTGGAATTTGTGGTTTTCGACTGTACGGGCTTTGGCACGTTGGCGGACTGAAAAAACGGCTTTCAATGCTGAGCAATTCTACATATTTTTAAGCGTTATTCAGACTTACAAGTGTCTGATCCAGAGAATGTTGGGGAGTAGTTAGTATCAGAGACTCCCACCGGATCACTGAATGCGTTGGGTGAGTATCCCGATGGAGACGGTGGTGGAGGTGGTGCAGAGTAAGACGGCTTGATTGGATAGTTTGTTGGGCTCACAGCGTATTTCCTTGGCGCAGCATATGAAGGCGTCGGATATGACGGAGTTGTTGGATAGATCTCAGGAACTGGATATGTCGGAGCAGTTTCATATGAGGATGGTGGAGTTTGGTAGGAATCGACAATTGGATACCCGCATCGGACAATGATGACCAGAAGGGAAGACGAGATGATGAAAGAACGCATTTCTGTTCACAGTTTGATGGTTGGAAAAGCTTTCTCATTCTGCTTTTATACAAAGGAAAGAGTCCAACTTTGGCTAGTTTTCAACTGGTAAAAAAGAAGAAAGAAGAGGAAAAAAGCAAGCGTCGTTAAGAAAACGGCTATTCTTTCCAGAAGTCGTTAAAAAACAGTGTAGAACGTTTCTAGTCTAGCTGCCAATAGAACTTTGGTTTAGCATTCCCACCCCCCCCCATTCTAACAACCAACGTAGAGAGAAATGAAATTTCAAGGTTCAAAGAATCAGAAGAGATGAGAACACAGACGAACATGTATACAGAGAAACAAGCCGTTTCAGATGCAATTATACCTATAAAATTTACAGATTCCTATTCTGAAAGTGGGAAAACTTGAAATCATATTACAGATTGCTTTTGCATCATTCTTTTAAGGGTTACATATAAATGTTATACTTCACAGCTGGAAATGCTTTTTCAGGTTTTCCGGAAACTGTTTTCTTCTGAAAACTGTTATTATTCTTTAAAAAAGTATTTTTAAAATTCTTTTTTTTAGATGCCGTAAAAACTCAAATAGAATTTGCATGCAATGCTATTGTTCATAGAGCCTTTCTGAGAGCAAAACTATTAGGGGCGCGATTCTATTAGAAGTTTTACGGTATTTGAGATTTTTCTATGAAATAGCCAAGCTGATAAGGGGCGAATGGCACACCAACATTTGGCCTACCAGCTGCCCATCTCCGCGCATTTCCTGCACATCCAGGTGAAGCGATTTCGTCCAATTTACTGTTTTGTGGTCTATTATTGGTAGCTCAGGGAACTAATTTTACTACTATATCTCGACGGTTTTACGAAGCACTATCTCAACGAAGAAAACGTCAAAGTTCGTTTTCCTCTTACTCTACTATGATTAATTTTAGGAAATAACCAATAAAAACGTTTTCTTTTTACTTTTTTTCTTTCCTTGGTTGGCGATGATGTAAAGTTGAACATGAGGTAGAGTCGCAGAGGTAAAAGGATAGAAACGCTTCCAAATATTTCAATGTTGCGACAATTTATTATCTTCTTTGCACCCTTTGCTGCCTTGATTCGATGTGGATATCCAGTTTCTGAAAGCAAAAAACAACTGATAAATTGCGCAAATAGGAACACGCAATGGGCGAATTACGGATCAGCGCAACTATGTTGTTGTAGCTTGCATTGACGTGATGGATAAAGCTGAAAATCTTGGGAAACACAGTATTCCATATGTGCTCGTGTATTACCTCTATCACACGTAGACACATATTCATATATTAATTTATTTATTCAGAATTAAAAAATATCTACAGGAACCAAATTTTGATGAATGTTGCACTTCCCGTCTTGCGTACCATCCAAAGTCACGCAGCTGTGCCAGGATTCTTAATACAGTACTTCCGTTGGTGGCGAAAGTTAGATGCTCATAACTGATTTGAAGTTACCGAAATTTAAGTTGATCCTGAAACTCCAGTTCCAAGTCAGGCAGACGATCTCCTTATCACCATGGGCCGAGCTCCTGTCCTCACTCACGTTCAACAAGCTCAAGTGAATGTTGGTTGTAAAATGGGATACTCACTGCAGATCGTCTCGTCAGAAAATCTGCGATTCGCTGGCGAATTGAGCAAAATTTTTAAGCTCAATGGTCTAGATGGCAACAGAAGGATCTGCAAGGATCCTCAACTCTTTTCAAAAACTCTGATGGAAGATCAATTGCTGTGTGGGGAGATTTTTGCAAAGGAAGGAAGATGAAGTTGCAGCTCATCACAACTCCGCTTTGTGTTTAAACACTCTCCAGAATGTCATCGTCTCGTACATCATAGACAAGCGCCGAACCCACGTTCCAACCAGACGATGCTCCAATTAGCAAGAGTGCGTCCCACCCTGGCACAGAGAATTATGGACCTCGAGTGACCAGCCGTTAGCCCAGACTTCAAGCGGAAGCTGCTGGTTCAACGCTTTTTCAAACATGGAAAACAATTCAACTCGCTTCCACAGCTCAAGGACATCCTGGAAGCCGAGTAAGCCGTGATCCCAGCGACGGAGTTGAGCATGCCACAAGGAAGGTTTGAAGTGAAGATGGCTGGTGGATTCAGAAAAAAAAACAATGTAAAACGATATGATAGCCACAAAACAAGAGTAATTTGAAGAATAAAAAAATCAAAAAAGTCACTTTCTCATCTTTATTGAACGTCTTAAAAAGTGACTTCTGTATGGTATGCCAGCACAAGAAGTGCTAGAGTCATGAAAATTTGGCTCCTGGGTTCTCTTTATTCAGAATCGAATGACTCTCACAGATTTTTATGACTTCTTTTCTTGTTTTTTTTTTCTGAATCCACCAGCCATCTTCACTTCAAACCTTCCTTGTGGCATGCTCAACTCCGTCGCTGGGATCACGGCTTACTCGGCTTCCAGGATGTCCTTGAGCTGTGGAAGCGAGTTGAATTGTTTTCCATGTTTGAAAAAGCGTTGAACCAGCAGCTTCCGCTTGAAGTCTGGGCTAACGGCTGGTCACTCGAGGTCCATAATTCTCTGTGCCAGGGTGGGACGCACTCTTGCTAATTGGAGCATCGTCTGGTTGGAACGTGGGTTCGGCGCTTGTCTATGATGTACGAGACGATGACATTCTGGAGAGTGTTTAAACACAAAGCGGAGTTGTGATGAGCTGCAACTTCATCTTCCTTCCTTTGCAAAAATCTCCCCACACAGCAATTGATCTTCCATCAGAGTTTTTGAAAAGAGTTGAGGATCCTTGCAGATCCTTCTGTTGCCATCTAGACCATTGAGCTTAAAAATTTTGCTCAATTCGCCAGCGAATCGCAGATTTTCTGACGAGACGATCTGCAGTGAGTATCCCATTTTACAACCAACATTCACTTGAGCTTGTTGAACGTGAGTGAGGACAGGAGCTCGGCCCATGGTGATAAGGAGATCGTCTGCCTGACTTGGAACTGGAGTTTCAGGATCAACTTAAATTTCGGTAACTTCAAATCAGTTATGAGCATCTAACTTTCGCCACCAACGGAAGTACTGTATTAAGAATCCTGGCACAGCTGCGTGACTTTGGATGGTACGCAAGACGGGAAGTGCAACATTCATCAAAATTTGGTTCCTGTAGATATTTTTTAATTCTGAATAAATAAATTAATATATGAATATGTGTCTACGTGTGATAGAGGTAATACACGAGCACATATGGAATACTGTGTTTCCCAAGATTTTCAGCTTTATCCATCACGTCAATGCAAGCTACAACAACATAGTTGCGCTGATCCGTAATTCGCCCATTGCGTGTTCCTATTTGCGCAATTTATCAGTTGTTTTTTGCTTTCAGAAACTGGATATCCACATCGAATCAAGGCAGCAAAGGGTGCAAAGAAGATAATAAATTGTCGCAACATTGAAATATTTGGAAGCGTTTCTATCCTTTTACCTCTGCGACTCTACCTCATGTTCAACTTTACATCATCGCCAACCAAGGAAAGAAAAAAAGTAAAAAGAAAACGTTTTTATTGGTTATTTCCTAAAATTAATCATAGTAGAGTAAGAGGAAAACGAACTTTGACGTTTTCTTCGTTGAGATAGTGCTTCGTAAAACCGTCGCAATAGAATTGAAATTTGTGTCTTCAGAAATGTGTTTAAAATTGAAAAAAAAAGAAATGAAATTAATTGGTTTCTCCCATTTCCAACACTTTCGAATTGTACTGAACTAGAATTATAGAATTATAGAGAAATAATAATTCCCTTCAACAAATTTCAAGTAGGAAGCAATGACGTTGGTGCGTTTCTTTAGGAAATAGGAAAAATTGAAAATAATTTTATGTTTTAATGAATATTTTCAGCTTTTCTCCATTATCGACGATGCCAAGTTGAAAAAAAAAAGTGGAAAAGAGTATTTCAAAGTCATTTTATAGACTTTTACTGGACATTTTTCAAGGTTTAGCTGATGTCCTCTACTATTTCCTATTAGGTAGAATAATATGAGAAAAATTTATTGAAAAAATCCTATTTAAAGCTGGAAAAAAAAACTGGAATTTATTGCTGGAATCGAAGAATCGGCTGAAGAGCGCGACGTTGGAAATGACGGTTTTGAGAAGTGCGAGCTTTGGCATTGGCGCTATCTGAAATGAAATTTGAATTTTTATTGCTAAACTCGATGAATCGGTTGTTATACATCCGTTAACTGGAGCAGCAGTAGAATACGATAAGTCTCGTGGTGCTTCGTTAACACTATTTGAGTTAAACGTGTATCCGGACGGCACGGGAGCCTGTGGAGCGGTGTAGGTTGCTTTCTTAGTGCTGTCCTCCACTGGTGGTGGAGGTGGTGGTGGAGAGTAAGATAGCTTCTCTATGGCTGCATATTGGCTTATTGGCTTGACTGGGTATTTTGGAGCAACTGGATACTTTCTGGCAACTGGATAAGATGGAGGTGTTGGGTAGGTTGGTGGGGTTGGATAAGTTGCCGGAGGCGTTGGGTAAGTTGGTGGGGTTGGATAAGTGGCCGGGGGCGTTGGGTAATTGTCCGCTACTGGGTATCCACACTGAGATAGGGCAACCAGAAAAATAGAAAAGATGACAAGGGAACGCATTTTCGAAAGTTTCATAACTTTTCTATGAATCCATTCGGCTTATATAGTGGAAAAATTTTCGATTTTTGACCATTTGGGAGTAAGAAAATTAAATTTCGAAGCAATCAAGATGGTATTTTGCCATACGGCAATGCCATAGCAAACACTTAATGAGGGTTTCAATTACTAATCGTTCAGTTCAACTATGACCAAATGACTTTTGAGTAGGAATGATTGATTTTCGCGTGGAATTGAACAGACCTGTTCTGCTTGCTTTAACACTCTTTTCCTTAGTCGATTCGTTTTTCGCTAGAGTGGCCGCCGATCGCAGCGATCCTGGGCGATGGTGATTCTTGAAATACTAAGTTGATTTTCAGTTGATTGACGGTGATCGTGTGACTGGGAGCCTGTCCTCATAAACTCCCTTACCGTATTCCCTTTGACATTTTAAAGAAAACTTTTTCAAGCCGACTTTTCTTGGACTGATCTGTGAGGTATTGCCAACGACAGAGGCGATAAGCCTTGAGATCCAACTCCGGGTTGACAATCATTTGAACACTTTTGTGACTGATTCCAAGGGTTTCCGCCATCTTGTTAGTGCTCACTGCGCCATTTCGCGTGATCTTCTTCTTGATTATTCCTCTTGTCCTGCGAGTGTTCACGGTCGTGGTTTTTCTGTTTTTTTTATACTCCTCGACGTGCCCTTTAGTCTTGAATTGCTTCACAACTTTCTGAACCAACGATTGACCGATATCGAGTATTCGAACGATGTCGCACACTCGAAGACCCTTGGCGAATGCCTCTGCGCTCTCTTTATATACATCCCCGAATTTGAAAGTTTCGAAAGTTTTCGAAACTCGGGTTTGGCACGCTGTAGATATGCCACATACTTCGGTCAATCTTTCTATTGCGGCATTAGCACCAGAAATTCATAAAAGTAGCATTCATGTTGGACAAATTTCAGTGATTTTCTAGTAAACTTTGCGGGCGGGAAGTAGTGCGAAAATGTTGAAATTTTCAAGTAATTTGATAAATCAGATATTCTGACAGTCTTACAGTCAATTGTGGAAATTCCAAACGTCTTCAAGAATTCTATTTTTTATCTCTAACTTAATCGCTTCAAAATTCTATTATATTTCCGCAAAGAGAGAGAGAGAGATTACACACTTCCGAAATGGGCAGGTAGTGGGCAGATGGCCAGCATCTGGACATCTTGATTTCGGCGACTATGAGAAAAGCCGTGAAACCATATTTGTGCAGTTCCCCTATTCCCCTGTTGCACATCTCAGTATCTCAGTACCATGCCTGCCCACATATTGCCCAACTAGGGATCCAGGAGCTTTGCGCTGTAGTTGTTGAGTTCTTGCCGACTGCTCTCCTTAAAAGGCAACTTGCCAGTTGCCAACGCTGCTCAGCATTCTGAATCTATCATGTTGCGGAATTCCGTGAGTTTGAGAAGAGAGAAATGCGGAGCTGGCCATCTGTCTAGGCAAGTTTCAAACATGAGGCATAGGGATCATACATATTGATATTTTGTTCAAGCTTTCATTTGGTTTCTCTTCAATTAACAGGTTTTGAATTATTCAATTTTCATGGTTCACGCAGATTTTGCAGAATTTTATGTGCAAACACAATACCTCTTATTACACGAGAAGTCACGTACTCAAGACAGAAAACATGAGACTTTTTGCATTTTTATAGTTTTCACTGTAACCAGGGAAGCCTGTGCAAATGTGCTCTATCAAAACGATAGAAGCCACGTGGATTTTTGAAATACTTAGTTTTGTTGTTCTTTTCTTGGCTTTTCTTGAATGTATTTTGTAACGATTCCTTGCTGCCGCCTTGGACTGTTTTATTTTTGATGTGATATTATCAAGACACCTTTACGAAACATTAATAGAAAAAAAATGGAGCAATGAAATGGAAAAGTTGGCAGTTTAATGTTTGGCTTTCTTGTGGAATCTTCTGATTGGTTGAAGCGGACGACGTTGGAAACGACGGTTTATTGAAGTACGAGCCCGAGCCTTTGCCTTGGCGCGCCGTCTGTCTGCAAATGTTAATACTCAGCCAATTCTTTAGGAGACATTTCATGAAAAATAAACTCACATCCCGATGAAGCTCCAGCGCCTGCAACGGATTCTGAGGCAACTCCTGGCGTTGATGCGGAGTTGTATCCGCTATAGCTCAACGCGTTGCCACCAGCGATGCCTCCAGAGCTCAAAGAGCCTCCATATGTGGGCGCCGAGCCACCTCCACCTCCACCATGAATTGAAGATGAAGATCCAAGGAATTGCGAGTCACTTGGAGGAGCCGGTGGCGCACCTATTGACGAGTCATCATATCCAGAAACAGAATTCTTTCCATAACTGTTCTTGGTAGCATATGCACCAGGGGCAGTAGGGTATGATGATGCTTTCGGTACAACGTAAGAATCCGGAGGAGTTGGATAACTATTCTGAGAACCAGAATACCCACATTGGGTACCAACGATGAGCAGGGCAGTGAAAGGAACTAGAAATCTCATGGTTTCAAGTGGGTCTAATCTTAGAAATTCCCAATTTTAATACACTTTTATACTGTTCGACCCACCTTTGGTCACTTCGCCTAAACCGGAAAAGAGGGGAGGAGCAGTTGACTCTCAATCTTTTCACACACCGTTTTCTCATTTTTGCACCGTCTTGAGTGTGAAACGACCTCCAGTTGGCGAGAAACCACAAAACGTACAATTTGAAATGGAAATCGGAGTCTTGAATGGTTTCATAAGCAGTTGAAAATAACGCAGGTTATTCGCTTTTAAACTGTGGTTTTAGCCACAATTTCAGTGTCAAAGAGGCATTAGAAACGATGTGAGTTTAAGAGTTTAAGAGTTTCAGATTTCAGCTATCGTTTCGAAGTATAAATTGCTTTTAAAATAAAGAAACTGTTATCGGTTTAAGGATTTTACGGGTTTAAGGATTCTTTTAATTTTCCCGAGGAATCGCTGCTGAATTAGTTTCATTTCTCACAGAGAAACATATTTAACAACATTAGAATTTAAACAATTTACATTCAATTAGAAAGCTTCGCAGTATGGTGCGCCTTTGACGCTGGCTCCGACTCTTTTTTGATACCAGGCCTTCACTATTCAATTGCTATCTGTGGGCTCAAAGTCGTTTTGTTTTAAATCCACTGAAATTGGTTTGCCGGTAGCGAGGTAGCAGACAGAAAATGAAATGAATAGCCTGTGCAGAATACATTGAAATACATTGTCGATAAATAAAGTAAAAATGAAGAACAAAGTATGCTCCAGCATAAACTTTAACATCGAGACTTATTACTTGGTTTGACAGATGCCTGATGCAGCACGCTTTCAAACGTGTGCAATTCATCAGAATGCCTCTTGAATTAATGGAGAACAGATTCTTGTATGTACAACGGTATCTCAGCAAAACTCCATGGCAAAAGTCTCCACAGAAGTCTAGGCCAAACTTTGATGGTTAACAAGTATAGATCAAGTTTTCCAGAAGTCTCTGCAAGCTTTGCTCGGAATTTTGGGCAAACATCAGCTTTTTGTCCTTAGGTATGTTAGATGGTAAAGATCGGGAAAGGCAGGATCACTTGATCGTGATTGGCTCTGAAATGGGAAGGTAGTGATCAGCTATTGGACATCTAATGACAGCAAACTTGCTGCTCAGAATACCAATGTAAAACACCACTAGTCTTGTGCAAAAATGTTCCTAAATTTGTAAACTTTGGCCTAGACTTGTGGAGTTTTGCTCACGGCCTAGGCGCCCAGAAAAAAATCCGTGGCGTAGGCCCCATGATTAGGCTTGCTCACACATCTCTCCATTTTCAGTTTAAATAATAGAACACTCACAATTTCCTGAGGATTTCTATACTGGAAATTTCAAAAATATAAATGTTTGATCTTCGAACAGAATTAGTCGTTTCAGGAAAATTCTCGAGGTCAAACTGCATTACACTTGAGAAAAGGAACCTATTTCTAACATCTTAATTCATATTTCAAGTACTTCTCATCAGCAAAACACATTGAAATTTTGTGTTTCAGTCAGTTGAAACGCAAGCGGGAGCCCACTTGAAAATTACAGCTGTACATAGAAATCTTCAGTAGATCTCCACAAAAAATGAAAAGTGAATTCAGCTCGGCTACATGAGTCTAATTACCAATTATCCAGCAGATTCAATTTCACAATTTCCATATAAAACGGGCAATTTTCCAGCGTTTTTCAACATGATTTTTATCATTTTGAAAGAAGGTGAGCACCGCCTGTAGCGACCACAAGTATTTTGTCAGCTTAGAATTTAGAATCTAGAATTTTTTGAGCAATTCTTTATCTAACTTTTTATCGTTTAGCTTTATTGTGAGAGCACGCTAAAGATCTTATCTAATGTTGGCTTCTTCACAATCACTGGAACAGTTGTAGAAACTACAAAAAATCAGCTAATATTCAGTATTTTCAGTAAAGAACTAGCAATCAACTCAAAGATGAGCCGACCTCGTTCCAGATATACTTTTTTTTAAGTACATGGGCAATGGCACTCGCCTCCCCCTTTTTAGTATTCCTCAATCGATGCAAATCGAGGTCTCTACTAGTCTAATCCTGAAACTTCTGAAAATCGTGTGAAGTTGCACTAAATGGAAGAAATGTCTTCTATGAACGCATACTTCACTACACATGACATTTGCAAGCTGCAAACTTCCTTAGCTTTCAGCAAAAGTAGCTGAAAGCCGAAGAAGTATTGTTTGAACTATCGAGCTGCGCAGAAATTTGTTTCAATCGAATCATCTTTGAACCTCTTGAAACTATATGGAGTGCCGAATTCCACGATGGCATCAATTGGTTACGATGAGTTTTACATGTTGTTTAATTCCTTTTCACTTTTTTCACGTGTCCTCCTCCTATTCCACTTGAAAATATTGCCAAACTCTAGAAGAATGACCACTTGGCAATTTCCGGGGCTGCTGATCATCGGTTTGCTACCAGCAATAATGACCTTAAACGGCAATTTGTCAACTTGACAAGTCTTCCACCCTCTCGCTCAATTGTCTTTCAATGGTGTTTGTATGCACTAGGTTTGTCAGCGTATTCACATGGAATTCGAAGAACCTTGAGATGCTTTATTCAGGCAGAAAAAAGACTAGTCGTGAACAGTCAGCAGAATTTACAAAGAAAAGAGAACGCAAGTCAGACAACGCAGAGCTGCCAAGGTAAAACAACTATAGAAGAATGTACAGACAGGTTCTGAAATACTACACAAAAGACTTAAAATTGTAGCTTAAGCCATGGAAAGACGTTTGTGGTATTTTGTGGGAAAACCTCCAAGGGAACTCTCGACGACCTGCTCAGCGATACGAGATCCAACCTCCTGAAACAGAAAGTTTGTGTTTTCAGGTATCCGTAATATCTAGATGTAGCTATGCTAATATTAAAAATTTTGATTAACCTGAACTGTAGCTGGAGCAGTCTGGACGGTTTGTTGTTGAACGATAGGCTCTTGTTGAACCTGAACTGTTTCTGGAGCAGTCTGGACGGTTTGTTGTTGAACGAGAGGCTCTTGTTGAACCTGAACGGGTTCTGGCTGTGCTGCAGCTAAAGGAGCTGTGAAGACTGGAGCAGTCACTACGGCGGACTGTGGTTGTTGATTATATAGAATAGGGGCAGGAGGTGGTGGTGGACCTTGTTGGTATCCAGAACCTCCGCCTCCTCCGTGTCCACCTCCACCGTATCCTCCAGCTCCAGCGTATCCTCCTTGTCCGCCTCCTCCGTGTCCACCTCCACCGTATCCTCCAGCTCCAGCGTATCCTCCTTGTCCGCCTCCTCCGTGTCCACCTCCACCGTATCCTCCAGCTCCAGCATATCCTCCTTGTCCGCCTCCTCCGTGTCCACCTCCACCGAATCCTCCAGCTCCAGCATATCCTCCGTGTCCACCTCCACCGTATCCTCCTGCTCCGGCATATCCTCCGTTTCCACCTCCACCGTATCCTCCAGCTCGAGCATATCCTCCTTGTCCGCCTCCTCCGTATCCACCTCCTCCGTATCCTCCTCCAGATCCTCCATATCCGTAGCCGCCTCCTCCGACAATTGGGCCAGTTTGATAGGCACCTCCGAAACCTCCTGGAGCGGAAGCATAAGATCCTCCTCCATGTCCTCCTCCGTATCCTCCTCCGTATCCTCCTCCATAGATTGGCGCTACTGGCGCTGGTGGACTATAGAGATATGTAGGTGGGGCAACAGCGTATCCTACCGGAGCTGGAGCAGGGGCTGGAGCAGGAGCTGGAGCAGGGGCTGGAGCACAGCAAGCGCCGCCACCACCTCCACCTCCTCCTCCGAAGAGGTTAAACAGGAATGCATTAGAGCCTCCGATGAGAGCGATCAGAATCACAATTTTCATAATTGTGAAGTTATTACTGAAAATAGAGAAAAGTGATGAGAGCAATTGAAACGTTTGAAAGGCAAAGAAAATATAAGAATTCTCTGAACTTCAAATAAAACGATTGCAATAGATTCAGGTATGAAAATTGGTACTATATATATCTGATTCTTTCATCAGATCCTTATTTATATGTGTGTACTTTGCGAACCCACCTTATATATTGTTTAAAGCTGACTTCCTGTTTCATTTCATCGCTCTGCCATTTCTAGTTCTTTACTTTTTGTCTGCTTCCCTATTCAATCCTCGAGAAGAGAGAGAAGCCTCTATTCCTCACTCTCTGTTCTTCCAACATTGCAAATGTTCAGGTGATGAACATTAGCCTAAAGGATTGCAGCATTGCGAGAAGAGGGAAGCAAGAACAAGATTATATCACAAGATTAGAACGGAGAAATATTGCCGACACATGAAGCAACAATGACATTGGAAGAGGAAGTGGCAGAAGCCCTTTTACTATTGTCTCACGCCAAAATTGTCCAGTGTAAGCATGTTTTATCGGCCACCTGTTGTAGATAAAGATGATTATTCTATAAGTGTAAAAATGGAATGAGGAAGAGAGGGAGAAGCTGTGTAAGATACGATTCTGATGAGGAGAATTGCCTTTAAAGAGTAAGACGATGGCTTCAATTGTTTAAACGATTTTCTTTGTATCAATCTACAAAAAGGAAGTTTCCTTTCTGCATTGGATCGTAAATAAATGTATATAAATCCGAAGGAATCCATCGCAAAGAAGAGACTGTTTGCAATATTCCGCTGCTTACCAACCAACCATGAGAACAATGGGGAATCTCTTCTGGTTATTTTACCATCTCCTTAGTATACTTATTTTTTTTCGAAAAAACGCGATAGATCGGTAGAAAAACGGAAGAAAGACGGCGGATCGTCCCTCTAGCCCTCTTTGTCTGAAAATGTTCAAGCTCTGTTGAGTTTGATTAGAATTTCTTACAGAATATTTTCTGAGAATGATTTCCGGTCCGCGTATTTCCCGTAAACCGCTACGGATTAAATACTGATCATTTACGGAATGTATACCTAATATGGACCACGCGCATGCCGACACTATAAGCACTTTCATAAAACTTCTCGTGCCTTCGCAGTTTTTGAGATTGGCAGAGGTGCAACATCCCTGAGACTGCGAGAATGACCTCGTGAACTGGCATAAGGTCTCAGATGCAATGCGCGTGGTTCATATATGAGCGGGCCCCCGTATCCAGTCTGTGTCTTGCCCGTAAAAATCTATGGACGGAATGCAGGCCTGCTCGGATTTGCTTTGCCTTTAAACCATTAATGCGTAGACGGAAGACGAATTGTATGCGGGCCACATATGGACGACGCGCATTTCGTATGTGGTATTACGTAAGATGTTGTGCAAAGGGTGTGCACACATTTTTAGTAAAACTCTATAACAAATGAGCGAATCGAGAAAATTTCACCTTTGTATGCTTACGAGATTTTCAGAATTTTCAGACTTCTCGATGAATCCATGCAGAAGACATTGATCGAGATTAGTCTATATATATATATTTGCTCTAATATACAAGTAAATCACAAATGAATGATTTTTCTGAATACTTCTGAAAACTGAAAAACTGAAAACTGCGCAGGTTTCAATAAGTCAAACCATTTCTCCTTTTTGTAAATCAAAATGGTCCTCAATCATTTCAAAAGTCTGGAAATGATTATTCTGAAATTTCCATGTGCTTTCCTGTCCTTCCCTCACAAATCTGATTGTCGTGACTGAAAAAATCCTGCTCCCCAAATGCACAGAACTACCAGAAGTCTATTCCAGCGATTCGACAAATGTGCAAGAAGTTAAAAAGAAGATTGCCATAAAAATAGTAAAGGAAGAACAGAAAAAAATAATTAATTTCAGGCAGACTTATAAATGACCTGAAACGGCTTTAAGAACTTTTTCAGAAAAGTTCTGGAAAATCTCGATAATTCCAGAATTTCAAAAGTGAAAAATACACCCTTAAACCTAGACTCTACGTTTCACAGAGACCCACGACTGCAGATGGAACCGCCAGAGTCTCAAAATTCATTTTTATCTTCTCTGGATTGGCTGTGACCTGTTTTCGATTGAAATCTTCTAGAATTTCTGGAAAAAAACTTCCCTTCTTTAACCAAATTATGTTTTTCAATCAATTCTTTGTCGCTATAATTGCGCATCATCGGAAAGTATACGGTCTCCTCTGTAATTAGTTCATTTTTTCTAAATTTCAGTTGCATTTTCTACATTCAAGCATCTTGTTCTAATTATAAACAAACTCTATTCTGACCTATTTTCGTAGCTTCAACTACGAATTACTGTAACGTCAGTGTCTGTGAGATAATCTGACGCTCGATACATATTGAAAAGGCATTGGAAAGGAACATCGCAATAAATAAAAGAAAAAAGAAAAAATTTCGGAAAATGTTCACTTTTTATTAATTTATTAATTTTTTATTTACAAAAGTTGGGTTACAGTAACTACCGTAATAAGAAAATAAACAGCAAATTTCAAAAAATAGTCCATCTTTCTAGAAAGATCTAGATCAGTTCATTACCGTAAACCTACAGTAATCTATGCAATGTTTTTATGGGGTACTAATGGTGATATTGCATTATTAGCATTGTTGGATACCCAACATGGGCACGGAGTACAAGTACGGTCTCATTGGGTTAAACATTGAAATCTATATAATGAATAGGTAGGAATACCTCGGCCTACGATATCTACAGTAATAACATTCACAGATTCCCCCCCCCCCCTCCCCAGAACTGTTAAATTGATAATACTTGCTTCGGAGGATTGGCTGAGGTATTACGTAAGATATTGCGCAAAGAATGTATGTACACGAATAGCCTGACTTGACGACAGTTCAGCCTTCCATTCTTAAGAAATGAATAATAGGAGGGTAGAATATGAACAAACTTTAAAATGGATTCCACTGTTCAAAGGTTTTGGGCTTTTTGTAGGACTATAAGACCAATTTTCGGAGCGGCCTCTCAAAATTGCAGAATTGCATTTTAAGTTTCAGTTTCCGTTTTAACCTAAAGAAGACAAGACATGGAAGACATTGCTGATAAACGATTCGATTATAAACAGCTGTTTTTCTGAATCAAGATTCTTCTTCACGTCTTGCACAATTCACTCTGACAATGAAAACTTTTTTTCATATGCTGCATCCCGTTCAATTAAAAAAAACAAAGAATTTCATTGAATCTCTGAAATCTACTTGTGAATGAGAAATATACAGAAATAGACGAAAACAAGAAAACAATCAAGAATTATCATTGAATCCATCTATACCTTTGCGGCCTTCTTGAAGTGGAACTTGTTGCGGTATCCGGAAGCAGAAGTCTCCACGGCATGCTCGGTGACAGTTGGCTGTTGGGCTCCGTACTCTGCGGATGGCTGAGCTGGGGCGGCTGGTGCAGCTTCAAATGTCTGTTGGACAGTTTCTTGGACAGGGGCTGGAGCTTGCTCTCCGTAAGAGGCAGCTGGAGCTGGTTGAGCGACTGGAGCTGGAGCCGCAGCTTGTTCTCCGTATGAAGCGACGGGAGCTGCTGGAATGACTGGAGCTGGTGCAGCAACCTGTTGTCCGTATGAAGAAACTGGCGCTGGTGCAGAGATAGCGATTGGTTGTTGTTGGTATCCGGCTCCTCCTCCGATTGGTCCTTGTCCGGCACCAGCGTATCCAGCACCACCTCCGATTGGTCCTTGTCCGGCACCAGCGTATCCAGCACCACCTCCGATTGGTCCTTGTCCGGCACCAGCGTATCCAGCACCTCCTCCGATTGGACCTTGTCCAGCACCAGCGTATCCAGAACCACCTCCGATTGGTCCTTGTCCGGCTCCAGCATATCCACCACCTCCTCCGATTGGTCCTTGTCCGGCACCAGCATATCCACCACCTCCTCCGATTGGTCCTTGTCCGGCACCAGCGTATCCAGCGCCTCCTCCAAGTCCTCCGTGCCCAGCTCCAGCGTATGAGCCTCCTCCTCCGATGGCTGGAGCTGCTTGGTAAGCTCCACCGGCACCTCCGTATCCTCCAGCTCCACCAGCACCTCCGTATCCTCCAGCTCCACCGGCATATCCTCCGGCTTGAGCGTATCCTCCTCCGATTGGTGGTGGTGGTGGTGGTGGTGGAGCATAGGCTGCTGGGGCGACAGCGTATCCTGCGGCAGGTGGTGGTGGTGGTGGTGGAGCAACGGCTCCTCCACATCCTCCTCCGCATGGTGGTGGTGGTGGTGGTGCACAGCAGCCGCCGCCACCTCCGCCTCCTCCGAAAAGGTTGAAGAGGAACGCGTTAGAGCATCCGAAGAGAGCAACGAAGACGATGTACTTCATTCTGGAAATTCAAAAAGTAATAGTGAAATGGAATATGAAACAGGGGAGATGAATATGGTTGTAAAAAAGAAGAAATTTAACGGATAATGTTTGCAATGAACAGAGGGATGCTCCACAGTGAAATGTAACAAATTTCAAAGTTAAAGCCGTGTTTCCTACTATCTGGAAAAAAGATCAGTAGAGGATCTGACAGCTTTCCGAAGGCAGCATTGCCCACAAATTCTATACAAGAAATGTGTATATTGAATTGAATACCTACAAAATGAAAACCGATCATCTTTATATATGGTGCCAACGGATCGTCAAACCTTGCGTCACACTAAACCGTTAAAAGATCATTGCGAATCGGTAGATCCGAGGCATCGACGCTCCACCCCTCCCCCACATAGACTTCAGCTTTTCCCCTTCTTTTTCTATTTCTTTATGCCAAAAAAGGCGGGGCACTCGCTCCTTTTTTGGATAAGGTGGGGTTGTGTGTGTAGTGAAAAAGATAACCATCTCTGTTACCGGTTTTTGGCGGCCACTATTATGGTAATTGTTCTTCTTTCACCGTTTAATTGAAGCTTCGTTTTGAGTTGAATAATGCGACTTCGAGATGTTAACTCAAGTGTAAGAGGCTTCTTCATTCTATTGTTTCATAGGGTTTGACGAGAGTGTAAGACATATTTTACCCCCTAGTGTTAAACGGAGACTATTGTCGCAAGAGGCAAAGAACTTATGCAATAATAATCGAAAGGTGAAGTGGAAAAATTACATTTTAATAATAAACCGCAATTCTCACAGCTTCAATATAAGAATATAACACCTTTGGAAATCATTCTAGGTAGTGTCAATAAGGCCGATTAACGAGTTCGTCACTCAATTTGAAATGCTATAATAAAAAAAGTATAAGTCTTTAAATGAAGTTGCGTAATCGACTTCCGGCCAGACAATGCATCCGAGATAGCTTTGTAATGACCGAATGCCTTTTGTGCGGTGTCTGCAATACAGTGGTGCGCTTTTCCCGTCATTCAAGCAATTCCATTTTCATCTGTATTTGTATAAGATTTTATTAACGTCCGCAGACTTTAGTAAGAGTTTTTGTTTTCAAGTGCTGTGTTACAAGTTGACTGAAAATGCTGGTTTTTCAAGCTGTTGAGAAAGTTGAGAATTTTAGACTGATTTCTCCGAATTTCAGTTTTAGATTGAAAGACGCTTTACTGTAAAACTTTCAGACATTGCTTCGTTTTACACTGCGATTCACTCAAATCAGTATCACTCTCCTTCTCATTGTCTTTCTCCCCGTTCCCTGCCCGGCGGAAATTCTCCTTAATGATGAACTGTTTTCCGAAAAAGTGAAAGCCATTTTCCTATTGCGCGACTTATTTTTCTGATTTCAGCGCCGCGTAATCTTCCCCTTTCGTTTCCCTCATTTCGCCTCGCTGTTTTTCACAACAGAACCTGCCGTTGTCTGTTATCGAAGCAGCCGTGTTCACCGTCTTTTCTCCAGTTTCCCAAAAAATATCATCGTTGCGCTTTCTCGTGAAAAATCCTGTTACACGTATTTCAATGGCAACACTTGACATAGAAATGAAGAAAGCCCATTTATAAAAACATGACTGTTATCTGTTTATGTTGGATATCAAACAACGGCACTTGTTCCACTTCCCTACGGCTTCAGAGAGTTATAAAATTGCAGATCAACATTTAACTGCTCAATAATTGTCAAAGTGTGACTAAAGCATCTGAAAATGTTTGTTTAGTTCTTGCGGAAAGGGAAACTACGCATAGGAACAGTTTCATCATTAATTAGAATCTCTCATGCCTTTCAATTTCCAATTTCTACGAATCATAATTAGAAATCGCCGAGATTAGCAGCTTCAAACATTCAGGAAAATAATTTATTTTCATCAGAACTTCGATTGAAATAAACGGGGGAAACCTTTTAAGGACTCTGAAGGACGATGGCATTCAAGAACACCACAGTTACAGTATTTGTCAGTTTTCAAAACATCGTAAGGGAAATTTGCTTTGTCTACAGGTGCGGCCGGCATCAAGTCTTGCTCGTAAAATTCGAAGGATGAAATACGGATCATATACAGACAATATATCGTGGCTGATCCCTGGAGCCATTGTAGATCAGCTGGACATATTGGGAACTTCACTCGGGCCGCAATAGCGTAATTCTTCACGGTCTGTATAGGGGTGGCAGCCGTCCGCATATGAATCACGCGCATTTCACCTCTATTCCACGCTTGTTTCTATCCTTAAGAAATGGTTATGAAGCTGTAGAATTCGTTACTTCATTAAAAATATTCCATCCTTCTGGCATCAAGCAGTTTTCACAGACTGCAATTGTTGTAATGTACATAGAAGTATTTAAGGGCCGTGTACGGCCGATATTCTTGCAAATCGCTGTGCGGTCACTGAACTGCAATCATTTATCACAGCCGGGGCACATATGCATGCCATATTGATGTCTGAGACGAAGAATGAGGATCCACGTGCGAATACCACACAAGTGACATTTCGGAGGTATACAACGTTCATCACTGATGTACCGTAAACCAAGGGATCAATCACGTTTAAGCAGTGATGGAAGTAAAAACATGCGCGTGAGTGAAATACGGATTCATTAGAAGCACGCGACAGACAAACGTATGTGATCCGCCTTCTGCTTGCGCGACGCTTAATTCCGTCGTATTAGCATCAAGCACAGTCCAAACGTGACTGATCTCATGATCTCTGGGCCACTGTGAATCAGTGGTAAAAGCAGGACTCGTGCAGAATTCGATATGTTCTCGCGCAATACCACAATCACACGTGGATCCCATTTCTTTGCCGTGATCATCCATATGGCAGATGAGTCCCCGCTTTATAGAGTATCCCGGTTGCTGCCCGTTTCCAGAATTCCAGTACAAAATAGTGAGAAGTGAATGCCCTTATACGACCAGGCGTTCCAAGAAACCTACAGAAAGGCATTTTCTTTGGCAGATCGGTCGACTTTAACTTGATCTAGATCTTAAATCTCAAAAATGGAATGCGTCAAAAGTATAGCGCGCTATCAGCTGCCGTTAATTTGTTATACTTTTCACGCGCACCATGTACGGTGTGTATGTGGTCCGCATTTCGTCTGGCACATTCTGGGATGTGCGAAGGAGGATCCACGGATGGAATACTGGACCACATAGGGACCGCGTCCGCAAGTGTTGGTCGTAGGCAAAATATGTGTCATACTCACTTTACCTGTGCTCACAAAGGAATGCTGTAAATACGATGCGAAGGAGGGAAAACTGAAAATTCGCATTGTTTAGCGAACCACAGATAATGATCATTCGCTATTATCTAACGTAAACTTTACTCTCAAAATGAATCGGAACGTACTAATTCTTGATTCTTTGATTGTACAAGTGAATCAGCCAACGTCACTCTCTCCATTCTCTCATTAACCTTGCCCTTACTCACTTCGCAAATGAGACCCTTTTACCCCCACTTTCGTACTACTCATAGGTGTTAACAGAAGTCGAGGCAATAGTGTCAAGTTTTGTCATGATACTCCATCTAGTTGTTCAATAAAGTGTCAATGGGATGTGGTAAATGTCATGTGGTCTTTGAATTGATTCGTGTTTCTTTGCTTGGGAGGAGAGGGGAATCCCTTGCGATTAAATGTGTTTATTGGGTTATTGGACTGTCAGAACGTCTTGTAAACTGCCGGAAAAGTAATTCGGTTTTCCGAACAGTATTGGACACTGATCCACCACAGTGATCCGATATCATAAAGCTAAATACATGTTACTCACACAGTAAAACTCTGCGAGTCCACGCCAAGTTCACCACAAGTTTATGACAAGTTTCAAACAAGACTTGTGCAAGACTTATCGGGTTTTGCTGAGTTCTTCGCTAATATCGTTTGAATGCAGATCCTTGAGTGAGTCCTTCTCGTCTTTTTCAATGGTGATTCAAGAGGTACCGAAGTTGTTTCCATCTCAGATTGACACTTCTTATCGTAAAGAATTCCGCCATCTCATTCCCATCTTCAGCTTCCCAACAGGTCGTTTTTCATCTCTCACCTTCTTTATCTCTATCATATATCAAGTATATCTTTGTCCTTTTTTACTATTCTATTCTTTTTGTTTAAACATAATTACACCTATATCAGAAATTCCTGATCTCTCTTTCTTAACTTTTAGCGCAACTTAATTTTGTCTGAAAGTCTGCCCCATCTCTAGTGATAAAATCAGAGACGATGCATTTTGAATATTTATGCGTATCAGAGATTTCATCAGAAAATATAAGAAAAGGACGTTCAAAAAAGCATTCTTCTTTACTTAAAGATGAAATATTCTCGATTCGCTCATTTTTTAAAGAGCTTCACTAAAAGTGTGCGTACACCATTTGCGCAATATCTTACGCAATACAACAGATGAAATGCGCGTCGTGTCGAGACCCAAAACTTAAAAAAGTACAGGAAATAGGTCATGTTTATACTTTTCTGAAAGCACTCGATGAGCTGAATCTAAAAATACCGGATATACTTTTCTGAAAGCACTCGATGAGCTGAATCTAAAAATACCTATCATACGATCCGTTTTCTGTAGCGTATGCCGTCTTCGCATTGATGATTTTAAATAAAGAAAAAACCGAGCAGTAAGGCATGGGTGAGATACGCGTGGACCAGGTACGGGTGCGGTCCGTATTCCCTCTGTAGCATTTTAAAGGGAAGAGGCGGGCTGCATGCTCTCCGCATCTGCATAAAGACGAAGCGAATTTCACCTGCGACTCTCCGAATGAGTTGTGCTCCGAATGAAATGTACGAATGAGTAGTGTACAGCGAAATTAGTGCATAGTTTACTGTAACTGATAGAATATTTCAGTTAAAATCGTGCGAAACTAGAGTGACTTCATTCTAATGAGCTCTAGCAGTCTTGGCAGAAACCATCAAAAAAAGTTGTCAAGTACATAAATATAGGTTCAGGTGTGAAGAGCTCACGCTAGACTTCTCAGAATATTTCTGCTTCTAATAACTCAATTGCAGAATCTGAAACTTCCGCCGGTAGCTTCCTTATTGCTTTTTCATCTGTGCGGTACTATAAGATGTGCCAAATCCACCAAAAAAAAATTTGAAATTTCTAAAAATTTCCAAAATTTTCCAAAAACAAAAAACAAATTAGCTTGTACCTTTAATGTACAATAGTGATCAGAAATGTTTCAATTAATGTTAATCTTAATTTAAAGCAGAAGAACTGGTTTCAGAAAAGAAATAGCTTTAAAAAAAACTCTAAATGGATCAGTGATTTGGTGGAAATCAAAAAGCCGACGAAGAACTTTAACATTCCAGTGTAAGCGGCCTCGCTAACGATTGGAGGGAAGTCGGGAAAACATTTAGGTTACACCATCACGTTTATTGTTTAATATTTCATCAGAAAACATTAGGAAATATTGGCAATTTGAACTGAAAGCGATCAAGAAAATTGGTGGATCAATTGGATCAATTGCTTGAAGATCAAAATTCAAAGTTCGTCATCCGTCTTCTGTGGGATGTTGCAATTGAAGGTTGTAGTTTTATCCAATTTTAATTGCTCTTTTACTAATTCTTTGCTGAAATTATTTAAAATTTAAGGTGTGCTTTCAGCTGAACAAGGTTTCAGATACATAGAATACAAAACACCTCAAAACACCCTGGATCAACTCCAGATTGCAGGCCATCCTGGATAGTTTTCTTTCTTCGATATCCACATAAAAGAGTTTGAATAACTTATAGATTATTCTCATAGTAATCCACATTCGCTGGAAATGTTGTGACACACCTTAAAATGCTCAATTTTCCAAACTCTCAATACTAGATGGATGCTTGGTAAGGCGATTAACTTGCAAATCAGCTTTAAATTTATTCGAGGTCATGGGGGGGGGTTGGCATTTAACAACGCGGGATAGCATGTTTGTTATTGACTATTTTCTTCTATTCATTTCCCCTATTTACATGTCAGTAGAACCAAAATCAGACAAAAGACGAACAAAAACCAAGTGAAAATAAGGGAAAACGTATTACACATCCGTCGCAGGGTATAAATGAGGAAAGCGAGACTGATTAGGTTCATTTGTTAATGAAGACCGTACGCTATCTGCAAGGTGGCGCTGAATGGAACAGCTTCCAAACGTTCACCAATGGAAACATAATCACATTACCAATGAATGAGCCGATCTGAAAATATTATATTATTGCAAAGTTCCATAAAGGTCAGCCAGAATTGTGACACCTTCCTGTCATCGTTTTCAGTTTTAAGTTTCTTTAAAGTAAGAGTCACACTACCTTCTAAGCTCTATAAAAATGTGAAAGAAACTTTTTCGATTCAAAATAAGAATTAGAAAGTTTGCAAAACTCTACATATCTACGCCGACAAATGAACACTTTGATGGCCTTTGATTCTGCTTGTTGTAACTTAGAAGAATCACTAACGACACCAACCAATTCTCTTTCTTGTGGCTCATCAAAGGGCACAGGTGAAACCCGTATATGAACCATCATTTCACCTGAGTAGTCTCGGAAAACGAATATAATAAACATGGGTACCTGAATAAACACTCCACACCAAAATAGTCTTGATTCACTGTTATTTCCTTCGCGCAGTAGTGCGGCCAACATGACACGAAGATAGGAATGGAGTCCAGCGGCTATTAGAGAAGTTGCAATCTGAACAAAAAGACGGAAATTCATTTTGCGATTCAGCACACTGGAAGGGTTCTATCAACATATGAGCGGATAATGACAAGAGCTTTTACACAATTGGTTTTCACCGTAGACGAGTTCTGGCCAAATTCTGCTAAAATTTGGATCTAAAAAGGGGAAATGCGCGGGACTTTCCCATAAATCGCTACGAATGGAACACGGATCATATACAGATCATATGTACATATATGGAGTATACGGACTACAAACATGCCTCCTATGGACAACGCGCATTTCACATGGGTAATTCGGGAAACCTTTGAAACTAACTAGGCTAGAATTCAAATAATTGAAGGGCACCCAAATCTGTCCAATCTATGGGCAAACTGGTCAAGCGCTGGACATCTGGGCTACCAGCTGCCTCTTTCTGCGCCATCCCCCCCCACCCCTGAAATAGGCGCTGAATAATGTTTGATAAAGTCGTCTTCTTGCTTTCAAAAGCCCCGCGAATATCCTTGCGCCAAATCAGATACCCCGAGAAAATGCTTTTTCAACAACGCGTTGAGCATGACGTTCCCTGATAAATTCTCACCGAAATAGCACTTCCAGCAGCCTCTGAGCCAAAAATCCAATTTGGTGACAAGGCAGCAAGATATACAATCATCGCTGTTGCCAGAGAAGAGCACAGAGTGAGCATTGCAAGAATAGGAATACTCCTGACTTTCACGAAAAACTGTAGGTACGATGCCAAAGGAGACACCAAATTAGACAACGTGATGGCGTAGTGATAGGTGTTCTGAAAAAAAGGGAAAACAGAGCGATAGCGAGTGATCGAACCCTTTTACCTGTGAGTACACCAATGTTGCATAACTCAGCACATTCGTTGCAATTCCATTCATCTGTGCGTTCACCAAAGCCGTCGCTGCTAGCAGAAATACTACTTCAGCCCCCGTGACACTTTTCTTCGAAGAATGTGTTTTGATAGACTTAAGGCTGAAAACTTTCAGATCCCTCATTAATCTCCATTTTTCTTACCTCGGTTCGACCTCATCGGATTGTGTATTCGATTTCGATTCAGGTCTCACTTCACTTCTGAAGCACATTATTATTTTCAAAGAAAAGCATTTCCTTACGAACTTACGAATGCTTATGTGCTCCGGTCTTATATAAAATCACAAAAGACAAAACAGCGGCGCATGTAAAGAAGAAATTGATCAGGAAAAACACGGAAACCGAGAATCTTGGAGGCTCATAATGAGGCACATCGTTGCCATCACACCAGTAATTAGAAGTTCCCTGGGCGAGAGATAGAAGACTCGGAATCAATGCACTCAATCCCATCCCGACAAAGTAAGCATTGAGGAAAGCTGGATGAAATTGATCCATAAACGGAAGAAACAACACGCTAGATATGGTATCTACGACAGCTAATCCGAAGAGGAGAAGGTAGAGTGGCCAAGAGCGGACGGCTCCGAAAATGTAGCCAGTGTCATCCCAGAAGAAGCATAGACCTTAAAGTAGCACTGAGATTTGTGAGATTATGAAGCAAAAATCCTGGAGACCTCACTCAAAAGACGAGAACGACAACGGTCTTCTGTGCGTGCATAACTGTGGATATAAGGTCTGCCAGAATTGCAAATCTGCTTTTTATCTTTTTTCTGATTTTTTAAGGATCGAAATTCAAGGAAATCATACTTATTTAATAATGTTTTTTTTTTCTTGCCGGTTTGCACTTTTGTCCGATTCTACGTCAGATAGAAACATTGGATAAGCGGGAGGTGGAGGGAGGAGAGGGCGACGGCGGGTGGGTTGACAAAAACTGGTTAGCATATCAGACAAATTTGAACGCGTTTTCGGTTTACAGAATTTTTAATCATTTGTATAATAAAACGACGTGTTTACTATCTTCAGTGCCCTTCAAAAGTATAGACAACCGATTTTGGCTGTTCTGGATTTTCTGGGCGAAATGAAAAAAATAGGTTAATGCAGTTCGATCAGGCGTGTAAGAAAACCTATGGGTGGAGAATTTCAATCGGATTCGATGTTCGGCACTTGATCTAAAGAAGATAAATCAAAAATCGGCGCCGTCAAAAGTATAGACTGTTTTTAGAATAAGTCAAATAAGTCAAAAATGTTTATTATTAAACAAAGATTTTCACAATCAGTAGTCTATACAGTTTCCTTTAGATTCAATCAGGTCAAAAAGCTTTTGGAGGTGTTGGGAGCTCATATTATACCATTCTCTTTCGATGGCATCTTTCAGACACTGAACGGAGTTGTATTAGGTCGCATTCGCTTAAACTGCTCCGGCAAGGATAGCCCAGAGGCTTTCGATGGGATTGACAGAGAGCATGATTGCCAGTCCAAGGCGAAATTGGAAGAATTACATGGAGCATTGTCTTGTTGGAAAACAAGTCCTGAACGTCGACAGCGGTTTATGAATGGTACCAAACTGGTCTGGAGGACTTGCTGATATGCCGCGGCATTCATCCGATTAGAATTGAACACCAACTGAAGCTTCCTCGTTGGTGGCGAAAGCTCCTCACACCGTGACCGAGCCGCCCCACTTGAAATAGATTATTGGGTCCTTCCTTTTCGCTTTGTGGTCGGGTTTCAGTCCTGGTGCCGACTTCATGGCTTCTTGAACCATGCGTCCAGAAGAGTGGATGGCTCGGAGAACAGAACTTTCCGACACCGAAAGCTGAAGATCTGCATTGATGATGTTGGCTGACTTGCTGGAGTTGGACACAATGCGTTGAATGGCGCGGTGTTTGCCACTTGACAATTTCTTCGGTCCTTACAAGGGAACTGTTTTTAGATAACGTTTGAGAATTTTATGAAAATTGGTACACAGACACTTTCGAGCATGCTGAAAACCATGGCAAACTTTGTTTTTGCCTAAAACTCTCCAGAAGCTGAATATTCGCATCTGAAGTTTCATCTGAATTTTCATCGCATCTGAAGTTTTCCCCCCATCCCGGGACCTCACTCTTCTCTATGCTTCCATATCATCCATTTCTGGAAGCAGCGGTGGTGTAGTGGCAGTGGGATGGTTTGGAACCCTGGGGGTCCCAAGTTCGAACCCTACTATGAAAAATTTTTTTTTTTTTTTGTAATTTCATTTTCTAGAGGTCTCCAGAGCACATTGCTCTCGAATAGAACTTGCAGAATGCCGAAAAAGGGTATATGAGTTGTGTTTAATTGTTTTTTGATCTCAAAGGCTTCTACTCTAAAATTTAGAAAACAACAGAAATTTTCGGCTTGGAGGATGGTTTGGAGGCTTGGAGGCTTGACGGCGTCAATTGCTGCCGTGTCTTTCCAAGTGCTCCAGGAGTCGACGATCAAAAGAATATCTTTGGGCATAGACGAATCGAAAACCACTTTTTCGAAGAAAGTCACCATGTGGTTTTTAGTCATGATGTGACTGGAATGGCATGTGACTTCCAGATTTGATGCTTTAAAAAGACCTTTCTTGGGAAATCGGCCTTTGGGTTCTTTCAAATTAATGAATAATTTGGGGTGCATTTTTCCCGATGCGGAGATCAAGGGAAGTACTGTGTATGAATGTGTAGTTGAAGAGACACTTCCAACAACACAGTGAACATCTTTGGATCCGGTAAATGTAAGAGTCCGAGCTGTGTTCATTTCGAGCTGGAATCCACTCTGATCAGCATTGTAGATGCTGGATGGGTGTTGGAAGTGTTGGTTGGCAGAATTCACGAAATCCTTGGAATCCTTCTCAATCTGATCGCGAGTCTTGGGTCGAACGGTAGACACAAATTTCGTGATTTTCCTGGAGGAAATTCCGTACATTTTCTTCCATCCAGCCAGCCAACTATCCGATCCGACAAAGTTTCCAATGCAAATGTTGTTCTTCCTTATGATGTCAGCAATAAGATAGCGTAGAACGTTATCATGTAGGATTTTCATGGTGACTTTCTTCGAAAAAGTGGTTTTCGATTCGTCTATGCCCAAAGATATTCTTTTGATCGTCGACTCCTGGAGCACTTGGAAAGACACGGCAGCAATTGACGCCGTCAAGCCTCCAAGCCATACTCAAAGCCGAAAATTTCTGTTGTTTTCTAAAGTTTAGAGTAGAAGCCTTTGAGATCAAAAAGCAATTAAACACAACTCATATACCCTTTTTCGGCATTCTGCAAGTTCTATTCGAGAGCAATGTGCTCTGGAGACCTCTAGAAAATGAAATTACAAAAAAAAAAAAAATTTTTCATAGTAGGGTTCGAACTTGGGACCCCCAGGGTTCCAAACCATCCCACTGCCACTACACCACCGCTGCTTCCAGAAATGGATGATATGGAAGCATAGAGAAGAGTGAGGTCCCGGGATGGGGGGAAAACTTCAGATGCGATGAAAATTCAGATGAAACTTCAGATGCGAATATTCAGCTTCTGGAGAGTTTTAGGCAAAAACAAAGTTTGCCATGGTTTTCAGCATGCTCGAAAGTGTCTGTGTACCAATTTTCATAAAATTCTCAAACGTTATCTAAAAACAGTTCCCTTGTTAGGAACGTAGAGCAGGACCAGAAGTTGGATTGCAAACATAGGTGGAGACAGTTTTGTGACTCCTTTCTACCTGGCGGTCGATCGAAGTTCTTGATATTCCTCTAGTGATCAGAACACCGATTTGAGCTTATTCGGCGACGGATAGGTGAGAACCACGTGGCATATTGGAAGAATAATAATGGAACAAAAATAAAGAAAAACGTTGGCTTTTATACCCATTTTCGGCCACCACCGTAGCAATACCAAAAACTGTCTATACTTTTGACACGGCTCCGATTTTTGATTTATCTGTTCTAAATCAAATACCGAACATCGGATCCGATTGAAATTGATTATGGAAAACGTAAATATTGAGAATGTAAAATGAACCCGCTCGAGACGAAGAGCAGTTTTCAGATATTCACCTTTAAAATACCTTTGAAAAAATTTTTTATTCCGATAGGAAATATTTGTTCGAAATCTGAAATTCTGCTCCTCATACATTTCTTACAGACCTTTTCTGCTCCTGACCATATTACTGAATGTTTTAGTATTTGCTTCCGGAAATATAGACAATTCGTCAAATGCAGATCCAAACTGCTGCGGTTGTATATTCAATTATTACTTTTTTCTGAGTCCTTTTGGCCCACATACAGGATGGCCGATAAGTATACGGAATTACGTTATGCTGAATATCTTTGAAACTGAGACTGCTACTATGAAACCAAATTTATTTTTTCATCAACTGGAATGCAAGGAACCAAAATTAAAGAAATTGCTCGATGTTCGACCCTTTTACAGCGATGCAGGCCTTCTGACGCTTCGGAACAAGCCCATGCCTTTTGAGAGCCATGACCTTGTCTTCCAAATATCCCCAAACAGAAAAGTCGAGAGGATTCAAATCCGGCGAAGAAGCTGACCACAAGTCCTTGCCCCAATATCCGGGAAAATGGAGATCTAGGACCGCTTTCGTTGATTTGGACGGAGCCCAATCTTATTGAAGGATGAAAGGTCGCTGGCATGTTTGCTCTATTGAAAGAGCAAAACATCTTTCAATACCGATTTTTGGTACACTTCCGAATGGATCTTCACATTTCTATCAATGAAGACCAACGGAACTTTACGACGTTTAGGAGACTTTGCTTGATCTTTTGATAACAATTGCCGATGGTTTTGGCGGTTGGGAATTGGCTCAATTGTAAAGATCTTTTCATCGGTCCAAATGACATGCGACAAGCGGCGCATCTTAAGAACCTCAAGAAGTTTTTTCGCCTTTTCGACTCGACTCTCCTCGGATTTTTCCATGAGGAATTGGCCACGAAGTAGACGATAATTGGTCAATCCGAGATCGTTTTTGACAATGTTCTGAACAGTAGAACGAGCGATTCCCAGCGAATTTGCCATCTTGTTCATGCTGACCCCGTCATTTCTTAGGATTCGTTTCTTAATGATTCCTCGAGTCTTCCGTGTGTTCACAGTGCAATTTTATTTTCTCTTTGACATGCCCTTTCGATTTTAGTTGACTAACAATTTGATAGACCGTCGAATGCGGAAGTTCTAGATGTCTAACTATCTCTGAGGTGCGGTAGCCTTCCCGATGTAGCTTGGCAATAGTGGCGCGATGAGGAGAAGCCTTCATTACTCCGATGAAATACAAGCTAATGACTAATAGTTTTGGTTTTTACTTGAACGGACACCATATTTTCGAAACAATTCGAAACATTTCGAAAAGCAAGCCTCGCGCTCTCTAGGGAACACCCACAAAGAAATTCCGTATACTTATCGGCCACACTGTATATTGTGAAACAAATAATAAAAAATCTGTAGTAAATTTGGTTTTAAAAAGAGTTACTGTATTGAGGCAGAATTAATGAAGCGGCCCTGCCGACAACCCTGTCGCCCAGAACCATAATTGCCATCTTAATATTATGAGACGGCCCGACGCTACGCGGCTCACGAGTATGCGTAGAAACTTTGATTTAAAAAAAAACACATGATTTTTTAGATGGTCCGAAAACTATTTCCGTTGTTTTTTTTTGTATTTCCGATTTCAGAACTCACTTAACTGGCAAATACAAGCTATAATCATGAATATAAATATTAGTTGAACTCTGGGTAGTGTTACTTTAGTCCCTTTATGAATAATAGAGTAGATAAGAGGGCCAAGACAGGAAACCTGTAAATGGAAATTAAATTTTGTTGGAGTTAAAACTTGAACCTCAATTTTTAGATTATTCCTCAATTGTAGAATGTTAGACAACCCTCGTGGCTATTTTTTCCTAATATCAACTAATTTCTACAATTTGATCTTTCAAAATGTTTATCATTGGTTACCTGTACAATAGCTGATAAGTAGCTAGGTAAGTTCCATCCCTCAGGAAGCTGAGCTGTCAAAAGAGACAATTCCATCCAGACACTGTTCGTTCCGATCCATGAACTGGATCCGAATATTGCCACAAGAGCAAATGTAATAAAGGATATCTTCATAACTAGTAAACTTTGCTGTAAAAATTTTTAAAGTTGAGAAAAAAAAGGCACAAAAGGCGGGGGAAAATTTTTTTAATTGATAACTGCCAGGTCATTAAGAAAAGATAAGAGGAAAACGACGAAAAAGAAGCAATTCGCAAAACTGCAAAAAAGACCAGAAATATATGATGCAGAAGTAGAAGAGGTTGTGTGAAAACATGCAGTTAAACGTTTTGCTATGAAGAGATTCCGGTTCAATATAATACATACAAATCACAATTATTAGGCTACTGAAAATTGGAAAAAATTATGAATCACTGGTGAATGGCGCAGCGAATACTGCTTTTGATGAAAAGATGTTCAAAGTTCTATAACTTTTTAGTCCTCCTCTGAAATTTTGCACACCATTTTTAAAATATGGTTGAGAGATGTTGGATTGAACGGAAACTGAAAATTGGAAAACATTGATTTTCAAATCCTAGCTCACAGAAAGTATAACGAATGTCGTAATAACTCGGAAAATTCTCGTTTTTATTCATTGAGAAAACTTTTTTTGACTATTTAAGAAGAACTTTTAAGTCATATGTTTTGGTTATTTTAATTTTTGAAATTTTTCAATTTTTTTTTGTTGAAAAAATTGCTTTTCATTGTAACCTGAACATTCCCTTAGAAACAAGCAGAGAATGTGCATTGAATGAGAAATTCTCAATATTTCAGTATTCAAAACGGGAACTTTCAGTTATTCACCTATTCAGTAAAGGTGTTCTTATTGTGTTTTTGGTTCATTTTCAGTTTTTGTTCAATCCAAAATTTTAATAAGAGATTTAAAGAACACGACCAAAATATGCCATGCACAAAGGGAAGAATGGAGTTTTTGAGTTACAGGACTTTGAAAACATTTCAATCAGTATAAATACCTCTATTTTGTCGCGCCGTTAACGAGAAGGCGCTTTTCTGAAGACATGGCGGAGCTCTAAAATCAACAACGCGTGATACAGATCAACGAAATAGACTTAAATTAATAATAATAATATGAACTAGAAAAGAAAAGAACTAGTTATTTTAAGAGACGGGTTCGTTCTGCATTGTGGAGCCGATATGAACAAATGCGCAATGTTGACAAGTGGAAACATCACAGCCGAGCCGATGAATGAGCCAATCTGAAGTAAGAAGTCTTCAACGGTCGCTCGTGTTGAATATTTGGGAGAATATCTGATTCTCACATTTCAGGATTTCGTGAAATGTTGAAGAAGCTAAATCGCGTTTAGAGTAAAATCTACCGTTTTTAAAGATATCATTGAAAACTCTGTAGTCTTAGTTTTTTTTAATTTTACAATAAATTCTTTCGATGATCTTCTCTATTAAATCATTCAAAATCGTTTTTTTGTGGTAGCATTTTTTAAAAATTACACCTTATGATGATTACCTTTTCTATCTTACTAGCTAGCAGAGTAGGGCGGAATTGGATTTTGGGAACACGGAATCCGGAAAACGGAAAAATTTTTTTTTTCACGGAATCCGGAATGCGGAAAACGGAAAAATATTTTTTCATGGAATCTGTAATCCGGAAAACGGAATATAAAAAACGGCGGAATCCGGAATTCCGCCCTTCTCTGCTAGCTAGTAGCAAGAACTTTCAACGTACCGTAAAACCTTTAATAGACTAGCCCACAAATAGACTTGCGCCCCAAATAGTATTACTCTCAAAAAGGCTCTATGAACAATAGTAAATTTCGCCCCTAATTGTCTTGCCCCTTCGCGATGACACAAAAAAACGCGACAGATTTGATATTTTTTCCTTATTTTTTCTCATCTTTTTTTTCTCCTTTTTGTTTGATTTTTTTTATTTTTAACAAACTACAGACTATAAGGTAACTCAATGAAAAAATACAGCGTCATGTTTATAATCTCGTTCTTTAGGGCACAAACGGAGGGCTTCAATGTTTCCTAAAACGCTCGCTCGGACGGATTCAAGTGTCGTTTGTTTGCTTTGCTTCCGAAAAAAATGTTTTATTGCATCGATTATTAAAAAGTTTGGTTCCTCGATGGAGCTGTCATGGTCAGAGAGAACATTTTCAATGATGAAACCGCAGAGCATTTCCTTAAATCTATCATCGGAACCACTTTGTTTGGAAAGAGACTGTTGGTCTGGGATTCATATCGTTGCCACATTAGCACGAATACCAAGAAGTTGATGAGAAACCTACGTTTTTATATGGCTATGATCCGTGGGGTAACCACTAAATTTATTCAGGTAGAAAACGTCGAATTTCTAGCTTTCTAACAGGATTTCAATTATAGGAACCAGATGTGTATTGGAGCAATCCGTTTAAAAGTAAAATTCCTAAATCGTATGAGAGTTGGATTATTCGCGGGTCAAGTCGTACAGAGACTCAGGAAACATGCGTCCTCCTCTAATGGAAATTTATTTACAATGGATTTTGGATGCTTGGAAACAGTTGCCTGAATTTTTGATCAAAAAAATCTTTCAGAGGAATTGGAACTGATGAAACGAAAAAGATAAGAAGCTGTCCTGTTATTGTCTTTAGGTTCATTTGCCGACCTTATTGGTTGGTGACATTGACCTTATTGGTGACATTGACTTACAAAGCGAAGAAAACGAAAAAAGTTAAGAATTGTACACTTTCATTGATATTATTTCATAAGTTTTGTTTGCTTTTGGCTTCCATTCTCGTTGTTTTCGTTTGAATTTTTGTTGTTTGTGTTTAAAATTATGTTCCTTTTGTTCTACTTTTTGTTGTATTTTGACAGGAACTATTGCCGTTTTGTTACTGAAAGCCTTGCAATTTTTGACTGAAACTTTTTTGAAAATTGTAATAAATTCTTATTGTTTTGAGAAGTTGTTAAGAAAAATCAACGAGAAAAATAGCTTTTGAACAATATCATTTTGAACAGTTACACCCCCTAATTGGCTTGCGCCCCTAATAGTATTGCTCTCAAAAAGACTCCACGAACAATAGTATTGCATGCAAATCTACTTGAGTTTTTACGGTAGTTGTATCATTTACCTGAATAAACACTCCACACCAAAATAGTCTTGATTCACTTTGATGGCCTTCACGAAGAAGTGACGCGAAAACAACTCGGAGGTACGAGTGCAGACCAGCAGCGATTAGTGATCCTCCTACCTGAAATTCCCATTTCTTTTAACTCTACGGACCTACAACTGGCCGGGGGACAAAAGAGCACGGAACGAGTGAGAATCTTCGTAAAAATAAAATGTATTATATCAATATGGTTGCAATTTAAGGAACTCGGTGAGCGTAGTGAGTGAGTAAGACATTGAGATAATGCAGTTTTGAAGGATAATTAATTAATAATTTCGCGTTTTTTTAACGAAGAAATGTTCGTTTTAGAAAATGTTGTAGGCCTGTTCCCTTCCTCCCTCTCTTTATCATAAGCATTTTAAGCTTTAAAACTTTCAGAAAACTCACAGAAAGAGCACTACCAATGGCAACAGAGTTGAAGATGAGATTCGGAGACAGTGCAGCAAGGTAGACAATGAATGCCGTCATTGCTGAGGAGAACGCTGTGAGTCCTGCGAGTATGGAAATACTCCTCACACTGATGAAAAATGGTAGGAAAGATGCAAGTGGGGAAACAACGTTGGATAACGTAACGGCAAAATGATAAGTGGCCTGTAAATATTAAAAAATGGCTTAGAAAACTGATATGATAACGTCGAAAAATATCAGGTCTTACTTGTGAATATGGTAAGGCTGCATAGCTCTGCACACTTGTGATTATTCCATTCATTTGAGCATTTACCAAAGCTGTTGTGAAAAGCAAAAACGCCAATTTGGCTCCGGTGATATAATCAACAGGATGCCGTGAGTCGTTGCAGATAGAGGAGCGCTAAATTAAAAAAATATATATATATAAGCATTAATTTATTTTTTCGTTTCTAGTACAGCATATTTTTAGCGAGATATAAAAATCATTTTAGATGCCTTTAAAGGCAGAATTTTCAGGTTTCTCACATCTAAAATATCTTCCTCGTTTTCTTTCGGAGAGAGCTGTTTCATTTCTATCAAAGTGGTTTGCAGGAACTGCTGAAACAATTTGCATAAGTAACGCGATTTTCCATATGGAAAATTTCGGTATTTTTCTCATTATTTAAATCAAAAGTTTTTGCATTTGTTAAAAACGTCATTCATGTTTTCAATTGAAAACTTTGGAATTATTCACCGCTTAGTTTTAATTTTGTTTTTCTAAACTAGTATAAACCTCTCTGAACGATTCATCCAATTCAGAAACAATTCCATCAATGGCGGGGGCTCCAGTTTCATAAAGTGATATCGGAATTCCATCAGCTTTTTCATTATCATTGTTGTCAATTTCGCCTTTTGAAGTTGAAGACGAGATAAGCAGTTTTTTCCTTAATGGAGTTCCCTCATTTGGCTCTTTCTCACTTCTGTGCGTATTTGATGAGTGGGTGTGTGCTCCTGACAGGTAGAGTATAATGAAGGCTATCAAAGCGACACAAGTGAACGAGAAAATTATGAAGAAGAAAATGGACACTGAAAAGTTGGGCGGAAATCTTTCGGCAACTCCATTTTCATCACATTTGAAATTTGATGTTCCTTGAGCCAATGACAGCAAACTAGGTATTAAGGAGCTTAAGCCCATTCCCACGAAGTACGCATTCAGATAGGCTGGATGAAATTGTGCCATGAATGGCATAAAGAGCACATTTGACATGGCATTGACAATTGCTAATCCAAAAAGAAGAGAGTAGAGTGGCCAAGATCTGGGTGCACCGATCACTTCTGAGTAGTCATACCAGAAAAATGAAAGACCGAGTTGGCAGCAACAGGCAAGTGTTAACAGTGAAATGATTAATGGAGCAGTTGGAATTGTGAATGACTTAAATCCTTTGTGTATAATTGTGTAAATTAATGGAACAATACAAGCAATCTGAAAACGAATAAGATAGATACTAATTTTTCAATTATTTTTTTTCCTTAGTTTAACAATGCATTATTAACCGCATTATCCATGGGGGCAGTAGGAGATTCCCTACATTATAATCCAAACGATTTAGAAAATCAAAAAAAAAAGAAAAGAAATAGACTGCATAAAGGTAAGAATTTGAATTTTATAATTTTAAATTGTCTTACATTCTGGCCCGTTACAACTTTCAAAATATTAATTAATTAATGCTTATTTTTTAACAGTATTTATTTCTGGTCTGAAAGAAAAATCATGCCTGTACAACACCAGCCAGATAACTAGGCAAATTCCACTGTTCTGGGAGTTCCGTAGTAAGTAGCGGCAATTGCATCCACACACTATTCGTTCCCATCCATGAACTCGACCCGAAAAGTGCCACAAGAATGAACGTTGTCGCCGAGAAACCCATTTCCTCTTGCACAACCTTTTTGTGAATTTAGAGAATTATTTATACATTTATAATGGCTTTTAAAAATTTGAAGCGTCAACGAAACAAGAACATTGCGAAATGTAAGATTTAAGAAGGAAAATGCGGAAGGCTTCAGATGAGAAATATAAATAAATATATAAAAATAATGCAAGCGTGCCCCAATGAAAGCTTTATATGCGCGCGAGTTTAAAATGAGAAGGGAGGCCGTAGGGGGGGGGGCTTTTCATAGCAAGCACGTGCCAAATAGAATTGTTTAGAAAGCGTTTAATAATTAAAATTTTTAGTTATTGTTAGAAAAAAAAATGTAATATTCAAGCAAACATTAAGTAATCTTTATAAAAGTATCCGTCTCGAATGGACGAAGGAAATCGAAGCAACTGATAAGACAGTCCCTTATCGGTTATGAGATTGATTGTTAACTCCATTTGTTGGTTTATACGATCTTTTTAACGAAAAAGAAATATTGTTAGATTGATTTTTATTGCAATAACATTAAAGCATTGAACAATATGAAAACAATCACATGACTCGCGTACCCAGGTCTTTGGGAACCTTCGATTATTTTTATTATTATTAGTTTGAAAAAATGAAAATGCACAATTGAGAAATTCTGAAAAAGTTGATTGAAAAACTAGAAGTGTGACCCGGAAAAATGACACGCGGAAAAAATTGTTTTGATAAATTGGCTGGAATGAAAGGAACCCGTGCAACATATATAAGTTGTCAGGAGAATGAAAATTTTTGTTTGAAGAATTTGATAATGTGGAAAGTATCTGGAAATAAAATATTAAATTTCCAGATTTCTTCACTTTTTTGGTAGTGCAAACACACCATAAATAATTGGATTAACAACAGTATTCACACAAATCGCCGCATTCAGAAAGCTGAGAAAATGCCGCAGCTCTTCCATGATGGGCATTCCGAATAAATTGAGCACAGTGAATAAATTATATGGGCTCCAAATGCACAAATAGGCCACGATGATCAGAGCGGCTTGTCGTTTGGCGTGTTGCTTGGCCCTGTGAATAGTGGTCACTGCCATTGCACCGAACTTAGTACTTCCACAATTGGAGGCTTTGTTAGATTTTATGGATCCCTGACGTGTTGGATGCGACAGATGGGATGTTTCAAATTCATATTCTGATGATGATCTCAATGCATACGACTCCTCTTGTTGAAGTAGGTACGTGGATCTAGTTGGCGATCTTGTAGTCGTAGACTGCGTGTCATCGAGTGACAAGTCAGAAGACTTCACTCGGAAATTAAAGCAAGAAGATGAAGATTTGTCTGAAAGCTCAAACTTCATTCTCAGACGAAGCAAGATGAATTTTTCAAAATCAAGCCAATCAACTGAAGCCTACCTTGCTTCAGATGCCCTTGAAGAATAAGTAGAACAATAATGTAGCTTCCGACGATTACGATGCATGGGATCCAGAATACAAACAGAAAATGATTGATTGCATACATCTTCTCCCATCGTTCCATATTCGCAGCTTCTTCATCAATTTGCTCACGTCGGACATCAGTGGTATTTGGGGCTTGGTATTCAATACGCTTCTCATGGAGAAAAATCATGAATATAGTGGCGCATTGCCTGAAAATAACACAATTTAAGTTTCCCGCAATCAATTTATGGATTTATGGGCTCGAATAAGAACAGTTCTATGCTGATAAAGTCTTTAATGCAGTAGAGTTCTGCCTTTAACATTTGGGTTCATACCAATAAAATTAAGATTCGGCTAAGTTCTAGTTTGCTTTATTACACAATTTTAATACAAATCATCCGTAACAGCATTTTATCGCATTTTTCTTGATAATTAGATAATTAGTAGTAACTAATGGGGAATCATTTGTTAGTTTCGACAATCACATGCTTTTTTTTTTTGAATTTCGGTCGTACATATAATAATTATAAAGTGAAAACTACGAAAGAAATGACAGACTGGCAATTTATAAAGAGAGATATTTAAGGAAGGCAATTATTGTCTGTTTCTTTATTCAAAAACTAGAAACTCACTTGAAGTCAATGTTCTCATATGGACTCGTTGTAGTGAACACGATGGCTTGAGGTAGTGATAGCACAAATGCCAAAACCCATCCAAAACCAAGAAGGTTCCGGCACCTGATATAAGCCTTCCGATGAGCATTTAGTGAACTAATGTTGTAGGCGCCAAAGACACGATCAATTGCAATGCATGCAATGACAAAGGAGTTGAGATAAAAGGAAAATGTGGAGAAGAAAGCGCAAGCTCTGCAAAGAAACTCTCCACCGTACCACTGATATGTGATGAGCCAGATAATTTGTTTAGGGACGTAGAGAAAGAGTGTCATGAGGTCTGCCAAATTGAGAGTTATTCGTAGAAGGAGGATTTGACTTTTTGCTTTGTGAGTTCTGGAAAATGCACGAAGGGACCTGGAGAGTGCCATCAGATTTAATGGGCCTCCAACAAAGAAAACGATGACGTAGATGCATACTTCAATCTGAAAATAGGATGAGATTGAAGATGTAATACGTTGGGATAAACACTAGTGTTTTTCTATTTTTGGCATACATTTACAGAATAGTGTGTGGAGCGGAACTTCAATTCTAAAAATTCAAGAATTACGAACATTTTCCGAAACCAATAAACACAACTATAGTTAGAAATTTCAAATGAAACCATTTCAAAATATAATTTTCATCGGATTATTCCTATAAAAATTAAATTTGCAAGAAATACGGTGTACCTTAAAGGCGCATACTCAAAGTAAGTTGGTATCTCGAAATGAATTATTTTGTGTTTCGCAATTCCACATTTTTTATCATAAATTCCCCTTATTTGCGCTCTTGCAATGGTAAAATTAGTTGCTTAAGAACGTAGTTCAAAAAAGTTCATTCAAAGCCATATAGGCTACAAACCACGAAATTTAAAAACCATTCCAGCTTTTCTTTCTTGCTAATTCTTCCTAAATTGCGCTCAGTCTTATTTATTACCCTTTTCGTGAATTTCTTAATTTTATACTCGATTTGTAATGATTTGTTCTATTCATAACAGTAACCTTAATTTTAGCATTAAAAAAATAAAATAGACTACTTTTTCTTCCCTATTAAAATTCACTGTAGTAGATTCTGCTAAACGAGAATCTTGAAGAAATAATAAAATGTGGTAAAAGAAAAATGAAGAAAGGTATCGAATAGGGAAATAATGTTTAAAAAAAACTAATAAAAAAGGTTTCTTTATGCATAAATAGGCTTGGAATGTCTATCTGATGTCTTATCAGCTCAATTCGGAAATAATTTAAATAGAAGTGAAAATTTAGCCAATTTCAAGGAGCTCAAATTGATTTTTAGATGAGGAGCGCCTTTTTAGTTCTAGTTTTCCTCGTGACATTGAAGTTGTTTCCCGAACTCTTAGTTTAAGCCGAAAAAAATAGTGTTTATTAGATTTAGAGTTGGCTAACAGGTTCGTGCTGTCATAGGCTAAGCTGATTTTCAGATGCCGTTTCTCTATTTATTTGGCTATTGTTCTTTTTTTTTTTTTTTTTTTTCTATCTTGACAAATTCTGATGGATTATCAACAATAGATTTCGAAGATCCAGAGAGACCAATGAAGTCATCTCAGCACGTCATTATAATATTTTGAAACCTAATATTCCGGATATCTTACATTAAAATCTCAATCCTTGTTTTTAAAAATTCACGTTTAAGATGGCACGTAACGCATTTGTTTTCAGTATGAGTTATGATTCTTGAAAAATTTTGTGATCACTTCCAAATGTTTAATTTCAATACTCATTTCAGCTATGTACTGCAGAAAATCGATGACTCATTGAGCACAATAACTCAAGCCCACCTTGATCCTCAAAATCTCGGAGATCTCTTCGGCGTCTTTGAGTGCATTTGCTTCCTGGATTTCGACGAAAGTCAAGTTTTCATTGGAATAGCTCATCAAACTGAAAAATGGAAAACTTCAAGGAAAAAGCGATGGAGGACGACGAACAACGAGATAAGGTGACGCAGACGCATAAGCCAGAATATCAGGAAAATTAGTGTTTCAGAAGATTTTAAGAGATATTCATAAACATTGCCTCCAGTGGCTTGAAAAAAAATCTGCAAAAGAGTAAAATCTGGTAAGCACTTTTCATTTAAGCAGGCTTAGTTTTGCTATTCTAGTTTGGTTTTAAATTTTAGTCATATACCATCTCAAAAGATCCGTTTCTTCCATATTTTTTCAGAATGTCCCGTCCGTTTCCAGACATCTAACCCCGAAGCATTTCCCAAGTGAAGCTAGTGATGAAGCACTTTTGTAGTTAAGTGGAATAATCTAAAATTCGCCTTCTACTCTTGTCATTTTCACCGTCTTTGTGCCCCACCAAAGACTCCTCCATACCATAGGATAGATGGCCTCTCTAATCTTTACACTATTTGTCGGAGGTCCTTTTTCCTCTTCATGAGCAAAAGAGAACAATGAGAGCAGAGAGAAAGGGAGAGAGAGATAGAGAAAGAGTAGGCGCGCGAGCGATGTGAAGAGCCATGTTTGAAGGTATGTGGGAGTAGTCGGAGAAGGATTAATCAACTTAACGAGTGTGCAAAAAAAACGTTTCTTTTTCTAAAATGCGTCACAGTCACATACATCTTCAGAATAAGAAAGAAGACAACGAAACAAGGCTCCATCACTTTTCTAAATCAAATGGGAAAAAGGGAAGGTGTAGATGATGTTGTGGTTGTTAAAAAAAATAGAAGACAGAAAGAAAGTATGCAAATTGAAACGAAGGAGAGAGAAGGGCGGGGCGAGGAACGTGATAAAGGGCGGAGCTTGTGAGGAAGGGTGACAGGTGTAATCGCGGAGACCGTGTTCCGTTATGAGCTTCTGAAAATGAGTTTAAAAAATTACAAAGTTAAAATCGAAGTTTTAAAAAATGAAACCACCAAACTACAAAGGTGAAATGAGCGTGGGCTACTGTAGCAATCAATCAAGGTGTCGAGACGTTAATCAAGAATTCCAGAAAAAGTGAGATTGAAAATCAGAGAAATAAGGATTCGAGGAAAATGAGAGCATTTCGAGTTCACCAGGTGCACGTCGATGTTGCCGTTAACTCCTCATGTCTAGCCCAAATTTTTCACAAATCTAGGCCAAACATTGAAGGTTTACAAGTTTAGCACAATTCTTCCGCAAGTATAGGCCAAACTTTGAAAGCTCTCAAGTCTAGACCAAATTTTTCACAAATCTACGCCAATCTTTCAATGTTCGCAAATCTGTCACAAAGCTCTCACTAATATAGGCCAAACATTGAGGATTCCCAATTCTAACACAATTCTTACAAAAGCTTTAGCCTGAACTTGCTGGAGACTTGTGGAGCATCACTGAAATTAGCGTTACTTCAATGGAAGATTCGAAACTGTTATTTAAATGAAGGCGTGCAGGAAAATCCTCTTTTTCAGCTTGAAATGCCCATAGTTGAGATTGCGGAATGAGTCATTGGAATTGTTGTTTTAAATCTGAAATCCTCCGGTTTTTCAGTAGCGTGTCTGAGCTGTCGCAATCTTGTCTGACACTGTAGAAAAAAGTTGTAAACTACAAAAGTGCAGTTTCAGGTGTAAAAAGAGTCGTTTCGAAAAATGATTTCTCGAAAAATTCTCGAGAAATTTTTTTCGCTGATTTCTCGAGAATTTTCGAAAGTTTTCGAGAAGTTCTCGAAACATTTTTCGGAAATTTCTCGAGAAATCGCGAAAAATAATTTGAATGGAAATACGATAAACAACGCGCTTTGCGTTATTTCAGAGTGTCGTTCGAACTATTTAGTTTATTATTATTTTTTATCGAAATTTTTTTTCCGAGAATTTAGAAAATTTTTCTCGTTGATTTTTCGGAAATTTTTCGAGAAAATTTTCAAAAAATTCTCGAAAAATTCTCGAGAAATCAACGAGAAACATTTCTTGAGAATTTTTTGGAAAAATTTCTCGAAAGGTCACATAAGTAAGTTATGAGCAATTTAACATTGTGTTAACTTAATTTTAAAGTTAAAAATTTTCATCTGAAACAGTCTTACAGCCGACAGATCGTGCAAATCTAAAGGCTTAAAAAAATCAGTTAGCTCAATCAGGCTGACCCTAGACGTCGTAAAGTTTGCAGGATCAGCTGCTCATGTCGGCCAACTTTATGGCGTTTATCATGATCAAATACAAGTTTTTCTAAGTTTTAGATCTAGGCTGTTCAAGAAAAAATACGGAGATTCAAGAATAAAAAAGTTATGTCAGGGACCCTAAGTGGATCTGAAAGGAGCCCGTCTCTGGGGCTCCGCACGTAGCCCATCAAAAATTGCATCCAACGAGTCATCTTTCAGCTTTACAAAAACGTTTTCTAGACTTTCCTAAACTGCTCGATCATTCTCCTGAAGAAAGCTCCCAGAAATCCCATGAATCTCAAGAAAATATGCATTTAAGAAGGGCAAAACTAGTTTGACTGAATATTAATGATGTTTAAAGGCAATACGGCCGACTGAAAATTTCCTGAATACCCCAGAATAGCTAATATCTGTTTTCGCCGGGAGCTCATTGAGCATAATTTCACGATCTTCATCTCATATCTGTCACTGATCAATTTCCTTGAATATCTTAAGTAATACCTATACCCTTTTACGTGCTCATTTCCGGAAAATAGCGAATGAGCCTGATTGTTGACCTATTCTAATCCTCTTACTACCTGCTTCTCCAACATTTATAAATAACTGGATACTGCGGTAGTAATCTAATTTGTGATTTGATTCTTAAGTCAATCGCTGATTTCTGACCTCTTGTAGAAGTAAGGATTGCATTGCGTTGTTCAATTATTTAATTCTCAATGAAATATTCAAGAATCTACCAGGAGCAGGGGGCTGACGTCTATATGACCTTCATATTGTTTACAGCAACGGGTCATAAAATAGGAGAAGGGAGAAAGTTGAAAAGAGCACGCACGAGTATCCTGGCGGCGCCTAATCCGGGACGACAACTAATTAGGCGAAAGCGCGCTAAAATCTTGGAGCAAATTCTGAAAATCTCTCTGAAACTCTTTTTTCGAGCATCGCCTCTCCCCATTCGAGTTGACATGGAAACATCGACACTTTCTAGATTCTCAGAAGACGTAAATTTAAATTGCAAAAACATCGTGCTTTGTTTTTTTGATCGTCGTGGGAACCGGAAGCGTCAGGAATCACGGAATGATGTCAACGAGGGAAGTCGGTAGAT
Source organism: Caenorhabditis inopinata (assembly GCA_003052745.1). Taxonomy (NCBI): domain Eukaryota; kingdom Metazoa; phylum Nematoda; class Chromadorea; order Rhabditida; family Rhabditidae; genus Caenorhabditis; species Caenorhabditis inopinata. The sequence goes on from AP018155.1 coordinate 4,079,950, forward strand.
TATTTATTAATTGTCACGCCTGAAATAGTAGGACAGGTGATTTCAGTCAGGCGTGTTAACGAGTGGCACCTGATTTTCCGGAGAATAGGAGGAATTTCAGTAATGGAGAAACATTTCAGATCTAGAACAAATAAGGCTGCAATTTTCTTTTTTAATATGAGCAAGAGCACAATTTCACTTAGAATTTTTGCCGATTTAAAGAATCTAAATGTGTAAAATACCAAGAAATTTTTAATGCGATCGCCTACTGAATCTACTGTAGCTTTAAGAGCAGTTTGTAGACTTTCAGAAAAATGTTTAGGTTAATACTGTAATCGAGCAAGAACTGCACAATCGTTCTGAAATCATGAGACAAGCTATCAAAAAGCTATTGGCAAGGTGAAATATGGAGGAAGCTGCTCCATATATCATAGTTTTTGAAATTTGCCAAAAGACTTTCCACGCCGTCACATCGAACGCTGTAACGTTTCCAAAAATTTATGTTAATTTATGAGAATGCTGAATATTTATAAGTAGCTTAAGAATATTCCGCCTCCGTCAATTTTGCTGCTCTAAGTTTCTCTGAAATGAGTTCAAATAGACACTAGGTCATAGCAAATGTTATCAATGTTTTCAGGAGCGTTCATGTTTTTCAGAAGTTCGTTTGCATAATCTCCCGGAAAATACATACTTATTCCCCTTGGACATCGAGAATCAATGCATCAATCAAGATCAATGATCAGGGAAAATCCAGTCCTCTGCTGGAAAAAAACTCGGTAAAAAGCGGTTCACATTGGTCGCACATTCACTTTGAAGGGCAACTGTCGGGATTTTACTGAAGCATATCTCCCGGACTACTGTCATATTGAAGAAATAGGCCAGCCCGTTGCCGGCCCATTGTCGGACCGGATCAGCCCAGAGTGTACGTCAAACTATGTCAAAATCATAACTACTATCTTGTATGAAGTTCTCAGGAAGTTCAATGAAATTCCAAAATGTTCACATTGTGGTCTCCAACCCATGTTGAAATGTAAGAAATTTCGTCAGAAAACTTTTAGAAAACGCCGAACAACAAAGTGATGAAGGTCTTCCTTCATCTTCCCGTACCTAAATCTTTATAGTCCCTAAGAAGCACAGTTGGGCCATTGGCTTTAGTGCCCTTTGGAGCATAGGCGGACCGAATTGCAAAGCTGACCACCGGAGAGTCTTTTTCTGGCTATTCGGATGCTATTTTAGAACTACGTACATTGAATTAGAGCAATAAGTGAATATAGTTCCGGCAAAGTTGGGAAACACAGATGTGCGGAATCTGCGCAAGAATTTCATTCCGCGTTCCGCATTCTACGTTTAATTGAAAAATTGAATTCCATGATGAAGACATTACTTACTTAGTTACTTAGTTACTTACAAGGGAACCATGTTTAGCCTTCTTCTCAGAATTTTTTCTAAATTTGCTCATTTATACTTTCGAATACGGGCTTTCTCGTGGTGTATTTGGTTTTCTGCACAAATTTCTAGAAGTCGAGAAAATTATATCTGAAAATATGCTATTTTTTGCTCTCCTCCTTCCTTTCCACTTTCCAAGGAGGAGATGCTTGAGCTCTTAATTCGCTTTCAGTTGTGCAGAAAACCAAATACCCCACGAGAAAGCCCGTATTCGAAAGTATAAATGAGCAAATTTAGAAAAAATTCTGAGAAGAAGGCTAAACATGGTTCCCTTGTTAGTTGATCCGCCAATCGCTTGTGTGGGCGCGGATCACAGCTAAAGAAATATGACTAAGGAATTATTTAGTCATTTTTTTAAAGACTAAAGACGGATTTTTCCAGACGTTTCGTTGTTTGTCTATAATTCGAACAATAGCTGAAAGAAAAGCGAAAATGTCTCAAAGCCAAGCATAGAAAGTGCTCATTCCGCTTATTTAATAGAGAGCATTATTTAAGGAACACGAATACACAAACGATGACTTTTGAGACTCTAGAAAAGGACTTGTGTTTCATTGCAAAAAAATGAATGCCCTTTTTGAATAATTCCAACATGAAAAAATAATAAAAAACACAAAGGAAAACTTTTTTTTAATGCAAAAATGACAATTCCTAAAGCTACAGAATTCTGACGACAAAGGAGATTTTGCAGATCTAGAGTGTTTTCGAAACTCCAGATTTTTGGATCAAGGCTTTCAGATTAGCTTTTTTTAATAGAAAGTACATAGAACCGATAAAAAATTAGAAAAAAACACATTTTTTCGTCTTGAAAAATGGCAGCAGATGGACGAAAAGGGATGAGCTCCGCGAGCTCTATGATAAGACGATAGGTACATAAGGTTCATAGAGTAATATAGCCAATCTACTTCGCAGCTTTTCGCGCGATGTGGATTATTTTTATTTATTATAAAATGAAAGTTTGGGATCGCTTTTGTACAGCAATGCTCACTTTAAAATAGGGTAGGCACCGACCTGTGTGTGCCTGAATCGGTCCAGGATTGAGAGAATGCTGCTCTGCGTTTTACAAAAATCAAACTGAGAAACCGGAAAAAACGTGAAATATGAGATGCGTAACGCACATTTTCAACGGAGCTTCTGAAAATTGGCTGAAAATTCGAGGCATTGCAGCTGTTCCCCATTCTGTGCTGCGCCGAATAGGAAAATAAAGAAGGGGACGGATAAATACAACGCGTTATGAGACACTTCTTCTTCTCCGTCGCGAAAGCTCAAATGGGAAATAAGAACAATCGATCAAGTTTCCGTGTGAATATAAAATAGATGACGGGGGGGGGGATGAGACAGGGATTGAGGTGGGGGGGGGGGAGGTAAGGTTTAGCAACTCTAGGATAATAAAGATTTGAAAGTAGAAAATTATTCAATAGAGTGGACTATTCTTTGAAAGAAAATGGAGTACTGGAGAAAGGAGAGAGTGAGAGAAAGAGACACTCTGGTATCTCTGTCTCTCTCTCTCTCTCTCTCTCTCTCTCTTTCTGTTGTATTTTATTGCTCAGATTGATTATTAAAGCGCTAAAATTCGAGATTTTAGAAATACTAAAAGCAGAAAAAGAGCATTTCGTTTAGAAGTGAACGTACCCTTCCTTCAAGGAATTGGTATCCAAGGTTTCTTCGAAAAAGAAAATGGATATGGAAGAAAAATGAAAAAGTGTCAAATGCACGTTGGCTTGCGTTATGCTCTCAAAATGCTCTCCACCGAATGTTTCTTCATTTCAATTCAATTATCATTCATGAGGGAAATGGAGATACATGACTTTCCGCAAAGAAGAAATCGGGCCGAGCAGAGATATGTTTCAGTGGAATAAGGGCGCTTCGTGTGTGCTCTTCCATTGGATTTGTTTACCATCTTCAATGAATATTTTCAGTTTTGTTGATTCCCGTTTCTACCAGGAATCATGAAGGTCTGCTCATTGTTCGCTTTCACACATTTCCTCTTACTTCCATGTTACGATGGCAATTAAAACTTTTCTATGCTTTTCTTTGTATTCGCTCCAGAAATTGGTCATTTTCAGGCTGGCGCATCTACTGCCACCACTCTGCAATTACGTGGGACGAACTCTGGCGCTTCAACTTTAGAGACCTTCCCAGCCAAATTAAGTGCAGAGCAATGCTCATTTTGCAACTTCTTCGTTTTTCCTTCGTTTCAGACACATAACTTTCTACTAAGCGAAAGCTCCATGCACTTTTCTGCGCATTCTGAATGGGCACCATGTCCAATATTGCCGCGGAAATAGAGGCAAAGCAGACAAGCTCCAAATCATTAGGACTAGGAGATTAATACACATCACAGCAGAACATATTTCGTTCATTTCTCGCCAACGCAAAGACACACATTGGTGAGCATCAATCATTTCAGGTCTGCCACCCTCCGCTATAGCTCATCAGCTCGGAACGGCGAATCTGTGACGTAAACTTGCACAAAGGACGTTCAACATTCTATGACAGAAAGAATCGCGCAACCTCGCTATCCTTCAATACACTATTCCCGCTTTGGCATGTGCTTTCTAGATCCTGGAATAGTTTCAGCCAAGGCTCTCGAGACACGGTCAGCTGGAAGCTTTTCATCGTGAACTGCTTTGTCTCTTTATATTGTGGCATTCAATTCAGAAGCCGTTAAATAGCCGGACGGCCGATAGGTTCCATTTTTCTGAATCATATCGCTCGGGCTGCTCTAAACTAGTTGTAAAGTAGATGTCGTAGCGTAGTTCGATCGATATGAGTCATTTAAATCAATACAATAAACGAAAGAAAATGATTTCTAAATGCAAAACCCACAACTTGGAGAAGTGCAGTATGAGAACCGGTTATTGAAGATTCATATACTGGTAATCTGAGCCGAAAAGGGAGCATGAGGGCCTGTACTTTGAAAATCACTGCTCAAAAAAGAATGCAAATTGTGGATCTTGCCCTGTTTTATAATAAAAGTCAAAATGTAAATCCATGGAGCAAATCGGCCGTTGCTGTAGGCTCCTTTTCAGCATGGACACGTTTCGACGGACTGCATTGCAAAACTGCTTAGGCATGTTCTGGGATGATACCATCGAGCAGCCAATGTCATCAATATAATTTCAAAACTATAGCACTTATTAGCTATTCTATAATATTGGTATGCACAACTTCACAGATCTCGGCGAGATTTTCAATTTGGCACCTTTTTGAACACCTTTTAGAACACTTTTTTGAACGGGCACCTTGATGCCCGTTGGCGGCCCATTGACGGCCCGGATCAGCCCAGATTTTGTACGTCAGACTATATCAAAACTACTCATAAATTATCAATATATGCCATAACTACTATCTTGCATGAAGTTCTCAAGAAGTTCAATGAAAATTCAATGAATCACCCCCCCCCAGATCTCCATTGTGGTCTTAAACTCATGCTGAAATGTAAGAAATTTCGTTAGAAAACTATTAAAAAACGCCGAACAACAAAGTTATGAATGTTTTCCTTCATCTTCCCGTACCTAAATCTTTATAGCCCCTAAGAAGCACAGTTGGATCATTGGCTTTAGTGGCCTTTGGAGCATAGACACGGTTGGTCGGACCGAATTGCAAAGCTGCCCACCGGAGAGTCTTTTTCTTGCTATTCCCATACTATTTCTCTGGAACTACATTGAATTAAAGCAATAAGTGAACATAGTTCTTGCAAAGTAATTTATGCGAGGAATTTGCAAAGAAATTTTATTCCGCGGAATTTCCGTATTCTACTTTTAATTCAACAATTTCATTCCATATTCCATTTTATAATTCTGGGAGAATTTCTTTGTTTTTTTTCCTGTTTTAAGACCATTTTTTTCCCTAATAAGTTGAAGCCTCGAAAGTAAAAAGTTTTAAACGAAAGCATCGGAAATGAGAAAGTGGCGTTGAGAATTTCATTTAGTATCCCGTCAAAAAATACAATTTCATTCCGTTTCCATATTCTTTGAAAAATGTTATTCCAAATTCAGTTTTGCATAATCGGAAACATGAAAATTCTATTCGTCGCATCTCTGTTTTCTTGCAGGAGTTAGCTCGCTCAGAACTCTGATGCTTGAATTCGGAAAACATTTGTTAAAATGCTCGAGGAAGTTTTCACACAAGCCTTGTCTTCAGGGCAAGGCACAATGAGCATGATCAAATAGAGCCAAAGCTTCCATTTGCTAGAATGTGGTGCACCTGACAAAGATCGCATTTTCCCATATACCAAGATTTATGAAGATCTGCACAGTCCTTCAAAATGGAAATTTAGTCTTGTTTCTGGTGCAAGTAAATACCTGACTAAAAGCTTTTCTACAGCCGACTGTTGGCTTGCGGATTGCAGCCAGCAAACCGCCTGTGACCACTTCGCCCCGTATCAAAAGTATGCATGATGATGAGGGAAAATATCAAATTAAAGCAGACAAAAAGTGACGAGGAATGAAACAAATTCAAACGAGTAGCGAATGGTACGAAAATGAAGAAAAAAGGTTTGCCTTCAGAATTTCAGACAAAAAAAAACTATGAAAATTATTCGAGTCCAACTAGGTCACGAATGTGGGCAAAAGGTCATCCATCCCTCATCCACCCGCACAGCTCGGTCTTCCCAACTCCAAAGCGACAGCTAGCACAGAGCTAATGAGCCAAGAGTGATCTTTGAAATAAATCCAAATTTAGGCCACTTGATGAGAAGAAACGCATGGCTTTTTGAGTTCTTCTCTCATCGCAGACAAAATTCGGCAGCAAAGTTTAGGGAAAAGTTTGAGTGGCGCAGCCAACAGAGCAGCGCCAGTCGCGCGCCAGCAAAGACTGAAGTGCCGGAGGCAAAGTGCAAAGTACAATCGAATTGAATCTTGGTACAATCGAGAAGAAACTCTTGTCGGGTTTGCGTGTACTGCAGTTTTGACATGCAGTCTCATGTGTCTTTTTCTGCAGCTGACACTTAATCAGCAATTTGAAAGTATCCGAAGATAGATGGGGTATAAGTATGGAATCAGCCCCCACTACAGTATCACCCCCCAAAGTGGGGAAGGGCCCCCCAAGGAACCCCCCCCCCCCCTCACCATTGCCCTGTATTTCAATCGCGAAAATGGTACTTTTGTTTTTTTTAGTTGTGGAGTTTACTATGACCCCCCACAGACCTAATGGGGGTCAATAGTGAACTGAGCCCCCGCCCCCATAAGTTCAGATCAGCCCCACCCCCATAAGTTCAGATGCAGAGGGGAGTAGACTTCCTACCCTACAGGTGGGGGGAAATATCATACGGGCATGGGGGGTGAAAGTAAACTCTAACCGATTTGCAATAGCTGGATTTACTAATTAGGAAGCAATCTTCACGAGAGAACCCAACTTTTGGTCATAGTCTAGCCCGCTCTATTGAGAAGGGCATACTCTAGAGTAATGCGGTTTGGTTATGACATTTTGAAAGCTGTATGTTAAATTCAAAAGCTATCGCGATGGCCTTTCCGGGCCATTTAACAATTTTCTTAAATTCTGAGCTATACTTTAACAGTGTAAGGGCTTTAACAAGTTAGTCAAGTCTAGAAGGCGTCAGCGAATATTTCGTATAAACTCTATTTCAATCAAAGAGTTCTTAAGAGTATAAAGGGTCGAGGCGAGCATATTGAGGTTTTTTTTATAAAAGATGAAGCCTGTTTTCAGATTCAAAATTAGACAATCCCAGTGAATTTTCAGTTAAAACGGCAGGCGGAGATATTTGGAAAAGAAATCGGATTTTGCTGTAACTTGAAGTGAAGAGAGCTGAAAGGTTTTTCAGTGTTTGCAGAATAAAAGTCTATCGGATAATGAAATCTGCTTCGAAAACTATAGTGAATTCGGCTTTAAAACAGAGCAATGGAACCAAAAATTGGAAATGCCAAGTGCACATTTCTCTTTCCCTTTTTATTCCTCTCGCCGCCATCTTTTCGCCCTCTTCCATCGTCTTCCGTTGTTCGCTTCGTGCAGAGTGCTAATACGAATGCATCTAATTTCCTCAACCATGCTTGTTTTTTTTCTGGGTTCTTCATGAAATTCGGCTCTTTTGCTATGAATTGTGTCTTCTCACTAATTTTATATGGGGTTTCGTTTTGCGAATAATGCAAAAACTCTATGAAAGCTTCTCGAATTCATGACTTTTCAGGCATCACCGTGAGTGGGCTGTGCATTCTTAAAATGATCAAAAGTGAGGTAGCAGGTGAAGGGCTTAACGCCTTCTTTATTGTTGGGATGGAAACGGGCGGGGAATGAAAAACTGCTCTTGATAATTTCAGTTAGAATTCACTGCTTTTTGTGGTCTGCTTTGCGTAGGTGGCCTGATTGTATTTATACATAATGGCGCGTCATGAAACGTCAAATGTGTACAATTTTTGTCTATTCAAAATGAAATAAGCAGCTTGAAATTCTATCAGCTTGCACTCAGACAGTTTTATCTGCAGTTCATCAGATTGGTATAGGAAGCATGGGAAGAAGTGCCACGATGCAGGGCACCTGACCCGAGTATGCGCCCGAATGGAAATGTCTATAGCAGGGCTATAGGGTGGGGAATAAATATTGCTCCGCATTTTAACAGTTTTCGAATTTTCCTCCTTTGGCTTTGATGACTGCCTAAAGCTTCTTTCGATAAGAGTCTACGACGGCACAGAGGTAGTCAACGTCTAAATTGTCCTATGCAGCTGTCAGAGCGATCTTCAGGGCTCCCAAATTCCGATAATTTTTCGAGAATACTTGCTGGGCCACATATCTCCAGACAGCAAAATCCCTGGATTGAGGTCTGGGCTCGAAGCTGGCCATTGATCTTTATTGATAAAATCGGGGAAATTGGCTTCGCACCACTGCTGAGTGAGTTTTGCGGTGTGAGCCGGCGCTTCGATCTGCTAATATGCCCAATCGCCACACACGAAGTGGGGATTTAGACCAAGGCAACCCGTCCGCCTCAAGAATCTATTACCTGTTGGAGACAAAGCTAACGTTGACTGCCTCCGTGCCGTCGTCGACTCTTACCCGAAGAGCATTCAGTCAGTTACATATCAAAGCGAAATGAGGAAGATTTGTAAACTGTTAATGCTATAAATTTTGTTTTTTTTTGAATAAACATTTTGGTTGATTTTTAGGAAAAAATCTTTCGATTTGAAGTTATTACAACATCTTGAATGCGGCGCTATATTTATTCCTCATCCTGTATATTTCAGTTTTTCTAATTATTAACCTATTTGCATAGTTCATTAGCACGACAATTTTTTTTTATTGCTCAATAATACAATCTCAGTAACTGCTTATTTAGGGGGTTACTGCGGTCCAGTTGCTGCCCACGGGCGCCCAAACGTCCAAGGCTTGGTTAAGTTTCCCACAAGTTTAAGACAAGACTTATGTTAGGCTATATTGACTGTAAATAAAGGATAGAAGGTGTATAAGTGACGGATTGACAAAAAAAAGGTTTTTAATCAGCTTTTCCCGAAGCGAACGCTTATCTTAATCGCAGACGGAGAATGCTGGATGTCTTGACTTTCGCTAGACAAAAAGTCGCATAAAAATGCTTAAAAATTATCGTAGATTTTCAGAAAATGAAAATAAATGAAACTTGGAACGCAATAAAATGGTCTTTTGAAAAGCGAAGCCAACAAAGGTTACCCCATGGGAAGCAAAAAATAACGGAAATTGGGTTGCTGGATTTTCAAGAAAGACTGTAGGGTGCCCAAAGAATTGCATTTTTTAAAGAAAATAAAAACTACTGGTACCAGCGAATTGAAGAAAAATGTTTTATCCGCTGAACAAAATGTGAGCGTCTCCCATTTAATATGCAAATTGGGCGGTCAAAATAAGGCACAACAACATCAGATTTGAAATTTGAGATCAAAGAATCAAAAAGAACGAGAGAAGACAATTTCAATTTAAATCTTGTTCTTTAGGACTTTTAATAAAAATTAACTCAGACAGCGGCTAACTGACGATTGGCTCGCTCTCGACGCCTCAAAAAAATCTTATGACCAATGAAATTAGCTGAAATTCATTTGAAAAAGCTTAATAATTAGAACTCAGACAAAATAGAGACATTTAAGGAAATGTATGTTGAAGCATTTCTTTTAAATGAGACACCGATGAAAAAACCGATAAAAATCGCCAGCTAATTGATCTGTAAAAAGAAAAAAAATGGACTCCGCCATTCATTTGTTAACCGTATCTTTAAAGGCGCATGCCAAAATTCATTGGCAGGTCCCACAACAATAAGATATGAAAATTTAATCTCGCTCTCTAATATACAGTACTCAAAAATAGAAATTATTCATATTTTTCTAGATTTTTCAAGGCCCCAAGCCTATTCGTTTTTTTAAAGTTTAGAGATTCTTTGTTTTCCAGCACTCTAGAAATTTTAAGCTATGCCCATTTTGCAATTCTGAAATTTAAAAGCAGGGTGCGCCTATATTTTGACTTTCATTTCCTATAAAAATGGAAATTGAACGCAAGTAAGACGCAGGCCGTAAAAAAGAATATTGCACACTTCTACAGTAATCTCCGTTCACCTCAAATTTATCCGCCGCACAACGAATAGCTGGCTTTCTATTTGACATAAAATTACATTTTCTGTCTCTCTCTTTCACGCGCTCTTACTTTCGGCTCGCGTTACATTTCGGCCACGGCCGCGAAACGTCGGCCATCCGTATGTTTCGTTAAGAATGCGCGAACAATTCTGCCAGTGTCTCAATTTACATGCAAAACGGATGACGTTTTCTTTGTGTATCGCAGAAAATACATTTCCTGAAAGGAAAATCACATTTTAAAGCTCATTGTTTTCAAATTTGTCATTGTCAAAGTTGAAAATTTCTTCTAAATCGAGACCTTCTAAGCATTTCATAATTATGGAAAAAAAACCGTAGAAATAGAAAACGTAAAGAAATAAATAATGTAATCATCGAAAAAAATAAACATAAAAGTGCCAGGGATAGAATAAAAGAATACAGTCATCAAGAGAAATTTGCAGTGTTGAACAACGAGTTTCCGGAAAACCAGGTCCAACTAATTCTGGCCAATAGGACAAAACGGCAAGCTGCCGTTCAGAAAACGTCTGCTTGCCGCTGACAATCGACCAACAACTTTTTATCGGTAAAATGCGAGAAATTACCAGAAATATAACAAAAAACGTACTATCATTAGATTAACATTCCTTATCGTCACTTATTTCACATGAATCTCGAATTTGGTTAATTAAACATTGAGCATGTGGATTACGAGTGGGGGATTATAAAAGCTCTGTAAACAAGCAGTTCTTTCAAAGAAATTTTCACGAAACCCAAGCGAAAACGTGTTATATCAACTCTAAGAATCGTCGGAAATGCCAACTGAGCACCGTCGCAATCTGATTATCCGATTCTTGGAGTTAGTTGCTGCGCCTTCCGTCTAAATAAGCTAATAAGTAAAAGCAAAAAACAATGAGAACAGTATGGAGAAGAGCAAGAAGACAATCTCATTATACAAACATGAGAGACTTGAAGGGTGCAAGAAGGTACACTTCAATCTGCTGGTTTTGTCACTTTTGATTTTTATGCATTTAAAATATGGAAGCGTTGAACTACGGCATCAGTTACATCAAAATACATCTCATTTCGATTGTAAAAACCAGTTTAAAATTGCGAAATTTCGGCCGTCTTGTCTCATCTTCGTCTTGAATTCGATTCCTGTTTTTATAGCGTAAGACGAATGATGCAAGACGAACTGAAAGATAAACAAAGACGACTTTTGTCTTCGTCTTTCGTGGAAGCCTTACTGAGGATCTGCAGAAAGGACTTTTCCATTTTATTCAATAATGCTTATTAAAAATGATATTAGATAAGCTTATTTATGGGAAGAATTGACGAAAGAAGCCCTGAATCTTGGAATAATTTCTGGAAATTTTGGAATGTGCTTTCTTACAATTTAGCGCGCTATCCCCTAACGGGACCCAAACAGTTAAATCGTTGCGCCTTTAAACATTGGCTCACGTCCTCGCGGATGGATAATAGTAATTTTGTCATCAGGAGCTCTTTTCGTGGGGTGCAGCACGGACATTGGCTATTTTTACTCGATCAACTTCCCAAATTGTAGATGCTTATGTGTTTTATGACATTGACTTAGGAAAAAAAAAAAGTTAATTTGGCTTATTAGATTTATGTTCAACTCTGAAAAGGCGGCTGAGCCGTGACGCTGTGGCCGAGATGTGTGGCCTTGTCTACTTCACGCTTCTCACATCTGTCCCACCAAATTGTTTGTTTTTGAGAGTACAGAGAGTGAAATCTTCAATCTGTGAGCGTTTGGTTGAGTGAAAATGCTGAAATTAAAGGAAGTTATGACTATGCGCTTTCATCCGACCCGCCTAAACTGAAAGCCTTGCAATGGAGCCGACAATAGTCATTGTATGACTTTTTTCAAAATGAAAATAGCTGAACATCATCGTGGAGCTCAGTACGTTTAAGAAAAAAAAACAAGTGGAAATGTAAAAACATTAACTAAATTTGCATCTGACCTAGACAACGCCTACTCAGCTGATCATGTGTTGATCCTTTGATCCTAGGTTATCAATGACATTCATCTTTAAAGAACTCGCCAAGATCTGAAATTCGCGGCTTTTTTGAAACAATAGTTTACATTTTGAAGATGATGAATAGCAAATCGATGATGCTCAACGCTATTCTGCAATTGTTGCCCATATGCCACCATTAAAACGTCGGAATCGAGGCATCATAGTTCAGAAGTCCAGAGTAATAGTGGGAAATCTCAAAATTTATCGGAAAACTGAAAAAATTGAAGAAAAAGGGATCGTTCTTGATTTAGTGAGTCTAGCGTATTAAAACTACGAAGAGAAAAAAGAGCATCAAAGCATAAAAGCGGATCGTACTCTTCTTAAAGTACTATAGAAAAAAGGACGTTTTTTTTTCCTGCTCATCGCTGAGCGATTAGAAGAACAGTCTGCTCCGAATCAGAGAATCCGAATCAAATTGTTTTTCCTTCATACAGGGTGCGCCAAAAGTATGGTTCAAAGTGATGTAACTTTCGCAAAACGACCCGTATCAACATGAAAATTTAACAATAGTTTATTGAATACTTTCTGATAATGATATTAGCTTGCTGCGCGCGAAGCTTGCGCGAAACATGTGTTACCATACTTTTGGCGCACCCTTTACTTATGTATTTCTTTTCTTCTTCAGTGAATAGTAAGCTTTCTCCGCGGAAAGTATAATACAACAGGAAATCTTAAAATCGAAACTTATTCTACAACAATTCTAAGATCATACAGTAATCGATCTCCCTTATAACGTTTTCAGGTCTCTGAGATGATGATCCGTTAGATTTCAGATATGAGAGCAGTCGGGGGGGGGGGGGGAAAGGGTCTCCAGATGTTTTCCGGATATCGAGATGAGAAATAGAACATGCAATTTCAGAATGAATTCAGAGTTCCAACGACGATGAAAATGAAGTAGACAGGGAGGCGGAATAAAAATAAAGTCATGTGTGGGCAATTAGAATGTATCCTAGAATGACGAAGTGAGCATAATGAAGAATGTCATTGACGGGAAAAGGGAGAGCGGGGCAATTAAAAAATGAAAGGATGAGGATGGGTTAAATTAATTTTTTGTCTAATTCTTGATCATTGAACATATGGATAAAGTGAGGAAAGGCGTATGCCTTGAACGATGTCTGGAAATTCACAACAATGAGCTGAAAACAAGTATTCAAAGAATTATTGATCACTGTTTTAATTGGAAGGATTACCGAAGGCTCTTCGAAAGATCCTAGAATAAAGCATTTCCAACAGAGATCTGGAAGAAGATTATGTAGAAGAGTACAAGTTTGTCACAAATCTAGGCCAAAATGTGAAGGTTACAAACATAGCACAATTCTCGAACAAACCTAAGCCAAAGATTGAGGTTCACAAGTCTAGCACAATTCTTGAACAAGCCTAGGCCAAAGGTTCGCAAGTTCATCTCAAATGCCCCACAAGTCTAGGCCAAACATTGATGGTTCGCAAATCTAGCACAATTCTTGAACAATTCTAGACCAATCTTTCAAGGTTCGCAAATCTAGCACAAATGTCTCACAAGTCTATGCCAAACTTTGATGGTTCACAAATCTAGCACAATTCTTGAACAAACCTAGGCCAATCTTTCAAGGTACGCAAGTCTAGCACAATTCTCGAACAAGCATAGGCCAATCTTTCAAGGTTTTACAAGTCTATCGGAAATGCTCCACAAATCTAGTCCAAACTTTGATGGTTCGCAAATCTAGCACAATTCTTGAACAATTCTAGACCAATTTTTCAAGGTTCGCAAGTCTATCACAAATGCCTCACAATTCTAAGCCAAACTTTGATGGTTCACAAATCGAGCGCAATTCTCGAAAAAGTCTAGGCCAAAGTTTGAGGTTAACAAGACTAGCACAATTCTTGAACAATTCTAGGCCAATCTTTCAAGGTTCGCAAGTCTATCACAAATGCCCCACAAGTCTATGCCAAACTTTGATGGTTCACAAATCTAGCACAATTCTTTCACAAATCTAGGCCAAAGTTTTGAAAGCTCACAAAATCTAGCACAAGCTTGTCACAAGTTTTACCGTATTTGCTTCCAACTTTTTGGTATACACCGAGCTAGGAAATCGAGCTAAAAACCTCCAAGCTACCCTTTGAGAGAGTAGAGTCATTGCTAGTAATTGCTTAGACGAGATCAGGTTCTTCTAAGCCAGTATTAAAAGCTTTTGAGCTCATCGCTTCTTCCGCGTCCAACGTTTTATGGATTCCGGCATTAGGATAGAAGCGATGGTTCGGCGGCTTTATTTTGTTTCCCTAGCGAAATTGTCGTTGCAAAAATGTTGAAGGCAAGTGGAGTAATGGAAAATTAAAGTCAAAAAGTATTCAAGTAAAAGTCTAAGAACTGCTTTATCTTTCAGAAAGTGCTCAATTACTACTTCTCTGATATCAGAATCTATGAAAATGAATGTAACAATTCGGGTGTTTCGTTTAATACAACCCTTATATTGGAAGGTTCATGGTATGCTTTCATAAGCCTAATTGCTCCGTTAAATGAGCAGACTCCATCCGAAATTTCATTTGAGACCTTCTAAATGCAGCCATTTTCACATTTTCACACTTCCCCAATGGATGAACTCTGTTCTTGGTTATGCACAAGCCGTGCCTAAAGTAAGGTAAGGTAACACGAGTTTCTCGCCAGCTGGAGGACGCTGGCGCATTTTTTATACACTTCGATTTTTATTTGATATTATTTCAGCAAATTTTAATGATATTGTTCCCCCAGTTTTTCTAGTTTCTATATTCATTTTTGCAAGTATGGTAGCTAATATCTGCATAACATATTCCCACAGAAAGTAAATTTCCGATAGTACTGGACATAAGTATGTACCATCGGAAAGGTACTTGCTCTGGGAATCTCTAGAACAACAGAAAATGAAATGAAGAGCTCAGCTTGGAAACTTGGAAATCATCCAAAAATCAGACAACTCCAGAGGGAATCAAGACTGTCAGAATACGATTTTGTAGAAATCCAAACCGTGGTATGAGAAAGATGACATTGGAGCTCAAAATGATCACTTCCGCTATGGAAAGAATAAAGAAAAGAGAGCTTGGACAGATCCGTATCGTGCTCGAAAAACCGAAATTTCTTCAGAAAAATACCCTCTGGCTCAAATATTTTCAGAAGTGTCATGCTCTCCTTGATGTCGTCGATCCAGATGTGGAGCTCGTCGTAGAATACTATTTGGAGGAGCGTTGAATACATTCTGGAAGCCAGATTCGGGCATTCCAACAAGTCTGAAATCCTTCTAGCATGGTGCTCAACTAATATTCTATGTTTAATCGGGCATCCTCTTCTCCATTCTGTCCGCAAGTTTTTCAGTCCAAACTAAGAGTCATTCAAGAAAATTCTGGAGACAGAATAGGACAAGTTTTCTCCAGAATACCAGAGGCGTTCAGCAATAGACTCAAAGAAGTCGTGAAAATCAGAGCCACTAACATCGAGCAACTCACTCTAATAACTTCTGATTTATACTCTTTTGCCTCAATAAACGATTCTTGCAGACCTCACATCACGTTGAATGTGCTACCATAATTCTGGCGCACCCCGTAATGCATGACCAATGATCACGATGTCTAGCCACCTTCGCATGTGCTCTAAATTTTCAAAAATGCATAAAACCTGACGAATTCGAGCAAAAACGAATATATAATATGTTTGGCTCAAGAATAAGCAAACTTTTTGTGGTGCACTACCATTATTCAATTTCTTCCACAACGCCCATAGAAATTTCAAGAAACTGAATTGATGAAGTTGTGCAAAAAGTGCAAAAAAGTGCAAAAAATAGTATTTCGAGATCACAAATTTTGCATTTCTTTTCTGCAGAGCATAATTTATGGCTCTGGAGGGGTGGGGATGGTGCCTGAAAGCAGCTAGCCTGAAAGCGAAGCACAAGTCGCACGCAATGTAATTATAGGGTTCAATGAAATGCAATCTCGTGCACAATCTCGGGCTATCTTCAGTCAATCTCGGAATCTCGGAGCTAGCTATCAAGCTCATTGAGAAATGGACGAAAAAAGAATAAAAGGAAAACACATTTTTTTCATGTAAAAGATGGAAAGTGCTAAAGGGAGCGTGTTCTTCGCTTCCTTTCGAAACACAGACGTCTTTTAGATATGGTCTGAGATATTCAAAGTCTTGGCTGCAATTTCGTAAAACTGAAATGTAAGACGAATTTGTAAGAGTGAATCTGAAATTTCAGCAAATACCACTTGTTTAACGAAAGCTCTCAAGAAAAGGTCAGAATTCTAGAAAACTGAGGTTAAACCAAAAAGCTCTGAATTTTCATTGGATTTCAGATAAATCTGCGCATTTTATATCCCTTTGTCGTCGAAAGTTCATCCGTGAAATAATTTATAATAGAATGCCATTCCCCTAATGCAAAGTTGAGTTAGGTCATGCGAAGAATGTAGTCTCGACTAGTAGATACAATAAATTTCAGACAGAGTCTTTCATCTTAAACGTAGCGCAATTTGGTAGTTTTGGAAATTCTGAAATAAAATTGCTTCAAAATCGCAAATTTAGTAGTGATAGAATGGAGTGAGCGGATCAGAGCATAAAGCGACAAAGATTTCTCGATACATTCAATTACACCGAGCACCCATCACACCCCCTTCTCTGAAAAAGGTGATAGAGACAGCGCTTGAATGTGAAGATTTTTTTATTTACATATCTTCAACGTAAAGCCCCTCCCCATCGCACCACGTCCCAGCTCCAGCTCCAGGGTCCGCCACGGTCCGTGCTATAGGTTGCTCCGCGAAATTTACATATTTTCACTCAAAATCAGCTTCAAGCTCTGAAGATCTCTGCGAGTTTTTGCAAAAAAAAAATGCAAAATAACTTCGTTTGGCAGATGCACGCTAAACGTCTTAAAGAAGGCTAGGCTTCCCACGACGGTGACAATGTCTGGGACCCATCTACTTTGCAGCTTCCAACGTCATTCTAATGAGTGGGTTTCAGCTTTTTTTAAGCCAATTCCCTACAACACATCGAGATACACAATTTGATAGGTTCATCGCCATTGAAATTGAGGAAAGCCAGCCATTTTTGAGAGTGAAAAATAAGGAAAACAGAGACAAATAAGTGAAAATCTATAATGTAGCTGGAAGAATCAATATGTATAATATCGGAATTGTTGAGTTTCGTCGTGGTAAAATATCAAAAAGATGCAATAGAAAAAAGGCGAATTTATTATAGTAATAAAAAACTAGCGATGGAACAATACCGAGTCACATAGAGTCACAGGTTATTCAGGAAAACGGCAAAATAAAGGGAAATAAGAAACCATTTTCATCAGTACATGGTTGCGCACAATTTTCCAAGCAAGGGTCCATAAAGTTCACAGACTTTATGACATCAATCAGACATCAAAACTGACAGTTTACGACGCCATTTTCAGAGTCATGGAACGCTCTCGAATATGTAGTGCTGACTGAGATGCCAAGGTCGCCGTGGCAACTTCAGATGTAAGAACGAAGAAGCGGAGAAGCGCGCAGCGGTGCATCAGAAAGCTGGGTGATGGTTGATTAACCATGCCACCCACTTGCACTCCGTAATGGTGTTTAGAGATGTATAACGAAGGTCGGGTAATTGGCAATCCCTTGCTTTTGTTCTTCATAGATGGCGTGAAAACTAACTAAAAGAAGCACGTATCTTCAAGAAAGACCATTGGGGCCCGACAAGAGAGCCCATACCATCAAATTCACTCAAACTTGGAAAGATCAGTAGTCTGGGGGGGGGGGAACAGGTAGGTGGTCCTAGGCTGGTTTGCTCTCCGAGGAAGTTTGGTGTAAAAATATGCTCATTTCGGTTTTTGACTACTCTCCCAGAACTGCTAGCCAGTTTAACTAATTTTGTTAGTTTCAAATGTTGTTTTCCTTTTTTTTCCTTTCTTTAAGTTTTCGCCAATGAGTTGTGAACAACACTATATCTAATAAAAAAAAGAAAATAAAAGATATTTGAATTCGAATTTGTGTTTAATGACTACAAAGAAAAAAGCGTTGGTGCGGCACAGAAGCACACTGGCAACTTGCTCAAATAATACCTTTTAAAAAAGTGCATTTTGTAGATTTTGGTACATTTTCAAGGAGTAAATCCAAAGTTACTTTGCAAGCTGTCCGGCACGCTGGTGAATGCTTGCTCAATCTTCTCTGAGATTCACGTTTAAAAGTCTGATATTGGATAGAATCTGTGGAAGTCCGTGGCGGTATCGCTCACCAAAAAGACAAGACAAGACAAGACAAGAAAGACAAGACAAGACAGAAAGACAAAAACAAGAAAGACAAGACAAAAAGACAAGACAAGACAGAAAGATAAAGACAAGAAAGACAAGACAAGAAAAGACAAAGACAAAGACAAAGACAAAGACAAAGACAAGACAAGACGAGACAAAGACAAGACAAGACAAAAGAAAAGACAAGACAATTTGAGAAAAGATGTTCAATTGAATGAGGCGAACAAAGAAATGCGAATAGACCCTTATACTTGATAAATCTGGTGATGCTGACTTATTTTCCTCAACTGACCGCATCTGGTGCGCTGTAGCATCTTGTGTGTCTTGAATTCTTGGAGTTTAACTCATGCTTTTTTTCAATTAGGGGAAACAGGCAGGCGGCCCACTTTCGGAGCTTCACTTCATAGAATTCATACCTTCATTACGAAAATTATGCTCCGGCACGAGGACATCTCCTGTCAGCCAGGATTCGTTACAAATTGGTCGTCTGAACTCAAAATTGTGGTAAAACATTGCGTCCCAAAAAAATTTGAATAAGGATTGGATTTCCTAAATCCTTGAAAAGTGCTGAAACTCGATTTTCTCAGCAAAACTCCGCAAGTCTAGCACAAGTTTTGGGTAAACTTTTTCATAAACTTGTGGTGAAACTGCGATAGACGTGTGGAAGACTTGTGTTATACTTGTTAACCTTCAAGATTCGGCCTGGATTAGTGGGACATTTGTGATAGACTTGTGAAAAGATTGGCCTAGACTTGTTCGAGAATTGTCCTAGATTTGATGGAGTTTTGCTGAGTTTGACCGCAAACACTTTGGTCACGCGAAACTACGACAAAGTGCAAACTTTAGAGGCTTGTGCTACACTTGTGAGCTTTCAAAGTTAGGCGTAAACCTGTGAGAGACTTGTGCCAGGCTTGTGAATCTTCAAGGTTTGTCCTAGATTTGTGGGACATTTTTGATAGAGTTGGGACCCTTTAAAGATAGGCCTAGACTTGTTCGAGACTTGTGCTAGACTTGTGAACCTTCAAGATTCGGCATAGACTTGTAGAATGTTGCTGAGTTGGCATGTTTCCACATGTATCCCACAGCTTTATGTACGATTGACTTCACATTTATTCAATTTCAGTTTCCAAATAAGTATCCTACTTCTCACACTCTATAGCGCTTTTTCCGAGTCTTAAACGTTTAGAGAAGAAAGAAATTTCCTTTCTAGAAACGCTGCAAGAGAATCAACATTTCCAGTTAAACCCCGAGAATTGCCAATTTAAGCACATTTTTTTAGCTTAAAAATTGTCTGGCATACTCCATTCTTTGAAAAGCAAACTTAAACCAAACCAAACGAAAAACCATACGCTACCAGAAAGAAGAAGGGGACACGAAAGATAACTTTTAAACAGTTTTCCGATCTCTGATTCCTTGGCTTTCGGAGTCTTTCGCGTAAGTATTAAGCTTGCTCGTCTTAAATCATTTCGATGTATTCCATTTTGCAGACGCCACGTACGCCTTCAAGGAAATCCAAATAAGATGGGATTCTGAGAAACGCGAATCATTCATCTA
Source organism: Caenorhabditis inopinata (assembly GCA_003052745.1). Taxonomy (NCBI): domain Eukaryota; kingdom Metazoa; phylum Nematoda; class Chromadorea; order Rhabditida; family Rhabditidae; genus Caenorhabditis; species Caenorhabditis inopinata. The sequence continues at coordinate 4,099,717 of AP018155.1, forward strand.
TTTGTTTTCGATGTTGAGTGGAAAGAAGATTCTTTATTTATCATCGAGAATTCTAAAATCGGAAGTTTGAAAATGAAAAGGTGATGCTGAAAATAGCAGTTTAAAATTTTTCAGTCAGACTTCATAGAACTAACTGGCCTTCAGTTTATTTTGTACTTTGCTTCTACATGGCATCTGCTCGAAAACAAAACAACCGGAAGAGCACATGAAGCTCCGTGGAGCAAAGCAAGATGGTCGCGAGATTAATGATAGGAAGAGCAAGTGTGCCGGTTTAGAAAGAAAAAGGATGGAGTCCACAATTGATGTGAATCCAGACGAAGCAGAGGGAGGATGAAGAAGAAAGGAAACGACGAAGAATTATGTACACGTGCGTGGTAGTTTGGAAAACATGGAAGTAAAAAGAGAAGGCTTTAAACGAAGTATGGTGAAATAAATATTCTTTATTTATTTTACAGCTCAACTTCCGCGCCTCCGGCGCTTCCATCTGGAACTCCTCGGAGCGGTGTTTCGCTTTTCCGCGTCTTGAACTTCGTTGGGAAATTGCGCTGAAATCGCTCATGCGTTCCTTGAGAGATGGTCTTTGAGGTCTCCCTCAGAATAAATTATTTCAATGGAATAGACAGCAATTTGAAAATAAACCGACTAACACTCTGAACTACCGTTTTCAGCTTCTTAGTTTCAGTGCTCCTGGTGCGTCTTCAACGCTTGCAAAGAAGCCCGTCTAGGCAAATCGGAAAAAAAAGCTCTGTGCTAATTTTATATAAATTTCACTGAATATTCAATGAAAATGCATTCTGACCAATTCTTTGGGAAACGAGAAGCCAAGCATGCCAAGAGACTTGTGTGCCAACCAGAAGCCCTAGAAAAATCGCTAATAATGAGCAAAAAATCTTTTATTTTTCCATTAAAATTAGGGAATACGGTAAATATTGCAAAATCAGCCTGAAGGATTCAATTTAATTCACCCATTTTACACAATTTTCGAAAAAAAGTTATCGTTGACAAATTTTCCGTATCGACAAGTACATTAATAACATCATTTACAATACTCCGCGTCACCGTAGTCGCAGTTCAGAAAATGTGCACAATGCACAATCTGTTGCTTTTTCAGCGAGTTTTAATGTTTTCATTTCACTCAGCTCGGAATGCTGGCAAGCGAAGGATCGGCATAAGCACGGGCTCATTGCTAAAAGGGTGTAGAATTTTGCAAAACTGGTCAACTACTCTGAAAATCGAACAAAATCTGAATCACAAGTTTGCGTGAGCTCATTTTTGTTGATAACATCCCGAAGACGCTAGCAGTACGCATCGATTAAATGAACGCAGGCTCTGTCGGTACTCTCCTTATCGCATCCTTCCACTGGTATCTTCTTGAATCCCTCTAAATTTCTGTGAGCACAATATTCTAGAACTTAGAGATAGCTTTGAGAAAAAAGTGTTCTCTTTGGCTAAATCACACTTCGAACAACTGCATGGACGTCGAGCTATGTGTTCAATTGATAACGGATTTGGCTTCTCCGTTTGGAGAGCACCTTACAAAGGAACCTCGAATAGAAATCCTCCCAACGTTTTTTTTAAAATTTGACCACAGGTACTTTCGACTACGGAAAATTCAGTACACATAGTGGCCATCTGCGCAAACTTCTGGAAATCGAGATATTTCGATCTGAAAATCCGGATTTGACTTCTCCGTTCAAGGAGCTCGAGACAATTCCAGTGCGGTAGTTTGAGCACCAACTACCTGCGTGTCATGAAGCATTCATTCCGAATTGCACAACTTTAATTGATAATTGATTGGAGTTTGTTAATAAGAACTTTGACCGATTTTCAGCATAATTTGATCATTTTGTAATAGAATGTCCTTTCTTTCGCTGGCATTCAAAGTTTTAAGGTAGGTTTTACTCATAAATATTTGCAGGACTGTGTTCAACGCTCAGAAAGGTCTAGATCAGAGTTTAAGACGTTCTAGTTTCAGTCAAGGTGCTCATTGAAACAAGTAACAAAACAGGTATTTATGGATTTAATGGATTAATTAATAGATGGGTTAATGAATTCTTACAGAAACTTTAATTTTCTAGAAAACGAGTTTTGAGCTTCCAAGAAGAATCTCTGCTTTTCACTCTTCTTGAACCTCTCACATTCTCACATCTGTTGCGAAAAAAAAAACAAAGTTACCCGTCATTCGCGTATTTCCTATTTCCGGCCCTCTTTAGCTTAATTTTCTTCTAATCTCGAAAAAAAGCAACGATGCAGAAAATTAGCTGCTTTTGAGAGGGGGTATGAAAATATGAACGTATGAAAATATAAAATAATATGAACAAGAAAAGCTGTGAAAAATAATAGAAATAGTAAAAAAATCTAATTAAAGGGAGAACGGAAAAATATAGAAAAGTAAAAAATAGGTGTTACTAGAGCATTCTGAATTCATTTGAAGTGATCCAACACGATTCTAAGGTTTCCGGGAAGGACATACTCTTGGTTGAAAGCACTAGAATTCTTTTTTGGATAAAAATGTTTCAAGAGTCAGGTCTGCTTATCTAATTTAAGAATTAGTCAACCAAAGTTTGAGCTTGAAAAATGCTGCTCAGAAAAGGACAAGAAAACTGCTGAAACGCTGTGCATCTGTGCCCATTAGCAGTCCAACTAGAAGAAAGCTCCAGCCATCAAATTTTTACGCGTGCTGCCAGTTCCATGCCTACACCCTGCGCTGAATTATGTGAATATTTGTGATTCGGATCTATCCGAAGGCTATCATCGGAAAATCGCTTCGCAGAACGGCATTTTGCCAACAATACTTTGAATTTCGAAGGATCTAACTGCCCGGTCTATTTGTCTGCTTTTAGTGGAGTGTTCACTTATCCATTAGCTGAAATCCGAAAAAAGTCATTATTTTTTAGACGGGAATCGTCAATTCAACAAGTACTCGTTCGGTTAACCAGCCGGGGCGATTAGAATTCTTTCCGATTGGAAACGCCGTGCTTACAAATAACGCATAACCTAATAAAAGTGAAATTAGATTGATAGAATTTGGGAAAATTGTTTTTGCCCGGCATTCCAAATTCGAATGGCTTCAATGAAGTTCCTTGTGGGTTTGTGTGGTTTACTGAACGCGAACCTTAAGCTTTGGTTATTGAAACGTAAACCTAAGTAAATTGGTTAAAAACGGAAAGATTTTTAACCAAGGAATTAAATTTAAAAAATCGATAATCAAAACAAAATATAATAGTTTGAAAGGCGAGAACAACAATATTCAAACTCCCGCGGGACAAAAAAAAAGTGCGCTAGCGCGCATTTACAATAGTCGCTTGAATAGCAAAAACGAACAAAGCCAGGTTAGGTACACTTGAGATTTGGATAATTATGGGAGTATTAAGATTAGTAAATTGAAAAATAGAGATTTAAAATTCTTCATATATGACCAATGATCACATAGTTGTTCTCACATAATTCAGCGCAGTGGGCAGAATGCGCAGCCCGTTCTATAAAAGTTTCACATTTTCATTTCAGATGAATATGAACACGCGTTTTTGTCTATTATTCATTTTGAAGAGTGGATTTTTCCGCATAAAAATGTGTGGAGTTTTCCATTACGGACCACTGATAATACAATAAATATGAAATAAGAACAGGGCATCTCGTGATAATGAAGAGTAACTTCTGATCAAAACTGGCGCTAGTTACTGCTCTGCAAAACTTCACGAGTCTACCAGACGCCTCCCACAATTCTGGGGGAGACTTTGAAGGTTCACAAGCATATACCAAGTTCTCCAGAAGTTTAGGACAAGCTTTTCCGGAGAGTTGTGCTAGACTTACTGAGTTTTGCAGAGTATTCAATCAATTTTTCAGATTCCTTGAAAACTGAATACACTTTGGTAATTTTCCAGCATCGCCCCCCACACCTCTATAGTTCCCCCATAACCGGAATCACCCCCCACAGTTATGTTTTCGATTACTTTTGGATGTGGGGGTGAGCGACTATTCTGTGAGGTATAAATATCCGAATTGCCCCCCACCTCTTGATATGGAGGGACGACTCCGGAAAAAAGGTAATCTTTCACCATGACCCCCACATTATATCTTTGTTCTCCCCCACTGGAATGAACCGGAATCACCCACCGCATGATTCCAGAATCACCCCCCCCCACGATTTCAAAATCACACCCCTCGATTCCAGAATCACCCCCCCCCACGATTCTAGAATCACCCCCCCCAACGATTCCAAAATCCAGTTATAATACCTACACTTTTCCAAGTGGCTTTAAGAATGGTTTCTATGCTGAGAGGAATGAGCCGCCTTCATCCCACGCCTACTCTAAAATGTGCACGCTGTCGTAGTTTCGTGTGACCAGAGTGTTTGCGGTCAAACTCTGCAAAACTCCACAAGTCTCCCACAAGACTAGGTTAAACTTTGAACGAGCTCACTTTCGATGAACAGGGAGTGAGGGAAGACGGGCATGGATAGGAAACCAGAACCCCACGACTCGGTGAGGGTGTCTCCGAATGAAGATGCAGATATTGATTTTGTATCACTAAAATGCACTAGCTAATACGACTCCTTGAAATCTGGAAAATTCAAATCGGGAATTCAATCTCAAGCAAACCGCTTGTGCAAATATTGTTCAAACGAGTATCAAAAAAGGGCCAATTTGAAAATCAACAGTTCATTTTAGTCATTAATTTTTACTTTTTTAAGCCATTTCCAAAGAAAAAGCCTTCGAAAATTATCTCTGAAAAATTTCAGTCGACTTAAATAGTATTCTCACACCTGAGAACGATCGCAAAGCTCATTTTCCATTTCACAGAACCCATTCACTGTTTACAGCTTCAATCAGAATAAACCTTTATTCGAATCGTAAAAGAGTCATAAGACTTGAGAATGCGCGGCTTACTCCTTCCGCCTTCGCAAGTATTGCAAATCTGGATGATGCCTTGACACATCATCAATCTCGTTACAACTCTTCTCTGCTGATTTCTTTGTAATACTGCAGAATTCCAGATGAAATGCGCGACGAAACGGATGCGGCTTCAATTGTGCAAATAGGAGTTTGGTTTGCAAGAAATAACCTCGCGTCATCTTGAAGTGGGCTCAGCGCTTTCAGAGCAGTCACAATTGTGCTGAAACACAAAAGGTGTGCGGGTATTGCTGCGTAAATCTAAAACACGTGCGCTCATGTGAAATATGAAGTTTAACAAAAATATATCCAGAATGACATAGTTTCCATTGTGCTGGCTGAAACTCCTCGAGACCCAATCTGCACGAGCATTTGCTCTTGCACTTGCTTGAATGAGAGCACCATCTGTATCATCTCACCCGGAATTTCAAAACAAAATCATTGGAGTTTCAGCAGATTTGAAGCTAGCCTTAGATCACTTAGTATTGGGGAGAGAGAAGTCGATGCATTCTTCCCTGCATTCCATAATGATACTTTCCATAAATCTGTTCATACAAAACCCATTTCTCTGCAATTTACAGAAAATTCCAAGTGGGACTTGGAAAAGAGCTCTGAATATCTAGCCAAATTGTGAAGCATTTTCGAACGATAACTTCTAGAAAAAGATCAAAAATCGTGAGTTTGAGCATTTTTTTGCCGCAAAAAAACAACGCAGCTACAATGAAGTTCAACAATCAGGTGCGAATGGGTAACTGAAATTGAATAGGCAAAAAGGAGAGTCTCGTGTTGAATGCGGAATGAGAGAAACTCACTCACAAACTCAAAAAGTCTTTGTTATTGTTCCACAAAGAAAAATGAAGAAGAAGAAGAAGGATGCACAAGTCTGAAGTGCTCCCGAGTCACCAAAATCGTTAAAGGTGCAACAAAGAAGATATCCGCTGTTTTCCAGAAGGCATGAAAAACAAGCAGAGTGAATGAATGGGGAAGGAAGGTTATTTCTCTATGAGGATTTCATTCGCAAGTTGGAAGAAATTGGGAAGTGAAATTGAGCCAATTTCATTTCAGCCATTTGCTGAAAAAGCGGAAATTCTAAGAAAAAATTGGAAGTTTTCAAGAAAAACAGACCAATATAAAAGAACCTATCCTAATGCATTTTCCTCTCAATTTTCTATGCATTTCTATTATTTTCTTCAGGCATTTTCTGACTTCATCGCTCACGCGTATTAAATTTACAGCACGTTTAAAGTACGCTTTCCATCTGGAGTCCTTCCTGTACTCCAGCTTGCTGTCTGCTTCTCACACCAATTTACAAAGAGCTGGAAAATGCCATTTAAAAATTCTCTGAAGAACGTTGAGCAAGATGGCCGAGATTCAGCCTGAGACACGGGCCTCCTTGGACCAAAGCAACACAATAACAGATAAGCGTCGGAATATGAAAAAGGTCTTTGTGTTTTTCTGTACGAGTTTCTCCAAGGTCACAAATGCGATGAAACTTGCTGTAATTTGCGTACCGTAAGATAATGGGTCCCTTCAGAGAATTTCAGGAGACTACCACCAAGCTTTGGTTGGAAATGTTTGCCGAAGGGAACAACGATATAGAACGCTGGAAGAAGAACAAAGAGCAACATCACGCGAACTTTCGGCGACTCTCCAGCATCCTCAAAGAACTATCATTGATCATCTTCATGAATCCGGAAGAGTGCCAAAGTTTGGTCAACTCGTTCCTCACTTTTTAACGGTTTTTCAGAAAGTACAAAGCAACAATTTTCGAGAAAAAATTAGTGGCTTATACCGTAGACCGGTCCACGACTCCACAAGCGCACCAATTCCTAGATAAAGAGAAAATTAGTGGGATTGTATGATTTAGATCATCTAAGATTTAAGTCTAGCTGGAATTTAAAAGCTTAAAATGAGGATTTAAGATTTCTTTTTCTAGGATATCGCAGCGCGCCTACGTAACAAATCTCACACTGAAAATGAACAATCACTGAAACATTCATTCAAATCAAAATCAAAGCGATTTCAGCTGGCGTTCCTCCGGCGCTTCAAACAGAATCGCGGTAGGGACTAACAATTCTTCAGCGACCTAACATTATAAATTTAAAAAAGGATCGATGATCAAAAAAACGAACAAACGATGAGCAAATTATTCTATAAGATTCAGTCTGATTGCCGTGCCTCCGGCCCTTCAATTTATCGTAGTGCACCTCTGTTACCGCCGCGTGGATGCATCATTCGAGCATTCTCCCGCTGCTCAATCTGCCTGAAAATGTACAGATTTTGTCTAGAATTTTCCCACTCACCCCCCCCCCCTCCTTTCCTTTAATGGTGCTGTTATACTGCGGGCATATTGTTTCTGCTCTCTGCTCTTGTATCGTTAAGAACTTAAGCAGCTGACGTAGCTCCGTTTCATAACAGGATTTCACGCTTAATTCTAGCACAAATGTTACACCGAAAATCAAAAATCTGGAAGGACTAACCGCGAACTACATGCAGAATACAACGGTTAAGATCGCTTGAGATACCAGAGGAAGCCGTCAAAGCCATTAGACTAAACTACAGTGCTCCACATAATTTTACGTTCACCCCAAAAATGTTCGAAATCTCGAAAACTGGCTTTTCAACCAAAATGCTTCCTATTGAAGAAATATGTGCTTTTAATAGGTATTTCATGATAGAAACTTAAAATAACCTTAAAATTCACACATCAGGAAAAAACCGAAATTTTATTTTAAAAGGTTTAAAAATGTTCCACAAAATCATACGTTCACTTGCTCAAAACTGTAAAAAAAATAACAGACGAATGATTATTAATAGTCAATGGGACAATCATTCTTGCGAGCAATTTTAAAAATTTGGTCATCCATAGACGAATAAAGATTGTCGAGCAGCTGTTGATCCACTTTTTGCACAGAAAATCGAAAATTTGAGATTTTTGGGGGTGAACGTAAGATTATGTGGAGCACTGTATTTGCTCAGAGCAAGGTGAAAACTTGCTCAAAGAAATACGAACAACTCGTATTAGCTGAAAAGCAGCTCGGTTTCAGAATGGTTTTTTGAAAATGCTTATATTGAATCATATTGAATAAATCATCAATGGTCACGCAAATAATTTTTGTTTTTTTTTTGAATTTGAAATGAATCTGCAGACAAAGAATGAAATTTGTCCGACAGAAAAGCGGACAAACGAGCAAATGAAAATTGGTAAAAATAAATAAGATCATACCTTGAATTATAATATTTCTGAGAGAAATATTCTAAAACAGACGACAATGTGCTCTACAACTGGCAAACTGCCGTGATAAAAGGCAAGAAGTCGCCAAAAAACTCCGGCGAATTACAACACAATGTGGCAAGCTGCCGCGCAGATCAACTTGTTTGCCGCTGACAATCGACAAACTGTTTCTTTTTTTTCCCGGCAACTTGCCGTTCCTTGCCTTACTCATCCATACTCTGTCACCGCTTGCGATCTAATTTTGGAGTACACCAGAAATATCGATTTCCAAGTGCGCGCTTTCAACGGCATCTCACTCGCCCCGAATTCGAACTCAATTCTTCAACATCATGCGAAGAACTGACAGAAGATGGACAAAATTGATCCAAGAATGGATTCCTCGACACCAAAAACGATCTGTAGGACGAGATGATCCGATTCACTGCAAAAAAAAACTTCATAGGCCACAGTTGTCTATGATCGCCCACAAAACGAATAACGGATCGATGAAGTAACTAATAGTAAATAATGAGTAAATAAGATCATTATCATTTACAGAAGTTCATGAATGTGGCTTCTGAACATTTAGTTTAGCAACGTGTATTCTCCTTTTCTCAAAATCGCACGTCAAAATCACAATCCTCATTTCTCTCAACTGTTGTTCATTTTACAATTCGTTTTGTTTTCATCTCCTCGTTAAAAAAAGCGATTTGCGCCACAGTTGGGCAAAATTGTAGAATGTCAATTGGAGACTATCTCATTCTCGTTCAGGTAGCCATTTGCGAATCGCAAAGTGTTGAGCTCCCGTTTTCAGAATCTGTTTCTGTTCGTTCTTGTCATCTGCCCGGCATGGATTTTGTGCAAGGGAAAGAAGAAGACAGCGTCTTCCCCGTCGGTTTGCAAGCCGGGTACATCGTGTGAGTCGCTTCAGGTCAAATCAGCCATTGTGAGTTTCAGCATATTTTTCCTCTGTAAGGGGTTCATACTGAAAAGAAAATAGTTGCTAAACACAGTTGAAATGTACTCCCCAAAAAGGAAGAAAATGTTCTTTAAAACTGAGGAGTTGTCGCATTTTAAAATCTCTAAATGAAAGATACTGTAGCTATCCAAACTTCCCAAAAAATTTCAGATTTCTTAGAGACTTTAATCTCAAAAATTGATATCGTTCCAGAGGCTCCTTAGTACCCCCCATCTCCAAAAAATAGTTGTTCTTCAGAGACCTCCAATCACTGATCAATCTCCAAGTATGATGGGTGCTGTAAAGGATGATGCGAAAAAAGAGGACTCGAAGGCAGCCGAAGCGAAAACAAATAACGACAAAAAAGAGGGAACTGCTGGAGGCGCCGAGGGAGATGCTGGAAAAGAGAAAGACAAAAAGCCGGGTGAACCGAACTTCCCGAAATTTGAGGTAAGAGCACTCAAAACTCGCCTCTGAAAAAAAAATGCGTTCATTTACAGATGCCGACGGAGAGCAAAAAGAAGAAGAAGGCTGAGATACACGAGAAGGACAAGAAAGAGAAAATGAAGTCGGGATTCTATCAAGAGAAATCAGATGAAGACGATACTCTAGAAAAGGTGGACAGTCTACGAGTTGAACAGTCTGACAAGACCAAGAGATCACAGAAAAAGAAAAAGTGATCTGCTAAGACATTGTGGAGTTCATAAAAATACATAAAGTTATTTTAATGTTTCATTTTGGGCTTTTTTTTGACGGCCGCTTAACAGGAGCGAGGTTCTCCCAACAAAAAGCCGTATTTCGTCTCGTCTTCGTTCGCCTTTCAGTTCGCCTCGCATTCGTCTTACACAACTTTCTATCTCTGCGTCAAACGAATTCAAGACGAAGGCGAAGACGAGACTAGACGCTCTTATTTCGTCTTTCGTGGAACCATAATCTCCCAGGTCCAGGTGTCATGTCCTAGGCTTAATCAGGAGGGTCGACATCACAAAATCACATATTTCAGAATCACAAATCGGAATTTTGAGTCACTTAAAACTGGTAGTTTAAGTTGAATAGTGATGGGGCGGCAGAGAATGGCGGAATTCCGGTTTCCAGATTCCGTGAAAAAAAATTGTTTTTCCGTTTTCCGTTTTCCGGATTCCGAGTTCCCAAAATCCAATTTCGCCGTACTCTGCAGAGAAGAGCGGAATTGCGGATTCCGCCGTTTTTTTCATTTCGTCTTCCGGATTCAAGATTCTGTGAGAAAATTTTTTTCCGTTTTCCGGATTCCGAGTTCCCAAAATCCGATTCCGCCGTACTCTGCAGAGAAGATCGGAATGGCGGATTCCGCATTCCGCATTCCGTATTCCGCCGTTTTTTTCATTTCGTCTTCCGGATTCCAGATTCTGTGAAAAAATTTTTTCCGTTTTCCGTTTTCCGGATTCCGAGTTCCCAAAATCCAATTCCGCTCTACTCTGATGGGGGGGGGGCTCTTTTGTCAATAAAACCCATTTATCTTGTTGTTGTGAGAGGTTGGGGTCTATTTTAAACAGGCTAATAGAATTGTGCATTGTGAAGCATCTATTGCTCCAAAAACTGACAAATAAAAGTCTATAAAAGAGATAATTAATATTGCCTACCATTCGTCCAACAGCCGGAGCTTCGTACTTGCATCTGCAGCTCTCCCTTTCCTCTTTTTACTCTCCTGGGTGGCAGAATAAATAGAAAAAGAAGTTTATTTATAGCTCAGGAATTGAATATAACAAGATCAAATCAGCCACCTTAGATTAAAATGTAGTGGTGATTTGTTGTGGTCTTTGCTTTGCTAACAATTATTACGGGCAGAGTGAACCCCCATCAATTGGAAAAATAACCCCCCATATAGAAAAGTAGCTCCCCCCCCCCCCAATCGAAAAAGATAATCCCCGCCTTTTCATCAAAGAGAAGGGCTGAATTCCGGATTCCGCCGTTTTATCATTCCGTTTTCCGGATTCCAGATTCCGTGAAAATTTTTTTTTCTGTTTTCCGGATTCCGAGTTCCCAAAATCTAATTCCGCCCAACTATGAGTTTTAAGACTTTATTCTCAATTGTTGTGAAAAGTATACTTTTTTGAACTCCCGCAAACATTTTTGCGAACAGAGCGCATTTACATCATTTGATTCCTTCATTAATGATTAAAATTCCGTTTTCCGCATTCCGCATTCCGGATTTCGCCGATTTTTACATTCCGTGTTCCGGATTCCAGATTCCGTGAAAAAAATGTTTTTCCGTTTTCCGGATTTCCAAATTCCGTGAAAAAATGTTTTTCCGTTTTCCGGATTTCGGATTCCGAGTTCCCAAAATCCAAATCCGCCCTACTCCGATATGAACCCCCGCTTACAATAAGACCTTCACTTTTCGCCGTCAGAGTTCACGCTGAAAAGTTTAGATAATTGAGATAAAGTATCTCGCGTGACCTCCACCGCCACGCAATATTTGCCACGTCGCACAAGTTATGCGACGTGGCAGACATTGCGTTCCCGCTTCCTATGCAAGTAATGTTGTACTGGATGGAATAATTTTTATAAAGAACGAACTGCTATATTATAATAAACTAATGTGTTTAGTATTATTGAAATTGCATGGCACTGTATCGGTCGGAATAATTTTGAACCTGGTATCCTAGGCAGTAGTTTGGTGGGGGGGGGGTTAAAGTTCCTGAGCGGGTGGTTCATCTGCTTCTGGTGGGGTTCTCTTGTTCACAAGCCCCTCCTGTGAACTTACACCCCTCAAAATCAACGGAGGAGAGTTTATATTCACTGACTTCAGACCCCCACATAGGGAAATTGTTCCCCCACGCACGAACCGTGAATTTAAATCCCTCACAGAAAAATCTACTACGGTGGGGGACCAAACATCTTTAGGGAGCTCAACTCAACCTTGGGGGGGGGGGGGGAAATCGGAGAATAAATAGAAAAATAAGTGTTGTAAATTGAGCTTTCTTAATTAAACCTCAAACCTGATTTATTATTTGGAGAAAATAATAATACAGCCACGGAAGTAACAATACAAAATAAAGAACAACAGAATACAATTAATAGAGAAAATACGAAGGAAATCCACCAGGGTAATTAATCGCTACACAGGAAAACTAAGAACGAAAGGAAACACGAATAGCAACGAGTAAAACGCTCGTTGCTCTTAAGTCAAAAATCTACGTGTGCCAAAACGTGGAAAACTTACAATCAAAACAAATCTTATTTGCGCGCCCTAGAAACGCGCGCCAACCTCGGTGTACGTGAACACTTTCGGGTCGAACGTAGTTCCAAACAATGCGAGAGTTGACGATCTTCGCAACATCTTCCCTCCACAAAAAAAAAAGATATTGAGTTGGACAATACGGACATCGGCACATCGGCACATCGGCATAATATAGATTTGACTTGAAGATTGTATATTTGACTTGATGGTGGTGAATACAGCATTTGACATAATTGATCTCAGCGAGTGGATCACATGTAGCTTGGATCAAAACGAACTATTGGCTTTTTCGTTCTGGAGCTTCTTCTGAGTGGTGCAGCATTGGGACTCGGGCTTGGCTTCATGATACTTCTAATCGGGGCGTCAATGACTTGACTCTCAGCATTAGTATGGCTTTCCGAATCCGCCCTAGGTGATACACACAACTCCGGTTGACTACTATGCGCCCTAGTAACATCCGCAAAAGTCTCAAATGGCTCATCGGGGAACAAAAAATTCTCACCTAGACCTACACAATTTTTCTTTAAAATGTGACTTCCTGACGACTTTTGGTTACCGGCGGCTGTAGACGATGACGAGGGAGATTTTGTTGGTGTCGGTTTAACAATCCTGGGATTTGGTCGGTGAACTGGTGGAGTTGGTGACAAAGCGGTTGTTGGCGCACGATTTGCTGTTGGGTCACCACGATTGACCGGATTTTCCATGAAATCACTCTTCGGCAAATCTGAAAACAACCTATGAGTTAGTGGTAACTGGAATGTATCAGCCATTGTATCAAACCAGTTGTTCTCTTTGGAGAGAGACAACATATTTTTCCGCATCTGGTTTGCATGGAACTTCTTGACATTTCCCGCGTGTTTCACCATATACACGACTGGACCCACAACTTTGGTCACTACACCTTCTTCCCAATTCCAACGGTTCTGACGGTAAATCTTGACAAAAACCTGCTCATCAACCTGGAAAAACCTGGATTTTACGCCTTTTCCATCGAAGTTATCCTTCATGAGCTTTTGTCTTGTGGATAAAATTTTTTCCACTTTACCAGATGATTCCCTGGGAATCAATAACGACAATTTTGTCCTCAACTTACGACCGTTGTGCAGCTCTGCTGGCGACTTTCCACCAAGTGTTTCCATCGGGGTACTTCGATAGTACAACAGGAACCGATCCAGCAGATCTTGCGACACACTCCCCTCCTCTTTTAACTTTCGGAGACCACGTTTCAACGTGTCCACGAATCTTTCTGCTTGTCCGTTGCTTTGCGGGTGATAAGCAGGGGTTCTCACATGTTGTATACCATATTCGGTACACATGTTAGTGAAACTTTCTGAAACAAATTGGGTACCATTGTCAGAGACAATGGTTTCTGGATAACCATTTCGCGAAAAAATACTTCTCAGCGCTGAAACAGTACTAGAAGCTGAAATTGAGCGCGTAATAGTAACCTCTGGCCATTTAGTCAAGGCGTCCACGACGACTAAATACCAAACTCCGTTATCAGGCCCGGCATAATCGATATGGATACGACTCCAAACGCGATTCGGCTTCGGCCACGGCTCCAATGGTGACTTCATCGTTGACTTCTGGCATTCCTGACATTTTCGGCATTTGTTCACCAAATCCGCACAATCCTTGTCGATGCCTGGCCAATATACACAAGTCCTTGCCAATTGTTTCATTCTCTCTATACCTGGGTGATTTTCGTGAATTTGTCGGATTACCTGTAGGCGAAGTGATGCTGGAATCACGACCCTTTCCTGCCACAACAAACATCCGTCGGTTACAGACAAGAACGCCTTCTTGTCGGCAAACGGTTTCAGCTCCGAGCTGATTTGTTTGTCCATCGGCCACCGATTTTCTTTCACAAAATGCACGATTTTCATCAGCAGTTGGTCCTTTTCCGTCGCTTTCTTGATATCTGCAACGGTTACTGGAATTTTCCTTACACTTTCAGTCAAATAGTTGCAATTGACCACATTCCGCTCTGCGAGCACAACGTCCTCATTGTCCAATTTCGAGCGTTGCATCATCCTCGAGAGTCGAGAGCCTTTAGTACCAAAAAGACTTGCCTTTTCCTTCACACATTTTCCCAGATCTTCCTGGGAAACCGACTGAAATTTCTTCTTCAGTTCGACTGCTAAGGTGTCGGCGGGCGGGATCGATTGTGTTTGGTTCACCATCATAGTCATATGGTACGACATTTCCTCGGATTGATTTAGAAAATCTAATCCCAGTAAGTTTCCGTGCTTGCGCACATACACCCAACCTTCACCTACTGAACCCTTGATTTCAAATTCGGTCTTGAATTTTCCATCAATTTCCATGACCGTACCATTTGCGCAAAACACTTGAACGTCTGCAACTTTCAAATTTGGTCTACCCAAATTCTCCCATTCCTTTCTTCCGATCAATGTGATATCCGACCCAGTGTCGACTTGGAACTCTACCAATTTATCACCTAATTTGATCTTGAGGAACTGTCTGATTGCATTTACAGTGCATGTTGCAACGATATTCTGAGTTTTCGCCTGCGGCGGTTTTTTGCAGTCCCTTCTGAAGTGACCTGACTTGCCGCAATTCCAGCATTCAACAATTTTAAAATTTTTAAAATTCTTACTTTGGCTCTTGCTTCGGTGATTTTTGTCCTTTCTGTCCGGTGTTGCGACTTTCTTCTCACTTCTTGGTTGTCGAATCTGATTTGTAGTCTTGGCTTGAATTTCCTCCGAATCCTTAGCCAAACTAATCATTCGCATCCACTCCGTGAATAAATCCTTGATTGTCGTTTCCTTCTTTTCAGCTGATCGGATTTCCATAAAATGTAAAAAATGATTTCTCATTTTTTCATCTCTGGCCTTGTCCAATCCCTTTATAAAGAAAAAAACTTTCCAATCCTCAGTTTTCACTTCATCTAGTTTCGCTTTTTCACACATCTCGTTTACACGATTCGTGTACTCCGTAGGTGTTTCGTCTACCTTACTAATTTGCATACAAGCGAACCTATTAGAAAAAACTGACCTTTTCAAATCGAACAATGTCGATAATACCGTTGTCGCCTCTGTGAAATTCAATTCGGAGCATGTCTTCGGTTTTATGGACGCAACTAACTGTTCATAACACGACTCGGAGAGTTTGCTCAACAGCAGCTGCCTCTTTCCTTTGTCCGATAGTTCCTCACATTCCAACTCAAAGATATCTGCATATCGTGAGTACCATCGTGGAAACGTTCGATTTTCGGACAAATCGAATTCAAACACCGGAATTCTGTGTGACAAAGCATTAATAATTGAAATTTCACTCACCGGTTTTGGAGAATCCATCTTATTCGATTTCTCCATCATCTGCTGCAGCAACCCTGTGACTTGCGCAGACTGTTTCTGCGCTTCCTCTACTTGTGCTCGATTAATTTGCATTTGTTCTTGCATCATTTTGAACATTTGCATCATCATTTCTTCCTTGTTTTCTTGTCCCGTCATTTTTTTGTTTTCACCTCTCAAACCTGGGTAACTAACAAATTAAATAAATGACTCACGAAAACAAATTCTCCGTGTCGTCCACAATAATTTCCAAAATTATTGTTCGCTCCTGATCGCCACTGTTGTAAATTGAGCTTTCTTAATTAAACCTCAAACCTGATTTATTATTTGGAGAAAATAATAATACAGCCACGGAAGTAACAATACAAAATAAAGAACAACAGAATACAATTAATAGAGAAAATACGAAGGAAATCCACCAGGGTAATTAATCGCTACACAGGAAAACTAAGAACGAAAGGAAACACGAATAGCAACGAGTAAAACGCTCGTTGCTCTTAAGTCAAAAATCTACGTGTGCCAAAACGTGGAAAACTTACAATCAAAACAAATCTTATTTGCGCGCCCTAGAAACGCGCGCCAACCTCGGTGTACGTGAACACTTTCGGGTCGAACGTAGTTCCAAACAATGCGAGAGTTGACGATCTTCGCAACAATAAGTTTATTTATAGCTTAGGATTGGAATATAACAAGATCAAATCAGCCACCTTAGATTAAAATGTAGCGGTGATTACGTCATTTGTTGTGGTCTTTGCTTTGCTAGCAATTTTTATAAAGGCGCACTCGCCCTTTGGGCTATGATATTTCGCCCGCAATGAAGCGACTGTAATTGTTTTCCCACAAATTCCCACTCTTTTGAATCGTGTGTTTTTCTGTCCCTGAATTTTATTTTCTAAACTTTTTTAGGATTCTTCTAATAGTATTAAACAACAACTCTTGGGGTTTGGGGCTCAAAAATCCCAACTCAAAAACAGAAAAAAAAAACTCAAAAATGCTCAAAACTAAGCAGATCAACTAATGCATGGGTGTAGAGCAACATAAAGCTTTTATTGCTCTAACTAACCAATAAAAACTAACTAATAAAAGTTTATAAAGCGATAATGAATATTTCTCCTCCGCTTCATCGTCGTTCTGCTAAAATCAAGGAATAGCCATTGCAAGAAGTGCAAGAAGTTTTTGGCATCACGCCAAAAACTAACACTGTTCATCGATTTGTTCAATCAGAGCAAAAAATACATTTTTTAATATGAATTCCATAATTTTTTGACACAGTTCCGAACAGTTTCGATTACTGCTCTCGATGCACTCCTAGTTTTGCACGTCCTGTATGGCTGGTGTAATGTTTGAAGTCGCTGGATATGCTTCGATTGCCCAGTTGTGTCATGCACACTGCTCCGTTATATATTAGTTCGTTTCAAAATCAGAAGCTTTCTTAGGCACAGAAGATCACAGCGTGATCATGTCATTCCCCCATGACGATATGCTTCTGCTATTAGTATAATGATCTAAAGTTGTGGGTGGGTCATTCCTCATTGAGAATACAAAGCTACGTGCCATTCGAAATTTTCAGCAAAAATTAACCAAGCGTGAGTGAAAATAAAAAAATCATCGTCATTTCGAGGAGCACAAGATAGCAGACACGCCATTGCTCCTATCCATAAAACAAAGAAAGAATGTGCCTATTATTTTCCAATTTTTGTAAAAATTGTTATGCGAAATTTGCAAATTTCATTTATAAATTCCTAAGACGACTGGGAATTAGGCGGCAGGCCCCCTTACTAGTTAGCCTATTGGCATTCATTTCCAATCGTTTATTTCCACTTCGAAACACAATTTTTTTACATTTTAATATTATATAAACAAGTTTTATTTATAGCTTTTTTCTGTGCATATCTCGAATTTGTTGCGGAGATCAAAAATCGTTCCTTCAATTATTTTGAGATTCAGAACGTCTAATCTAAATAGATTTCCATTTTTGAAAATCTGAAAGAGTTTCAGAAATGCGAATGTTAAATGAACTGAAACAATTGACGATATGAACTCGACGGCAGAATTCAGCATCACAAACTCTTGGACTAGCTTATGGGCCACCGTGATCATAACTCTGGTAAAGGCCATTTCAATTCTGTGTTTAAGTCAAGTTTGGCAATCTAGAGGCTTGAAAAATGAGGGTTACAAAACTCAACTCATTTTAAGATACTTCTGTGGACTTTTGCTCGATAATCGATCACCAGTGGAAAGTTCGCGACTACGCCGCGACTTCCACTGACTTCCACTGGCTTTCGTTTAGAAAGAATTGCAGTCGTTGCAGTTTTTCCTTTTGTTAATAGAACAATTCATTAGAAAAACGTCAAAAAGCAAATAAATTTTACATCCCGCCCGCCCATCCCGAATATCAAAGTAGGAACCTCGCGTTCTTTCGAGTTATTCAAAGAAACGTCTTGGACAGATTCACGGACACACAGACGGAACTATTCGTTTAATAATAAATAGATTTTCAGAATTCCCTGCTGGGGCTCTATTCCAATATATCCATTATTCACTGCATTGCGACTGTGAAGAATCAGAAAACTGGTTTCAATTTGATATGCTTATTTCGAGCAATCAACAATGCTTTGGTTTTATTGGCAGCTTATTTGATGGTTTTTGTACCGGCTATTGTGCTGTGAGTTTGAAAAGTTTGCAGCTAATTAATGCTGCAAAAGTTCAAATTTTGATGCGCTCAATGGCTTGTAAAATATATGTTCTGATGGACTATTCTAATCATTTAAGAGACCATCTTTTGTTATTGGCGAATGCAAGCAAATTCAATGAATCAAAGGTTTTGAAAGACCATTTTGGTGATTTTTTTGAATTTTCTTCCACTCGTGAATATCGAAAAAAAAGACCCTTTAATTAATTAAATGAATGAGTTCATGAATGCTTTGAAAATGCTCGGATTCCAGACAGACTTTAAGGTTCAATTATGACTGAAAGAGCAATGAAACCAGAAGAAAACAAGCGGTTTGATGGCATTTTCTGCTTTGAATACATTTTTTTGAAATTAAACTATTCGGCGGGTGTCAGTATAGCTGAATATTGAGAGTTTTCGCCCAAATGGGGGAGGGTGTGGGCGGTTATGAAATGATTAATTTTTAACAAATATTAACTAGCAGACACTTAAAACTGTAGTGCATCTGGAAGTACAGAACTTGAAAAAGTCTGTTTGACCAGTAGTGGTAATGTCAGAAATCATAGCATCACTTGGCTTTCAGCGGTTTTTCCATCTACTTGCCAATTATCGAGACAGTTATTTTAACCACTTCTCTCAATTTATTGATGTTCAACGAGATTCAAGGGATTTACCTAGCTATCAACAGACTCTTCGCTATATTATTTCCGTTAAAGTACAATATATTTTTTGGGAACAAAGCGACTTTAGCATTCCACTTTCTCTCCTATCTGCACCGCTTCATAAATTTGGTATTTGAAAATATTGATAGATTCAAGGCATCCAACTATGTGTTGTTCTCCGTTGAGAAGCTCGTTTATGAAGGCGTTGAGTTCGTCTCCGATGATGTTATTATATGGGCAGTTGCTCTTATGGGCATTCCATATGTCATAAATGCATTCACATATATCAGATTTTACTTTTTGGCGAGTGAAAATTAATCGATAATCGATGAAATCCGCATCGCTAATCGCCCTTTTTCAGAAGAAAAAGACTAGTAACAGTTCGGAAAACCACAAGAATGCAAGAAGAAACATGCGTATGTTTGCGCAGACTGTTTTTCAGGATTCTATATTCTCGGCGTCCTCTGTTTTCACCTTGAAGTTCAAGTAAGACTAAGAATTTAATAATTAAGAATAATTTCACGCTGCCCGGATAAAAGTGAAATAAAATGACTTTGGAAAATTGGTGCAGAGCCCAGAAACTTTCTACCTTAAGAGTTGTGCCAGCTTTAATAAAAGAAGCCATTCCAACTTGAGCATTAGGAAAAATGTTTTTTCTTTCTTGAACTCATATTGAATATTTTCAGGAATCTGTTCAACCATCGCATGTGGTCCTTCTTTAACCACCTTTTCTTGTGGCAGTGTATTCATGTCCTTGATGGGTAAACTATTTGAATACCAGAAGCTGCACGTACCAACTGAACAATTATTTTTACAGATTCGTAATGCTAATGTTCAATGAAAAACTGACAATGATAAAGAAACTACAGGGCTCCAAAATCACTCAGCCGGAAGTAACTACAAAGCAGAGGGACTCAACTATACATCATCCTACCGTTATAGTATGACTTTTAATAAACGTGTAGCTCTCTTCTGTTGCTATCTCCGTTTTTAATGATTTTTCTTCATTTTATAACAAATAGTTCAGAAGCTGGAACAAACTATAATTGTTCGGATGTTTCTCAATGAGAGAGCTATTTAATTTCTATAATATAATTTATATTTTCAGCGTCATTTATCGGTTTCTCATCCAAACTCATTTTTAGAATTAGACATTTTCAAAAATCAGTTCGTCTAAAGTATTTCGAAGCTGAAATTTCACCGATTTCTGACGGATAATTCTCCGAAAACATGTTCAGAAGTTTTGTAATACACGATACTTTCTGCAAATTTCGCAAATCTAAGTAGCGGGAACTTAAAACCAAAAGTTGTTAAAGTTGCTCGATGCGGTTGACTCTGCTCTTTACAATATCCTTGATGCCTCTTCAATTGTACACAGGTATTCTGGAGATAACTTGTCCTATTCTGCCTCCAAAATTTGCTTGAATGACTCTGACTCTGAAGTCGGACTGGAAAACTCCCAGACAGAATGAAGAGAAGGATGATCATTCAGAACTGCTGATGCAACAAGGAAAATTGGCTGAGCATCGTGCTTAAACGATTTTTGCATGGTGTTGTGGAGTAGAGTCCTTTTGGAATGCTGCAACCTGTTGTTCGAAGGTTATTTATTAAGTCTTCAACTTTAAAGTGAAAATAGTGGGCTATTCCTCATTGAGAATACAAAACTACGTGCAATTCGAAATTTTCAGCAAGAATTAACCAAGCGTGAGCGAAAATAAAAAAATCATCGTCATTTCGAGGAGCACAAGATAGCAGACACGCCATGGCTTCTATCCTTAAAACGAAGAAAACATGTGCCCATTATTTTCATTATTTTATTTTTTATTAAAAAATTTAAGCGAAATTTGCAAATTTCATTTGTGAATTCCTATAATTATAAAGACGACTGGGAATTAGACGGCAGACTCTCTTAGCCTATTGGTATTTGTTTCCAATCGTTTATTTCCACTTCGAAACACATTTTTTTATTTTAATATAAATAGGTTTTACTTTTTTCGGAATTTATATTTATAGTTTTTTCTGTGCTTATCTCGGCTTTGTTGCGGAGGTCAAGATTCGTCTCTTCAATTTTCTTGAGACTCAGAACGTCTAATCTAAATTGATTTCCATTTTTTAGTTTTTGCAACTTGAGAGAGATTCTTAGAAATTCGAATGTTAAATGAACAGAAACAATTGACGATATGAACTCGACGGCAGACTTCAGCATAACAAACTCTTGGGCTAGCTTATGGGCCGCTGTGATCATAACTCTGGTAAAGACCATTTCAGTTCTGTGTTTAAGTCAAGACGGTTGGCGAATTGAAAACCTGGACGCTTGAAAAATGCGGGTTACAAAACTCAACTCATTTTATGATACTTCTCTGGACTTTTGCTCAAAAATCAATCACCAGCGGAAAATTCGCGGCCACGCCGCGACTTCCACTGACTTCCACTGGCTTTCGTTTAGAAAGAATTGTAGTCGTTGCAGTTTTTCATTTTGTTAATAGAACAATTCATTAGAAAAACGTCAAAAAGCAAATAAATTTTACATCCCGCCCGCACATCCCGAATATCAAAGTAGGAACCTTGCGTTCTTTAGAGTTATTCAAAGAAACGTCTTGGACAGATTCACGGACACACAGACGGAACTATTCGTTTAATAATAAATAGATTTTCAGAATTCCCTGCTGGGGCTCTATTCCAATATATCCATTATTCACTGCATTGCGACTGTGAAGAATCAGAAAACTGGTTTCAATTTGATATGCTTATTTCGAGCAATCAACAATGCTTTGGTTTTATTGGCAGCTTATTTGATGGTTTTTGTACCGGCTATTGTGCTGTGAGTTTGAAAAGTTTGCAGCTAATTAATGCTGCAGAAGTTCAATATTGGATGCGCTCAATGGCTTGTAAAATATATGTTCTGATGAACTATTCTAGTCATTTAAGAGACCATCTTTTGTTATTGGCGAATGCAAATAAATTCAATGAATCAAAGGTTTTTAAAGACCATTTTGGTGATTTTTTCGAATTTTCTGCCACTCGCGAGTATCGAAAAAAAGACCTTTTAATTTCTTGGATACTTGGATACTTGGACGCCCGGTAATCGGTTGGGGGTGTTCTCAGCGCCGGGCACACGTCTCTTTCTGTCGCGGAAGATAACAGCTCATCTTCACTACATCGAATACACCGAATCACACGTCGAAATGATCACGGGAAACAGGTTCACATGGTCACACGGAAAGCAAGAAATTCTCTCAATTCAATCGACCACGGAATGACCTCGGCAACCAGGACGAAGTGATACGATCGATCCGCCGACTATAAAAGAAGCTCCCTAATGTCAATACGAGGAGATCAGTCAGAGCAACAGCAACAGCATCATCAGCATCAGCATCAGTCATACACAGCAGCATCAGCTCCGCTCGAAGACGCCTCCAACCGACTTCCACCAAGCAAAGAAGGATGTAGACAACAACCAACGGTTAGAGAGACCCTGTGAACTAACTTTGACTCAATAAATAACTAAGAAACTCCCTGTTAACATACAAATCTCGACGGAGGGTACACCCGCCCGATCCGTCGAGACACTTTCCATTTGTTTCGGTCCTGTGCGGTTTGGAACCAGTTGCCGTCGGGAGTATTGAACTTCTTCAGTGCATCGGACCATCTTGTTGCGGGGCGGCCCAATGTTCTTTTAACGTCGCTTGTATACCAGAAGGTGATTCGGTTTGTCCATCTATCGTCTTGTCTTCGTATGACGTGGCCTGCCCATCGGTATTTCGCGGTGGTTGTGTATTCCACAGCGTCTCGGATGCCAGATTTTTGCCGTAGATCGGTTCTTCTTAGATTCTGCTCCCGTTGTTCTCTTCGATTAGTTCCCAGTAATGATATTTCTAGGGCTCGTTGGGTTCTTGTGAGAATCATAGAAGTAGTCTTGTTATCCGCCCATGTCTCAGATCCGTAGCAGAGCGCGGGGAGAACTGTCGAATCGAACAGTTCGGCTCTAATCTTCTTGCTGGATATGAGTTGAGTAGCTTCTTTGATACTGCCCATGGCAGCCCATGCTGACCTTCTTCTTCGGCTTAAGTCTGCTTTGAGATTGTTATCCATGGATACCAGTCTTCCCAGATAGATGTATTTATCGACATATGGAAGGGGGATTCCTCCGACAGTGATGGGATCCGCTGTTGTCCAACTATTTCTCATGACTTCCGTTTTGCTACGATTCATTTCTAGTCCGATGGCTTTTCAAACTTTGTCTAAGTCATTGACCATGCTTTGAAGTTCTGCAGAGCTGTGACTGATCAGAACGATATCGTCGGCAAATCGGAGATTGTTGAGCTTCTTGCCATCTATCATGATGCCTTTGTCCTCCCAGCCGAGGTTGATCATCGCGTGTTGTAGAAGAGTTTCGGTGAGATTGTGCCTCCTTGCCGTATCCCTTTGCCGATTGGGATGGTCAGCTCTTTCATAAACATTTTGATCTTGGTAGTTGTTCCCATATTACATTCCTCGAGGAGATTGATGTATTCTGCGTCGACTCCAGCTTTGTTGAGTGCGTTCCAGACTGCATTGAGTTTCATACTATCGAAGGCTTTGACGTAATCGATAAAACAAAGGTAGAGCGGTTGTTTGTACTCCTTCTGACGTTCGATTAGTTGAGTAACTGTGTGGATGTGGTCGATGCAGCCGAATTTCTTCCGAAATCCGGCTTGGTCGACATGTTGGAATTTGTCGAGAGTCTTCTCCAGCCTATTAAGGATGATTTTGGTAAACAACTTGTATGGTTGCGACAGTAAGGCGATTGGACGGTAATTTTTTATGAGATCTCGTTCTCCTTTCTTGAACAGCAACACAGTCTTGGAAGTTTTCCACTGCTCTGGCACTTGACACTCCATGATGTATCGGTTGAAACGTCCCGCCAATTTTTGGATGATAGTGTCAGATGCTGCCTTTAGGAAGTCTCCAGATACTTGGTCCGGTCCGGATGCAGATTCGGTTTTACAGAGTGGCATCCAAATACCGTTACACGCTTGAAACGTTATAAATGTCTTCAAAAAAGTTCAATTTTCACCAGAATTGGACAGAAGTTTATTGAAATGATACAAAAACAAGTTTTAACGATAGTTTTCAAATCGCCCTCTTTTGGCCTTCACCACCGCTCTCAATCTCTTCGGGTAAGCGTTCACAGGTAGTTGGCATCCATTTCGTCTCAGGCTTTCACAAGTAAGACCTTCAGAGCGCTCAAATTAGCGTAGTTTTTGGTGGAAACCTTCTGGGTCAAATATCCCCAAGCGGCGTAGTCCATAGGATTCAGGTCGGGTGACGACGCTGGCCATTCTGACGAGGAAATGAACTCAGGAAAATTGTTCTTGCACCACTGCTGAGTGGCCTTGGCGCGATGAGCCGGTGCGCCGTCTTGTTGAAAGCACCAGGGTCGGTTTCCGTAATGCGATTTGGACAACGGAAGAACTGCAGCCTCTAAAATGTGTTTTCTGTAGTAGGTTTGGTTTACCTTGGCTCCCAAATCAACAAAAATCAGCGGGGTTTTGCCATCGGAGCAAATTCCACCAAAAACCATGACTGAAGACGGATGAGATGTCTTATTGAGAATTTTTCCGTTCTTACAGGCAGTTTGAAAGTCTTTTGCAATAATCCGATGGTTTTGGCCATTCTTATTAGCTTCGACGGTGAAAAATTTCTCGTCTGTGAACAGTGTGCCTGAGCGCGTGCCTTGAAGAAGCTTTCGTGCTTTTTGCATTCGGAGAGCTTTGATTTTCTCGGTCAGGAATGCGCTATTTTGCATACGATACGGAGTCATCTTCAGCTTCTCTTTGACAATGATTTCCATAGAATATCGGCACTTTTTGAAGTCTTTAGCAAGGTTTCCTCATGCTTCGCTCCGGATTTCTTCGGATTCTTTCCCGAACGCTTTTGGCGTCGTCAAAGTGACAGGACGACCCGATCTTTGATGATCATCAGGTGTACGAAGACGGTGAAAGCGGGTAACAGTCCGATGAACAAGCATTCGGTTGACGTTCAACCGCTTAGCGATCTCCGAATTCGACACACCCTGCTGCATCAGTTTAATAATAAAACCACGATGGGGTGAAGCAGCCGTCATTACCTTAAAAATGGAAGTTGCAACCAGAAAATTGAAAAGCATATTAATAAATATGTAATATTTAATAAAAAATAAAATTGATATAGTAGCGACTTGTGCTCATGCGCCAGAATCCACGCAAAGTTGTGTAACACTACATGGATGCCACCCTGTAGTTGTTTAATAGCATACCTTATTTCGGACTCTAAAATTTCGGGGAGCTGTTGTTGTGTCGGAGTTGGTGCTCGTGGTACTGTTGTTGTTGAGCTGATTTTGGTTCGGGCAGTTTCCTGGCGTCCGTTCTCGTCTCTCATCACAGTTGTCACGGTTCTTTTGTCGATCATGTTTCTTCCGCATCGTTTCAGGCTGGCTTTCTGTTCAGCTGCTTCCTTCAATCGAGTATCGCGGTAGTCCTTTATCGACTCTTTGACCGCGACTCGGCAGGCTTTGTTGATGATGTTCTTCTCCACGATACTGGATGCAGGATCCATGTGGATTGTCGCTCTTTTCTTCAACAAGTCCAGTGCTTTGGCGTTTAGCTTTTTATTGTGAGTTGGGCCAGGGTCTTTCGTACCTTCTTTGGCGCAGTGTAGTAAGCCGTTGACGAGAAGTTGGTAATCGGTCGTCAAGTCCGGCGATTCTTGCCAATCGTATGCAGTGGATGTCATTTCCATGATGACCGTGTCATATTCGGGAAACCTGATGGGAGCTGGGCGTAGCCCATCCTTTCTTCTGAAACGATTGCGAAGGTTGATCTTAGCTCGAACGAGTCGGTGATCACTGCCCATATTGAACGGCTCCACCACGCTAACATCGTATAGGGCCCATCGACGGTTGAGAAGAATATGATCCAATTCGGCCGTGGTGGCTCAATTTGGGCTCATCCATGTCCAGCGTTTTTCGATCTTCTTTTGGTACATGCTGTTGCCATGGAATAGTTCACATGTCTCTAGCAGATCCTTGAGTCATTCGCCGTTCTCGTTGGTTACGCCGGCTCCATGCGTTCCGATCTTGATCGTGGAAGAGTTGGTTCGTTGATCGTCGCATTGAAGTCTCCGACGACGATTGACATTGACGATTTTCTGTCGATACGCAGGCGTAAAACGGCTAGACGAGGACTGATCATCTTGGCTGAGTCGACCTTTTAATTAATTAAATGAATGGGTTCATGAATTCCTGGCAGACTTTAAGGTTCAATTATGGCTTAAAAACCAATGAAGCCAGAAGAAAAGAAGCGGTTTGATGGTATTTTCTGCTTAGAATACATTTTTTTTGGAATTAAACTATTTGGTGGGTGTCAGTTTAGCTGAATACTGAGAGTATTGGTAAATACTGCACAAATTGGCAAGTTGCCGTGCAACTAAGCTTGCTTTTTTTGGGTTACTCAACCCAACCAACCATTTATATTACAGCCACCCGCAAACACCAATAGACGGGAAAAAGAGCGGGGTACAACAGTAATTTTCGCCCAATGGGAAGTGGGGTGTGGGCGGTTATAAAATGATTAATTTTTAACAAGTATTAACTGGCAGACACTTAAAACTGTAGTGCAACTGGAAGTGCAGAACTTGAAAAAGTCTGTTTGACCAGTAGTGGCAATGTCAGAAGTCATAGCATCACTTGGCTTTCAGCGGTTTTTCCATCTACTTGCCAATTATCGAGACAGTTTTGATAACCACTTCTCTCAATTTATTGATGTTCAACGAGATTCAAGGGATTTACCTAGCTATCAACAGACTCTTTGCTATATTATTTCCATTAAAATACAATATATTTTTTGGGAACAAAGCGACTTTAACATTCCATTTTCTCTCCTATCTGCACCGCTTCATAAATTTGGTACTTGAAAATATTGATAGATTCAAGGCATCCAACTATGTGTTGTTCTCCGTTGAGAAGCTCGTTTATGAAGGCGTTGAGTTCGTCTCCGATGAAGTTATTATATGGGCAGTTGCTCTTATGGGTATTCCATATGTCATTAATGCATTCACATATATCAGATTTTACTTTTTGGTGAGTGAAAATTAATCGATAATCGATGAAATCCGCATCGCTAATCGCCCTTTTTCAGAAGAAAAAGACTAGTAACAGTTCGGAAAACCACAAGAATGCAAGAAGAAACATGCGTATGTTTGCGCAGACTGTTTTTCAGGATTCTATATTCTCGGCGTCCTCTGTTTTCACCTTGAAGTTCAAGTAAGACTAAGAATTTAATAATTAAGAATAATTTCACACTGCCCGGATAAAAGTGAAATAAAATGACTTTGGAAAATTGGTGCAGAGCCCAGAAACTTTCTACCTTAAGAGTTGTGCCAGCTTTAATAAAAGAAGCCATTCCAGCTTGACCATTAGGAAAAATCTTCTCTCTTTTTTGAGCTCATATTGAATATTTTCAGGAATCTGTTCAACCATCGCTTTTGGTTCTTCTTTAACGACCTTTTCTTGTGGCAGTGTATTCATGTCCTTGATGGGTAAACGATTTGAATACCAGAAGCTGCACGTACCAGCTGAACAATTATTTTTACAGATTCGTAATGCTAATGTTCAATGAAAAACTGACAATAATAAAGAAACTACGGGGCTCCAAAATCACTCAGCCGGAATTAACTACAAAGCAGAAGGACTTAACTATACATCAACCTACCGTTATAGCATGACTTGTAACAAACGTGTAGCTCTCTTCTATTTCTATTTCTGTTTTTAATGATGTTTCTACATTTTATAACAAATATTTCAGAAGCTGGAACAAACTATAATTGTTTGGATGTTACTCAATGAGAGAGCTATTCAATTTCTTTAATATAATTTATATTTTCAGCGTCGTTTATCGGTTTCTCATCCAAACTCATTTTTAGAATTAGACATTTTCAAAAATCAGTTCGTCTAAAGTATTTCAAAGCTGAAATTTCACCGATTTCTGACGGATAATTCTCCGAAAACATTATGAGAAGTTCTGTAACAACGATACTTTCTGCAAATTTTGCGAATCTAATTAGCGGGAACCCCAATCCCTAATACATTTCTTTTAATTCTTCACCAGCGGAAAGTTCGCGGCTACGCCGCGACTTCCATTGGCTTCCACTGGCTTTCGTTTAGAAATAATTGTAGGCGTTCTATTTTTCCACTTGTTAGTAAAACAATTTATTAGCAGAACGTCAAAAACCAAATAAGATTAACATCACGTGCCGTATCCCAACTACCCTACAACCTGTTAAATATATGGTTTCGAAGCGCTCGGGTGGTCACAACTCCATCCCGAAAATCAAAGTAAAAGACCCACGATCTTTTGAGTTATTCAATGAAACGTCTTGGACAGAGTCACGGACAGACAGAACTATTTGCTTAATAATAAGTTGATTATACTCAAGGCTATCAAGCGATCGCAGAAATCCGCAACGTAGCATGCGGGAGAATGCTCAACAAAACTTCTCACCCACAAATCTTTGGTTTTCGAGCAATCCCCAAGTGTGGAGATCAACAAAGTAGGAGATCAGATTAGTAATGTTGGCAAGCATCATTTCAAGATTTCTACATATCACAATAGTGTACCAAAAGTCTGATACCATAATCAAAATTGTGTAAAATGTAACATGTAACACCATTCCATAGACAAGTTGAGGTACCCATCACAAGAGGTATACGCCAAGGTGATCCAATATCACCAAACCTCTTCTCAGCTAGAGCTCGTCTTCGGACAATTGTCTTGGAACCACCTGAAAGGACACGACGATGACTACGCTCACGTGCTAGAAATAAGGATCAATGGCGGAAATCTCACCCATTTGAGATTCGCAGACGACATCATTCTTGTCGCAAACGACCCACGAACTGCCAGTAGGATGATTCAAGAATTCAAAGAAAGGTGCAAAAAAGAAATATCTCCAAATATGTGAATACTAACAAAACAAAAGTGTTGATAAACACGTACGCCACCGCGATTACGGTGATCATCAGTAACAACGCAACCATCACAACAATCGAAGACGTAAATGAGTATGTCTATCTTGGCGTTTATCGGATTGAAACGACTTAAAACCAGAAGTTGTTAAAGTTGCTCGATGCTGACTCTGCTCTTTACAATATCCTTGATGCCTCTTCAATTGCACGCAGGTATTCTGGAGATAACTTGTCCTATTCTGCCTCCAAAACTTGCTTGAATGACTCTGAAGTCGGACTGGAAAACTCCCAGACATAATGAAGAAAAGGATGACCATTTAGAACTGCTGATGAAACAAGGAAAGTTTGCTGAGCATCGTGCTTAAACGATTTTTGCATGGTGTTGTGGAGTAGAGTCCTTTTGGAATGCTGCAACCTGAGAATACAAAGCTACGTGCAATCAGAAAATTTCAACAAGAATTAACCAAGCGTGAGCGAAAATAAAGAAATCATCGTCATTTCGAGGAGCACAAGATAGCAGACACGCCATTGCTTCTATCCTCAAAACAAAGAAAACATGTGCCCATTATTTTCCAATTTTTATTAAAAAATTTATGCGAAATTTGCAAATTTCATTTGTGAATTCCTATAATTATAAAGACGACTGGGAATTAGGCGGCAGACTCTCTTATCCTGTTGGTATTTGTTTCCAATCGTTTATTTCGAAACACAATTTTTTTATTTTAATATAAATAGGTTTTATTTTTTTCGGAATTTATACTTATAGTTTTTTCTGTGCTCGGCTTTGTTGCGGCTTTGTTCGTCCCTTCAATTTTCTTGGGACTCAGAACGTCTAATCTAAATTGATTTCTATTTTTTAGTTTTTGCAACTTGAGAGAGGCTCTTAGAAATTCGAATGTTAAATGAACAAAAACAATTGACGATATGAACTCGACGGCAGACTTCAGCATCACAAACTCTTGGACTAGCTTATGTGCCGCCGTGATCTTAACTCTGGTAAAGACCATTTCAATTCTGTGTTTAAGTCAAGTCAGGCAACCTAGAGGCTTGAAAAATGCGGGTTACAAAACTCATTTCAAGATGCTTCCCCGGACTTTAGCTCGATAATCGATCATTTTCAGAATTCCCTGCTGGGGCTCTATTCCAATATATCCATTATTCACTGCATTGCGACTGTGAAGAATCAGAAAACTGGTTTCAATTTTATATGCTTATTTCGATCAGCTAACAACGCTTTCAATTTATAGACAGCTTGTTTGATGGTTTTTGTTCCGGCTATTGTGATGTGAGTTTTGATAATTGCAGCTAATTAATGGTGCAAAAGTTCAAATTTTGATGCGCTTTGCATGATGCCTTTAAAAGACCATTTTGGTGATTTTTTCGAATTTTCTGCCACTCGTGAATATCGAAAAAAAAAGATCTTTTAATTAATTAAATGAATGGGTTCATGAACGCTTTGAAAATGCCCGGATTTCAGATAGACTTCAATGTTAAATCATGATTGAAAAACCCATGAAACCAGAACAAAACAAGCGGTTTGATGGTATTTTTTGTTTTGGATACATTTTTTTGAACTAAACTATTCGGCGGGTGTCAGTTTAGCTGAACATTTACCGCTTTTCATAATACTGAGAATATTGGTGATTACTGCACAAAATGGCAAGTTGCGAGCACCTTACAAGCAACCCAACCTCGTTCACTTCACCTGGTGACGGCTGCAGTATCATTATAATACAGCCATCCGCAAACACCAATAGACGGGAAAAAGAGCGGGGTACAACAGTAATTTCCGCCAAAAGGGGGGGGGGGGTGTGGGCGACTATAAAATGATTAATTTTTAACAAATATTAGCTGGCAGACATTTAAAACTGTATTGCAACTGGAAGTGCAGAACTTGAAATAATCTGTTTGACCAGTAGTGGTAATGTCAGAAATCATAGCATCACTTGGCTTTCAGCGGTTATTCCATCTACTCGCCAATGATCGAGACAGTTTTGATAACCACTTGTCTCAATTTATTGGTGTTCAACCAGGGCCAAGGGATTTACCTAGCTATCAACAGACTCTTTGCTATATTATTCCCATTAAAATACAATATATTCTTTGGGAACAAAGCGACTTTAGTATTCCATTTCCTCTTCTATCTGTTCCGCATCATAAATTTAGTACGTGAAAATATGGATAGATTCAATGCATCCAACTATGTGTTATTCTCCGTTGAGCATCTCGTTTATGAAGGCGTTGAGTTCCTCTCCGATGATCTTGTTATGTGGGCAGTTGTTCTTATGGGTTTTCCATATTTCATTAATGCATTCACATATATCAGATTTTACTTTTTGGTGAGTGAAAATTAATCGAAAATCGATCAAATTCGCATCGCTAATCGCTCGTTTTCAGAAGAAAAAGACAAGTAACAGTTCGGAAAACCAAAAGAATGCTAGAAGAAACATGCGTATGTTTGCGCAGACTGTTTTTCAGGATTCTATATTCTCGGCGTGCACTATTTTCACCTTAAAGTTCAAGTAAGACTTCATTTTTCATGGAAAGTTGTGCGAGTTGCCCACGCATTCTTTTCACTATGACTCAACTAGCACATCTAAGGATGTCGATTATTCGATTAATCTTTCAGATGCTTAGAATTTAATGATTAAAAATAATTTCACACTGCCCGGAAATGAAAATTGAAATGAAATGACTTTGGAAAATTGATGCAGAGCCCAGAAACTTTCTACCTTAAGAGTTGTGCCAGCTTCAATAAAAGGATCCATCCTAGCTTGAGCCTTAGGAAAAATCTGCTTTCTTTCTTGAACTCATATCGACATTTTTTCAGGAATCTGTTCAACCATCGCATGTGGTCCTTCTTTAACCACCTTTTCTTGTGGCAGTCAATTCATGTCTTTGATGGGTAAACTATTTGAATATCAGAAGCTGCACGTACCAACTGAACAATTATTTTTACAGATTCGTAATGCTAATGTTCAATGAAAGACTGACACTGATAAAGAAACTACGGAGCTCCAAAATCAATCAGCCGGAATTAACTACAAAGCAGAGGGACTCAATTATACATCAACCTACCGTTATAGTTTGACTTTTAACAAACGTGTAGCTCTCGAATACGCGTCTTCTAATTCTATTTCTGTTTTTAATTATGTTTCTACATTTTATAACAAATATTTCAGAATCTG
This sequence comes from Caenorhabditis inopinata, assembly GCA_003052745.1. Lineage (NCBI taxonomy): Eukaryota > Metazoa > Nematoda > Chromadorea > Rhabditida > Rhabditidae > Caenorhabditis > Caenorhabditis inopinata. Next base: position 4,131,821 of record AP018155.1, read on the forward strand.
GAACAAACTATAATTGTTTGGATGTTACTCAATGAGAGAGCTATTCAATTTCTTTAATATAATTTATATTTTCAGCGTCGTTTATCGGTTTCTCATCCAAACACATTTTTAAAAATAGACATTTTCAGAAATCAGTTAGTCTATAGTATTTCGAAGCTGAATTTCACCGATTTCTGACGGATAATTCTCCGAAAACATTATGAAAAGTTCTGTAACACGATACGTTTTGCAAATTTCGCAAATCTAATTAGCGGGAACCCCAATCCCCCAATACATTTCTTTAAATTCTTCATTATACTCAAGGCTATCAAGCGATCGCAGAAATCAGCAACGTAGCATGCGGGAGAATGCTCAACAAAACTTCTCACCCACAAATCTTTGGTTTTCGAGCAATCCCCAAGTGTGGAGATCAACAAAGTAGGAGATCAGATTAGTAATGTTGGCAAGCATCATTTCAAGATTTCTACATATCACAATAGTGTACCAAAAGTCTGATACCATAATCAAAATTGTGTAAAATGTAACATGTAACACCATTCCATAGACAAGTTGAGGTACCCATCACAAGAGGTATACGCCAAGGTGATCCAATATCACCAAACCTCTTCTCAGCTAGAGCTCGTCTTCGGACAATTGTCTTGGAACCACCTGAAAGGACACGACGATGATTACGCTCACGTGCCTGGAATAAGGATCAATGGCGGAAATCTCACCCATTTGAGATTCGCAGACGACATCATTCTTGTCGCAAACGACCCACGAACTGCCAGTAGGATGATTTAAGAATTCAAAGAAAGGTGCAAAAAAGAAATATCTCCAAATATGTGAATACTAACAAAACAAAAGTGTTGATAAACACGTACGCCACCGCGATTACGGTGATCATCAGTAACAACGCAACCATCACAACAATCGAAGACGTAAATGAGTATGTCTATCTTGGCGTTTATCGGATTGAAACGACTTAAAACCAGAAGCTGTTAAAGTTGCTCGATGCGGTTGCCTCTGCTGAAAATCTCCCAGACAGAATGAAGAAGAGGATGACCATTCAGAACTGCTGATGCAACAAGGAATATTGGCTGAGCATCGTGCTCAAACGATTTTTGCATGGTGATGTGGAGCAGAGTCCGTTTGGAATGCTGCAACCTGTTGTTCGAAGGTTATTTATTAAGTCTCCAACTTTAAAGTGAAAATGGTGGGCTATTCCTCATTGAGAATACAAAACTACGTGCAATTCGAAATTTTCAGCAAAAATTAACCAAGCGTGAGTGAAAATAAAAAAATCGTCGTCATTTCGAGGAGCACAAGATAGCAGACACGCCATTGCTTCTATCCTTAAAACGAAGAAAACATGTGCCCATTATTTTCATTATTTTAATTTTTATGAAAAAATTTATGCGAAATTTGCAAATTTCATTTGTGAATTCCTATAATTATAAAGACGACTGGGAATTTGGCGCCAGACTCTCTTAGCCTGTTGGTATTTGTTCCCAATCGTTTATATCCATTTCGAAACACAATTTTTTTATTTTAATATAAATAGGTTTTACTTTTTTCGGAATATATATTTATAGTTTTTTCTGTGCATATCTCGGCTTTGTTGCGGCTTTGTTCGTCCCTTCAATTTTCTTGGGACTCAGAACGTCTAATCTAAATTGATTTCTATTTTTTAGTTTTTGCAACTTGAGAGAGGCTCTTAGAAATTCGAATGTTAAATGAACAAAAACAATTGACGATATGAACTCGACGGCAGACTTCAGCATCACAAACTCTTGGTCTAGCTTTTGGGCCGCCGTGATCTTAACTCTGGTAAAGACCATTTCAATTCTGTGTTTAAGTCAAGCCAGGCAACCTAGAGGCTTGAAAAATGCGGGTTACAAAACTCATTTTAAGATGCTTCCCCGGACTTTAGCTCGATAATCGATCATTTTCAGAATTCCCTGCTGGGGCTCTATTCCAATATATCCATTATTCACTGCATTGCGACTGTGAAGCATCAGAAAACTGGTTTCAATTTTATATGTTTATTTCGATCAGCTAACAACGCTTTCAATTTATGGACAGCTTGTTTGATGGTTTTTGTTCCGGCTATTGTAATGTGAGTTTGGAAAATTGCAGCTAATTAATGTTGCAAAAGTTCAAATTTTGATTTCAAATTGCATGATGCCTTTAAAAAACCATTTTGGTGATTTTTTCGAATTTTCTGCAATTCGCGAATATCGAAAAAAAAAGACATTTTTAATTAATTAAATGAATAGGTTCACGAATGCTTTGAAAATGCTCGGATTCCAGACAGACTTCAATGTTTAATTATGATTGAAAAACCCATGAAACCAAGCGGTTTGATGGTATTTTCTGTTTTGAATACATTTTTTTTGGAATTAAACTATTCGGCGGGTGTCAGTTTAGCTGAACTTTTACCGCTTTTCATAATACTGAGAATATTGGTGATTACTGCACAAAATGGCAAGTTGCGAGCACCTTACAAGCAACCCAACCTCGTTCACTTCACCTGGTGACGGCTGCAGTATCATTATGATATGTATAATACAGCCATCCCCAAACACCAATATACGGGAAAAAGAGCGGGTTACAAAAGTCATTTCCGCCGAAATGGGGGGGGGGGAGTATGGGCGATTATAAAATGATTAATTTTTAACAAATATTAGCTGGCAGACATTTAAAACTGTATTACAACTGGAAGTGCAGAACTTGAAAAAGTTACCAGTAATGGTGAGACCAAAATTCATAGCATCACTTGTCTTTCAGAGGTTCTTCCATCTACTCGCCAATGATCGAGACAGTTTTGATAACCACTTGTCTCAATTTATTGGTGTTCAACCAGCTTCAAGGGATTTATCTAGCTATCAATAGACTCTTTGCTATATTATTTCCGTTAAAATACAATATATTTTTTGGAAACAAAGGGACTTTAACATTCCATTTCCTCTTCTATCTGCTACGCATCATAAATTTAGTACGTGAAAATATTGATAGATTCAATGCATCCAACTATGTGTTATTCTCCGTTGAGCATCTCGTTTATGAAGGCGTTGAGTTCCTCTCCGATGATCTTTTTATATGGGCAGTTGCTCTTATGGGCATTCCATATGTCATAAATGCATTCACATATATCAAATTTTACCTTTTGGTGAGCGAAAATTAATCGATGCTCGATAAAATCCGCATCGCTAATCGCTCGTTTTCAGAAGAAAAAGACAAGTAACAGTTCGGAAAACCAAAAGAATGCTAGAAGAAACATGCGTATGTTTGTGCAGACAGTTTTTCAGGATTCTTTATTCTCGGTGTGCTCCATTTTCACCTTAAAGTTCAAGTAAGACTTCAATTTTCATGGAAAGTTGTGCGAGTGGCCCACGCATTCTTTTCACTAGGATTCAACTAGGACATCTAAGGATGTCGATTCTTCGATTAATCTTTCAGATGATCAGAATTTAATAATTAAAAATACTGCCCGGAAATGAAAAGTGAAATAAAATGCCTTTAGAAAATTGGTGCAGAGCCCAGAAACTTTCTACCTTAAGAGTTGTGTCAGCTTCAATAAAAGGATCCATCCTAGCTTTGGAGCCTTAGGAAAAATCTGCCTTCTTTCTTGAGCTCAAATTGAATATTTTCAGGAATCTGTTCAACCATCGCATGTGGTTCTTTTTTAGTTACCTTTTCTTGTGGCAATCAATTCATGTCCTTGATGGGTAAACGATTTGAATATCAGAAGATGCACGTACCAGCTGAACAATTCTTTTTACAGATTCGTAATGCTAATGTTCAATGAAAGACTGACACTGATAAAGAAACTACGCAGTTCCAAAACCACCCAGGTGGAAGTAACTACAAAGCAGAGGGACTCAACAATACATCATCCTACCGTTATAGTATAACTTTTAGCAAACCTAGCAAAAATGTAGCTCTCTTCTGTTTCTATTTCCGTTTTTAATGATGTTTCTTCATTTCACCGATTTCTGACGGATAATTCTCCGAAAACATTTTCAGAAGTTTTGTAATAAACGATACTTTCTGCAACTTTCGCAAATCTAATTAGCGGGAACCCCAATCCCCAATACATTTCTTTAAACTCTTCATTATAGACAAGGCTGTTAAGCTAGTAAATTGCAGTTCCACTCTCCACCCCCCTCCACCTTTCCAGTTATCCCATTATTTCTCGGTTATTTTCTTTTAATAAAAGCTGAAATCTTCGTAAATGTTTCATCTCAGATGACAATGATTAAAAGCTCTTGGGGCGCAATTCGTTAACATACTGAAAATCCCATTTTTTCCAAAGTACTCGGGTTCGGCGAGAATTATGGCCATTTGTCCTTTTGGACACTTAATGACAATGACAACGGCAATTAATGAATCCGCAGTGCTTAGATACTTCTCCTGGTTAAACTGACGCAGTTAGCCGAAAATTCAGCGGTATATTCCATTGATCAGAAAGCCTTAAACTCATCGAGAGCGAAAGTGACAAGAGAGAGACAGAGAGAGAGAGAGAGAGATCACAAGGTTCGGTACTGGAAAAGTACATAGCTAATGCTCTTGGCACCTGGGGTGTCCCATACGAGCGAGCTGTAAGACGTCGGTGGTCCAGAAGCAGCAGAAGTCTCCCAGGAAAAAAAGGACCGTATATCAATGACAAGAATAATGATAATTTTAAGTTGACAAAAGTAACTGTGTGTAGGAAGGTGCTGGCTTCAAGTGTCTGCTCTGATTCGACGAATACAGGGTGCGCCATAAATATAGCGCCGCTACTTTCCGTAAGCTCTGGCGCCTGCGGAACGCTTTTTGTAGCGCAAAGTATTATTTTTTAAATCAATTATTTTGTTTTTAACTATTCCTAAAAATTCCTGAAGACCGCCTTGACAGCTGCATGGGACAATTTTGACGCCTCATACCTCCGTGCCGTCATCGACTCCTACCCGAAGAGACTTCAAGCAGTCATCAAAGCGAAGGGAGGAAGATTCGAAAATTGTTAATGTTATATTTTTTGTTATGTTTTAATAAACATTTTGGTTGATTTTCAGAAAAAAGTCTTTCGATTTGAAGTTTTCACACCGTCTTGAATGCGGCGCTATATTTATGGCGCACCCTGTATATATTCGATATGTTTGTTTGTGACCGTGTCAAGTATAATAGATTAGATCGCCAATTAGCACGTGGACACAATTTATGAAACACGAATGTTGTTTGATCTGTGTTTGGGGATGCATCCGGACCATCACTCTGTTTAAAATTTAGACTGTCAATGCAAGAGTTCGCAGAAATGCGCAAGGATGAGTTAGGAGCTCAAAATGAGTAATATGAGAGACATCTACAGTACGGCCATAAAGGTATCAATTATGAGGTATAATATTATGGTTCCCATTCGAAATACAGTCACTGTCGCTGCCCACAGTCTTTCTTACTCCAGATGCATTTTAGCTCTTTCAGACATATAAGTTACCTGCAATTCTCTTATTGCCGGTGTTCATTCTACATACTGTACCGGCCATAAAGGTATAATATATATTACCTTTATGGCCGGTATTGTATGAGAGAGCTTTAACCGGCTCCGTGTTTAACAGGCCCGGTGTTCAAATTGTGTTCAAAAGGTCGCAATTTTACCGAAAGAGAACAAGCTGGCTTGAATGAAGAAGTGTAATCTAGTAGCTGTCACGCGCCAAAATCACCCTATTTCAGCTGGCACATTGTCGTGGAAACTGAATTTCACCCACAAAATCATCTAGCCACATAAGAAAAACTGTGTTTCGTGTTTCGAGTGATGGCTCATGCGAACCGTGGAATGGAACCCTAGCGTGGCCGACCCGTGCCGTCTACGAGTCAATGAAAAACCTTCTCCAGCATAAATTCTATAAATATTATGAAGGTGTACTGTTCTACAGCGCATAGAATCCATGAAGAAGTCGGGATGATGTCTTCAAAAAAAAAAGTAACGCGCCGGCCCGTGTCGACACTGTACACTGTTTCACCCTTTTAGCAAAATTCTTTCACTGGTGATGGGTAAGCTTTGCTCCAAAATTGTGGAAAATTGTTGAAAAGAACAACGAATTGGCTCAGTTGCTCTAATAATTCTAAAAACAACAGCTTTAGAATTTCACAAAATCATTGCGTCGCCTCAACATGTGGCTATAATATTCATAAAAATGAAACAACGCTATGAGTGACAGCTCCAGAAGGTGGAATCAACTGAAACAAATGAGTATCCATGGGTAGCTGCTAATCAATTTTTTGTCTGGGACCAAATATTGCAGGTTTCAGTTCATTTCGTCGCCTCAACATGTGGCTATCAAACAAATGAGTACCAAACTGGCTCGAATGAAGACGTGTAACGCTCCAGTTTCCTCTGACACATTGCCCTGGAAGCCGAATTCCACCCACAAAACCATCGAGCTCTTGGCACCGCAGAAAAACTGTATTTCGACGAGGAAACAAACAATTGAAGGCGGTTGAGAATCAAGGAAAGAAGCTCCAGTGTGAAAAGGTAGATCATTTGGAGCATATTCAGCATTATCAAAGTTTCAACTTAATTTTAATTAGTGCTCTATAAAAGTTGTCTTTTCTGAAATTATAGGAAAACTGAGGTTGTTGCAAGGAAAGCGGAAAGTCGCACGTAAGCCATTCAACTCTCTATGTATTAATAAAAGCGAAAAGAATTGTATAAAAAAAAACAAAAGAAACCAAAATTGCTTTGAAAAAACATGTAATTGATCTTTCAAAACTTCAATTGGTCTTCTGCCTCGATTGTTTATTCGCAAAGAATCAAATATCATTTTTCAAGCGTTTCATCTGGAGCGGTCAGTTGACAACGGTTTCCTCTCTCCTTTCTTTACTTCCAAGTTCTGTATCTTCAACGCCTCCTTATTTATACCTGGTTTCTTTCTCTCTCTCTCTCTCCCTCTATCTCTCTGTTTCATTTTCCCGCTGTGCCACTTCCAATTTGCTGGACACTTTCTAACGCGGGAGAGCCATTGTCTCAGTATTTCGACACCTGATAGAGTTTGAATGATTATTGCTTTTATCATCAATTAATGTTGTATTCTGATTCTGATTTCTTCCAGTTTTCTCGTATTTTCATGTTTTTATGGCTGACCGAAAATAAGCTGTTGATCTCTTGTCTCTGTTTTCCGTTATCAGTCACAAAATTGTTTATCGTTCTGTCAGCGGACACGGGGAATCATTTTGAAATTGCAGCTCTTTCCGCATCAACGGCTTTCATTTTCCAGATTATCATGACCGTCGACAGCGTTCCACTGAACACTGGAGCACAGCTTCCACTTTTGGGATTGGGAACTTGGCAAGTGAAGGATGTGACCGAGTTGAAGGTGTCTCTTCGTGCGGCATTGGATGCTGGGTACAGACTTATTGGTGAGTGTTGCATTTCTATGACTTCAAATGTCTTCCGCTAGTTTTTACTAGACTTTCATAATTACAACTTTCGAGCGCAACTAGAATCGAAGTAATAACTTTTTTCTTTCATTTTTTTATAGCAATTATTATTATTATTATTATTCGACGAATCGACATTCGCAATTCCAACATCCTGGGAATGTATTTCATCTGGAAGAGTGTCTCTCATGAAAACACCGCGGAAATATTGTATTTTCAACTCCTTCACGAGCTTTTCCAGGCTAAGATTGGTTAATTGATCCAATTCTTTTCGGAGACTAATAGTTTTCATTTATATCACCGAAAATATTCGAAAATTATTGAAAAATTGAAAATGGGAAAAATGGTCTAAAGGCTTTTGACCTAAAAATTACATTTTTCAAAAATGACGCATTTTCTGATAATTAAGACACAAAATGGAGTTGTAAATGTTCAAAAATGATCGAAAACTGCAGAAAATCAAGTTTGAGCAAAAAACTGTCACAGTGTCAACCTTTCTGTGTTCCCCATTTATCTAGTTGTTAGCTTCGTTTTTATATAATAAGTATGGTAGCTAACTCTCTCCAAAGTGGTGGAGCCAAGTACCATCGGAATGGCTCTGGGGATCTCTCGAGCAACAGATTGAAGGTCCATCAAAGAGCTCAGCACAGATGAAAACAATTCAAAAAACGGAAGACTGGAGAAAATCGAAACTGTCAGAGAACGTGTTCGCAGAAGTCCGCAATGTAGCATAAGGAAGAATGCTCAATAGAGCTTCTCATCCACAACGGTTTTCGGAGCAATCTCCTTCGATATGGATTCATGGATCCAGTTGTGAAGATCAACAATGTTGGAGATCAGATTAGTAATATTGGCAGGCATTATTTGGTTGTACTATTGTCGGAATTCAATTTAAAAACGGACATTATAGCAAGTTCTTCTAATTTTCAGTTTAAAGTAGTAGACTTTGAAAAATCAATTGCTTCCGCGGACAAAACAACCTTCGGACTACAAGTTGCGGCATTCCAAAACGACTCTGCTCCACAACACCGTTTAAGCACGATGCTCAGCCAATATTCCTTGTTTCCTGAGCAGTTCTGAACGGTCTTCTTCTTCTCCATTCTGTCTGGGAGTTTTTCAGCCCGACTTCAGAGTCATTCAAGAAAATTTTGGAGACAGAATAGGACAAGTTATCTCCAGAATACCTGGGTGCATTTGAAGAGGCATCCAGGATATTGTAAAGAGCAGAGGCAACCGCTAAAGTGGCGTCGTTTGCTCAGTGGTAGATTTATCTCAAACTTGGGTAATTAAACCTTTTATGAAAATAACAAAAAGAATAAAAATAAGTTTAAATAACAAAATAGAAGAAAATTGTAAAAGATGAGAAAAATGAAAGGATCTAGCTAGGATCTCCCTTATATACCGGGATACAGCTTCAAAGGAGGGGAAGGGACATAACATACTTTTACAGTTTTAAAGATAAAGAAAGAATGTCGGGGCCGAATGTTAGTGTAACAGTAAGAAGCAAGAAAGGAATTTAATATAAGAAAGTGCTTCATCGAGCACAGTTTGAAGGAAAGAATGTCGGGGGCGAATGTTAGTGTAATAGTAAGGATCAGGAAAGGAATTTAATATAAAGAAAGTGCTCAATCGAGCACAACCGCATTGAGCAACTTTAAAAACTTTTGGTTTTAAGTCGTTTCAATAAACTATAATTGGATTTTCATGTTGTTACTGGCATATTACGTCATTTGGAAGATGCTGCCTGACTTTTGGTACACCCTATATGTGGAAATCTGGAACATAATTTCCACTGAAATACACATTTTTTTCAGGAAATTTTTGGAACCCGAAAGCCTTTCTGAAAGCAGATAAATCTTAAAATGAGAACAAAGAGAGTGGCTGAAATTGTGGAATCTTTTCCCAATATTATTAATCGTTCTGACTAATCCGGAAACTGAGCAGAAAATGCTCAATTTACATAATACCGTGCACTCCTAGATACCTAGATATGTAGATGTTTCTCAATTGTAATTGTTCTCTGGGAATACACGAAACTCAAAGTCCAGTTTCTTTTAATTCTCAAAATTTGTTTAAAAATAATTCTGCAATTGAGATCTGCTCCGGCTCGTAACATCGGTTCGGAATCTGTCGGTCTGGAAGTCTTCTAGATCTATGCCCACAATATTTTCTTATAAAATACCTTGAGATATAGCATTTCCGATGATTCTGCCGGGAAAAATGCTGGAAATTAGTAAAAATTTGTTTCGCTACCGTAATTCTTCATTCTTAATGTCTTCCAGACACCGCGCACCTCTACCAAAACGAGCACATCATTGGAGAGGTCCTCCATGAATACATCTCTGGTGGAAAACTGAAACGCGAGGATCTCTTCATCACTTCTAAACTCCCGTTCACAGCTCATGCACCAGAAGACGTGCCAAAATGCGTGGAGAGCCAACTGAAATCCCTTCAGCTAGAATACATTGATCTTTACTTGATGCATTGCCCGTTCCCATTCAAGCATCAGCCGGGAAGCTTTATCCCGCTGCTCGAGAACGGAGCCTTTGTTGCTGATGAGATTGCTCATATTGATACATGGAGAGCATTGGAAAAGCTGTACCACGAGCGAAAACTTAGAGTGAGTGAGGATGTTTCTGTAAACACATCTGCTAAGTTGGCAGGTATTCAGGTAGTCCAACGAATTCATCTTCTAGTAAAAATGTTTCAGAAGCATATCGAAAAACAACTTTCTTTAAGACAATTTGCAGTTATAAATATCCAATTTCGTTCTTCATTTCAGGCACTCGGAGTGTCTAACTTCAGTGCGAAGCAACTTCAAGCCCTCTATGACGCTGCGGAAGTGAAACCAGCGAACCAACAAGTGGAGTGTCACATCTACTGGCCACAAGAAGAGTTGCGTGCCCTGTGCAAAAAACTCGGAGTGACCCTTACAGCATACGCGCCTCTCGGCTCTCCAGGCAGGAAAGCTGCTCGTCCGGACGGCGTGTGGCCAGAGGGTGACCCACTTCTCGAGCCTGTCGTCCAACAACTGGCAGCCAAGTATCACAAAACTGCGGCACAGATTCTGATCCGCCACCTGACTCAACATGGCATCTCCGCCATCCCAAAAAGTGTTAGCCCAGATCGAATTGTCGAGAACATTTCCACATTCGATTTCAAGTTGAGCGATGAGGATATGCACACTTTGGACACTATTCCTACTAAAATCAGACTTTTCATTGCTGATTTGTAAGTATTCAGGATGAGGGTTTTCACTGATTTAGAGGGAACATTTTAGTTTTTAAATTTCCTAAAATTGAAAGGGAGATTCGGCGATTTTCAGAAAGCCAGCTCCCAGAAAACATGTTCCAGACCACTTTTCGAAGCATTGTCAAAAAGTTCCAAATTTCGAAAATGTAGCATAAAATAAACGAAAGGCGCGCCAGTCACATGAGTCTAATTTCAGCGCCGTTCACCATCCATTTTTCCCGCACGACGACGTCGATGTCGCCAATGTTCGCAAGGCTAGCCTGAAGCTTCACTAGAAGCAGTGAAAAAAGGTGTTTGAAATCTGAATTTTCAGATTGAATATTAGATTGTATTATAACAAAGTTTTTTCCTATGTTCTTATGTATGCGTAATTTTTGAATTTTTGTAGTTTTGCATCAAAACAATGAACAATTAAATAGCCGATTTCCCGCATTTTCACTTTTTTATGGCAGAATAATCCGTGAGCGACGAGCGAGTCGGAAGTGTTGACAAAACAATAGAAAATAATTGAAAGAGAGATGATCGGCTAATAATTGGACAACAGGTACTCTCCCTCGACCACATCAAAAGAACCGGCACGAAGAGGAGGGCCATCGACCTTGCTCAAACAAACGACAGATTTCTGATTGCGTAATTGCGGGGGAAAAGGCACTTCTTCATCTTCTTCTTCTTCTTCGCCTTTTGTAGGATGAGAAGACAATGGTGTGCATATCAGATCATACACTGCACTTCGGCACCTCGTTTGTGTCTCTAATCCCTTCTAATAATCTATTACTGTTTTGAATTGAAGAAGTGAGGCAACTAACTATAGCAAGCCGGGCAAAACCGGCCGGTCCACGGGTCAAAACTTTCTTCTGCATGCTATAAAAATGCTATAAATATTATGAAGGTGTACTGTTCAGAAGCGCATAGAATCCATGAAGAAGTCGGGCCGACGTCTTCGAAAAAAGTAACGTGCCGGCCCGTGTCGGCACTGTACACTGTTTCACACTCCTACCGAAATTCTTTCACTGGTGATGGCTAAGCTTTGCTCCAAAATTGTGGAAAATTTTACAGAAAAAAAACGGTTTTGCTCAGTTGCTCTAATATGTAATTCTGAAAACAACAGCTTTAGAATTTCACAAAATCCCTGCGTCGCCTCAACGTGCGGAAATATTAATCACAAAAATTAAGCAACGCTATGAGTGACAGCTCCAGAAGATGGAATCAACTGAAACAAATGAGTATCCATGGGTAGCTGCTAATCAATTTCTTGTCTGGGAACAAATATTGCAGGTTTCAGTTCGTTCTCATTTCGGCGCATCTTGTTCCCGTATAAGGTGGACGAATCACGGTGAGGTCGGGGATTTCTTTTTGAGAACGAATGCATTTTTTTTTCTGTCGATTACCGATGGATAATCGCCTGTGCGTCATGGAATGGTGCTCCCTCAGCTTGATATAGATGACTTATGAGTTGAGGCCTTCTGAATGACATCAGTGAAGCACAATTCGATAGTCAGATGTGCTCTACACACCAATTGATTTTTTCTGGAAAACAGTTCTGAAATCTGCCACTGTTGCTCCCTAGCAAGAAATCTATCAGCAGCTGATCAATAGTTTTAACCTATTCATACACACTCATTTATTACAATTGAGTCCGTGTTCCGGAGCTGCAACTGATCATTCATCAGACCTCTTTTTTCCGTACTTTCCTTGGGTTTTTTTTTTCTTAAAATTGAACCAAAAATGCTAGATTCTGGAATAGAGCAATGATTCTAAGGAGCCCTCAAGACGTTTTTTTTTAATTTTTCCAACTGATTTTAAGTTCACGGGATATCTGAAAACGACTGTTTTCCTTATCCAATTTCACATGTCTTCTATGAAGACAAATCTTCCTGATATCCCTGTGGAAACATGTGGTAAAGCAATGAAATAAGGAGTATTTGCGGAGTACCGTATAATGTTAAAAATGAAGAGAAAATTACGCTTTTTTTGTTCTATGAAGAAATCCTCGCTGAAGTAAATCCGCAAAATGTGAGAACCATCCTCTCATATCTTTTTCAGAAAAACCCGATTTTCCAGGCATTGTTTTTTTTTCAAAAATCTGGAAAATTGGCTTGAAATTGCTGAGTTTTTAGTGGTCTCTTTTTTTTTCATTCCTCTGAGAATCCCATTAGAATAACTAGCACACAATCTCGGATTAAAAAAATATAGAGCTTCTGAAAATTCTTAATGTTTTCCGGAGCTCGTCTTTAATTGATTTGTCATGATCATCACCTTGTTAGAGCATTTCAAACTGAGCTTTATTTGATTTAGTCAAAGTTAAAACGAATGAAATCAAACATTATAACAGCAAAGAAATAGTAAAAGTGAAATGCGGGGATCTGGTGACAGTGTCATTTTTCAGAGAACAATTCCTGGATTTCTGCTAGAAATTCTGATAGTGGGAGAGAGAGAAACGGCAAAACCGTTGTTTTACTAAAGGAAAATAATGAGAAAAAAAACTGTGGCCGTCCTGCAGTTTTTCTCGGGATTCCTAGGCCATCAGGCCACCACAGTGAGATAGAAGCGATAGCGCTTCGTCATTAATGAATTTAATAACACGCTTCTCGCGATTGTGTTGGGCAGATGACATAAGAAAACCTGAAAGAATTCGCAGGACGTCTTCCGGAAAGAAAACTAATGAAACTAGTTTCATGAAATGAGAATCAAAATTACGGATTATCAAAGATAAACTGATAGATGACCATCTGCTGACTTAAAGAGTTTAAACTCTTGAATCACATGTTTCGGGGCTCTTCAATTTTTAGAAAATCAGATACACTTCCTCAATCGGCATAAAATCACTTACCCATGAAAAGTAAATGATAACAATGACGAGAAAATCGTTGAAAACTTAAGAGTAGAAACTTCAATAACTTAAAAATTGTAATCACTGTCAAACAGAAGATTAAAACAATGACGAGCACAATGAGCAGGTTGATGAAGGTCATTTATTTCCAGTGTCCAACTCGAATTTTTCCTTTTTTTTTTAAATAGATAATGATATTTCAGAACAAGTAAACAGCAATAACGTGCAGGTTGCCATGGCGTCTGCTAATACATCATTGGGAGAGGAGGGATATGTAATCATGCAATCAGCAAGATTACGGGCGGGCACCTAATGATTATTTTAGCCAAAAACTGCACAAAGTCAGAATAAAGGTAACCCGAACCTCCCTCAGAGATCTGAAAAGGGGGTTTCTTTCTTCTAGTACAGCACGACTCCCACTCCGCCTCCTTCATGAGCGTTTGCATCAAAAATGAACCCCCCCCCCAGCCCCCAAGGTGTAGGAGTTAAAAGAGAATTCCAAATGATCAATCAAAAAAGAGAGGTGGGAGGTTTCGATGATATTTTTCCATATGTATATGTGTCATATTTCCTCTTTCAAAACACTGCTCACCTACTTAAGGAGCATTGCAAGACATGCTCACTTTCATTTTTCAGCTCACGGCATTTGAAATATAAAAATAGGGAGTGGCTCAGATTGGTCGAACTCAGATTTGGTATCTACACAGCCCGTGTCTTGCCCGTAAAACGCTACGGGTGGAATGCGGGCCACTCCCGTATATGGACCACTTCTTCCGAAGAGTTCTTGCTCTTATTTTCCCTTTCGGAAAACAGGAGCATTCTGTGAAGTGAAGTATTTCAGTGTGAATATGTTTCAGTATGATTAGCGAAATTTCAGCACTGAACACAGATCTACTATTGTTTTCACAACCTTTGATAGGGTGACCGTATAAATATGAAACGCTTGCAAATAGACCATTTTCAGACTTTCAGGCACTATACCAAATTTTTTTCAGATAGGGTCCTAAAAATTGGCCCATATACGTAACTTTTTGTGGGAAATTCGATTTTGAAGCTGTCTTGTTGTGAAATCCCCTAATCAAGCTGTTACAGTCTCAAACAGGGGCGACCGTATAAATGTGAAACGCATTGTATCTGTAGCTTTGCCTTATTATAATGGCTTCATTGCCGCGCCTCCGCAGCTTCAATCGGGACACTGGTGCACCTGTGCTGCGGAGTTTTCTTCAGAACAATGCATCATCATTGCCTACATGAATTCTTCGCAATCTATAATAAACCTCTGAAAGTGCCACAGATTTCGATCAAGAAGAATAACTGATTAAATGATCTTACTAGACAACACTTCTGAGCTACATATCTGTTCAAGGTTCTTGAAAATCGGATCAGGATAAGGTCGCCTACAGGATGAGGTCGATATTTAATTTGCGCGATTTCTATGGTTCTGAAACGGAAAATATCAATTTGAAAACTGTGATCCATCGTAACATTGCAGCATCGTAACGCCCGACGATTATCAGTTCCGCATTCGTAGAAATATCAGCAAACAGGAATTCTCTTTATTCATTTTTGTTTTCTTTTATTTGAAAATATACAGTAGCGGCCAATGAAATATCACCTTTTTGTTTTTCGGCTATAACTTTTTTCAGAGAATAGATAGAAACTCGAGGTCTATTGTGAAAATGTGTAAAATTGAACCAGAAATATGATCCGAATCAATTTTTCTTGATAAAGAAAATATTTTCGGAAACATTTGAAATACTCTATTTTTCGGATTTTAGCTATTACTGGTTTATGACAAGAACACACGGAAAACAGCAAGGAAAGAGACAAAAAAAATTTTAAAGTTAACTAGAAAGAATCAATATTTTGTTGCGAAGCCTCTAGCATCATATATTTTTTTTAATCGATAAGCTTATTGAGAAAATCGATTCTCATATGTTTCCTAGTATCCATCTAGACAAATAAGATGACATACCGTCGCTTCCGAAGTTAAGGAAGCTCACAAAGTTGCAAAATATGAGCCGTATTCTGCATTTCTTCCAAATAGCAGAGTTTAAATGCATCAACAGATCTGAAAACACATTTTCAGACGACATATAATTCAGTTTGAACGAACAGTGAAACCCAAAAATCTGCCCACTCTTCCATTGATTTTCTCTGAAATGGAAGCCAAGAACATGATGCTGTATGAGATATCGCTTAGCAAACACGACTAACTGTGATTGATGGGGTGCTCATTTTCAGAAGATATTATCTATGAATATAGCTCAAAAAAATAGTTCTTAAGTTTCCAGCTGAGCTCTCACATTTCCCTCCCTTCTTCCAGACAAGTTTGACGATGTTCTCATCCATTTTCAGATCTACAAAGCTAATTGTTTCCGGCTCTTCTTTTCATCTTGTACATCTCCGCCACTCTAATTACCCTTGAGCAAAAGGCCCGCTACCATTACAGTAGATCAATAACACAAATAGAATGGGTGCTATGACCGCGCGTTCATCCCAGGAGCCGACTGTTTTGGAGGGCGAGCCATGGGAAACAATGGGTGAGGATTCAATGATGACCAATATATAGTTTTCTGGCTATAATAGAACATAGTACTGTTTTTGAGTGTGTTCTCACTATGCTGCCAAGTGTCTTCTCACTTTTCTTGATACTTCCCTTTTTCCCGTTGTTTTTTCAATTGTTTTTTGCATTATTATACCTTGCTTAACATCATTATATTGAACTTGGCAGAGTGCCATATGTTTTGAAACATCATTAAATATAAAGCAGTGCAATTCAATTTTCATAGCCTATAAATCTTGATAAACCAGTTTCATTAGGTGGATGATGATGTGTAACGAATGGAAGGAAAGAGTCTGTTGCGCGGTATGCTGATTGCGCAACCAATCTGAGAGCAGATATGATCGGGAGAGAAGGATGCGCTGTAACGACATCCCCGCACAGCTCATCCTCTTTTTATTAATGTTGCGGGTGACTACATTAAGTTTTTATTTAATGTTGCGTTTTGTTCATGCTTAGTTCATTGCTGGAATTTAGGCCGCATTTTTTCACTAGCTTTCAAGCTAAAACACCTCCATTCTCCATTCTGAAATTGATCTGGGGAGGCTGAAATCAGCTGAAATCAGCGATGTTTCCCAGCTGCAAGCGCGTTTTAATTCTCATGCAACTCCGTCAAAAGTATGTATTAAAATTTGCTAATTTTGCGATACCTTCTTTTGAGATGCGGCCTCTATCGATCTGATGTCTTTTCCCCGACATTTCTCATAGATTGAAAACTTCTTCCGCTCATCTTCTGGGTAATTACCATAAAAAGAGTGTATTTAGGAAAAGAAAATCGATTTTTTAAGAAAAAGAAAAGAAAAATATTTTAAGTAAAACCTTTATAGTTAACACTTCTGCCGGAACAAAGCTTCTCTATCAATGTATTCCTACCAATGCTAGAATGGTTGGCGATCTGGATAGCCAGTACATATCGTTGCTTGTATATAGTCTTCAAACTGTTTTTTTTACCCCCCCCCCCTTCACCACCAAATCGAAGTGTCTAGGCTACGCTTTTCACCGCATTGGTCAACTAATCCATTCCATCATTCCTCTGGGCACAGCATCTTGTTGCAGTCCTGACGCGTCCAGCAGATTTGATCTTTGCCCCAGTTCATTGTGGCTTTTCGGTTCCCCTGGGAAGATAAAGAATGTTTACGGCCCTTTTTGACCGATGCTCCACTGTACCGTTCCACTACTGCACTTGTGGAGATGAGTCGTCTGCTCAGGTTTCAGATCGTGATTCAGCTTTTCGAGAAGGCTCAGAATCTTATTTTGTCAGTTTTACTAACAGGTAGTTAGTTTCTTTTTGACTATCAAAATTCGCATAGACAGTAAATTTCATTTTCTTTTCTAATAAATGCTACAAACGGTACACAAGTTTTCCAATTCTTATTTTATGCGGTTCTTCATCTTCCTCTGAGCTCATGTATGTGCTCCTGAATTAAAAGTGGTTTCATATTTTGGAGGTCTCACCTTATATCAGACATAACTAGCTGAACCAGCTGTCGATTTTCTATCATCCACAAGTTCCCCATAGCTGTGCTGTTATCTCCGCTCCAAGACCTGCACTTTTGCTCCCGAAATCGTAGAAACTAGGCATCCGCCCTTCTCGTCTAGTCCCACTCTTGTCGCTGAGAAGTCAGAAAAGTAGATTACGGTGCTTTTATTGGTTGGAAATAATAGGAAGCAAGCAATGCCGGGAGAGGCTTGAGCAGAGCTTCAGCCATCTTCCCTCTATTCCGGAAGACTTGTCAATCAAACATTTCAATTTTCGTTTCAACTTGCCTGCCTTTCCGTCTCCTTCCAAACGTCTTCTTATTTCCCTCCTTCTGACTCTCGTTTTTGGGACGTCTTCGACTCGTTTCCCTCCGTTTTTCTCATTTTGGTGTCATCCTATCAGAATGGTTAGAGGATGGCGGAGAGGAAGGGAGGGAGAGGAGTGGGGGGGTAGGGGGGGAGGGATTCACTTTTTGATGATTTTATGCCTGCCAATCAAAGCATGACAAAGCCAAGAGAAGGAGGAGAAGAGTGGCGCAATCGAATATGGTTGGAGCCTCCAAAAAACTCGCGTTCAATGTTGCTATATCGTTCGAGAGTCCTAAGTAATGCTGGTGGTGGTCACAGTGGACTGCGGCCCTAAACTTTACGGTTCACCTAGAGAAGAAAAAGAGAAAGAACGGCTGGCGAGTCGCATTACAGTTTTACGATTAATTTTACAATTAGGCCAAATCGATTGCGTCTTTCTTTGCAGACAAGAACAATCCTTCACATCATTATTTTTCTTTTTTTCTTCTTATTGTGTTCCCCAGTTCATTGGCATTATCTTCGCCCCAAAATACGCACACAGCTCTTATGACTTTGCTCTGAAATTATCTATTAGAAATATTTAAGATTAAGAATTGTAAAATGACGCGACTTTAGTAAGATTTCTGAAGAAATCAGCTAGGCTGATAGCACTTTATCAGCCCAGCTACCAGCTGAAATTCTAGATAAAATATTTTATCAGTGAGTTAAGGATTAAACCATTTGATTGATTTTAAAATTGTCTTTGGGGAAAATTTCAGCATTTCAATATTCCTTCGATTAATTTTAGTAGCATGCTCACTTTCATACAGTCACGCTAAGTCCACATGGCAGATGTTTGCCTCTTCCGTCATCAGACAGTCACACATATGATCTTTTACTTTGTTTTCTCCCGTAACCACCGATCATTACGCCTGGATCATCAGTCATCCTATGATGATTTCGCGTAATAAGAAGAGCAGTTGGTTGGGTTTTTCTTCAACCTCCTCCTGCTCTTCGCATTTCTTCTCGTCCATCGCGCCGCCGCTTTTCCAACCAAAATCGATTATCATTGTCAGAGAGTCAATTCCTCTTGCGGCTTTTTCTCCACTTCTTCCACATGCCAATCAAAATCAGGAGCGCATCGAGACTATTGTGGAAGAAGCGAGCATACCGAGTGACAACGAACAACCAAGAGCCGCCCATTTTATCAACACTGATATGCAACATTTTTCCCAATACTGCATTATAGTCTTGCTACTTTGTTAGTCCCTTCCGGTGTGTACATTTGTACAGTACCTTGGAGACCGCTCTTGTGCGTTTCTATGTGTGTGTGTGTGTGTGTGTGTGAAAAACCGAGCTTCTCACCTCCTCTTCCACCGAATGCTCCTACGGTGTATGTGTGAGGGCTCAGCGCAGAGGCTCCGCCCTCACTTGTGGGTCTCAGTGACTGAGAGGGAGAAGGCTGCTGTGCTGGTGAGCCGGCTCACTTGTCAACACCGCTCATTTATTTGATTTATCTGATTTTACAGCCTTCACTAGTTGCAAAGTTTTCCAGTGATTTAGGAGTTTCTACCACAAAATGTCTCTGGTGATTAGACTCTGGTCTCGTCTGTCACGTGCTCAATATGTAGATAAAAAAGGGGTTTAGAAGAAGTTAAAAAAAAAGCCTTAAGGGTTTTAAATGACTTAAAAGTACAATGAATGCACAAAGTTGAATGTTAAAAATCTTGCTGGCCGCCTAGATTTTCTAGCTAAAAACTAAAGACAGGCCGGATCCACAGGGTCCAGCAAACGCGTGCCTAGTTTTTATCTGATCGTTTTAGAATTGCAGACTTATCGACAAGCTGGGTTTGAACTTCCCTGTGCTTGAAATTCTTCATCTGACAACTATCATTGTGAGGCATCTCTAGCGTGAGCGATGTTCTTCTGATCCATCGAGCCATTAGGCTTCTTTACTTTAAGTTAAAACTTCAATTTCCAATTATTCATATGTGCGGAAAACTGCTTCTTCTGAAAGAAATATCTCAGCGCTTGCAACATTCAAAATGCTTGAAATACGTTGTTTCAGATTTCCTGATCCACGGCTCTTAAATCCGTAAAATTTCCTGTCTTACCGCATCTTTTTTTTTGTCTCCGACATACTCATCTGGTGTGGAACACTTCTTGGTATGTAGTTGCTTTGTTTCCACAAGAATATTTGAGAATTCGCCATCGCCACACTTTAATTTTCTTTGTTCCTCTGAATGCATAATTCTTCCTTTCGCCTACGTGCCTTCACAGCTCTGCGCCCCCCCCCCTTGTCCAGCAAACCCTCTGCCGTCTTCTTCCCCCTTTCGCATACCGATATGATCCATCTCGAATAGTACAGCGGGTCTCTTTCAGCGCTTGATGTCAAGCTTCAGAATTCGTTAGGTCTCAAGTAAACAGTTTTGATACCCCGCTTTCGGCCCATCTCACTTTTCATTGATGCGCGCTTGTTTTAGCTGTTCCCCCTCTATTCCTCATTGTGATTTATGAATATGGGGGCGGTGTGACACCATATGACACCATGTTAACCCGAGCTCTTGCACCTTTGAGCCAATGTTTCTTTACAGCCGGTTGTATAAGGTTGCTTCTTTTTTGTAACGTCGGCAAAACAGGCACACGGAATTCGGACAAAATGCATTTTCAAACTCTACGATAAAAAGTATGAAACATCTGAAATTCTGATGCTTCAGTGTTTTCTCTGAGTTTCAGCCTAGTCGCTGAAGCTTCTCTATTATCACTTCTATTTTAGCTCCTCAGATCTACGGATTTTTCTTTCTCTGATCGAATCCAAGAGTTTCATATTTTTCAAATGCTCTGTGATCTTTCATTTCTTTAAGAACAACTACCGTAATCCTATTTTCTTGATCTGCCTCCATATCTCACAAGACTTTTTCTCTTATTCTCTCCGATTTTTAAATTTCTTTAATTAAAAAAGTGTTGATCGTTTTTCTTATTATAATATTTGATTAAAAAAATAACATTTTTCATCCGAAACCTCGTATTTTCCCCTCCCCACTCCTCTGCACGAATTCATCTTCTTCGCCGTCTTCTTTCCATTTTAGACGCCTCTCCCCCTCTCTCTCTCTTTTTACGAAGGTGGTGGTGGATGTTCGGAACTTGCGTCCCATCTCAAATTTTGGAGTCAATTATCCACTTAGCCCCACCAATTATAGCATCTGTGATTTTCCTGTTTCAAGGAGAAAGGGATGGGGGGGGGGTGCACCAGAGTGGTCCGCTTCTTCTTCTTCTCCTTCGTCTTCTACTCTTCAAATATACAAATACCACTAATAGTATCGAATATCTCAAGATGCGCGTTTTGATTCCCCTTTTCTAGATGTTCTGGCGGCTTGGTCAGCAAATGTTATAGCATCCAAGTACTTAAAATTTGAAGAACTCTGATTTAAATGAAAATCGGTTGGCATCAATCTCATTAAGCAGTCACCAACCGCTTGGAACCATGCTGTTCTTTTTTGTCTCATTTTCCCTTTTGGTAACAGCGCCGAAAGCGAGCTGACTGCTTGCTTGGCCCTTTCTAATAGCTACACCAAGTGATATATCATGGCAGATTAGAGGACAACCCTCTCGCTCTATTCAGAAGGTCTTTTGGAAATCGCGCATCTGCCGCCTGGAGGTTAGCCTCCAGAGCATTTCCAATGCAAATCAGGCTGTATACCGAGTCAGGCGATGGGAGAAGATGTTGATTCGAACCGACTTTGGAAGGGTTTTTGGAAAGTGAGAGGAGAATGGGCTCTGAACGTGTAGTTCTGAGGATTAGGCCTGGTCGAGCCAATCTCTTCAGAATGCCGTAATCATAAGAACTTACGATAGAACGTGTGGAAATACAGTCTGGAGGACGCGGTTTACTGTAGCTTATCTCGTTTTAGGAGCCGCTTGGCAACAGGGCTCTGTGAGCCTGATTTGTTTGTTATCTTCTAGTGAAATAGCAGTAGGCTACAGTACAGTTTGATAGCGCAGAACGAACCTTATGATAGGATCATCCCATTATTTGATCTTTTGGATTTTCAAGCCCCCTCCCGCCCCTACTCTGATTCTTACTACTATCAGCTTTTACATATTTTGCTCCAGCCAGCTTGACCCAGAAGAATCATTTTCTTGTTCCGCCACCGCCTCCTCCTCCTTCTCATAAATTAGACGGATACATCTCATAAACCAATTAAGCGGCGTCTCGTTTACAACTTGACATAATGAGGTAAAACAGAAAGAGGGCGGTGCACCTGGCTGGCACACACACACCCAATAAAAAACCACCACAAAACGATTCAATCGAAGCCCTTTTTCCGTCTTTTTGCCTATTTCTTGAGGAGCGGAGCGGTTGGGGGGGGGGTTTCCATAGACCTCATCAATCATTTGTATGACTTGTCCGGTGCAAGAAGGAGAAGAAGAAGGAGGAGGAGAAGAAGAAGAAGAAGAAGTCCACGCAATTCCACACACTAGTGCGGTGCCTCCTTCGTTTTCCCTCGTCCCCTACTCTACCAGAGAAGCGAATCGATTCTGAAGGCAAAAGAGTACACCGCGCGCGTCTCCCCGTTTTTCAAATTTTTGTTTCGCTGCCCGCTCGCGCGCCGGATGGTCGGTCGGTTGGTCGGTGGTGGCGCGACGACGGTGGTCATGGTGTCGAACACAACAGGGTTACTGTAGTTTGTGTGCACATACTCCCCCCCCCCCCCGACGGTGGTGCAAGGTACGGTATTTGAGGAAGCGGGGAAAATGGAGGAATCGAAATAGAAAAGAGAAAGGAGATCATCACGGGTGTAAAAGCAAGTGGAAAAGGAGAAGCAGGAGGTGGAGTGCAAAAAAAAACCATTGATAACTTTTTTAGAATAATGTTCGGCGCACGTAGCAGCACAGAGCACCGTAATCTTATCAGTTTTTGTCAGCTCTTTTTCATTCACCGCGAGGAGCAAAGATCTTCAGACAACTTTTTTCGGAATGCTAGCTCTAGCGTTCAGAAAATTCGAATTGCTGTGCTGCAGAACCTGTAACAGTAACCCTATCTGCGTGGCCCACGATTTCAGAATTTATTTTTTTTAGCGATTTCAGAAAGCTACTGCTCCAGATAGCTAGAACAGCTTCCCTTTAGATTTCAAGCACCGTCTCCAGGAACATCCATCTGCCAATTTCCAGATGTCATGCCTAGAGAGTGAAACAGTCTGAAACTGTCCACCGAGACTACCAGCTAGCCCACTTGACACCTCTTCATTTCCAATCACTGCCCTCCCCCTCCTCCCTCCTCCTTCTTCTTCTTCCCACCAATCCTTTTCTTCATATGATCCTAATCTTAATCCCTTTAGAACAAAGACGGCGTTAATATAGTGCAGCTGGAGTATAAGTGGATGAGGGAAAATTGAAACTACAAAAACTATTGAAGCTTTTGTACTTTAATGTTGTTTAAGCTTCTGGGTCTCTTCATGGAAAATTGGGAAATTTTTATATCTTGAAAAATGGGGAAATAATGTCTTTCTGATAAGAAACATGACAAAAAAGGACTGTTCTGCTAACAATACACGGTGAAGCGGTGTTGCATTAGTTTTAGTCGTTTTTAATCCAGTTTAAGGCAGAAAATTACAGCTAGAAGAGCTTTGTGACTGCAATTGTCGGTCAGAACTAAGCCGACGTCCCCATTTTCAGATTCCTTGAATTGCAGCTTTTTTGAAATTGTCGTTTCAAGTTGAAATATTTCATTTAATTACTTCCGGTCACCTCTATGAACTTTCCAAGTACCGTACTAGTGTTATCATACCCCTTCAATCTTTATCAAATAAAAAATGAGAAACTAGTTTTGAAATACATATTTTTGGTATTTCATTTCTAGATATCTGTTTCCAACTTGACCTTTCCACCCCTCTCTGGCCAAACCAATGTTCGGATTCAAATAATCAGAGAATCGGGAGGGGAGAAAAAAAATGCGAACATCTTTGATTTGTGCACCACAATACCCCGAACAAAAGCAATTTATCTTCCAAGCGGAGGACAGAAGACAGTCATGTAAACTTGAATGAATCCCCTCCATCGTGTCCTCTCGGCCCGAGCCCATTTATTATTTTTCAAATCCGTCTCTTTTTCATTCCCCCCCCCCCATCTTCCTCTGAGGCCCTCCTCTGCCCGCCGTCGCCCCCCCCCCCACGTGGACCTGTTGAGGACATCCATCTACTTATCTTCTCCTTGACGTCTATTTTGATAAATGATAATTTCTGTTAGTTTTTCTTTTTGAATCATCTCAATTTTTCAGGAAAATGAGCGGTGACTCGAAAGTTTGGGCACACTCATCGGCGGACACGTGGGCCTCTCAGACTGGAATATCGACGTACGATTTGGACACTTCCAGTATCAAACGAGAGAAGACGGATCTGAATGAGGTGAGCTTCGGAGAACGGAACGTCGCGTCGACGACACACCAGCCCTGCTCAGGTGCTCAGGTTTCTGTTTTCAGCTTTCCCAGAAAAGGAAAAGCAGATGTTGGAGCACGTAAATTAGAGATTCACACTAAGCATTTTTGAAAGAATAATTGATGAGCAAAACATCAATTTTAGCTCGCAATACATTATTAATCAAGTTGGGTTGAAACAAAATATACGAGCGAATAAAAGGGGGAAAACAGTGTCAAAAATGCAGAGAAATTCTAGACGAAATTGGCTAAAAATGAGAGGAAATGAGCATTTCCTGGAATTTTTTTTTTTCAAGTAAACGTTTTATTTTCACTTTTTTTTTGGAAAATTAAAAAGAATTTGCGAAAAAAAAATGTAAAAATAAGTATTGAAATTTATCGATATTTGTATTATTTCTTTTCCAAAAATCGAATTCATAAAATCGTAAAATTGATGAATAACAAGTTCCACCATAAAATCCATTCTGATATGATATGCGCGCAACACATACTTCGTTTTCTTCAACCTCCCCCCCCCCCCCCCTAATCATCATCGACAACAGAATCCTGTAGATTTTCACACAAATCGTCGTCCCCGTCGTTCTTCGTCCGATCTACACATCTTTATCTCTTTTTTTCCTTTTCACCCGATTTATCTCTTTTAATCGCATTATTCATGTGTTTCTTATCATTGCTGAGGGGGGGGGGGGCGATTTTGAGATTTAGAATCTTGTGGATGATTTCGTTTAAAAATCCGTGTTCTGCTGGAAATCTGAAAATTCCGAGGTCTTGAAATATCGTCAGATGTCTGAAAGAAAAGTGGCAAAAATCAAATGCTCCCTCTTCGTTACTCGCTTGACTTTTTTTGGATCTAAAACGAAAAAAAAGAAGGAAAATGCAATGCATGTATTTTTTCTAGTCGTCGTTGTCGTCGTCGTCGTCGTCGGGGTCGGCATCTTCTTCTCTTTCTTCTCCTGTTTCGCCCATTTTTTTCTTCTTCGTTGACTTCTACTCTTCTTCCTCACTATTCTCTACTTTTTCGCCTCTTTTGCACCGGGCCTACGGTACTCAAACGGCGTGCCGATTGGCGCAGAGGGGCGGGGTTTTTGCCCCGTGAGTGTCGTCTTCTTCTCCCCTCGGGGCGGCTAACAGGAGCGAGCGTGCGCGTCGATCTGCCCCCCGGTTGCCCCTCGCTTCGCTTTCTCGTATTTTCCCCCTCCACTTCCACCCAGAGGAAACAGAGAGGGAGAGAGAGAGAGACTGGGGGCTCCGCCCACCCACCCCACCCCGATCGGACAAGATTGACATACAACCGTTTTGAAGTGTGTGAGAAGTTGTCATTTTCGATATTCATCTGTCTGTCATATTATTTACGTTTGTTCCCTCCACCCCACCCACAGCAGTATCCATCTATCGTGTCTCTTACACGGAAGGGAACGCCAACCACGCCGCCATCATCATCAAATCGACACACTAATCAATCGATCAACGAGAAGAGAGGGGCGGGCGACAAGCTCTGACCACCAAGTGACTGACTGACACGGACACGTCGCGAGTTTTCGATCCCGACATATACACATACATACACACCAGACCATCGTTCATCTTATTCAGCAGCCCCGTGTCGGCAACGACGACGACGATGGCGCAGAGGGTACTTCTTCTTCTTCTTCTCCTTCTTCATTCCTTCCCTTCTTCTTCTTTTTCTGACATTGACATGATACCAGAAGAGCGCCGCCATCCTTTTCCCCTTCTCCTCTATAATTTATCGTTGGGCTGGTGCTTGAGCTCATTCTTGGGTTTCCAATCGGCCGCTGGTTTCATTCCTCGCAAGATTTCCGCTTTTTCCCGCTTTCTTGCCTGTTAAATTCAAGATTTTTGTAGTAACCGATGAAAAGATTATAGGAAATTATAGAAAAAAACTGAAAAAAAAGACCTGAAAAAAAGTGTTAAATACAGCTGCCAGATCCAAATTTGCGCGCAAAATTGATATTTAACACAAATAGCAATTCGTCAGACTCAACTGATCCTTGCCATTTTGATCTTGCGAACTCAAATTTTTCGAGCCAATATTTATTTGGTTAGCATCACCTACCGAAATTTAAATTTCCTTTAAAACTACAAGGCCACTAGTAGAATCCTCCAAACTTCAGCCGTGCCGGCGATCTAAATCTACATAATTTGGATTGCTGCCATAGTAAGAAATAAAGGGAAATATCTGTTATAGACTCCTTAAAGGTTTCATGGCATCAGAAGCCTCATAGGGTTCCATCGTCGCCATTTTTCATTTTTCTTTGACAAACGTTCTATTTCCAATTATCGATTAGTTGCATCGAAAACTCCCCAAAAAACGTTTAGCGGTCTTGACGACTGTATCAGTGGTTTCATGGTATTTCGAAAAGTGATTGAAGATAAGAAAAAACATTTCCTCCTCCCTTCTAACTGTGTTAAAATACAACTAAGCCCGTAGAGTCATAAAAGCTATAAAAATGAATTTTATGAGTTTCTAAGCTTTATTCATGGCGCATCCTTTAGCTCACTTTAGCCACAAGATCTCAGTTTCTTGCAATTTTCAGTAAAATTCTTGTTTGCTGCCGAGCATTCGCAATCATTTACCAATCAATTGAAACTGCTCATCTAGTTAGTCACCTGGAATGAAGAGAATGAAAAAAAGGGAGTAAAATTTGAAGAAGAAGAACATCGTGGTTATCGATTCTTTTTATTTCGCCCACTTTTCCCTAACCGTTCCTTTTATCCACCGTTCGCATCTTCCTCCACGAATGGGAGGGAGGGCGTGAAGATTTATTTCGTCAAAAAAATCGCCTATCAGGGTGACGGCATCTGGGGACGGTGCCTTTTTCTTTCTCTCTCTCTCTCTCTCTCGCTCCTTGATCTTTTTCCGTCTCTGTTGAGAAGGTGCAAGAAGGTTTGAAGCTTGAAAAACACTACATAATTGTTTTTATAGTTGAGAATTGGAGCATCTAGTACTTTGTGCTCACAGTGAGAAGAGCCACGAGAAGAGCGTTTTAAGCCAATTTCAAGCCCAGCCATAGTAAGGCTTCCACGAAAGACGAAATAATACCGTCTCGTCTCGTCTTTTCCTCTTGAATTCGTCTTACGCAGAGATAGTGTTGTTACACATGAATTTTAACTGACGACGTAAGACGAATGGAAGACGAAACGAAAGACAACCGATTTTTTGTTTCGTCTTTCCTGGAAGCCTTATTTTCAAGCGATCATGTTTCCTACATTTCATTTCGTTCAATTTTTAAAGAATCCAACATAGACGCTCCTAGTCAATTCCTCGAAAATCATTGAAGAACCATGCAAATTCGCCGAATTACGGCCAAGCAGACCCTGACCACGGGCTGGAGCCTTGTTTTCTTACAATTGGAAATTAATGTTTGAAAATAGAGACAAATTAAAGATCTCGGAGATTCCTATAAAGTTGAGCTGCACTGCTAACTATACGCTCATTTCGTTTTCCACTGGAATCGATAAAGTAGCCGGCGCATGAAATCTTCCTGAATTCTTTTCGACCGCCTAGTTCACGGCTCATGTTCGCATGCCAAGTTGTTCAGTGGTTTCTCATATTCATTTTCATTATATAATAGGCCGAGATCTACATTTTGCGATCATTTTCGTGCGTTAATTTCCTAATTTCCAATTTGAAAGAATCTAAATTTACGCACCAGCACGGATGAGCCCTGGCCTACGCGGGCCGGTCCATGATTTCTTACTCACTTAAGCCAATTGTCAGAAGAAGAGACTTATTTAGGCCACATGGGCTTTCTTCCAACTACCCCAACACCCCCCCACCCTAGATAAAAACCGTCCATTCTTTAAAGTGCATCTCTATATCTAATCTAATCTAATTTTCAGCAGTTCAACGATGGCTATGGACCGCCACCGGGCTCTGCGAGCACTGACCCTGCCAGTTACGTCGCGGACCCGGCTGCTTTCTACACTTTGTACACTAATATGGGAGCAGCACCCACCACAACACCGATGATGCACCATGAGATGGGTGAAGCCATGAAACGGGACAAGGAGGCCATTTATGCGTGCGTTTTTGCGTGTTTCAACAACGATTAAAGCACAAAAAGGTTAATAAATCTCATCGTTTTCCAGACATCCACTCTACCCTCTTCTAGTTGTTCTATTCGAAAAATGTGAGCTGGCGACGTCAACACCACGGGAAACGTCTCGTGACGGATCCACGTCATCCGACGTTTGCTCAAGCGCCTCATTTAAAGATGATCTCAATGAATTTGTAAGACATGTAAGTGAGAAAACGAAACGCAGAAAGAAAACGTAAAAACCTTGCTATTAATTCCAGACCCAAGAGAACGCTGACAAACAATATTATGTGCCGAATCCGCAGTTAGACCAGATAATGTTGCAATCGATTCAAATGCTCCGCTTCCATCTCTTGGAGCTCGAAAAGGTTAGTAAGCACAAAAAGAGAAAAGACAGAGAGAAATAATAATATAAAAAACGAGCTTCTTCACTAGCAGTCTAAAAAATAAATACACTGTCTGCGTCTCCTGACTAGCATTAATTTTCTAAAAGAGGCTCTTCTGTCTCTTTGCGTCGAACAGTTATCATCAGTTATCAGCTCGTGTTCTGAAATGCACTTTTTGGCTTGGCTCACTGGCTGGCACGGTATCAGTACGAAGTGCTCGTCGAGCAGCAAGAGTGCACTTCTCCAAGACAGGCGTTTTGCTTTTTTTGTTTCGAGAGTTTTCATTTTCACTGTTTTAGGTGACCTGAAAAATGTGAGTCAATGTCATTTCTTTTTATGAGATTTTTGTGGAATTCGGTTTTTCGTTACATGTGAACAATGTGAACAAAGTCCCCGTCACATGATTCTATATTTCGCTGATGAACTACAGAAAACTCAAGATTTTTAATTGAAATACATACATACGTATTACTCATTCTTTTGCAATTTCTCTTTTATTTCTGAAATCAGATGCCACTTTGGGTTTGCCCGACTAATATGATAGACATATCTTTTTTTTGTTGCAAATGTTTTAAAAATTATTTCCAACTTCCCGCCTTATTGTTCCATCTAATCTCCTATTGTTTCCAGGTTCACGAGCTGTGTGACAACTTCTGCAATCGATACGTGACCTGTCTGAAAGGCAAAATGCCTCTGGACATTGTCGGTGACGAGCGAGCCTCTTCGTCGCAACCGCCAATGTCTCCTGGAAGCATGGGTCATCATGGGCATTCGTCGTCACCGTCGATGGCCGGCGGCGCCACCCCCATGCACTATCCGCCACCATACGAACCGCAATCAGTGCCGTTACCCGAGAATCCAGGAGTGTTGGGAGGGCATCCGCTAGAGGTGAGAAATAGATTGGATAGAGAAGGGGGAACAAGTGAGGTTTGGGATGAGGGGGGGGGGAGGGCGGCTGATGATGGTTGTGGATGATGAAGAGTAACACCTGACACTTCTTTGGGATGGAAAGATTGCAGATAATTTAGTGGGGGTAGGTGTGCTGGCGTTGAGACGAAGGAAGATGATGGAAGGTGGGATGAGAGTGAGCGATAAAATCGTTTTGTTAGTGGCATGAAGCCAAGTAATTGGAAATCTGAAATTTTGAAGAGCTCATTCTCGTTTCCTCTCACTTCCAATCAAAGTGCAGAATGCAGAGTGCAAGATCTGAAACCTATAGTATTCTTCATTTTCCGAAACTTTTATGTTTCACATTTCAAATTTCACAATTCCATATTCAAGGTGCCAGCTTTTCTCGTCAAGACCAGACTAATAAGACGAAACACTTTCCGTCAATCTTGCGTGAAAACCAAGCCTTTCTCAATTTCTAATGTAACTCAAAAGTATGAATTTAGTTGGATAAATATAGATAATAGGCGAGAAAAGTCAATCTAGTAAAGTGCGCAAACTGGATAGGGGGGGGGTGGAAGGGTGTCAATAATTGGATTCGCACACCGATATATACACAGACACACACAAATTTGACCACACATAGATAGGATAGCTAGCTCTTCCCGAGAAGCCTCTCTCCACTAATTTCTGCATCTCTAATCTTTATTCGTCGTGCCTGTCTATTGAGGGGAGGTGTGTGTTGTTATGTCAAGAAAAACGAGAAAATGATTAGGCGGCAAATATGGGAGCGCTCAGCGGGTGGGGGTTGGCGACAACCCATACCAACCCGCACAGTGTTCCTGTCTCTCGAAAGGCGGCTTCGAACAATAAGAAAGTACTTGACTCGATGGGATGCAAAGGGGCGAAAGAGGCGTAGTTAGCGGTAAAAAAGAAGATGACGACGTTGGAACCAGAGGAAGATGGAGAAGGAGAAGACGTTGGAATTTGCATAATTCGAACGATTGGTTTTTTCGCGATGCCGTTCCACTTTCTTTACATCCGCCGCCCGAACAATTTTGCCGAAAGAAAAAACCTACTGGAATAAATTAAAACAGTATTTTGAAGGGGTCTCCGAATTCAGGGATAGCATGGGATCTTCAGGGTTACGGTAGTTCGCCAAAATGTGGGAATGGGCAGAATGGTGGGCACTAGCCAGCAAATTATCGAAATATTTAGTTTCAGAGCTCATCAATGGCTTACGCCATGGCAGGAATGGCTGCAGCTGCCGCATCTTCATCATCAGCTAACCAAGCGGGGGATCACCCTTTAGCGAACGGCGGGACGCTTCACTCGACGGCTGGAGCCTCCCAGACGCTGTTACCCATAGCCGTCAGTAGTCCATCTACGTGCTCATCAGGTGGTCTAAGGCAAGATACCACACCCCTGTCGGGAGAGACACCCGCCGGTCATGTCAACGGAAACTCGATGGATTCCATTTCTGAAGCTGGTAAGTGTTTCACGAGATTTCGTAGGTGTTTATGGGATATGGTACCCTTCAATGATGGATGGGCGGGGGTTGGAAAGGAAATTTTTTTTTTCTGAAATGCGACTATCAGAAGGAAGCTTTTCGACTAGACTCTAGGAATTAGAAAATGCAGGAAGCATCCAGCCGTCTGAAATATTTCTGTAAAAAAATACTGATAACCAACAACGACATTGAAGCTGTCACTTTGATTCTGGCAAAGACGCTAGACGTTGATACTTGATTGTCTAGGAATGATATCAAAAAAGTGACAACTTCGTGACAGCTCGAAGGTTGCTAGAATTCGATAGTTTCAGCACGAAAGAACTTCTGATAGTCCAAGCTTCTATCCCCCCTCCATTCCAAATGCCTTCAGAATAACCCTATAAGATTCCATGCGCCGACATTCCTATTGTCGCCGGTTAACAGCCCCCTACTGTATCGGACCTATGTGATGCTCTCTCTCCTCTCTTTTTCACCTTTTTATGTTCTTCCCCGGTATTTTTTCATCTTGCGTCCCCTTCATTTTTTAACCTCTGCCTCCACCTTCTTCTCCCTTTTGCCCGTTGTTGCTATTTCCTGCATGAGACGCTTAACCATCGTCCAACTCGTTTTCAATTTTTCGATTATAACTCTCTTCTCGAATAACACTTGTATGTGCATTCGCCTGCAACTGACACTTCTTTCGGTCTTCGCCGCTGTGTTATATGTTATTTATCTCGCTTCGCAGGTTCACTGCTTCACCACGCATCTCTTCAATCGCAACCGCTTCATCACCATCCTCACCAACACCATCAACACATTTCTCATCAAGAGTTTCTACCGCATCATCAACCTCCGCAATCCCAGAATATAATTGAGCAGAGTCTTCATTGTGCCGGTGTCTCGATGCTTGACGCTTCTCTTATTCCTCCGTCGTCGTCTTCTTCAGAATATCACGGAGAGATGATGTCCATGTACCCCCTTGATTCTTCTGTTTATCATCAAGACATGGGGTTATATGACTATGGTGGCTATAGTACGCCCGACGTCGTTATGATGAGCTCTGAAGTCAAGAATGACAACAATTCAGCGTCATCATCGTCGCCGTCAAAAAAGAAGTCCGGCACGCCAAACGCGGTGAAAGTGGGGAAAAGTCGAGGACGTGGCATTTTCCCGAAGCAAGCAACAAACCGGTTGAGGCAATGGTTATTTCAAAATCTTACGGTAAGAATTGAAGAGAGAAATAATTCTGAAAAATTGAAGTTCTCGAATGGAAAAATCTGAAAAATACGTGTGAAGTTTTCTTTTTCTGAGTGGCTGAGTTTCTGTGTTTTTTTTCGTTCATTTTATTTCATTAATGTAATTTTTAAGTTTACCGTCTTCAATTTCATGTGTCCCTTCATTTTATGTTGCGTTAAATTGCATTGCACTATGCGAGAAAGCAGGCCGCTCTCTCTCTCTTTTTCTCTCTCTCTCTCTCTCTCTCTTTTTTTTTCTCTCTCTTACTCTCTCTCTCTTTTTCTCTGATTCTTCATTTCTCTCCCCCCACCCACAGTATTTTGTTTCCATGAGCATCAAAAAAAAATGGTCCGAATACAGAAGGGTCTAGATCGAAGTCAGGATCGTGACCTAAATGTATTCCAGGCGATGAGTTCTCAGTGTGCGGGTCCAACGAAGACGGTCGAGATTCGGTGCTTTCCGACTCGGCAAACGGAAGTCAAAATGGGAAACGGAAAGTGCCGAAAGTGTTCTCAAAGGAGGCGATTACCAAGTTCCGCGCGTGGCTTTTTCAAAATCTGACGGTAAGGTGTTGCGTTATCTTTCATATTCATCTGAATCTTCGTGTGTGTGTGTGTTTTTTTTCTGTCATTCATTTTCTCGCCTTTTTCTTGTTTTTTTCTTCATTTGCCACCAACACTACATAATCGACCTCCCCACTCACCAGTTCTACAGTAATCTAGATTGGCAAAACTTGTTGGTGGGGAGGTCGTGCCCCGAGCGTCGTTGTCAGG
The DNA here is from genome assembly GCA_003052745.1 of Caenorhabditis inopinata. Lineage (NCBI taxonomy): Eukaryota > Metazoa > Nematoda > Chromadorea > Rhabditida > Rhabditidae > Caenorhabditis > Caenorhabditis inopinata. Next base: position 4,164,894 of record AP018155.1, read on the forward strand.
AGCGAGACACGTCTGCTTCTTTCTAAGAGTGTAACATAACTTTTACAACTGGTCAGAGGACACCCATTCTCGCTCAAACTAATGATGAGGCACAATGAGATATTAAATGGATAACAAAATGTACTTTTTCCCAATTTTCAGCATCCCTATCCATCAGAAGAGCAGAAGAAGCAGTTGGCAAAAGAAACGGGTCTTACAATTCTTCAGGTTAATAACTGGTAAGTTCGTTTGCTTCCGGTTCAAAAATGGTTTATGTACTTTTCACTTCTTTCCACTCTTCTACAGTATCGGATTACGGTATTTGTCGGTGACTTCACAAAAGCCGTGTGTGCGTGTGCGCGATGATGGATAAACACTGTTTGGGGAGGGTATTTGACCTATCCGGGTTGCGTCATAGGGTCATTGATGAGGGGAGAAGATTATCAGGAAGGGTAGGGATAATCGAGAGCAAAAGTTTCTCAGGGGGTGCCCGGAGAGCCGTTCTGGATTCCTTCAAAATAGGTTTTCAGTGGCTTTTTTCAGTAGAAAATGGTAAAATTTGAGAGTGCGCTGGAGTTTGAGAGCCGTCATCACTTGGAGAACTGTTACTTGAGCGCGAGGCATAACACTGCACATCTGTGCACAAAAAAGTTGACAACGAGCCAGCAATTTTACAGTTTTAGGCACAGCCGATTTACTTATTTAAGTACATAGCCGATCCGTTGTTACTTTACGTGGTATGAGCACAAATCTAAGCGCGCCAGTCATTCCAGACTATTGCGACGGTGCTCCATATATTATCTGTATGATTCCATCTGATGCCAGATTCACTTCCATTCCAAATGTTCATTTTGGTGCATTATGCACAATTCCAAACGGACAAAGGCGCCACCCGCTTGATTTACGAGGTGTGAATACACTGTCGATGATGATGAAATGGAGAATAATGATTTCTATCGTCTCTCCCCCCCCCCCCCGCCGCTCATCATCATCCACGCTTACCAATTATGACACGCTCCATTGCACCAAGTGTACAGAAAGTGATCGGATAATGGGATGCGCATGGCACCAGCTACAGTTAAGAGGCAACCGGTAATTAGGTAGAAGGGAAAGCTTTACTGCTTGTCTAGTTGACACATTGGGGGAAAATTGTTGGTTCTGTTGCAAAAATTACAGAATGCATGGGATCCGAGGAGGGGAGGGGGAACTGCCTTTGTTAGGGATTCTGGTTGAGCGCTGGGGCAGAGGTCACTGACAGGGGGGGGGGTTATTGTTGGTTGTTGTGCAAGCTGTGTAACCGGATTCTTAACTAATTTTTTCTGATATTCTGATGAATTCTGATGGACGCCTCAATTTCAAAAGTGCTGCATTCATGGATGATTTTTAGTTTTTTTAGCATCATACTACTGTGTAGAGAGAGGAGCAGTTGCTTGATTTCTGGAATTTCAGACATTTGCTCATCACCCAAATTTCTCCAGGCAATATATCATTCATACTAGAATAACTGTATACATTTCCTCGTCCGTTCCCTTCTCCAGATACCAGACTGAGTTGATGCAGCCCTCATTATCCTTATTCGGCGTTTCCTATTCCGACGACGATGACTACGAAACGAACAACGCTCATTGAGTGGACGTTTGACTGACATTTCGTGTCAAACTGACGTACGACCACCCTATCGAATCGGTTCTGGGGTCCACCTTTCCTGCTCCTCCTTTTCCATCCGTTTTCTCATTTTCCTTTCTTCTTCCTTTTCTGTTCAATGGGTAAAGGAATCGACGGATTTAGGGACTAAACAGTATCTTTAAGCAGCCGCGCGATGAATAGGAGTTGATAACAGTGAATGAAGCGTATCCCGAAGGAGTTGGAAGATGGATGGTGCTGGGGGAAGGAAGCTAATGCATAACAAATGGTTGTTGTTTTAATAGGAGAATGGGAAGGAGTAGGCTTTTACTTGGGGTAGATTGAGCTTATTCAATTAAAGTTTTAGTTTAAAAATGAATAGAAGGGGAATTCAGGAAAGAGTCATTGCCTTCCGAACGTGAAATTGAGAATCTGGAAGGGAGAATCCAGTTCAGTTTAGTCAGAATTAAAAATGACCTTGATCTAGAAGAATGCGTCTAGAAATATTTCCATTCTGGCTTCATTCCCTGCATCCTTTAGATCCCCCCCCCAGCTTCCTTCACAGATCCTTATTACTATTTGGCAATGTTCTCAACAATGTTGAAATTTTTTTTTAAAGTTGGCAACAGTCGAAAAGAATTTTCTATCTCCTCTTTCCTCGTTCTCTTCATCGTCTTCATCGTCCCCTGTCGATTACCGTATCCCTTTCGTGCTTCTCTATTCCTCTCTTCTCTTCTCCAAGGCGGCAATTCGAACAGAGGAGTCCTGTCCCATCTGGAAATAGTATAGACGACGAGGAGATCGAAGGGAGTTGGCTGGCAGAGCGACAGCCTTGGCAATGATGGATCGACGCAGCTGGCGACGTTGACAAGCCAAAGCGAAGCAGATACAGCCAATGGGAAATGTAGGGAAAATAAGAGTCAGAAGAGAAACGGAGCGGGGACCCACGAGTGTTTCGAATGGAGGCTTCTCTGAAACCTCCGAGAAAAAAGATGTGTGAGGAACTACGCTTCCTCATCAAAAAGAGCGGGGGTCGATTTGTCAATTTGGATGACGGTGAAGGTGTCAATTTATGAGGAAAAGAGTGATTACTTTTTTCGGCGGTTTTCACTCGTTGCAGTGAAGATGATAGCGTTGGTGGAGATGGAACTAAACAAAACGACACACAAAGATTTATAGAGGCATGGCGAGTTGATAGAGATTGACAACGTACTAAGATTGATTGTGGGAAAATGGAAAATGTAAAGAAAGCAATCCTATTGTTGGGGAGAGCTTTTAGAAATCTAATCTCTTGAAATCAGATGAGCATCTAGATTACCGAAACAGAAAACTCCCGGAGCCTAGAAATATTCAACGATGCTTCAATGAAATCGCTAATTGGGCTCCTAGGCTTAGTGCACTATTCTTGAAAAGCTAAACCTATAAAAGCTGTCTGTTTTTTTGTAAATTCTTTCAAAAGTCGCCGCTTCCCATTCTCCATTTTCTCAGAACACGCCTTCTAGGAACAGACGAGTTACGGTAGATTTCTGTAATACCATTATTCACAAGTTCACTATCTGAGAATCATCTTTTAGCACGGATACTTCTGCCGTCATGAACTCGTAAAATGGCCACAAAATAGTTTTTATGCGCTCGTCAACTCGCAGTGTTTCTTGGGTTTATATTACGAGTGTGACACAAGTCATTGGCCACTGGTCACTCAAGTTCATCCAAGTTGTGGTTAACGCGATTTATGGCGATTTTTATGATCTCCTTTCCATTCTCTTCGAAACTTTGTTGTTTCTACTACATAGTGCTGTTGCAGCAGCCAGTCCCACGCTGATCTTATCTCCGACTCGTCCCGTTCTCCCCCTTGCCTGCTAGCCTTGGTTTAAGTGAGACGCACATAAATTGTCACAATTTGACACGTTTAGTGGTTGTTTAGTCCAATGGTTTGGGGCACGTACTCAGGGAACAAAGTAGAATAGTGAAACTTGAGAGGAGAATATGGAACAATCATTTGGGTATTGAAGTCTAATTGGAAAAAGTTGATATATGCTTTAAAAAAAACGCGGAAAAGGCACGCCAGCTACTCTTTTCTTCAGTGTTTAAATGAAATTTTGAAGTTATGAGCACTTCTGAACAGTTTCATTCCAGGTTTATCAATGCTCGACGACGAATTGTCCAACCAATGATCGATCAGAATAACAGAGCAGGACGTGTTCCGCAAATGAATGTTTGCAAGAATCGGCGAAGAAATCGAAGTGAACAGTCACCGGGACCAAGTCCCGATTCCGAATCGGACAGTGGCGCCAACTATTCGCCGGATCCTGCTTCACTGGCAGCAGCGACTGCAATGCACTACCCGGGCGCTGAGCTGTACATGCAGAGGACGATGCCCTACGGAGGCTTCCCGTCATTCGCCAATCCGTGAGTTGATATTTGAATTTTTGAAAAAAAATAAGGAAAAAGAGCTTTAAAACTAAAATTCAATTGCAACTTTGATGCTCCTAAGCTGCTCTGCATCTCTCTATATCAGGATGTTCGAAACGCTTTATTGCAATCCGCTCAATCCGCGATGATGCATTTTTCATTGCAAAATGAAAATTATCGTCTGAAAAAGATGGCAAATTGACGAACTCCACTTTGAAAAGGCATTGGGCCAGGATTCTGACGGCTTCCGGTTCGATGTCAATGTGTTCAAAGGATTCACATTTCAATTTTTATTATAAAACGAGCCGAGATCTACAGTTTGTTGTTGAACAAAATTATGATCCGATTTGCGTTTTCTTCCAGAAATACTTCTAGAAATTGAAAGACTGAAAATTCTCAGAAAAAAATCTGGAATTTAAGAAACCTCAAGTTTTTCAAGAAGTTCATACCATAAATTTGCAGAACGATGCCATTCATGAATCCAATGATGGGGTTCCAAGTGCCTCCGACAGTCGACGCGATCTCTGCTCAACAATGGGTTGATCTCTCGGCACCACACGAATAGCGACTAACGAATCTCATATTTATTATCTGGATTTTCCACACAATCACCCCAGGTTGCTCCTCGCAGAATCAACATCCATCGAACCAAGTGAAGTGCACGAGGGCCGTCTTCCTCCCGTTCCCTGTTCCCATCCATATTTTTTCATTTCTTTCTGTCACCTTCGTTATCTCGCTATCTCTCTCATGATCAGTTTTTGGAGCCAAAATTCCAAATTTCACATTTCCATGACGGTATTTTTATTTTCTCTTTTTCTCTCTGTCTCTCTCTCTCTCTGTCTCTGTTTCTCTATCTCTCTCTCTGACTGTCTGGCTCTGAATTTGATGTACTTGATTACTATCTTTATTTGTTTCTGTTTTTTTTCCAATTTTGTGACGACAGGGTTGACACACGAATACATTCAATTGCTCTCTTCTTAAAATGCACTTTTTTGGGAAGTGCTCTGAAAAGAAAATGCTCCCAAAACCAATTGAAAACTTGATTTCCAGTTCATATCACTCTCTCTCTCTCTCTCTACTCTATTATTTCGCAGTCTCACTCATCCATCCCTCAAACTTTGGAACTCATGATTTTTCTAAAATTCAGTCCGAAATCTGTTTCAGTATTTTCATCACCGTTTTTTTGCCTTCAATTTGTTCCTTCTTTTCTTTAATTGAAATTCGTTCTTAAAATTTGTGAATATAGAAATTCAAATTCATTTGTTCTATTCGCACAAAACAGAAAAAGTAGAAGCATGTGCTCTGAAAATCCGCATAGATCAATGATCAAGATGAGTGCTATCAGAGCGAGAAGAGCTTCGCAGCTTCATCGGTGCTTCGTTTTCGATGCGCTAACCGATGAGCATCAACTTGCTAGTCATATTATAGCAAGTAAAATGAAATAACATTTTCAAAATATCAAACTGGTACTTTTCCAAGAATCTCCATGACGAGGAGTCGAGAGGATTTAGATTCTGCGACGAAGCTGGCCACAAGTTCTTTCCCCAATATTCCGGAAAATGAGCCGTAGCGGAATCTTGTTGAAGTATGAAAGCTCGCTGGCCAAAGCCGCTAGTGATCCACAGAAGTGAGGCACCCTTTAACACGGTATTCTGTGTTGGTTGGTACACCTCCGAGTTGATCTTCACGTTTCTATTCGGATCTGATGTGAATTCAGCCTATACCAGAGCCGATTGTAGAAACAACTGATTGAATGTCAAGCGACGCTTCGGGGACTTGAATACACCTTTTAGAAGCTGTAGACGCTGATTCTGGAGGTTCGGAAGCGGTCTGATTGTGAAGATCTTTTCGTCGATGCACATGACGTCGGAGAGGCGTCGGAGATGCCACGAATCCGGTGAGTGTTAACAGTGCGAAGATCTCCGAAACATTAACAATTAATGTACGTACGGCGATGGTTCATGCTTGCAATTTACGGTTAATATATGCTCTCTGTTTTTGAAGTTATTCGTAAATTTTCGAAAATCGAACTTGGGCAACGTGCCAAGAGCTCTCGCAAAATAAGTACTTATGGAACACCTTGTATTCTTTTCGTTCGAGCCGAAGCAATGCGGCCTGAAAAAAGGGGGGGTGGGGGAGGAGATAGCCTGGAAAACAGTTGAAATAACATTTTTTAATCCGCTTGAATTTTTGTTTGTTTTTAGTTTTTTTTTTTTTGAAAGAAATATGTTGGGTCCATAAGAAATATGAAACATGTTGGGTCCATCCATAAGTTTATTTCGCAATACGTTATTTCACCCTCACGTGAAATACGTGACTTTCCGCAGTTCGAGATCTACCCATTTTCCATCTTCTATTCCAAATAAAGTTTAGATTCTTCTCCACGACGCAACAAAATAGAAAAAAAAATAGTTAATAAAGTAAAACAAGTAGCAGAAAATCGATATAGATGAAAAGCGCAAACATCCTGGCAAGACCCCGAAACGAATCATTATCTCGGAAGATCTGTCAAGACGTGAGCAGTGTTGCCGTTTTGCAAGTGTTTTTAATTGCGATCCGCCCATCTAGGACACGGAAAATTAGAGATAAGAGGAACACGATAGTGCTCGCATTCTTCAAAAGAATGTTTTACAGAGCTCCTCCAAAACTGATTCGTTTTTCTGTTTTTTAACCAAATTTCTAATAATTCTATTAAAGATTTTACTCTCTGAAAGGGGAAAATTTTCAGTCTGCGAACACTTTTGTCTACTTAAATCGAAGAATAAATAGAAAAGGGAGTATTCCAGAGCTACACATTTGCTAAAAGTCATACAATAACGGTAGGATGACGTATCGGTGTTTCCTTCTGCTTTGTAGTTAATTCCATCTGAGTGATTTTGGAGCCCCGTAGTTTCTTTATTATTGTCAATTTTTCATTGAACATTAGCATTACGAATCTGTAAAAATAATTGTTCAGCTGGTACGTGCAGCTTCTCATATTCAAATCGTTTACCCATCAAAGACATGAACAGACTGCCACAAGAAAAGGTGGTTAAAGAAGGACCAAAAGCGATGGTTGAACAGATTTCTGAAAAATGTCGATATGCGCTCAAGAAAGAAAGAAGATTTTTCTTAATGCTCAAGCTAGAATGGCTCCTTTTATTGAAGCTGGCAAAACTCTTAAGGTAGAAAGTTTCTGGGCTCTGCACCAATTTTCCAAAGTCATTTTATTTCACTTTTCGTTTCCGGGCAGTGAGAAATTATTTTTAATTATTAAATTTTAAGCGTCTGAAAGATTAAACGACATGTCCATCTTTAGATGTCCTAGTTGAGTCCTACAGAAACAGAACGCGATGGTCAGTCGCACAACTTTCCATGAGCATTGAAGGCTTACTTGAACTTCATGGGGAACAAATAGGACACCGAGAATAAGGAATCCTGAAAAACAGTCTGCACAAACATACGCATGTTTTTTCTAGCATTCTTGTAATTGTCCGAACTGTTACTTGTCTTTTTCTTCTGAAAACGAGCGATTAGCGATGCGAATTTGATCGATTATCGATTAATTTTCACTCACCAAAAAGTAAAATCTGATATATGTGAATGAATTTATGACATATGGAATGCCCATAAGAGCAACTGCCCATATAAAATGTTCATCGGTCACGAACTCAACGCCTTCATAAATGAGATTCTCAACGGAGAGCAACACATAGTTGGATGCCTTGAATCTATCAATATTTTCAAGAACCAAACTTATGATGCGCTGCAGATAGAAGAGGAAATGGAATGCCAAAGTCGCTTTGTTTCCAAAAAATATATTGTATTTTAGCGGGAATAATATAGCAAAGAGTCTGTTGATAGCTAGGTAAATCCCTTGAAGCTGGTTGATCATCAATAAAGTGAGACAAGTGGTTATGAGAACTGTCTCGATCATTGGCGGATAGATGGAAAAACCGCTGAAAGGAAAGTGATTCTATGACTTCTGATATTGCTACTACTGGACAAACAGACTTTTACAAGTTTTGCACTTCCCGTTTAAATTATTACAGTTTTATGTGGATGTCTGTTAATATTTACCAGCGGAAAGTTCGCGGCTACGCCGCGACTTCCACTGGCTTCCACTGGCTTTCGTTTAGAAATATTTGTAGTCGTTCTGTTTTTCCTCTTGTTAGTAAAACAATTTATTAGCAGAACGTCAAAAACCAAATAAAATTTACATCCCGTCCCGTATACCAACTACCCTACAACCTCCTAAATATATGAATATGAAGCGCTCTCCATCCCGAATATCAAAGTAAAAGACCCACGATCCTTTGAGTTATTCAAAAAACGTCTTGGAATGAGTCACGGACAGACAGAACTATTCGCTTAATAATAAGTAGATAGTGATGTTCCAAAAACGTTGGAAAACAATGCCCATAAAAATTGTAGTTTTAATGATATCAAGCTGATTTTTTACATATGATATACGGACATGCCAATTGATATTTCAGCAAAATTTTGGCTTTTTTTTATCATTGTTAAGACAGTTTTGTACTATTTGGGTGTACGGTTCTACAGTATCCCTTGTACCCTGCGACCTCCTAAATATATGGTTTCGAAGCGCTCGGGTGGTCATGACTCCATCCCGAATATCAAAGTAAAAGACCCACGATCCTTTGAATTATTCAATGAAACGTCTTGGACAGAGTCACATACAGACAGAACTATTCGCTTAATAATAAGTAGATTATTTATTAATCATTTTATAATCGTCCCGCTCCCCTGAACGGAAATTACAGTTGTACCCAGCCATCTTTCCCCGCTTATTAGTTACATATATTACGCTGTTACTTACAGCCGAATATTTACAGCAAGTTGCAGTGAACAAGTAGTAGTCAACGGCTACAAGCAAACTTTTCATTTATTATTTTTTATTTTTTCTCTTTTCTCTTTTCTCATTTAATGTTATCTAAGTTGGTCCCTTTTGAGATTTTATCCAGAACTTCTGCCGTTATTTATGTCTTACTTCACTATAAAAAATAAATAAATTGCACGGCAGCTTGCCGATTCGTGTAAAAATTTACTAGTGCTTTGCGACAATCTACCGAATTTTACAACAACTTGCCGTATGCTTTCCAAAAGTTTTTAAAGGTATTTGACAACACTATCGTCAATCGAAATTTCTGATTTTTTGCTGCAAAGTATGTGTTTCTGCTTGTTTTGAAAGCAAATTAAAACGCGCCAAAAATATATTTTTCAACTAAACTTTTTGAATCCTTTTATTCTTAATTTTAATAAGTTTCAGATGAGGTTCTGAAAACAAAATAACTTTAATTACGCCACGTATTAAACTGTCGTCTGGCACATCTATAAACTTTGGTACAACGATTGGCGGCCCGCATCACATCTTAAGGCATACATAAAAAGTGTGCACGTGATCAGCACGACAGCGTCAGCCCGGAATCTATAGGTTCAGCTGTATAAAGACTACAAGTTGTTTTATTATTAGTTTTCATGAAGTAATAACCGATCTCTACTAAGTTCGACATTTCGCGGGGAGTTTTAGCTAAGTGGCATGGTAATAGATTCTGACACCCGCCGAATACATCAACAGCACAAAAAATGTATTTAAAACAGAAAATGCCATCAAACCGCTTGTTTTCTTCTGGTTTCATTGCTCTTTCAATCATAATTGAACCTTAAAGTCTGTCCTTAATTCAGCATTTTCAAAGCATTCATGAACCCATTCATTTAATTGATTAAAAAGTCTTTTTTTCGATATTCACGAGTGACAGAAAATTCGAAAAAATCACCAAAATGGTCTTTTAAAGGCATTGATTGATTGAATAACAAAAGATGGTCTCTTAAATGACTAGAATAGTCCATCAGAATATATATTTTATAAGCCATTGAGCGCATCAAATTTTGAACTTTTTCAGCCTTAACTAGCTGCAAACTTTCCGAACTCACATCACAATAGCCGGAACAAAAACCATCAAAAAAGATACCAATAAAACCAAAGCATTGTTGATTGCTCGAAATAAGCATATCAAATTGAAACCAGTTTTTTGATTCTTCACAGTCGCAATGCAGTGAATAATGGATATATTGGAATGGAGTCCCAGTAGGGAATTCTGAAAATGATCGATTATCGAGCTAAAGCCAGGAGGAGTCTCTTAAAATGAGTTTTGTAACCCGCACTTTTTAAGACTCTAGGTTTCCAGTCTTGACTTAAACACAGAATTGAAATGATCTTTACCAGAGTTATGATCACGGTGGCCCATAAGCTAGTCCAAGAGTTTGTGATGCTGAAGTCTGCAGTCGAGTTCATATCGTCAATTGTTTCTGTTCATTTAACATTCGAATTTCTGAAATTCTCTTCTCTCAGATTTTCAAAAATGGAAATCAAGTTAGATTAGACGTTCTGAGTCTCAAGATAATTGAAGATAATACTTTTAATAGACGAATTTTGATCTCCGCAACAAATTCGAGATAAGCACAGAAAAAACTATAAATATAAATTCTGAAAAAGGTAAAATTCATTTTTTCTTTATCAAACTAGAATTTGCTCTTTTTCGTGAAAAATACTAAAAATAAATATCTCCAAATATGTAAATACTATCGAAACAAAAGTGTTGAGAAACACGTACTCCACCACACATCCAATGATCAACAGTAATAATGTAACTATCCAAACAATCGAAGACGTAGATGAGTATGTTCACCTTGGCAGGCTACTCACCCCACGAAATGCGAATCAGAACTCCACAGAAGAAGACGGGCAGCCTGGGCAGCGTTCAAAAACACCACCGACGCTCTCACATGCCCTCGAATTCGAGCTCAACTTTTCGACACTACCGTTCCTCCCGCGCTCACATACGGATCTGAAGCCTGGACCCTTACACAGTATCTCGCTGAAAGACTCCATGTGACGCATGCATCACTAGAAAGAAGATTAATTGGAATGACTCTCACGGATCAACGCCAACGAGACTTACACCGCGAAGACATCCGAAAAATCTCATCAAAAAGAAAAATTCGGATGAGCCGGACACATTATGCGAAGAACTGACTAAAGATGGACGAAACTGTTACAAAAATGGATTCCTCGAGATCAAAAACGACCTGTCGGACGACCCCCCATGAAATGGTCCGACTCACTTTGATTCTGCTCGTTGAACTGCTCGGCAAACTGCTTCTGCGTGCGCACTTTCTCCCGACCTTTGGCAATCGCAGATTGCAAAGTTGGGGTCAAATCTCGTTTCCCTTTGGCTTTAGTCATGACAAAAACAAAGATTTCAGAAGTTATCTGAAAGAATCTTGGAGTTTTCACTCCCAGAAAAAAGTATATGAAAAACGACCAAAATGAAAAAAATGAAAAAACACAAGAAAAAAATTTGTGTTCGATGAAACATCACGAAATTTTGCGGGGAGTACATTGTATACGCGGGTATTATGCAAAAAAAAATTGGCTTCATTGCTCTTCTTCAAAAAAAGTTATAGCCGAAAAACAAAAAGGTGATATTTAAGTGGCCGCTACTGTAAGTAAGTAAGTAACATTGAACATTCACATTTCTAAAAATCTCTTAAGTTGCAAAAACTAAAAAAAATGGAAATCAATTAGACGTTCTCAAGAAAATTGAAGGGACGAATTTTGACGTCCGCTACAAATTCAAGATATGGACAGAAAAAAGCTATAAATAAAACTGGTTTATATTAAAATTTTTTAAAAATTGTGCTTCGAAGTGGAAATAAACGATTGGAAATGAATGCCAATAGGCTAACTAGTAAGGGGGCCTGCCGCCTGATTCCCAGTCGTCTTCATAATTATAGGAATTTATAAATGAAATTTGCAAATTTCGCATAAAAATTTTTACAAAAATTGGAAAATAATAGGCACATTCTTTCTTTGTTTTATGGATAGGAGCAATGGCGTGTCTGGTATCTTGTGTTCCTCGAAATGACGATGATTTCTTTATTTTCACTCACGCTTGGTTAATTTTTGTTGAAAATTTCGAATGGCACGTAGCTTTGTATTCTCAATGAGGAATGACCCACCCACAACTTTAGATCATTATTTAATAGCAGAAGCATATCGTCATGGGGGAATAACATGATCACGCCCCGTGATCTTCTCATCTTCTGTTCCTAAGAAAGCTTATGATTTTGAAACGAACTGATATATAACGGAGAAGTGTGCATGACACAACTGGGTAATCGATGCACATCCAGCCACTTCAAGCATTCGCAAAGCACAACGACAACAGCCATGATGAGGACAGGATGAGCAAAACTAGAGGGTGGCCGCTAATTACCAGTACACGGGTTCCGAGCCAAGCAGGCAAGCATTGACGCATCAGTGGGGCGGATAAACTCAATTTTCTTATTTATTCATGTATATTTTACTATTTTCCCAAGTTTCAGCTTCATAAGTTTTGTTTTAGTCAAATGGCACGTGCTTCTCCCCACCGTGCTATCATTATCCATATGTTCACGTCCGGAATCAGAGGAGCAACAATTGCTAAACAGCTCGCAATCCCCCCCCCCCCCTAAACGGTGTATGATGCAATTTCTCGTTTCCAGGAGCTTCGTAGTCAACAGGATCGTCCTGGACGAGGAAAAAAAGACAACTCCGGAGGTGATTAAGGCTGTCAAGATGAGAATCTACAGAAATCCGCATCGAAGCATATGAAGGATGTCAATTGTGAGAAAAATTGTGGAAAACCAGCTCCATATCGTGTTCGAAAAGCAGCCATTCTTGCTGAAGCCAACAAGAAGAAACGTCTGGAGAAATCAAAAGGTCTTTTCCACCGCACGCAGTTTGGTGACTGTTTTTTCTGATGAAAAACTTTTCACAGTACAGGCCGAGTTCCATTCCCAAAATCACCGTGTTTTGGCCCATAGTTCCCAAGAAGCATCTGACAAAGGAAGGACCATCAATGAAGTCTCTCACCCTGCCAGCGTCATGGTCTTCGGAGCCATCTGCTCAAATGGCAAAGCATAATTGGTCTTCGTTGATCAGGGAGTCAAAATCAACAAGGAACTTTATATTTCAGAAAATTTAGAGAAGTGCCTTCTTCCTTTGTCCAAAAACACTTAAAAGGACAACACTGAGTTTTCCAGTAGGATGGTACACCCGCTCACAACGCAAAGATCACTCAGGAATGGTGCACAACGCATTTTCCTGCATTCATTCGCAAGGAAGAATGGCCTGCTTCCTCGCCAGACCTGAATCCCTTGGACTACTCCGTGTGGGGGGGGGGGGGTTTTGCAGAGCAAAGTCAATGCTCAACCCCATTCAAGTGTGGCTGCTCTGAATAAGACTTTGCTCAAGGAATGGGACAAATTGTCAGCCGATTACCTGCGTGCCGCAGTTGATGCTTACCCGCGACGTCTTCGGGCTGTCATCCGCAAGCGAGGTGACCGCATGGAACAAGATTAATTTATGTTTTTTGTTATCATTTCAATAAACTTTTTGTTAATTCCCAAGTCTCTTTGATTTTTGGTTCCGGTTTTATAGCCGTTCTGTCGTCTACGGGTAATTAGCGGCCACCGTGTAAAAAGAAATATCTCCAAATATGTAAATACTAAAACAACAAAAATGTTGAGAAACTCGTACTCCACCACACAATCAATGATAATTTAACCATCCAAACAATCGAAGACGTGGATGAGTATGTTCACCTTGGCAGGCTACTCAACCCACGAAATGCGAACCAGAACTGCACAGAAGAAGACAGGCAGCATCAAAAACACCACCGACGCTCTCACATGCCCTCGAATTCGAGCTCAACTTTTCGACACTACCGTTCCTCCCGCGCTCACATACAGATCTGAAGCCTGGATCCTTACACAGACCCTCGCTGAAAGAATCCGTCTGGCGCATGCATCACTAGAAAGAAGATTAATTGGAATGACCCTCACTTTTTTTTTCTCTCTCTCCCTTATTGAAGCTCCCAATCCATTAGGTTAGCCTCGTGAGGGGCCCTATCTAATCCTACTGTCACCCAATATTGTTTAATTCTGTATAAATAAATTCAATTCAATTCAACAACGCCAACGAGAATTACACCGCGAAGACATCCGAAAAATCTCCCAGATCACGGACCCACTTAAACACATCAAAAAGAAAAAATTAGAATGGGCTGGGCATATTATGCGAAGAACTGACTGAAGATGGACGAAACTGTTACGAAAATGGATACCTCGAGATCAAAAACGACCTATCGGACGACCCCCATGAAATGGTCCGACTCACTACGAAGAGAAGTCTCAATATACCGAGGAAATCGACGGACTACATGGACCACCATCGCCCAAGGTCGTAAGGTATGGTTAGCTGTGATCTGCGCCCACACAAGCGAATAACGGATCGACTAAGTAACTAAGTAAGTATGTAAATAATTCCTAAGAATCTCTCAAGTTGCAAAATTAAAAAAAATGGAAATCAATTTAGATTAGACGTTCTGAGTCTCAAGAAAATTGATGGGACGAATCTTGATCTCCGCTATAAATTCGAGATAAGCAAAGAAAAAACTATAAATATATATTCCGAAAAAAGTAGAATTTATGTTGACTTTCGCATACTATAATTTGATATTTTTTCGTGAAAAATATCAAAATATATGTCTAGAAATTTCAGCTGATTTTATATGTAATTACTAGGTGCATAAAAAGAAGCATGGTACATTTATCCAAACCAAACCAAACCAACCGTAGCCAAATGTTTTTTGTCTTTCAGAAAGTTGGGTAAGACTGGAAAATGTATGGTTTTGTGTCTAAAATGCTGAAATTAAAATAATTTAGTTAAAAGTTCAAGGAAGTTACCATACGTTTAGTCCAAAAAGGAAAGAATTTTCCGATCATTACAAACTTCATTAGTTGATATTGGCAAAGAATGCGAAATTGAGCACAGAGCTCAGAATCAGTCATTCTTCGTTCAGAAGAATTGTAAAAAGTGAACTCGGAATGACCCCAAATCGTGTTCAAAAAGATGTGATTCTATCGGAAAGGAACAAGATGGCCCGGATGAAGAAGTGCAAAGCTCTCCTTGCTGGCACGCTCCAAAATGAACATTTGAGGATGCTGTTCACTGACAAAAAATTGCTCACTATCGAAGCCGAATTCAACCCCCAAAATCATAGAGTAGATCATAGAGTACCCGGTAGGACCATCAACAGAGCTTCCCATCCCCAGCAAGTAATGGTTTTTGGAACCATTATTTCTGATGGGAAGATGACGCTCATCTTTGTGGATCCTGGAATGAAAATCAACAAAGAATAATATGTGGAGGAAATTTTGAAGAAGCGTGTGCTTCCATGGACAAAATCCCATTTTGGAAACCTTTAGATATTTCAACAGGATTCTGCTCCGGCTCACAAAGCAAATATCGTCCAGGCCTGGTGTTCAGCAAATTTTCCGCGTTTCATAACAAGTTCTGAATGGCCAGCCTCTACGTGTCACAGTGGATGCATTCCCGAAGAGACTCAAGGATGTCGTCAAACTCAAGGATCATCCCCAGATCTCAATCCGTTCGACTATTCGGTATGGGGAGTTCTTCAATCGAGAGTCCAAGTACGTCCTCATCGCAATTTGGAGTCGTTGAAGAAAAGTTTGGAAGTGGAATGGGCCAAGTTATCACCAGAATACCTTCGTGGATGCATTCCGGAAAAGACTCAAGGATGTCGTGAACAGCAAAGGGAACCGCATCGAACAACTTTAATTTTATATGTTTTATAATCGTTTCAATAAACTATAGCTGAATTTTCAAGTCGATTCGACTATTTTTGTAGAAGAAACGAATCATTATCCCAGAAGAGATCTCTTTTGCAAGTGTTTTAAGTGCCACCCGTCCATCTGGGACATTGAAAAATAGATTGTATAAGAGGAAGACGATAGTGCTCGCGTTCTTCAATAGAATATTTTACAGAGCTCCTCCACAACTAATTCGTTTTTCTGTTTTTTAACCAAATTTCTAATAATACTTTTGAAAATTTTATTGTCTGAAAGGGGAAAAATTTCAGTTTACGAACACTTTTGTCTACTTAAATTCAGGAATAAATAGAAAAGAGAGTATTCCATAGCTACACATTTGCTAAAAGTCATAGAATAACGGTAGGATGACGTATCGTGGTGTCCTTCTGCTTTGTAGTTATTTCCGGCTGAGTGATTTTGGAGCCCCGTAGTTTCTTTATCATTGTCAGTTTTTCATTGAACATTAGCATTACGAATCTGTAAAAATAATTGTTCAGTTGGTACGTGCAGCTTCTGATATTCAAATCGTTTACCCATCAAAGACATGAATAGACTGCCACAAAAAAAGGTGACTAAAAAAGAGCCAAAAGCGATGGTTGGACAGATCCCTGAAAAAAATCAATATGATCTTAAGAAAAAAATAAAATTTTTCTTAATGCTCAAGCTAAAATGGATCTTTTTATTGAAGCTGGCACAACTCTTAAGGTAGAAAGTTTCTGGGCTCTGCACCAATTTTCCAGAGCCATTTTATTTCACTTTTCATTTTCGGGCAGTGTGAAATTATTTTTAATTATTAAATTCTAAGCATCTGAAAGATTAAACGACACGTCCATCTTTAGATATCCTAGTTGAGTCTTAGAGAAACAGAATGGGTGGGTGACTCGCCCAACTTTTCAAGAAAATTGAAGTCTTACTTGAACTTTAAGGTGAAAATAGAGCACACCGAGAATAAAGAATCCTGAAAAACCGTCTGCACAAACATACGCATGTTTCTTCTAGCATTTCTGTAGTTTTCCGAACTGTTACTTGTCTTTTTCTTCTGAAAACGAGCGATTAGCGATGCGAATTTGGTCGTAAATCGATTAATTTTCACTCACCAAGAAGTAAAATCTGATATATGTGAATGCATTTATGACATATGGAATGGCCAAAAGAGCAGCTGCCCATATAAAAAGATCATCGGAGAGGAACTCAACGCCTTCATAAACGAGATGCTCAACGGAGAATAACACATAGTTGGATGCCTTGAATCTATCAATATTTTCACGTACTAAATTTATGATGCGGAACAGATAGAAGAGGAAATGGAATACTAAAGTCGCTTTGTTCCCAAAAAATATATTGTATTTTAATGGGAATAATATAGCAAAGAGTCTGTTGATAGCTAGGTAAATCCCTTGGCCCTGGTTGAACACCAATAAATTGAGACAAGTGGTTATCAAAACTGTCTCGATCATTGGCGAGTAGATGGAAGAACCGCTGAAAGCCAAGTGATGCTATGAATTTTGGTCTCACCACTACTGGTCAAACGGACTTTTTCAATTTTTGCACTTCCAGATTAATTTATTACAGTTTTATGTGGCTGTCAGTTAATGTTTATTATTAATTAACCATTTTTGGGTGGAAATTACTGTTGTACCCAGCCGTCTTTCCCCGCTGATTAATGCGTGGCGGGTACTTATACAGTGCGTTTCAATATTATACGTCCACTCTTGTTTTTGGCCGTAACTTGAGAACCGGTTGAGATATCAATCTAATTTTATTAAAATTGAATTCAGAGCAACAAATTACATCTAGAAAACTATTGTTGAGAAAAAATATTGAAAACTACTCGAGATACAGAGAAAATTCTGAAAATGTGACATTTGCAACCGTTTCAAAATTATACGTCCACTTCAAAGGTATGTCGATCTTGACCTTTGGCGGAGCCGGAAAAGCTTGAATTTAGTTTTGTTTTTTGCTGCCAATGTGAGAAACTTTTTTCATTATGATTTTCCTTGTTTTTCTCCACTTTTCAACATGTCTCGTGGCCATTTGCTCACTGATGCTGAAAAAGCCTTCATCGACGCGTTCAAAACCTCTGGTTGGACCAACAGGGCTATCGCCAAACATCTAAATCGTTCCCACGATTGCATTAATCATTTTGTATCGAACCGGACCCGCAACAATCAACCCAACAAGGCTGGACGTCCTCCAAAACTCAATTCAAGAGCCAAACGATCAATCGTTCGTGTGGCTTCAAACACCATGAAGTCTTGTAATGATATCAAAAAAGAGCTGAATCTTGGAGTGAGCAAGTGTACAATCTGGAGGGCTCTTAAGGATGATCCAAACATCAAAAGAGCAGTCATGCGCCCTGCTCCGAAGCTCACTGACAATCACAAAACTCGCCGTCTCGACTTCGCTCGAAAAAACATGGGAACCAACTGGGATAAGGTATTAAATTTAAAATTATCTATCCAAATTATCTTATCTTTTACAGGTAATTTTTTCGGACGAGAAAAAATTCAATCTTGATGGACCCGACGGATTCAAATCGTACTGGCACGACTTGCGGAAGGATCCAGCCGTTTTTGCCAAAAGGAATTTCGGGGGAGGCAGTTTGATGGTATGGGGAGCATTTGCTTCGGCTGGATACTTGGAGCTCGCTTTCACCACTTGTCGAATGAACTCCACAGACTACCAAGACGTTCTCCAGAACCACCTTATCCCGTTTCGTCGTCGATTCAGTCGCCGCCAGTTCATTTTTCAGCAAGATAATGCTGCAATCCATGTCAGCCGCTCCACTTTGGACTGGTTCCAATCGAAAAACATCGATGTCTTGCCATGGCCAGCTTGCTCTCCAGATCTGAATCCGATGGAAAATGTTTGGGGAGAGCTGGTTCGTCGTCTTTACCGCCATGGAAAGAAGTATGCTAGTATTGGAGAGCTTCGGGATGCGCTGATTGCTGAGTGGAGTCTGCTGGAGCAGGAGTTCAAGACTAAGAGCACCCAATACATCCAAAACCTTATCAAATCGATGCCAAATCGTCTCTTCGATGTCATTGCTGCTAAAGGTTCATCCACAAAGTATTGAAATATTTTTTATTCTCTATTTTAGCATTGATTCTGAGAGTGGACGTATAATTTTGAAACGGTTGCAAATGTCACATTTTCAGAATTTTCTCTGTATCTCGAGTAGTTTTCAATATTTTTTCTCAACAATAGTTTTCTAGATGTAATTTGTTGCTCTGAATTCAATTTTAATAAAATTAGATTGATATCTCAACCGGTTCTCAAGTTACGGCCAAAAACAAGAGTGGACGTATAATATTGAAACGCACTGTATTATACACCAAAACATAGCAGCCGTTACCTGGTGAACCAAATATTTACAGCAAGTTGCAGTGAACAAGTAGTAGCAGTCAACGGTTACTAGCAAACTTTTTAATTATATATTTAATTTTTTCTCTTTTCTCATTCAATATTATATAGGTTGGTCCCTTTTGGGATTTTATCTAGAATTTTGGCCGTAATTTATGTCTTACTTCTATATGAAAAAAAAAATAAATAAATGACTTAGTTGCACGGCAGCTTGCCGCTTCGTGTAAAAATTTACTAGTGCTTTGCGGCAATTTGCCGAATTTCACAGTATCCTGCCGTATGCTTCCCAAAAGTTTTTTAAAGTATTTGACAACACTATCGTCAATCGAAATTTCTGATTTTTTGCTGCAAAGTATGTGTTTCTGCTTGTTTTGAAAGCAAATTAAAGCACACAGAAAACATATTTTTCAGCTATCTTTTTTGAATCCTTTTATTCTTAATTTTAATAAGTTTCAGATGAAGTTCTGAAAACAACATAGCTTTAATTACGCCACGTATTAAACTGCTGTCTGGCATATCTATGAACTTTGGTACAACGATTGGCGGCCCGCATAACATCTTAAGGCATACATAAAAAGTGTGCACGTGATCAGCACGACAGCGTCAGCCCAGAATCTGTCGGCCCAGCTGTTTAAGGACTTCAAGTCTTTTTTATTATTATTTTTATAAAATAATAACCGATCTCTACTAAGTTCGACATTTCGCAGGGAATCATGGCTGGGTGGCGTACTAATCGATTCTGACACCCGCCGATTACATCAACAGCACAAAAAATGTATTCAAAACAGAAAATGCCATCAAACCGCTTGTTTTCTTCTGGTTTCATTGCTCTTTCAATCATAATTGAACCTTAAAGTTGTCTGTCTGGAATCCGGGCATTTTTAAAGCGTTCATGAACCTATTCATTTAATTAGTTAAAAGGTCTTTTTTCGATATTCACGAGTGGCAGAAAATTCGAAAAAATCACCAAAATGGTCTTTTAAAGGCATTGATTGATTGAATTTTTTTTGCATTCGCCAATACCAAAAGATGGTCCATTAAATGACTAGAATAGTTCATCAGAAAATGTATTTTATAAGCCATTGAGCGCATCAAATTTTAAACTTTTTCAGCCTCAACTAGCTGTAAACTTTCCAAACTCACAGCACAATAGCCGGAACAAAAACCATCAAACAAGCTGTCCATAAATTGAAAGCGTTGTTAGCTGATCGAAATAAGCATATCAAATTGAAACCAGTTTTCTGATGCTTCACAGTCGCAATGCAGTGAATAATGGATATATTGGAATAGAGCCCCAGCAGGGAATTCTGAAAATGATCGATTATCGAGCTAAAGCCCGGAAGAGTCTCTTAAAATGAGTTTGGTAATCCGCACTTTTCAAGCCTCTAGGTTTCCAGTCTTGACTTAAACACAGAATTGAAATGATCTTTACCAGAGTTATGATCACGGTGGCCCATAAGCTAGTCCAAGAGTCTGTGATGCTGAAGTCTGCAGTCGAGTTCATATCGTCAATTGTTTCTGTTCATTTAACATTCGCATTTCTGAAATTCTCTTCTCTCAGATTTTCAAAAATGGAAATCAGTTTAGATTAGACGTTCTGAGTTTCAAGAAAATTGAAGGGACAAATCTTGATCTCAGCAATAAATTCGAGATAAGCAAAGAAAAAACTATAAATAAATATTCCGAAAAAAATAGAATTTATGTTGACTTTCGCATACTATAATTTGATCTTTTTTCGTGAAAAATATCAAAATATATGTCTAGAAATTTCAGCTGGTTTTATATGTAATTACTGTAATTAAGTAAGTAACTAAGTAAGTAAGTTACTTACTTACTTACTAAGTAACTAAGTAAGTAAGTAAATAAACACTTTATGGTCAACTCATTTACCACGCTATCACCGCCGCCGAGCAAGTCAAATTAACAAATGTGTATGAAAAATCCATGGCAACAACCAAGACAAAAAATCAGTTCAATCGTCGACACGGAACAACTGAGAAACAATTTTCGATGAGAGACTCTGTTTATGTAAAGGATTACCGTTCTACTACAACGACTTGGATTCCTGGAATCATCATCGGAACTGCTGGTAAAGTGAAGTATACAGGGTGGCCGCTAATTACCCGTACACGGGTTCCGCGCCATGCAGGCAAGCATTGACGCATCAGTGGGGCGGATAAATTCAATTTTTTTTTTTTTATTCATGTATTTTTTACTATTTTCCCAAGTTTCAGCTTCATACGTTTTGTTTTAACGAAATGGCAAGTGCTTCTCCACACCGTGCTACCATTTACCATATGTTCAAATCCGGAATCAGTGGAACAACGATTGCTAAACAGCTCGGAATTCCCCCCCAAACGGTGTATGATGCAATTTCTCGTTTCAAGGAGCTTCGTAGTCAACAGGATCGTCCTGGACGAGGAAAAAAAAAAGTTACTGTGACAACCCCGGAGGTGATTAAGACTGTCAAGATGAGAATCTACAGAAATCCGCATCGAAGCATGAGAAAGATGTCAATTGATATGAAAATCGGACGAACATCGATGAGAAAAATTGTGGAAAACCAGCTCCACATAACTCCATATCGTGTTCGATTCTTGCTGAAGCCAACAAGGAGAAACGTCTGGAGAAAGCAAAAGGTCTTCTCCTCCGCACGCAGACGAATGAGCATTTTTTCTGATGAAAAACTTTTCACAGTACAGGCCGAGATCTATTCCCAAAATCACCGTGTTTTGGCCCATAGTTCCCAATACGCATCTGACAAAGGAAGGACCATCAATCAAGTCTCCCACCCTGCCAGCGTCATGATCTTCGGAGCCATCTGCTCAAATGGCAAAGCATAATTGGTCTTCGTTGATCAGGGAGTCAAAATCAACAAGGAACTTCATATTTCAGCAAATTTAGAGAAGTGCCTTCTTCCTTGGTCCAAAAACACTTCAAAGGACAACACTGGGTTTTCCAGTAGGATGGTACACCTGCTCACACCGCCAAGGTCACTCAGGAGTGGTGCGCAACGCATTTTCCTGCATTCATTCGCAAGAAAGAATGGCCTGCTTCCTCGCCAGACCTGAATTCCTTGGACTACTCCGTGTGGGGGGTCTTGCAGAGCAAGGTCAATGCTCAACCCCATTCAAGTGTGGCTGCTCTGAAGAAGACTTTGCTCAAGGAATGGGACAAATTGTCAGCCGATCACCTGCGTGCCGCAGTTGATGCTTACCCGCGGCGTCTTCGGGCTCTCATCCGCAAGCGAGGTTACCGCATGGAACAAGATTGATTTATGTTTTTTGTTATCATTTCAATCAACTTTTTGTTAATTCCCAAGTCTCTTTGATTTTTGGTTCCGGTTTTATAGCCGTTCTGTCGTCTACGGGTAATTAGCGTCCACCCTGTAAAAAGAAATATCTCCAAATATGTAAATACTAAAACAACAAAAGTGTTGAGAAACTCGTACTCCACCACACAATCAATGATCAATAGTAATAATGTAACCATCCAAACAATCGAAGACGTGGATGAGTATGTTTACCTTGGCACGCAGACCGCTAAACTCACGAAATGAGCTAGAACCAGAACTCCACAGAAGAAGACAGGCAGCTGGGGCAGCGTCCAACAACATCAAAAACACCACCGACGCTCTCGACGCCCTCGAATTCGAGCTCAACTTTTCGACACTACCGTTCCTCCCGCGCTCACATACAGATCTGAAGCCTGGATCCTTACACAGAGCCTCGCTGAAAGAATCCGTCTGGCGCCTGCATCACTAGAAAGAAGATTAATTGGAATGACCCTCACGAAACAACGTCAACGAGACTTACACCGCGAAGACATCCGAAAAATCTCCCAGATCACGGACCCACTTAAACACATCAAAAAGGAAAAATTAGAATGGGCTGGGCATATTATGCGAAGAACTGACTGAAGATGGACGAAACTGTTACGAAAATGGATACCTCGAGATCAAAAACGACCTATCGGACGATCCCCATGAAATGGTCCGACTCACTACGAAGAGAAGTCTCAATATACCGAGGAAATCGACGGACTACATGGACCACCATTGCCCAAGGTCGTAAGTTATGGTTAGCTGTGATCTGCGCCCACACAAGCGAATAACGGATCGACTAAGTAACTAAGTAAGTATGTAAATAATTCCTAAGAATCTCTCAAGTTGCAAAATTAAAAAAAATGGAAATCAATTTAGATTAGACGTTCTGAGTCTCAAGAAAATTGATGGGACGAATCTTGATCTCCGCTATAAATTCGAGATAAGCAAAGAAAAAACTATAAATATTATCGGTTCGCGAGTACGCAAGAAACCGCTTAGAGGTGGGGTTTGGGTCTCGTTAGGAAATTGAAAGAAAGCGCACACACTGCGTTTGTTTTTCTTTTCGAAAATTGAAATCGAATATTGGAATTTTTTTCTATTTATATTTTGCTTCGAAAATCATGTTTTTTTTAAATTAATTTTTATTGTCAAGTTTCTTAAACTGCTTATTAAACTGAATAAAGTATTATTTACCAGAATTTAAATGTTTTTTTTTTCAATATTAGAAGTTTATATTCTTCAAATTAGTATCTTTTCACTTGCAGCTAATTGTTTAAAATATAAATAGAAAAAATTCCAATATTCGATTTCAATTTTCGAAAAGAAAAACAAACGCAGTGTGTGCGCTTTCTTTCAATTTTTAAATTGGCGCGTTTTAACGCGCCAATTTCCTAACGAGACCCAAACCCCATCTCTAAGCGGTTTCTTGCGTACTCGCGAACCGATAATATATATTCCGAAAAAAGTAGAATTTATGTTGACTTTCGCATACTATAATTTGATATTTTTTCGTGATTTTTGTCTTTCAGAAAGTTGGGTAAGACTGGAAAATGTATGGTTTTGTGTCTAAAATGCTGAAATTAAAATAATTTAGTTAAAAGTTCAAGGAAGTTACCATACGTTTAGTCCAAAAAGGAAAGCATTTTCCGATCATTACAAACTTCATTAGTTGATATTGGCAAAGAATGCGAAAGTTGAGCACAGAGCTCAGAATCAGTCATTCTTCGTTCAGAAGAATTGTAAAAAGTGAACTCGGAATGACCCCAAATCGTGTTCAAAAAGATGTGATTCTATCGGAAAGGAACAAGATGGCCCGGATGAAGAAGTGCAAAGCTCTCCATGCTGGCACGCTCCAAAATGAACATTTGAGGATACTGTTCACTGACGAAAAATTGTTCACTATCGAAGCCGAATTCAACCCCCAGAATCATAGAGTAGATCATAGAGTACACGGTAGGGCCATCAACAGAGCTTCCCATCCCCCGCAAGTAATGGTTTTTGGAACCATTATTTCTGATGGGAAGATGCCGCTCATCTTTGTGGATGCTGGAGTGAAAATCAACAAAGAATAATATTTGGAGGAAATTTTGAAGAAGCGTGTGCTTCCATGGACAAAATCCCATTTTGGAAACCTTTAGATAATTCAACAGGATTCTGCTCCGGCTCACAAAGCAAAGATCGTCCAGGCCTGGTGTTCGGCCAATAGTGGATGCATTCCCGAAGAGACTCGTGAACAGCAAAGGGAACCGCATCGAACAACTTTAATTTTATATGTTTTATAATCGTTTCAATAAACTATAGCCGAATTTTCAAGTCGATTCGACTATTTTTGTAGAAGAAACGAATCATTATTCCAGGGGAAAAATTTCAGTCTGCAAACATTTTCTTCTAATTAAATTCAAGAATGAATAGAAAAGAGAGTATTCCATAGCTACACATTTGCTAAAAGTCATTATATAACGGTAGGATGACGTATCGTGGTGTCCCTCTGCTTTGTAGTTACTTCCATCTGAGTGATTTTGGAGCCCCGTAGTTTCTTTATTATTGTCAATTTTTCATTGAACATTAGCATTACGAATCTGTAAAAGGAATTGTTCAGTTGGTACGTGCAGCTTCTGATATTCAAATCGTTTACCCATCAAGGACATGAATTGACTGCCACAAGAAAAGGTGACTAAAAAAGAGCCAAAAGCGATGGTTGGACAGATTCCTGAAAAAATTCAAAATGATCTCAAGAAAAAAAAATAACATTTTTACTAATGCCCAAGCTAGAATAGCTCCTTTTATTGAAGCTGGCAAAACTCTTAAGGTAGAAAGATTCTGGGCTCTGCACCAATTTTCCAAAGTCATTTCATTTCACTTTTCATTTTTGGGCTGGGTGAAAACTTTAATTTTTAAACTCTAAGCGTCTGAAAAATGTCCTATTTGACAGAGCAACAAAACGCGAGGGCCAGTCGCACAACTTTCCATGAGAATTGAAGGCTTACTTGAACTTCAAGGTGAACAAATAGGACGCCGAGAATATAGAGTCCTGAAAAACAGTCTGCACAAACATACGCATGTTTTTTCTAGCATTCTTGTAATTGTCCGAACTGTTACTTGTCTTTTTCTTCTGAAAACGAGCGATTAGCGATGCGAATTTGATCGATTATCGATTAATTTTCACTTACCATAAAGTAAAATCTGATGTATGTGAAGGCATTTATGACATATGGAATGCCCATAAGAGCAACTGCCCATATAAAATGTTCATCGGAGACGAACTCAACGCCTTCATAAATGAGATTCTCAACGGAGAACAACACATAGTTGGATGCCTTGAATCTATCCTTAATTTCAAGTACCAAACTTATAATGCGCTGCAGGTAGAAAAGGAAATGGAATACTAAAGTCGCTTTGATCCCAAAAAATATATTGTATTTTAATGTTAATAATATAGCAAAGAGTCTGTTGATAGCTAGGTAAATCCCTTGGCCCTGGTTGAACATCAATAAATTGAGACAAGTGGTTATCAAAACTGTCTCAATCATTGGCGAGTAGATGGAAAAGCCGCTGAAAGCCAAGTGATGATATGACTTCTGACATTACCACTACTGGTCAAATGGACTTTTTCAAGTTTTTCAAGTTATAGCTAGGTGGCGTGCTAATAGATTCTGACACCCACTGATTACATCAACAGCACAAAAAATGTATTCAAAACAGAAAATGCCATCAAACCGCTTGTTTTCTTCTGAATTCATTGCTCTTTCAGTCATAATTGAACTTTAAAGTTTATCTGGAATCCGGGCATTTTCAAATCATTCATGAACCTATTCATTTAATTAATTAAAGGGTCTTTTTTCTGATATTCACGAGTGGCAGAAAATTTGAAAACATCACCAAAATGGTATTTTAAAGACATTGATTGTTGGAATTTTTTTGCATTCGCCAATAACAAAAGATGGTCACTTAAATGATTAGAATAGTTCATCAGAAAATGTATTTTATAAGCCATTGAGCGCATCAAATTTTAAACTTTTTCAGCCTTAACTAGCTGTAAACTTTCCAAACTCACATCACAATAGCCGGAACAAAAACCATCAAAAAAGATACCAATAAAACCAAAGCATTGTTGGCTGATCGAAATAAACATATCAAATTGAAACCAGTTTTCTGATGCTTCACAGTCGCAATGCAGTGAATAATGGATATATTGGAATAGAGCCCCAGCAGAGAATACTGAAAATGATCCATTATCGAGCTAAAGTGCGGAGGAGTCTCTTGAAATGAGTTTTGTAATCCGCACTTTTCAAGCCTCTAGGTTTCCAGTCTTGACTTAAACACAGAATTGAAATGATCTTTACCAGAGTTATGATCACTGCGGCCCATAAGCTAGTCCAAGAGTTTGTGATGCTGAAGTCTGCAGTCGAGTTCATATCGTCAGTTGTTTCTGTTCATTTAACAATCGCATTTCTGCAACTCACTCAGGTTGGAAAACTAAAAAATGGAAATCAATTTAAATTAGACGTTCTGAGTTTCAAGATAATTGAAGGGACGAATTATATCTCCGCAACAAATTCGAGATAAGCACAGAAAAAACTATAAATATAAATTCCGAAAAAGATAAAATGTATTTTTTCTTTCTCTAACTAGAATTTGCTCTTTTTCGTGAAAAATACCAAAAAGAAATGTCTCCAAATCAATACTATCAAAACAAAAGTGTTGAGAAACACGTGCGCCAAAAAAAAATTAGGATGGGCTGGGCATATAATGCGAAGACCTGACGGAAGATGGACGAAACTGTTACAAAAATGGATTCCTCGGGACAAAAAACGACCTGTAGGACGACCCGCCATGCGATGGTCTGATTCACTACAAAAAGAAGTCTCAATATACCGAGAAAATCGACGGACTACATGGACCACCATCGCCGAAGGCTGTAAGTTATGGTTAGCTGTGATCCGCGCCCACACAAGCGAATAACGGATCGACTAAGTAACTAAGTAAGTAAGTAACATTTAACATTCACATTTCTAAGAATCTCTCAAGTTGCAAAATTTAAAAAAATGGAAATCAATTTAGATTAGACGTTCTGAGTCTCAAGAAAATTGAAGGGACGAATCTTGACATCCGCAATGAATTCGAGATAAGCAAAGATTAAAAAAACCATAAATATAAATTCCGAAAAAAGTAGAACTCATTTTGTCTCTCTCAAACTTTCTCAATAAAATTTGCTCTTTTTCGTGAAAAATATCAAAATAAATTTCTAGAAATTTCAGCTGATTTTATATGTAATTACTAGGTGCATAAAAAGAAGAAGGGTACATTTATCCAAACCAAACCAAACCGGCCGGTAGTCAACATTTGTTTGTCTTTGTTGTTGTTGTTGGCTAAGGCTGGAAAATGTATAGTTTTGTGTCTAAAATGCTTAAATTAAAAGGATTTAGTTTAAAGTTCAACGAAGTTATCATACTCCAAAAAAAAAGAATTTTCCGAACATTACAAACTTCTTTAGTTAATATTGGCAAAGAATCCGCCGAATTCCCAACATTCACACATTGTCGAAATGCTTTTCTTCTGCCATCATTGCTAGCGTGGTTCGGGAGCCGCAATGTACTTTCAATTTTGCACCGGCGGCTTCTGAAAAGAAAGCAGTGGGTGGCGTCGCCCTGCTCATAATAAGCAGATACCTCCGCTAATTAGTTGGTTTGTTTAGGGTCCGTCTTGTCAACTTACTTCTACAGTTACTCAGCCTCTACGTGGCGTAGAAGATCAACAACTGATTTTCTCCTACATATCCGGAGAAAATCGGCATCCCGGCCGAATTTCAGTTGGGTAATGGGCATACGTGTCATATCGGGTCGGAGGTTGCGCCCAATACTCTCTGTTATCTGATAGCTCTAGTTTTGGCTTAGAAGGCCATAATAGAGTGTACAGGCAAGCAAAAATTGCTGCAAACAACAACCAAAACTGCATTTTTTCAGATTGCGTCACTTCGATGTGGAGCAACGAATGATTTTTTCTCTGAAAGAGATCAGGACTGGGGAAGGTGGAAATCCATTGAACTAAGAAAAATTAACATTTTTCAAACAACACTGTTAATTTCAAGGAAAGTTCATGAACGGAACCCAGTAAGGCTTCCATTTGTCCGAAATTTTGGCCGTCTTGCCTCGTCTTCGTTTTCGTCTTGAATTTGTGTTGAATATGTTTCAATTAATATTTTGCCAAATTTTCTAATCGCTAGCTCAATTTTTACAGAAATGGTATCCAATTTGGTATAACGAGGCACCATCATTGAAAAGGCAAAAAGAGGGCAGAGTGCAAGTACCATCGGCAAAGCTCTTGGGATTGCTCGACAAACCGTTTGGAGAACGATTAAACGGTATAGAGAGCTCAACACACTCAGCAACCGTCCCAGAAGCGGAAGACCAAGAAGTTTTGTCACTCAACAAAGGGAGCCGTATCGGACAACTTTAATTGCATGTTTTATAATCGTTTAAATAAACTATCGTTTCAATAAGCTGAATTTTCAAGTCGATTCGACTATTTTTGTAGAAGGTACAGCACTTTGAATGTGTCACCATAATTTTGGCGCACACTGTAGATGAAAAGCGCAAACGTCATGGCAAGACCCCGAAACGAATCATTATCCCAGAAGATCTCTAAAGAAGTGAGCAGTGTTGCCGTTTCGCAAATGTTTTTAATAGCCACCCGCCCATCTGAGACACGGGAAAATAGAGATACGAGGAAAACGATAGTGCTCGCGTTCTTCAATAGAATGATTTACCGAGCTCCTCCAAAACTGATTCGTTTTTCTGTTTTTTAACCAAATTTCTAATAATACTTTTGAAGATTTTACTGTCTGAAAGAGAAACAATTTCAATTTGCGAACATTTTTGTCTACTTAAATTCAAGAATAAATAGAAAATGGAGTATTCCAGAGCTACACATTTGCTAAAAGTCATACAATAACGGTAGGATGACGTATCGGTGTTTCCTTCTGCTTTGTAGTTAATTCCATCTGAGTGATTTTAGAGCCCCGTAGTTTCTTTATTATTGTCAGTTTTTCATTGAACATTAGCATTACGAATCTGTAAAAATAATTGTTCAGTTGGTACGTGCAGCTTCTGATATTCAAATCGTTTACCCATCAAAGACATGAATAGACTGCCACAAGAAAAGTTGACTAAAAAAGAGCCACAAGCGATGGTTGGACAGATTCCTGAACATATTCAATATGATCTCAAGAAAAAAAGAAAATTCATCATAACAATAAGGCTCAAGCTAGAATGGCTCCTTTTATTAAAGCTGTCACAACTCATATAGTAGAAAGTTTCTGGGCTCTGCACCAATTTTCCAAAGTCATTTTATTTCACTTTTCGTTTCCGGGCAGTGTGAAATTATTTTTATTTATTAAATTTTGAGCATCTGAAAAATTAAACGACGTGTCCATTTTTAGATGTGCTAGTTGAGTCCTAGTGAAACAGAATGCGTGGCCCAGTCGCACAACTTTCCATGAAAATTGAAGTCTTACTTGAACTTTAAGGTGAAAATAGAGCACACCGAGAATAAAGAATCCTGAAAAACCGTCTGCACAAACATACGCATGTTTTTTCTAGCATTCTTGTGATTGTCCGAACTGTTACTAGTCTTTTTCTTCTGAAAACGAGCGATTAGCGATGCGAATTTGATCGATTGTCGATTAATTTTCACTTACCATAGAGTAAAATCTGATGTATGTGAATGCATTTATAACATATGGAACGGCAAAAAGACCAACTGCCCATATAAAAAGATCATCGGAGAGGAACTCAACGCCTTCATAAACGAGATGCTCAACGGAGAATAACGCATAGTTGGATGCCTTGAATCTATCCATATTTTCACGTACCAAATTTATGATGCGCACCAGATAGAAGACGAAATGAAATGCAAAAGTCGCTTTGATCCCAAAAAATATATTGTACTTTAATGGGAATAATATAGCAAAGAGTCTGTTGATAGCTAGGTAAATCCCTTGAAACTGGTTGAACACCAATAAATTGAGACAAGTGGTTATCAAAACTGTCTCGATCATTGGCTGGTAGAGGGAAAAACCGCTGAAAGCCAAGTGATGCTATGAATTCTAACATTACCACTACTGGTCAAACGGACTTTTTCAAGTTCTGCACTTCCAGTTGTAATACAGTTTTAAATGTCTGCCAGTTAATATTTGTAAAAAATTAATCATTTTATAATCGCCCACACCCTCCCCCATTTGTGCGGAAATTACAGTTTACCCCGCTCTTTTTCTTGTGTTTGTGAGTGGCTATAATATACATATCATAATGATATTACTTGTAAGGTAACCCGAAAAAGCAATGACGTTTAAAGCATGAATTGATTGAATTTACTTGCATTCGCCAACAACAAAAGATGGTCTATTAAATGACTAGAATAGTTCATCAGAACATATATTTTATAAGCCATTGAGCACATCAAAATTTGAACTTTCCCAGCATTAATTAGCTGCAATTTTCCAAACTCACAGCACAATAGCCGGAACAAAAACCATCAAACAAGCTGTCCATAAAACAAAGGCGTTGTTTGCTGATCGAAATAAGCATATCAAATTGAAACCAGTTTTCTGATGCTTCACAGTCGCAATGCAGTGAATAATGGATATATTGGAATAGAGCCCCAGCAGGGAATTCTGAAAATGAACGATTATTGAGCAAAAGTCCGGGGAAGCGTTTTAAAATGAGTTTTGTAACCCGCATTTTTCAAGCTTCTAGGTTTCCAGTCTTGACTTAAACACAGAATTGAAATGATCTTTACCAGAGTTATGATCACGGTGGCCCATAAGCTAGTCCAAGAGTTTGTGATGCTGAAGTCTGCAGTCGAGTTCATATCGTCAATTGTTATAACATTATAACATTCGCATTTCTGAAACTCACTCAGGTTGGAAAAACTAAAAAATGGAAATCAATTTAGATTAGACGTTCTGAGTCTCAAGAAAATTGAAGGGACGAATCTTGACATCCGCAATGAATTCGAGATAAGCAAAGATTAAAAAAACCATAAATATAAATTCCGAAAAAAGTAGAACTCATTTTGTCTCTCTCAAACTTTCTCAATAAAATTTGCTCTTTTTTCGTGAAAAATATCAAAATAAATGTCTAGAAATTTCAGCTGATTTTATATGTAATTACTACGTTCATAAAAAGAAGTGTAGATTTAGGTGACCAACATTCGTTTGTTTTTCAGAAAGTTGGCAAAGGCTGGAAAATTTATAGTTTTGTGTCTAAAATGCTTAAATTTAAAAAATTTAGTTCAAAGTTCAAGGAAGTTACCATACGTTTCCTCCAAAAAGAAAAGAATTTTCCGAATATTACAAACTTCTTTAGTTGATATTGGCAAAGAATCCGCCGAATTCCCAACATTCACACATTGTCAAAATGCTTTTCTTCTGCCATCATTGCTAGCGTGGTTCGGGAGCCGCAATGTACTTTGCAATGTACTTTCAATTTTGCACCGGCGGCTTCTGAAAAGAAAGCAGTGGGTGGCGTCGCCCTGCTCATAATAAGCAGATACCTCCGCTAATTAGTTGGTTTGTTTAGGGTTCGTCTTGTGAACTTACTTCTACAATTACTCAGCCTCTACGTGGCGTAGAAGATCAACAACTGATTTTCTCCTACATATCCGAAGAAGATCGGCATCCCGGCCGAATCTCAGTTGGGTAATGGGTATACGTGTCATATCGGGTCGGAAGTAGCGCCCAATACTCTCTGTTACCGATATTTCTAGTTTTGGCTTAGCAGGCCATAATAGAGTGAACAAGCAAGCAAAAATTGCTGCAAACAGCAACCAAAACTGACTAAGCCATATCGCAAGGCATGGTTAGCTGTGATTCGCGCCCACACAGGCGATATACGGATCGACTAAGAGAATTTACGGATCGACAAGACTAACCCTTTTATGTAACACTTTTTCATCATAAAATTAAATAGATTGGAGTTGAATCAAAGCGAATTGAATCAAGAAAGCTCACGTTATACTGCGCTCCTCCAGAACTGAATAATTGGCGGTATGTGAAATCGGAACAAAAAGAGAATAGAACTCGTAGGAAATCAGAAACCGATGGAAATGAAACTGTTAAAAAAGAATACTGTACTGAATTGGAAATGATAGGGAATTAGAACTGTTTTAAAGTAAAACCGCATGGAAGCGGGACTGTGTGGAATTGGAACTATGCTCAATGGAGCGCGTTTGCTTTACCAAAAGTATTTTTAGTTGATTTATCGCTGAGAAAAGTAAAAACTTCACAAAATTGTTGTTTTTTTCACATTTTTGTTCAATTTTGAAGTCTAATCACCGATTACTATTCAATCTTGCTATTTTTTTTTACTTTTTTTCTATTTTTCAAAGGTGATTTGATCTTAAAAATGACTTTAAGAAGATATTATATTTTATGTTTCTAGGAAAAGCACATTGCAATTTTTCATCAGATTAATACAAAAAATACATCAAACGATAGAATAAAACAATAAAAGATAATCAAAAAAAAATTAAAAAGATTAACAATATATTCAAGGTTTAGCCGCGACTACCATCCAAATACGGAATAGACGGTGGAGTTGGATTGTTCTGGAGGCACTAGATGACTCGCTTGTCTTTCAGGATATTTTGGAACGTGCGAGATTCGTTGACCTAAAAATTCCACAAATTCAACTAAAAATTGAGAAAAAAAGTAAAAAAAATAGCAAAATTGAATAGTAATCGGTGATTAGAATTCAAAATTGAACAAAAATTTGAAAAAAGATTTTGTGAAGTTTTTACTTTTCTCAGGGATAAATCAACCAAGGCTGGGAAATCGCCGGCGTTTAGCCGTTCTCGCGGGCAGCCGAAAAATGCCGGCAAAAAACGGCTGGCAGCCGTCGCCGTCTTTTTTCGGCTGGCATTTTTTATTCATCAATATGAGTAATATTCCGAATAGTTGGAAGCTCTCTTAATCCGACAGTTATTTTATTGAAAATTAGATGCAAAAAAATTTATTTTTATATTTGAGAATTTTAACAAAAAAATGGAAAAAAAGAAGGGAGGAAAATTAATGAATGATAGTCTTATCTAACCGCAGGAAAACTAAACTAAATAAAAATATTCCACAAAACAAATCTAAATGTGATTTGTTACCACATTTTGGTCATCAGGGCATTCTTTGATTATCATTTGATTATTCGAACAGCTGGAAGCTCTTTTAATCCGACAGTTATTTTCATGAAAATTAGATGCAAAAATAAAAATTATTTGAAACGAAAAATTTTTATTTAATATTTGAGAATTTTAACAAATAAAAAAATGGAAAAAAAGAAGGGAGGCAAATTAATGAATGATAGTCTCGTCTAACCGCAGGAAAACTAAACCAAATGAAAATATTGAACAAAACAAATTTAAATGTGATTTGTTACCACATTTTGATCTTCAGGGCATTCTTTCATTATCATTAAATTTTCAAGAAATTTCGGGCTCAACGAGAGTCTGTTCGAAGAATGATCTCTCGACATCCGCCTCAGTGGTGGCCACTGGCCACTCCAAATACTTTCCAAGCAATACTTGTCAGTTTGGGATAAACAGTTTTCACAAGGGGCCAATATAGAAGAGGTTCACACTGGCGCGAGTCTCTTTCATAAAAACTACATTCATCTTGTAAAGTGGAAAAAGATGGAAAAACTGTAGGTTGTAAGCTTCTTTCTACAAACGATGCCGAGCGTTTTGGGATTGACTACTGTAAACCAGGTAAACGATCTTTGACTGAAATTGAGGCTAGTTTTTCTATTTCGCTTCCAACGATTTCTAACACATTTAATTCAATCTGTAAACATGAAAAATTTTAAAAATTACGAAGCGCCAGTGAAATACTTGATGCTGATCGAATTTCGGCTGAAGGTTCATTAGATTCTTAGCAGTTGGTGATAGGCAAACAGAAACGAAGTGTATTACAGAAAGGTTTTCGATTTGTTTTCGCATAGCAATCTTTCCAAATTCAAGAATAACTAGCATATTGTTCTGAAAACATAAAAACATTTTATACCACATGTAGTGTCAGAATATACTGAAGCCAGAAGACCGAGCTCATCGAATTCATCAAGAATTGACAGATATAGTGGAATGACATGGTGAACAGTAACTGCATTACTCTGAAAATTCATAATTTTCCAAATCTAAAAATAAATCTACCTGAAAGTGCTTATTACACTTTCTCAAAAGAGAAGTGGCTTTACATAAATCTTTATAAATCTGAAATCTGAAAATAAAAAAATTGCAAAAATCTCTAAAAATGACCAAAAACCATTGACTCCCCAACTAAGATAGCGGCGAAAAAGAAAGGTTTACGCTCAAATGCAGACTACACAGTTTCTCTGCTTACCGTACACCGCGATAAAAAACAAGCCGCCGTCGGCGGCGACGGCTTTTTTCGGCTCCGCCGTTCGCCGGCGAAAAGCCGAAATTTTTTCAATTCCACACAGTCCCGTTTCCATGCGGTTTTACTTTAAAACAGTTCTAATTCCCTATCAGTTCCAATTCAATACAGTTTTCTTTTTTAACATTTTTATTTTTATCATGTTCTGATTTTCTACGAGTTCTATTATCTTTTTGTTCCGATTTTACATACCGCCGAATAATTAAATCAAGACATAGACATTTGTGAAAGAAAGAAATCAACGAAATCAAGATAAATGCAGGCCCACGGCAGATTTGCCTTTATCAGCAACCTCGACAGCTCAGATTTGGGTATTTTTTGGATTCTTTTTTTCAGATTGCGTCACTTCGATGTGGATCAACGAATGAATTTTTTTTTCTGAAAGAGATCAGGACTAGGGAAGGTGGAAATCCATTGAATTAAGAAAAATTGGCATTCTTCAAACAATATTGTCAATTCCAAAGAAAGTTGATGGACGTGATCCTGCGGTAAGGCTTCCATTTGGGCGAAATTTCGGCCGTCTCGTTTCGTCTGCGTCTTCGTTTTGAATTCGTCCGACTTGCGTGAGTCTTGCGTTTATTGCGTAGGACGAATGCAAGACGAATGACGAAAGGAAAGACAAAATTTTGTCTTCGTCTTTCGTAGAAACCTTACCATGCGGTGGCAGTCTTATTTTCCATAATGAAGAATTATTTTGAGTGAGTTTAGTAAAAAAAAATCTGAATTTTCATAATGAATTGCGTCAACTTTCTTTAAAAATAGTTTGAACTGTGTTAAATACTGAATATTGGAATTTTTTATATAAATTAATTTCACTTTTTCTATAATTCAGCGTAGAAAAAAAGTCACACTTTCTCCAAAATAAAGAAAATTGTGTTTAATAGACTTTCAATTATGCGCTGTGTGCGCACCAGATGAGCAGTCAAGAAAAACTTGAAAGCTCATAGTTGTTCTCGTTTCACATATCATTTGTGATTGACACGCGCTATTGTTTTAATAATTTTTATTCGCAATAAGTATATTTTTTTATCTTTAAAGAGCACGTGGGGTCACTATCATACAATATTCACTATTATCGATTATTATATTCAGTTTCTATTTTATTAAGCATTTCAATAAAAGGTATATCTTTTCCTCTATTCTTAAAAACAGAAGAGACAATTTTCAGAAGCAAAAATGTTCAATATCGAAATTGAAATTCACAATTTAAAACTGAAACAGAATCAGACTCTAACGAAAGTGATCTTGTTCGCCGTCTTAGCCGCTGTGACATGTAGTGAGCCGATTTGAGCAATAGTGCCGCATTCCGTTTTGAAGGATTTCAGGCTCACATATAGAAAATAGTCTTCAGGATTCAAGAAATTATCGTCAGATCGAGGTAGTGAAAAGGACCATAAATTCCAATATAATTCCTAAATTATCCAACGGAGATGAGAACACCGCTTGCAAGGTGAAATGCATACATAGGAAGCGCCGTTCGACTGAATTTCGTTTTCAGAAATCCTTGATAAAATTAAATTATACGGGATGTGCCGGGTTTTGCTCGAAATTGAGGGACCGTTTGGAGAAAACGCCGAGTGGGTAGGTTATCGAAAAAAACATTTTAACGTTTGCGGCTTTTAAAATTAAAAAAAAAGCGGATTTCCCTCCGCTGTTTCTTCTCTTCTGTGCCTGCTTTGTCTCAACTTATTACCTACTTCGAGAAATTCATAGAACTCGCCGAGATTGGCAGTTCTTCTCATTTTCATGAAATCATTTCTAACCTGAAGAAAGATATCAGTCGGGCCGTGATTGTCCCGAATCACAAGAATAGCCACCCGGACCAGTCTCAGCTAGCTAACTCGACATTTTGGTAAACAAAAAAAGCAATTATGCTGAGAACAATGGAAAAGGGATGTGAGCGGATAAACCAATAAGCTTTCCAGCAGATTTCAGCTCAGCAGATTGATGAAAGCTGCAATGCCGTTATCAAAAATATATAAATGAGCAAACCAATTTTGAGATATGGTTGCGGCAGTTTTTCAATTTAAAACTGTATATACTAACTATTCAAGCATATTTGGATACATTTTGACGGAGATACGGAGAAGAATGAAGAAATTCTCCGTATGAAGTTTGGGCACAAAGAAAATATGGAACATTTTAGTTTTCTTAGCTTTGACCACTTTCTTCTTCCACCGAATTAAGACATTTGAGCGAAACTTCGGCCGTCTCGTCTTCGTCTTGAATTCGTCTGACTTGTGCTAGTCTTGCGTTTATTGCGTAAGACGAATAACGTGGGGACGAATGACGAGAAGAAAGACGACTTTTTGTCTTCGTCTTTCGTGGAAGCCTTACACCGAATGCGCTGGTGGCCGCTAAATTAGTTGGGGGGGGGGACTTTGATTTTTTGATGTTTGTTTCTGAAAATGTTATTAGACATACTCGACTAATAATTGATAATGATAAATGGTAATTAAAAGAATTTTTATTAAAAACGACATGAAAAACCGAGAATCGTCGTCAAATTTGATGCAAAGTCTGCGAATGCGGAAAAAACCCAATATTTTACGCGCAAACTCCGATCGACCCGGTTTTCCGCAATAAAGCGCGCTTGCAAGTCGAAAAGCCATTGACTTCCCACCCCCTCCCAACCAGGATAGTGTCGCGCTTGCTTTACACGCCCACAGCTAAACATGCGCAAACTTACCGAATCTCTGGGCATCTGTCAACTAGCTGTTCATTTCTGCGCAATAGCTGCTCTAAGGATTCCACGAAAGAAGAAGACAAAAAGTCGTCTTCGTTCGTTTTTCAGTTCGTCTTAAATTCGTCCTACGCAATTAAAACGATGCCAACACTGCGTTAGAAGAATTAAAGACGAAGAAAAAGACGAGACGAAGACGAAAATGAAACGAGATGGCCGAAATTTCACAAAATAAGGTTTTCCTAGTCACCATCCTTCCAAGCCATGTGACAACGTTTTTCCACCGCTTGAATCGCTCTCTTTGATCTAAGTCTTCCACGAACGACGAAATAAGACCGTCTCGTCTCTTTTTCGTCTTCGTCTGATGCAGAGATAGACATTGTGTTTGTACACATGCATTTTAACTGACGACGTAAGACGAACGCAAGACGAATTGAAAGACGAACGAAGACGATGCGAAAAGATTCCACGAAAGACGACCGATTTGTTTCGTATTTCGTGGAAGTGATCAAAGTAGATCACTGAAGCTGCATTCAGTCCAAACCTTGCTGAAAATATGAAAATATTTAGTTAAAATTTTTGAACGGTTTTATTAAAATACAGCAAATATGGGTTCCCTTTGCTCACCGAAGTTTTCCAGATTCTCTTTTCGAAACACCAATATAATGCTTCTTGTACTTCTTGTCGTTGCAATTTTTGGAGGTGTTTTCATCAACATTGTTCATTACTACCAACTGAAACCACAGGAGTCTTCGTCTTCACATTTCTTTGGTGATAATTACAACATGAAGAAAAAGGGGTCTCGCAAAGCTGCGAAAATGAAAAATTTAAAACCAACTGGAAGCATTTTATTGGAGCCCACTATTGGGTCCGCAGAGGTTAAACATGCTCAATTAATTATTCGCTCATTCGTTTTCTTCTAGCAATGTGAACCCGACATAACAGGAAATGCCGCAACAGCGGCTCTAGCAAGAAAAGCGATAGCCATGCATATAGAGATGCAGATGTTGAGAGAACACGTGGAAAAACTGAAAAAACAGCATAAATCTGATACCAGTATCAGCAAGTTCAAAAAGAAAGGTGCCATATATATTCCAGCAGATCCTGATGTAAGTTTGATGTGCAATCAGAGCCGGAAATCCAGTAGGCGACGGCTACCTGAGTGCTTTTTCGTTGTTTCTTTTACAAAATTAAAGAAAATTTATTAATAAGGAAGTTAATCGCTGTTTTGGTTCGCGGTACTACACTAATGGGGTTATTCATGAAAAGCACGAAAATCATTTTAATGCAAAAAAATGCATTTTTTTTGCATTAAAATGCAATCGTGAATAACATTAAAGTGGCATTTTTTGCATTAAAATGCTTTTCGTGCTTTTCATGAATAACCCCATAAGCAAAAATATCGTTAAAACCAATTTTTTATATTTATATATTTTTTTATATTGATTTAATACTGGCCATTAAGAATACGCGCGAGTGTTTTTTTTGGGATAAATTCGCTGAAAACAGATATTTTGTGGTAAAAATTCTACTGTAGTCGCGGAACACCCTCACGGCAACTTGCACGGCATTGCAATGATGCAAATTCATTTTCTACTTTTTTTTTTCATTTTTGAGTGTTTCTATTTATTTTCAGTTTTTGATTCAGAAGTTTTGTAAAACGAGTATGATTCCGCATTTTTTAGTAATGGTTAGACCTATTGGAAGGAAATCACTCACTGTAGACCTACGAGAAGCCATCATCGTCTGCTGGAAACGAGGTGGTTCCACAGTTGACTTGGCTCATCAGTTCAATCGATCTCAAAGTCAGATTCGTCGCGTTTTGAAAAAATACCAAGAAGATGTAAGTGCTTTTTACCTTTGAAAAACTATTACTTCACGTTTAGGGACAAGTTGTTGATCGTAAATCGCCGGGAAGACCCCGCATTACCTCCAGGAGCGTTGATCGAACCATCCTGCTCGCGGCTCGAGAGGATCCTAGAAGGACTTCTACTGAGATTCAGATGATTGTCACTTCTACAATGGAGCCCGTGCCTTCAAGGAGAACTATTAGACGGCGTCTCCAAGAAAATGATCTCCACGGACGCCGTCTTGTGAAGAAACCGCTGGTCAGTTTGAAGAATCGAAAAGCACGTGTAGCGTAGGCAAAGGCACACCTGAAGCGAAACACGTCTGGAGTGACGAATCTAAGCTAAACTTATTTGGTACGAACGGAATTCAATGGGTCCGTCGTGCAGTTGGAGACTCTCGACCTTCGTTTTTCAACAAGAGAACGACCGAAAGCACACCTCGAAGCATTGTGCAAGAACTGCAATCAAAAAGTTCGCTCAACTTGAAGCAACTTGGGCGAGCATACCATTCACAATCAAGGGGTACCCAACGGAAAATTAAACATTTTGAAATAATATTTTAATTAGATATTTTGAAGTTTTTGTTTCCTAACACTGTTTAAAAAAGTTACAAAAGTGCATTTTTCACGATTCTCTCAAACTTTACATATTTTTCCAAAACAGTCCAAATTTACGTGCTGCAACTTACTAAATACGTTACTCAGGCCAGTTTTAACACTGCCAGAAAAATTTAGACCGGTGGCAGCAGTTTCAGCGAAGTTATCCCAAAAAAAGCGCCTGCGCGCGTTCGCATAGCTTTATCATTTTACATCTTATTAAGAATAAGGGAAACATTGATGAGAACGAGACGGTCGTGTTGGTCAATATTTTCAATTACATCGTACTGAAACGATGATTTATTCCACTAATATTACACATTCTAATTGCTCGGTTTTACGTTTCAGATACCAGCTGCACCTGTTCTCCCAGACAACATCATATTGGACAAGGTTACGTACGACCCAACGGGAAACGAGCTTTACGACATCGGCTCTGACGTTGATGACATTGAGTTGGAGCCTAGTTCGTTCCTATTGTCCAGTGAGGTCGACAAAACGGATACTCTGACTGTGTCAAAAAAAGTATCAGTAACTGGCAAGAAGAAATCGAAAAGCAACGGGGATAAGCTTTTAAAAAAGGGCGATGACAAAGAAGCAAAGCACGAAACTCCTGAGAAGAAATCGAAAAGCAGCGGGGATAAGGTTTTAAAAAAGGGCGATGACAAAGAAGCAAAGCACGAAACTCCTGAGAAGAAATCTGACAAAAAACCAAATATGGAAAAAACGGATAAAACCCAAAGAAGCCGAAGTCAAAAGTCGAGCACGTCAAAAAAATCGAAAAAGTCCAATAAAATCATCCGTATGAAGGAATTAAAGGAGACTTAACTTTTTGTGATTTTACTATTCTGTGTGTTTGGTGCAATGAATAGTATCAAAATCATTGTTTATGTATTTTAAAAAGTAAAACCAAATGTATGAACAAGAGTTGATAGAAATTTTTCAGGAAAAAGACAATCGAGGACTATGTTATCATATCACAGGAAAAGGACGGTTTCAGATGTGATAAGGAGCGCTCGAAATAGTTTAAAAATTTTAGAACACAAATATTCGAATGCATGTTCAGAAATATGAGATCTTTGTGCGGATTTAGAACATTTCTGGGACAATATCTGAAAAATTCAAAATAGGGAGCTATAGAACTAAGTGTACATTTGACGAAGTCGAGTAGATAAAAAAACATTATGGCGCTTTATCAGAAATATAGACAAGAATGGAATATAGTCAGTTCACTTTCTAGTGCTTCGGTAGGTCTTTGGTGGCAATGGCGGCGGTGGGGTATTCACAAAAATCGATGGTGAAGTTGGATCGTCGAAAGGATCTGAAGAAGACGTTGGGCTGCTATTGTTGTGGCGGCTAAAATAATATTATTTATTTCTGAATCAAAACAATTTCTCGAATTCAGACTCACCCTGATTTTGGTGGTAGTGGAGGTGGTGCTCTGAACACTGTGGATCCTCTCGGTGGAGGAAGTGCTGGTGGGAGAGGCACCGAAAGGCGTACGGTAGGAGAATGAGAATCTTCCCTGTAAACTTGACTCTTTTGTAAACATTAATTAGAAACTTTTTTACCGATCGAAGATAACTCTCAGCTGCTCCTGGTTTTCTTTAGTTGCCGAAGTGCTAGGCGATGAAATGGAGGCATCAGATGGTGCGGATGGACGGGGAGGAAGTGGAGGTGGTGCGACTTCGTAGACGACAGGGAACTGGAAAGCTGACGGCGAATTATCTGAATAGATTACATTTAATATTTTTTTCGTATCAAATACTATGGAAAAATATTTAGATTGGTTATTTCTCAATGAAAATGGAAGCAAAAAATAAACCATTGAGAAACCAAGGAAGTCATTTGATAAGATACAAAAACAGGTATTTGAGTCTGCTGTAGGCAATTGTATTCGAAAAGAAGAAGTGACCAACCTTTTGAAGGAGTCAATGGAGACTTGGCCAATGGGGACATTGGTGGAGGCATTCGTCTAGGATGAAGCTTTGGAGCTGGTCCAACAGAAGAGCTCGGAGTCGTTGAAATACTCGTTGGACTTGAAGCTGTGCTCATCATTCCGGAAGATTTTGGTGCTGGAGGCATTGGAGCTTGAGTGGTCGGTGGCAGCGATGCGTTACTCTGCGCGTTGGATCGAGAACGTGGAAGAAGTGGAGGTGGTTGGAGAGCAGCTGAACACCAAGTCATGGTTTTTATATTGAATTGTAATGATGTCAAATGAAACTTTTTGCGGGGATGGTTTTAATTGAAAGGCTGTCAGTGGGCGGGCATACTAGAACTACTGAAAATGGGCGGAGTCGCGGACCTTTAGATTCTGGCGAAGGTGAAGACGGTCCAGAACTGCTTCCATTCCGTTTTCGGAATAAAAAATTCATTAAGGAAAAAACGTAATTTCTTCGTTTTTGCAAACAAGGAAGAAATAGCAGAAAAACGTAAAATAAACTAGTGATGGAAGATGTGGTGAGAAGGAAACGGTATCAGGACTGAACTGATCGCGTTCCCATCGTCCCTTGGGCATACACACCAATCATAAATGTTATCGCTTCTATATTTTCTCTATGCCTCGAAAGGAAAAAGTTCATCGAAATGGACGAAAAAAACAAGAGGAGGTTGATGGAATGTCAATTAGCGAAGTAGTTTTCACTTTTTTTTCAGAATTTTCATTTCAGTTTCAGATTTTGAAAAGATGAGCTTTTTTTCGGAAAGAAAAGAGAACTTACGAATTTTCCGTTGGGTTCCTTTCCTATCAAATCGCACATCAACCATTGCCACATGACCATCGTCATGGTTCTGAGACATACTTCTTTTTGTTTCATGCACTGAAATCGGAGTGTTTGGTACAGTGGACGATTGATGAGAAGACGAGCACATTGTTTGTGGAGCCGAATGTGTGTGCTGCGAATGAATAAGAAGTCCGACCGGATGGTTAGCAGAGTAGTGGTTTCCTACTTTCGGCGGCTTGATTCCAGGTGATCGAAGTGTAGAAGCATTATGCTTTGGTTTCTGCGAAAAGACGAATGCAAAATTTCTAAATTAAAATTCGAATACATACCACTTCGGAAACTGGAGCATCTAGTCCTTTCGGCTGAATTTCCAAGGACTTCTGGTACAAATACTCCTCCAAATCCTCGTTGCTTTTGAAATCATTTTTCGGATTGATTGTCTCGAAAAATTGCTATAAAATTGTTTCAGTTATTAATTAAAGAGTAGGAAGCCAGAATCAATTTTTTCTTACTAATTAGAAAAGATTTTCAAAATTTTTAACATCAGGATCATACTTTTTTAAAAGACCACTTCTCGGTAGGTGATTGTGGCGCAGTGCAGCAACAGAAATGATAGGTTAGCATCAGGAAGCGACCGGAAAAAAATTAACTAGAGTAAGAGATAAGCTTTAGGGATAAGGTCGCCAAAAATGAGAAGAACACGATTTATAGCGAGAAATGAGACACGCGAAAGAATGCCAAATAATTGGTGAAATAGGATACGCGCGAACGAGCGGAAGCCAATTGTCGGAATAAGATGAAAAGAAAGCTTTTCAAACGCTATTGGT
Source organism: Caenorhabditis inopinata (assembly GCA_003052745.1). Lineage (NCBI taxonomy): Eukaryota > Metazoa > Nematoda > Chromadorea > Rhabditida > Rhabditidae > Caenorhabditis > Caenorhabditis inopinata. The sequence continues at coordinate 4,208,432 of AP018155.1, forward strand.
TTAAGAGGAACATATTACGATCTAAATGACGATCTGATCGGAGCATACGATCCACAGCATCCGTGTTTGAAGTAAATAATCTGCGGATATTAGAAATTTCGTTTTTTATAATATAATCGGCTTCATACTAAATATCATGGCTGCCACCAAACTTTACAGTCGGGCTTCTGGTGTTCGATTTTTACACATCCGGTATGAAAATTGCGACTGAGACATAGCAGGCCGATCAAGATGACATCAAAAAATCAGAAGCCATTGATACTACTGTTACAGTTCGTTCTACTGGAATTCGATGAAAAAATATGAATTGTCAGTCATTGATTGCCGGAAGTGCTTTGTTATCAAACGAATGATAATGAAGTGAAAGAGAATGCGTAGCAGTGCGTCTCATTGAATTTGTTTCCTTCTACTTGGTTCACCACGTTGTCTCATCCGTCTTCATTTCGATTCATTCCAGACAGCATTAGCGCTGCACGCAAAAAAAACGGTGGAAGACAGGGTGCGTAACAAGTCATATGATAGTAGGCGCCGTGGCGGATATGATTGATTCCAATGATAGATCAAAATGGGAGATTCGAGGAACGTGTTCTTGTTCCGTCATATTGGTTTTGAACATCAACAAATGACATTAAAAATAATACTCTCATTTCCAATCGATACGCGTGGTCAGTGTGCAGAACCAACTTCCGGATTGCGTTTTCTGTTTTGACAGAATGAATTATTGAGAATGGTTCGGATTATTAGGAATGACTACTGGCCGGCCTATAGTATTTGTCGGAAAGCTTCATTCATTCCGTACGTACCCACCCATCATTATCTCTTTTAATCGCATAAAAAAGTGATTTGAGAACATGTGTGAGATGGATAGAAGATAGTGGCACCGCCGCCGCACCAATTGTTCCACCGGAAGTGGGCGCGTATTTTTAGGTGTGTATGTGTCAGAAAGCTATAGAGCGAAGCCAGATTAGCAGGAAGCAATAGAGGAGCAGCATATGGTGCTAGCTAGATGATTCAAAGTAATTTTGATCAGGTGCTTATGTACCTGATATGTGATAAGAGATGGCTGCAATTTATAGAAGGGAACATTACGACCCAAATATGGAAACAAACAGTCTCTGACTGTTGAAAAAAAGATGATGAAGACAGTTCGTTGACCTGCCGTTTCAGCGGTCGAATCTTCGTCTTCACCTATCAGTGATCGCTTACAAAATACATAAAAATTGGGCAATATCTAAGATTTTAGTATGTACGTTAGTTCAAAGCACAAATTTCTTTCTTTTTCGACAGCTGCTCCTTGTGCTGCCATAGCTGAGTCACATTTCTTTATTTCCGACTGGTTAATTTGAAAAAGCTCTCTGTTAAATATTCTCCATCAAAATCATATTGATTATTTGAAATGGTGTAAAACCTAGAGGTGAAAGTTGATTGAACCTAAATTTGGTATCTGTGACGGAAAAAATCGGAAACTGAAATCAAATTAGAAGGACAATAACCAGAAAAGAGGAAAACAAAGATTGTTGTAGTGTAGAGATTGACACACTCTCAATGATTTATCACCCACGAATACAGCCATCTCAGAAACAGTTCAGCAGGCACAAGTCATATGATTGTCTTCTGTTCATATGACAAGCAAAAGATTGGAAGACGTAGGGTAAACGTATCAAGATTGTGTCGCCTTTGAAAATCAGGGAGGAAAAGGAGTTTTTCAGCTTTATTATAAAAGACAAGGTGATTAGATAAATTCGTTTTAATTCATTCTTAGTAAAAGTATCGTGATCGGTCGGCTATTCACGAAACCTTAACCAAATACGATAGCTTATTTTTTATTTCAATCTTGAGGGATGCGTTGATTGCATAGTTCAATGAAACACCTGCGCGTGGATAATAATTGTGACAGCATAATACCGTATTACATCATATGCAACACTGGGTTGTATTCAAGTGTGAACAGAGGGTTAATGAAGAAGGAATAGCCGCCATACTGTCAAAAATATGATTGACCACCGTTGACTAGTTCAATTAAAACGGCATAAGCTATACTCGACATATGGAGACCAATTAGGAAACGTGTTAATTGTTGAGTGCTATTACGCCGATTTTTAATATCTGGACATCCCGTCCCGCAAGTTTTGTACCGAACGAGCGGACTAAGCTGCAAGGGGTTAGTTTGCTTGCATATTTGCAAATATTGACTTGAGTTTCTGAATGTAAATACTCAGGTTTTGAAGAGCGTAAGGAAATTAATCACCGAAACGAATTTTTGCTATTATGAAAACTGGAATCTTGCAAACTAGCGACAACAGTCACAGCTATTACTTATTGCCGTTTTTTTTCATTTTCCAAAGTAATACAGACACCAACACCTAACAGTATTAATAAAATAAACATACCCCAGTCTGACTTGCGAGAAGCATATTCTGGTGTCTTTTTCTTTGCCAAATACCAAACGCGGCAGTAGTAGAGAAATGTACACAACGAAGAAATAATGTACAGGTGACACTGTATACACGCTCAGAAGATAATACGAAGAAAACGATGGGGTGAGAAGGAATAAGACGGTATAGTAATGGCTGTGCATAGAGCCATACACGTTACCATCTATTTAACAAGGCCTTACTCCGCCTTCTGGGAAGACCGATTGGAGACAGTGGTGGTGAAGAAACTCGTCAGGACTACAGGTGGCCATCAAGTATTTTGTTTACAATGGTAAAAATTTCATGCACGATTGGAATGGAAGTAATGGTAAAAAATTGAAAATAAGTGTAGGGGTATTCAAAGTTCGTACCTTACGATAACGATCGAATCTTTTTCGGAATCCTGATACTGGTGATTTTACTCGTTCAGGTAATGGTACAGCACTAGGAGTAATAGAGGTGGACTCCACAATCGCACAAGAGAACCGTCGAGGTTCACACAAGATCAGAACATCTTTAGTGTCTGTTTGCCACGAAAATGTTCGTTGATTCGAAGGATTGAAATAAAAGCACTTGAGTACCGGCTCATTTGGTGGATCAGTCAAATAGGGTGGGATAGGTGGAGACTCCATGGGCCTCTGCTATTGCTCTACTTTTTCAAAATCACAAATGACTCATTTCACTCGCTTCATGTCTCCCCGGGTCTCATTCATCCTTCCTCCCTCACTCGCGATGAATAGGGAGGCGGAGTTTCGGGAATGAAGAGAAAAACTGCGGCGGGCACGAGGGATACGAGAACCAGAGCTTGTTGCAGTTTGTATGCTGCTCTAATTTCTGCGTCATTCATGTAGACACCGTTCACCGTTAAACAGAGAGATCATTTACCGCCTGCTTCTAATTTCTCCGTTATTTTTTAAATATAAATCTCACTCGAGAAAGTTAATAGAACCGCAGAAACAAAATGATCGCGGTAAAAAATTATTCCCCTATTTCTTCTTCGGACGAGAGGCGCAGACGGAGCACGAATACTGCGTGTGACTGACAGAGTGTTCTATTCCATTTGAATTTGTGAGAGCGCTAGAAAAAGAAAAAGAAATATCACTTTGATGCGAGGATAAACTGAGAAACTGAGAATAGAGTTGGGGTTAGGAGAAGTAATAATGCACATTGATGATATTTCAATCTTCAGAGAGTGCATATGGCTTTGTGGTATTTAATAAGAGTCAGATTTAAAACACAGAATTCTTAAATTCTGGATACTAAGATTTCAAAGTTTAAGGCTAAAATACGTAGATTTGTTCAACCGGTAACGGATTTGGAGACACATGGTGCAAGTCTTTCATCAATCGAGTAGCAAGCCTTTCTCTTAGCACATATATCAGATATGTACTTTATAGCACTTTGTGCAAGATACTTCAAGTGCTCAATTCTTCTGTGAACATAGCAGCCTGGGAAAAAATACCTACATCAGCTGTCACATTTATCTTCACTCACGAATGCTGCTGGAGCAACAGCGGAAGACAGTAGTGGGTCAAGGGAAGAAATGCGCCTAATCAGTTTCTAAGAGGACACTCTCAAAAATTAGTCACTTGCCTTTGTCTGTTTGTGAGAACGAAGTAGATTCCCAGCAATCTATCAGTCTCAGTAGGACATATGCATCTAATTTTTGCAGTGAAGACAGAAAATCACTTTAAAAAAAAGCGAGTTCATAATTAAGGAATGCAAATCATTACATCGCGTTAGTATTCGCGTGCGATACCTAGTACATATCGCTTCAGTATTAACTCTTCTAGCTGCTTGAAGAAACCCGTAAACTATTAGCTTTCTCCCCTTCTCCTAGGCATATCGCAGTATATAAGTGATAATAAAACTTGTTAAATATCACAAGATTCCTCTAGAGCCATTGAATCTGGAAAATAATAAGGTTTAAAGGTCTAAATCAGCATATAAGTGAAAATTAGTATACTGAAACTAAAATCACAAATGGATTTTCTATATCATTTTGGTTTGCATATATTTTTTTTATTCATAATAATCGATAACTCTACCAATAATTTCATCCTCGCCAAAATCCTATTAATATTATTTGTTCGTTTTCCACGAGCCATCATTCGTGTTTTGGCACCCTTTCCTTTTTTGGAAGCTTGGGAGGGTGTCAGCACAGGTGTGGTTTGTAGTGGGGCTTCGATGAGAGGCTGACGATCAGAATCACGCCTAGAATAACTGTAGACATGCCGAGCGCGTTGAATGCGCCGACGCATACGTATTAGGAACATCACTGAAACTTTGATGAAATCAGAACGATAGCTTATGAATGGTGAAAGTTGGATGAGACGTAGGAAATTTGAAAAAAAAGCACAAATAAAAAGTTCGTTGATTTTATAACATTTATGACACTAAACGATTACATGATTTGACAGCCTGCCATGTACAACATTAGTTATTGAGCAGCTAATACGCGAGGTACATGAGAAATCATTATAACACTAAGTGACAGACGTTTTCTACGCTTTCAATTTTTTTTCATCTCAACAAAATTCAATATAAAAAGAAGAGCATTAATGGAAAACGAAAGAATGCAGGCTTGCATTTATCTCAGAAATTGGTGGGACCTACCCCCCCCCCCACACCGTCGGCACGTGTGGCACGGGTGTGGTCAGTGGACCTGGAAGCGTCGATCCATCAAAAAGTTATTAGAATTTTAGGGATTATTCGAAAAGTAGAGGTCGTAGACAAATGGAGGCCAGATTCACCTTCTAAACGTTATAAATCAATCATAAACCTGCACACAGTAGTATTCAGTAGGAGGAGAATATATACAAATATAATCCACCTTCAAAATTTCGAATATTATTATTTTATTTAAGACTCGTTCGTGGAAGAAAAACAGGCGAAAAATCACAAGTTTAGAGAAGCACAAAAAATAACAAGGGAGTTCCACATATAAACTACGACGATTTTCCAGACTATACAAGATTCAATATGACTCGTCAACTCTGAATTCCTTGAAAAAGTGTCAGATAATAAAACCAGGTTTAAGTATTCTTGGCCATCCACATCCCTCTCACAGCCGCCCACAGCGCATAGCATTATGATGGACGCCTACGCGACGAAAGAAACCGAAACTATCTGACCGCCATTAACACTTAATATGAGGAGAATAGACCGATCGAAAGGCTTTGGTGTTGTAGGTATTGTTATTGTGCGAAATAATAATACAGCAACTCGAAGCAATTCACCGGAAACATTTAGAAAGAAGGAAGGATGTCAAGACATTTGATAAAATTGAATTGAAGAAAAAATAGGAAGGATTTGAAGAAACACTGAATTCTCTTTTCGACACGTGTAATCTTACTCTTGATTGGAACAATAACAAGATTTAGCTAGGCTTCAACAGTAGAAAATATGCCTGAAAAAAGCATATCTTTTGAATATTTCAGAAAAAAACAACAAAAACTAGTTATTCAGCTAGGCAGAAGTAACCATTTGAACAAGGTCAAACACCGAAGCAAAACGAACAAGTTGATTAGGTTAGGTCAACGGGATGAAATTCCACGACGAATTTAATCGAGAAAGTGGGAGGCGAGAGTCAATGGCGGTACGGAAATTAGTGAAAGAGGTTCCAAAAAGAGAGACAAATGACAGGCAATTGCGTGTGTGGATATACAAACAAAGCAACAAATGTCTGTATGAGAGTATTTGAAGTCGCCGCATAAATAAGTCCTATCTCCTTTTGTGCCTTCTTGTTTCTCATTTTTAATTACAAAAATGAGTTCACGTTGACAGTTGTCACAAAAATATTATTGGAAAGAGGTGGTATGAGGAGACACGTCAAAAACGGAATCCAACCTGTGACGGGTTACACGAAAAGGGGTTACATGAAGGCGGGATATTTAAAAAAAAACGGGACTCGCGCAATTGCGCTCCACCAATTGCGCTCGAGTCCCGTTTTTTTTTAAATATCCCGCCTTCATGTAACCCCTTTTCGTGTAACCCGTCACAGGTTGGATTCCGTTTTTGACGTGTCTCGGTATGAGCACCAAAAGAGGTGGCAGATGAGTTGCCACTGGCCATGCTGTTAGAAATGGTTATGCAGATAGAGAAACCTTGCATCTAAAGATGGACTTGTGTATGGAAGGATTTCATTTTTAAGGA